>JAEOAD010000154.1:4615000-5815000 GCA_036365145.1 Orientallactaga sibirica
GTTAGTGCATATTATTTGCAGGTATATTTCTTGTACTGCCATATTCAGTGACATGTGGTATTTAAACTTTGATATCTGCCTAGACTAAGAAGATATATACCATATTTATAAACATTTAGAAACAACCCTTATGAATCTCTGTTGCTTTGTTTAACTATGTTCTCAAGATGAAACCTCGTTTCAGAAATGTGTTCCCCAAAACTACCTCACAAATTTTTCTATTACTCTGCACTATATATCCCAGTATAGTGTACTTTTTTGATAGTTTTTGGATTTTAGTTTACATGGACTTATTTGTTAATTGGAATTGGATTATGCCTATAAGGTACACAGAGCTGAAAATTTTCTCACATGGACAATAGTAGTATTAAGATAATGTATGGGTATAAATGCAATTACAATATTATAAGAATCATAGAAATCTATAATATGAGCCTAATATATGTTGGGCCCATAGTAAGTCTCAGAGTTTATTTCTATTTAATTTTTCACTTTTTAAAAAAATGTTATTATTATTTTATTTATTTTTGGAGAGAGACACAGAGAGAGACAGACAGAGAGGGAGAGGGAGACAGAGAGATGGGCACGCCAGTAGCCTCTCAGTCGCTGTGAACGAAATCCAGATGTGTGCTCCCCCTTGTGGTCAAGTGAGGCATTGCGCCTTGCATCACTTTTGCATCTGGCTAAACGTGGGACCTGGAGATTGGAACCGGGTTCTTAGGCTTAGCAGGCAGGTGCCTTAACCGCTAAGCCATCTGTCCAGCCCGACTTTTCACTTTTTTTTTTTTTTTTTTTTTTTGGAGAGAGACACAGAGAGAGGGAGAGGGAGACAGAGATGGGCACGTCAACAGCCTCTTAGCTGTTGTGAAAGAAATCCAGATGCGTGTGCCCCCTTGTAGTCAAGTGCAACATTGCGCCCTTGCATCACTTTTGCATCTGGCTAAACGTGGGACCTGGAGATTGGAACCGGCATTCTTAGGCTTAGGAGGCAGGCGCCTTAACCACTAAGCCATCTCTCCAGCCCAACTTTTCACTTCTTATGGGTGATATAATAGCACAAATTAAAGAACACAGGAGTTTGTTTTATATAGTGATTGAACTTCTCTCACATAAACTTGTAGCATTTCTGGCACTCTTTCTGAAATCCTTCTTAGCTTTGACATGCTTATGAATTTAAGAATATTTACCTCACTGTATAAAACAGCTTATTTTCATCTTCATTGAAATCATTTTACCTGAAATAATCCTCTATAAAGACAAGAATGGGAAATCATAATACATATCCTGTATTCATTAATTTTGTCACCATTTCTCAGACAACTTCCTGGGTGGTCCAATATTGGCAGTTTTCCTGTCCCATGAGGCATGAAGTAGAAAAAAGTTTCAATACCAGTTGTAAAAAGTTAATTAACTGTCTTCAATTTTGGGGAAATACAGTGTGAAATTAATGCTTATGCATGATGCCCAACAACCACATGCTGCTGCTGGGTTTCTCTAATATGAAGGTAAGGGGAGGTACTCTCACACAGCCACATTCAGGATGTGCACATGCGTTTCATTTTCTGTTCAAGCATTTCTATTCCATAGTTGTCTATATCAGAAAGCAACGTGGACCGCTCCATGACTTGATAATACTACTCCCAGATGCACACAAACCTAACCTGAGCTACCTGTTGATGAGTCATGATGGTCATAAGACAGTAATTCCACAGGTGTTATTATTTGAAAGTTGTATTTTATGGATTAAGACAGGACTCTCTGTGACTGGACACCATGGTTAATAGGTGCAGAGTTCTAAAAATAAAATAGCCTCCACTCATTAAATATTCAGTTGACTGAACAATGATTGGGAAACTTCTTCTAGAACCTCTATTAAGTGGAATGCACTGAGTTAATTCAACAGGAGCTAGTAATTAAAAATGTAAACGTGATGCACGGGGAAAGAAGAATCCTGATAACACATTTCCCAAAGGGAAGGAAAGTTATACTGTATTTTCAATTTTTTGGAAAATAAATGACAACAGGAAGTAGAAGGTGTTACCACAATATAGAAAAACAAGAATTCTGGCTCGAATCACCCAATCAGGCTTTATACATGTTCATGCTGGTGTGTGGGGGGCGGGGAGATTGCTTTCAAGGCAAAGCCAGCAGCCATTACAGTTTGGACTAGTTCAAAAAACACAATAGTGGATGTAATCCCCTTTGGTTTTAGATCAGAACAGTTCACGTTGCTTCTAGAAATTACTTAGACTAAGTAATTTCTGAAGGGGTATAAAATCACACTTACATAAAAGTCCTGTACTGCTATTTCCTAACAAGGATGTCTGGCTCACTGTCTCTCAGCTTGCTGGGCTTCTCCAACCCCTTTTGTAAAAAGATGATAGGAGGGTATGCTTGTGTGAGTGGGCTCCATTCCCAAATTAATGAGGTCTTTAGTTATTGCAGGACAGGACTTCGTTCTGATTTGAGAGTGTGGTTTTATACTTCCTGAGTTTGTCTCCTCAGACTCAGATCTGTGTTGATTTCCATGCATGAAAACCCAAGTCTCAGACTTCATCATTTCTTTTTCCAGAGCTTGTACAAATGAGTCAACTGCTCTACCACTAAGTATAAACCCAACACTTTCTTTTGTTTCATTTGCTATTATGAGATAATATAACACTAATTTGTTCAAGCTGACTCCAAAACTCCAGGGAGGTTTTGAAGCTATAATATTCCTGTTCCACCATCCTTAGAAGCTGAGATTCCAGGTCAGTGTCATAAGGCCACTCATCAGAACTCTCTCTCTGGATCGGCCTCAGTAACTCATTCTGATTACTCTTTGTATGCTTTTTAAGGGTTAATTGTTTTTGTGTTCTGTATTCTCTTCAGTATACAAAGAAGGGACATGTTCTCTTCAAGATAACATCCAGGCCTCCACCCTGTTCTTTCATCTCCTTTTGGCAAAATTTATCATTGTTTTTCTAACACATGCAGACTTGCATGACTTAAGGGCATTTACAGAAGCTGATTTAGTCTGTGCCTAATCAATGCATGTTGAATAATAGATACAAAAAAAAATTGACTTGCATGTCTTAAGTCCCAGAATGATCTGGCCTTCTATCCTACAAGCAGACAGTTCTGTTCCTTGCCAAGATTTTCTTTTGATCAGATATTATTCAACTTCTTCCCACAGGAGCTTTTGTTGCTGTTCAGAATACTGACACCACCAACTTATGTTTATCACAAACTGTATATAAAACCTAGGGAGTATTGCCCAACCCTGTCTCTAAAGAGAGAAAATGATAAACAGCATAATAGCTAATGTCTTGCCAATCTTCACAACCCAGAAGAACTGGCAGACACCACCTACCTGAGTATAGGATATCTTCCCTCGGCCCTTCGTCCCGAGATAACAGTGCTTCTGTTGGTGGTTTAGAAGCCAATTGGTTCAGCACCAATAGCTGAAATGCCTGAGGACAGGAACTATGTTTCCTTGTTTTTCTGCATTACTTAATACTGCACCACAAGGGGCAGTGAACTCACTATAAGAGATGAGGATGTTAATCATATAAGACAGAGAATTCTAAAAAACTCCACAATTTCTAAATTCATCCTGACCAGGTAACTGAATGGAAGAGACGGACACTGTCCATACAGCCTATACATTACCTTCTTCTTCATATTTTCTTTTGTTCAATCACCAAGTAAAAGAGGCCAACGGATGCTGGCTAGACCAGTGACTATGACTGCTGTGAACTATGGGTGCCATAAAGAGCATGATGAAGAAAATAATTACATACACACGCACATGTGTGTGTTTCCTAGACAAAATGTACCCTCTCTCAAAAAATGCAATAATAGTTTTTATAAGTGATTTTTAAATAAATTATGACTTATTCAATGAAACTGCCTTTCTTTTCTTGCCTTTCAAATCACAACTTATCTTTTTAAAACCTAAGGCCTTAAATGTCAAATTTTCCAAATGTTCCTCTTCCCCAATATCTAGGTACAAGAAGATACAGCTGTGAAAAAAAAATACAACTTTCTTGTACTTATTAGAAAATGAAAAAAGGAATTATGTGATACCCAGGATATGAGAGATTCCTAGAGAGATGTCCCTGCCCTTAATGAGAAATCAGAGAGAAGGCCGCCACTGCTTGCTGGGATGCCTGGGCTTATCAGCAGGCCTCAGAGTGTAGGCCTCCACGATATTGAGTGAAGATTATAAGCCAGATGGGCCACAGAGTCTGTGAAGCCTCCTTGGCAGCTGCTCTCATTACAAAAGCCAGTGAGCCTTTTCCAAAAATAAGAATGTGAGGCAAATTGGGCTTATAGACCCTTCTAATGCAATTGCACGCAGAGATAGGGGCCTGAGCGGGCAGGCAGAAATATTATTGATGGCTGGTGAAAACAGGGAATAAGATGTTATTAAGGCAACCCAGAGATAGATATCGATAGCTAATATAAAGCCTTTATTGGTTTACAGGCTCTGGGAAAAAAGGTTCACAGCTTCGACCCCTTACTTTGCTTTTAATTTCACTGGAGGTGCAAAGTTTATGAATAAAACATATCTTCCCTCATGGTTCTGATATTCGTCACTTTCTCTGTCTCTTGCTCACCAGAAGCAAGAATCATACCACAATGACATGAACCTTGGAAGCTCTTTTTCAGAAAGACAATGTCTGTGTGTGTTGGAATGAGGAAGGATCATTTTCTAGAAACACTGAAACTCAAGGAACATAATAAATTTCATTTGAAAGAAAATTTCAGGATCAAAATACCAAGATGTAATATTGCATCCAAAATAGCTTACCTGATGACAGAAACGTGTAACTTGCATAACTCAAAAAATCTCAAATTGATCAAAATGCACCGAAGCAGAAACTCAGAAGCTGCTGGGAGCTCAACACTGAAGTAGACTTAAAGCACATGCACCAAGGCTCAGGTAATTTTCTGGAAGTGGGGGCAGAAAGAATGTAGGAGGCACCGGCTGGGAGGGAATACCCCCAGAGGCATTCATTGCCTCCTCCAATAACTAACTGCTACTGTCATAACTCATAACCCACAACTCCACGGAGAATACTAGCAATCCCACTAAGGAGGGTCCTCAGTGGAGTGGGGGCAGGGAGGAGGGAAATGATTGTACCAACACATGATGTATCTATATAGTTTCTTCTTAATTAAATAAAAAAATCTTGGGCTGGAGAGATGGCTTAGCTGGTAAGGCACCTGCCTCCTAAGCCTAAGAACCCGGTTCCAATCTCCAGGTCCCCCATTTAGCCAGATGCAAAGTGATGCAAGGGCGCAATGCCGCACTTGCCCACAAGGGGACGAACACATCTGGATTTCATTCACAGAGGATGAGAGGCTTCTGGCACACCCATTCTCTATCTGTCTCCCTCTCCCTCTCTGTCTGTCTTTTTCTGTGTCACTCTCCCAAAATAAATAAATAAATAATAAAAACAAAAATAAAAAAATCTTAACCCAGGCTCAGAAAACCAAACATTACATGTTCTCTCTCATATGTGGATCCTAGTTACAAATGTATAGACTTGTGTGTGAGCTGGAACCAAAAATCGCTAGCAGAGGCCAGTAAGCTAGAAAAAGGCTATAAAGGAGGGAGGGGAGGAAAGGAATTAGGGGGAGGGTATTGTAAATATAAAAGTAGAAGAACAGATTACAGGTAGGGGAAAGGCCTAAGGGAGGCCAGGGGAAGAGAATGTGTAAAAGAAGGGTGGGGGTGGGGTGGGGAGGCTCAATCAAAATTCAAGATATTCTGGATAAGACTTATGTAAACCTACTTTTTTGAATAATGGAACATCCAGAAGCTCTAGCTTGTTACTAGAAAATTTTCAGTGCCAGGGATGGGCTACTTTCCACTGAGTTGTTGGCCAGGGAGGTCCCTGTTGCCTCCAAAATATTACAGACTATTGCCCAGGCCCTTGGTTTCCCTTGAGAAACATATGGTAAGACCCAATTGCTGAAGATGTCCATTGCCTGAGTGGCAAGGTCACTGAGAAATCAAGCTGGCTCTGAGCAGAAAACCTTCTCCCTGTAAACCAGCCAACTGAAATGTGGGAAAAGCTTCACTCCATGAAGCCGTGTGGAAGACAGAAATCATCAGAGGTGAAAACAGTGGACACTGGAAATTTTAAGTTTGGCCAGCCAGGCCAAATGACCGAATAGGTGCAATAGTGGCATGTCTGTTCTGGGGGAAACTAACTGTTCTCTAATTGGATTGAAGTCCTGCTCTATGGGAGGGAATACATGCCTGGTACTGAAAACCTAATCAAAAGACTATGGCAAGGGAGGTCATGAGCCTTAGGGGTATAAAGCCTGCTCTTGTCTGGATAAATGTATATATTATTCTCACCAAACTGCCCTAAAAGCACTACACTTAATGTTCATATTCATATGTTAATGATACTCTCACTTCTGTTTAGAGAATCTTCTCTTTTCAGATGGTGATGACCACTGGGATGACCCAAAAGGCAACATAGTGCTGAGAAGGAGGGTCAGAGAAGTTTTCAGCACTGAAACATCTCCATCACACCCTCCAAGGCTCAGGGTCCATTGCAGAAGAGGTGGTGGAAAGAATGCAAGAGCCAAAGGAAGGATACGACTCCTTACAATGCAGACAGAAATTGGCCTCGATATCCATGACATCGCAATGCCTAGTAATACCTTCACAAGACCCTCACAATAGGGGAAAAAGATGACAACATCAAATTAAAAGAGAAACTAATGGAGAGAGGGAGAGGATATGATGGAGAGTGGATTTCTGAAGGGAATGAGGAGGAGGGGAAGAAATATCATGGTTTATTGTCTATAAGTATAAAAGTTGTCAATAAAAAAAGAAAAAATGTTGGAATAGGAGGCTAGCGAGATGGCTCAGCAGTTAAGGTGCTTGCCTACAAAGCTTAAGGACACAAGTTCAATTCCCCAGTACCCATATAAAGCCAGATGCACAAAGTGGCACATGCATCTGGAGTCCATTTGCAGGGGCTGCGGACCCTGGCATGCCCATTCTCTCTGTCTCTCTTCTATCTCCCTCTGTTTCCAAATAAATAAATAGAAATATTTTTATTTTAAATCTCAACCTGGGAGGAATGGAGATCATCAAAGTTCTAAGGAATCCAACTTGTACTTAAAGAAAGGTGGTTCTAAAATGTTACTGACAAAAGAATAGGGAGGCAGAAATAAGGATTAATTAATGCTTTTTCAGACTTTTAATCTTATCAGTAAAACTAATCCTCATTTCTCATCTGCCTGATATTGCCACATTGGTGGCAGCATTTCTTTGTTTCTTCCCTTTTAAGCAAACAACTAAAATGCATATAAAACTGACTAACCCTCCCCCATTTTATAATCTAATAGGCATGCAGTATGCTTCCTTCCAAAATAGGTTTTAAAATCAAGATTGATGCATCCCAGTTTGTAGTACACTTAGTATGGAAATAGGATAGAAATACACTTTTCACTCCCTCCCCTGCCCCACAGAAGTGGTGGAGGACCAAGGACAATAAGATGTGCCCATGTCTGTAACAAACTCCTTCAATCAGACTCTGTACAATCAGCCCTACATTTCTATGGCTCCACATCCTTAGATATAACCAACTACTGACCAAAAACCACTCAGAAATAATCACATCTGTAATAAACAGGTATTTTGTTTTTATACGCCGTAAAATGTTTATAGATTATAGCAAACACCTTATGACTCAACCTTTGGCAGGTTTTGCTGGCCCTGGGATCCCCAAATGAATCCTCTGCAGTCATGGAAGATAACTCTAATCTGACCCTGCCTCTGAATACATCCAACAACTCTTACTTATTTTACAGACTGTCCCACAATATCTGGGCTGTGATAATATTGTGTTACCACACACCTTATCTTGATACAAGTTCATCTTAACCCATTACCATTCATAAGCTTATGAGCATATGCCTAAATGCAATTCATTCCAACTCCAAGAGTAAATCTACTGTGGTATATTATCTGTGCCTCCACATTAGAATTTTAAGAGAATTTCCTTCACAATAATGTTTAAGATTAATTTTGGTATAAGTTTCACAAAAATTCAAATTCCTGTTTTAGTTTCATTTGAAAATTTATATAAGATTTTTACTCAAATTATTATCTTAAAACAATGAAAACATCATTCAACTTGAATATATCACAAATGCTTTTGTAAGCCACTGACAGCTTTAGAAAAAATTTAAAAGTTAAGAATGTGTATTTCCAGTTTATTACAAGTTTGTTTTTCTGGGTGCACATATTGGTTTCTTCAATGGATGGTGCATTTACAGATAGCATTCTAACAACTAAATGAAAGATGAACTATGTGAAATTAGTTGACTTCTCCTTTTCTCCAGCTTTAGTGAAGTATGACTGAAAAGATGTGTATTTAACTCATCAACATTAAAACTAGACCTATGCATGCATTGTGTAATGATTTCATCTAAACTATTCAACTTATCATATAACACAATAATATATTTTACACTTTGTATATGCATTTGTTAAGAATACTTATAATCTGCTTTCAATAAACTTCAGTACAAAACACATCATAGTGTATATTATTATTTGTTTATTTATTTCCTAACTGAAAGTGTGTAATCTTTCAATGTCCCCATACTGTTTTGATGGGCCTCATTCTACTCTCATTTTCTATAAAAGCAACATTATTTGCTTGTACATATCAGTGCTTTAAATAACCTCTATATTTCTGTGTTTGGCTTCCTTCATTTAGCATTGTCAACCCAAGATTCATCTACATAAGCACAAAAGGAAAGTAAACCATATTTTTAAGGCTGAGTATTATCCAATTTTAGGTACATGTTGTGTGTGTGTGTGTGTGTGTGTGTGTGTGTTTCTATCTTGACTTTTAATTCTGGGGATTGACTCCAAAGCCTATGTTTACTAAGACAAGCTGTATCAATTAACTGTATAAACCCCTACCTGAACACTTCCCTATATAGTTTGGATATTAATTCTTATCTAATATTTGTTTTGCACATGGTTTTGCTTGCATTTATTAGGCTATCATTTTATCCTGATGCTATTAGTTCCTTACATAGACTGTTTAAATCTGCTTGAGTCACATGTAAGTATTTTTAATTTTTATGGTTGTGGTTTTGACATAACATTAAAAACATTATTTCCAAGATCAGTATCAAAATTATTTTCATGAGAATTTTTTATACATCTTAAATAAATTTAAACCATTTGGAGTTGAGTTTGTATTTCCTATGCTACAATTATCAACTTCATTCCTGTGCATGTAGATATCCAGTTTATAAAAATTTATTGAGTAGATTGTCAATTTCTCATTCTATTGTTGGCAGTTTGTGAAAGTCTACTTGACCATATAAGTGTGGGCTTGTTTCTGGGTTTCTATTTCTTTGGTCTTTTTCCATCAGAACCAATGGACTTTGAGGGTTATTGATATGAGAAATACTTAAAACAGATAATATAGTACCCAAATTCTGTCCATACATATTATTGTTTTAGATATTCCCCATACTTTTGTTTTCATATATAAATCAGAATAATTTTTATACCTCTGTGAATACATGCCTCTGGAATTTTGAAAGTAATTTCACTGAATCGATAGCTCACTTTAACTGAGATGGGTTTTTAAATAACATTAATTTATTCCATACTTGAACATGGTTTATTTATTTATTTATTATTATTTATTTATTTATTTATTTAGCATCTACTATGTATTCTGTCATCTATGTACAATCAATAAATTCTTAAATTTATTGTTCATATTTTTTTTTGTTTTCCGTTTACAAACTTTTACTACCTTTCCAACACCTCTCAGTATTTTTGATACAATTTTAAATGGGAACATGTTCTTAATGTTTTGGAATTTGTTCATTATTAGTATAAAAACGTGGAACAGACTTTTGTCTGATAATTTATTTTTATCACACAACTTTTCTTATTTTGGTTAGGACTTGTAAGTATAATACTGTATGGCAATTTTGAGGGTAAACATGTTTCTCGTATTCCTGATCTTTCATGAAATGGCTTTTCTTTCAGATCACTGAGCATGATACTAATAATGGCTTACAAATATGATATATTTTACATAGGCATACATTCCTTTTATAACTAGTTTATTTTAATCATTAAAAGTAAACTGAAAAGTGTCATTTTTTTATTTGATGTTTATATGGTTTTTCTTCTTCATTCAGTTGATGTGGTAAACATGTTTTAATCCATCCTTAAATTTTAGGGAAATTTTACTTGCTCATGGTGTCAAATTTAATGTGATACTCTATTTTTGGTAATATATATTTGTTTTTATTTATTCATTTATTTAAATATATTTTATTTATTTATTTGTGAGAGAGAAAGGTAGAGAGAGAGAGAGAGAGAGGGAGAGAGAATGGGCACACCAGGGCCTCCAGCCACTGCAAACAAACACCAGATGCATGCACCTCCTTGTACATCTGGATTTTGTGAGTCCTGGGGAAATGAACACAGGTCCTTTGACTTTGCAGACAAATTCCCTAACTCTTAAGTCATCTTCTCCACCTCTGCTTTTATTTTTATTTATCTTTTATTTATTTATTCTTTTTTGAGGTAGAGTTTCACTCTAGTCCAGGCTAATCTGGAATTCACTATATAGTCTCTGGATGACCTTGAACTCATGGTGATCCTCCTATCTCTGCCTCCCTAGTGCTGGAATTAAAGGCATGCACCACCATGCTTGGGTTTTTGGATAATATTTTGTTGACTTTAGCACTTATGCCAATAAGTGATATTGCTGTAAATTTTTCATATTTTGTTAGTGTTTGAATTTCCTATTATGCCAAAGTTGACTTTACAAAATGATTTTAAAGTTATTTTCTTGAACATATATGATGTATATAAAAGACTGATTTTAGGGCTGGAGAGATGGCTTAGGGGTTAGGGCGCCTGCCTGCTAAGCCTAAGAACATCAGTTCCAATCTCCAGGTCCCATGTTTAGCCAGATGCAAAGTGTTGCAAGGGCTCAATGCCACACTTTCTCACAAGGGGGAGCACACATCTGGGGTTCGTTGCAGCAGCTGAGAGGCTGCTGGCGTGCCCATTCTCTGTCTTCCTCTCCCTTTCTCTCTGTCTCTCTCTGTGTCTGTCAAAAAAAAAAAAAAAAAAAAAAAAAGACTGATTTTAATTTTTCTTCACTTGTTTTGTAGAAATTACCAGTGATGTTGAAAGTGTTAGTAAGCTTTTAAAGAGGAAGTCATCAAGTAAAACTCTTGCTCTATCTTGTAGGTGTGTGTCCTAGTGTTCAGAATGACCCTCTTCAGTGAGTTAAAATATCCTTGGAGTTATAGTTAGGTTCTTCCTTGGAACACAGAAACTAAGGCTCCAGGACACTTTCTGAATTGCCACATATGAGAACTAACAAAGAATACACATCCTCCAAAACCCCAGCTTCATTACACTACTGTTTAAATTGTTCTTATCAATTACTTTGGTGAAGGTTTTCAAGGTCTGGGGACAAAATAGCCCCAGAAGGAAATATCAGTAGTAGTGTCTCAATTTAATTCATAATTTTATTAAAATAGTGTTTTCTTTCTTAGCGCAGCCAAAAGTGCTGCAATTTTATGTTTAAAGAAACAATTATTAATAATGTCTGCCTGCAACACTTTCATCTAAATTATCCTGACCATGAAATTAAAACATAAAGATTAATTTCCATTAACATTAGGATGTTGTGAATAAAAGTCCAAGTTTGTAATAAGTGAAACACAAGTTTCAAAGTTTTGTTCTGCAGGCAACATCTCATTCAAATCTGGGTCTCTTTTATTAATTATACAATGCCAATGTTAGTATATTTCCCATAGACATGGAAGAAAAAAATGTGATAATAACACTCCTTTTAACTTAATTTAATTAAATTTAATTTTCAACTTAATGATAGTTTCAGAATCCCCTCCTAAGAAAATTCAGAGGCAGCATTTGTTTTGAAAATTTAAAACTTATGTATTCTTATTTTTGACACATTTGTGCATGTATACATTGTATTTTAATCCCTCTTTCCCAAAATTACTGTGTCATAGTCCATCTTTCTTTAAAACCCAATAGAAATCTGGGCAATTAAACTAGAGTTCTCAAAAGAAATACAAATAGTTAAAATATTTTTGAAAGGTGGGCTGGAGAAGTGGCTTAGTAGTTAAGGTGCTTGCCTGTGAAGCCTAAGGACCCAGGTTCAATTCCCCAGGACCCACATAAGCCAGATGCACGAGGCAAAGCATGCATCTGGAGTTTGTTTGTAGTGGCTAGAAGCCATGGCATGCCCATTCTCTCTCTCTCTCTGCCTCTTTCTATCTTTTCACTCTCTCAAATAAATCAATGAAATATTTTAGAAAGTGTTCAACATACTTACCTATCAGGGAAATATGAATTGCTCCAAATGCTAGATTGACATGAGCATCCAGGATGACAGCAACAAACACTATGGTGAACCAAACACATCATAGCAGCAAAACAGAGGCTGCAGAGAAGTCAGCACCATACTACAGCACACCTGCCATGGCTCT
The DNA here is from genome assembly GCA_036365145.1 of Orientallactaga sibirica. Taxonomy (NCBI): domain Eukaryota; kingdom Metazoa; phylum Chordata; class Mammalia; order Rodentia; family Dipodidae; genus Orientallactaga; species Orientallactaga sibirica. The sequence goes on from JAEOAD010000154.1 coordinate 4,627,532, forward strand.
GGGACAGTTGGGGCAGAGGCGGGAAATGTGTAACTGCCACAAGATAAGTAGAAACACCATGAGGCACAGCTCTCCCCAGAGAGAGAGGCCCTAATTACCCCATGCTGAAGGCCATTAACACAATTGAGGAGGGCTCACAGGGAACTGGGGATAGGAGATGGGTCATACTAAAACCTTTGCTAAAAAATAATTATTAATTATATTTTAAAAAAAGAATTTCTGCTGAGGATGTGGAAAGGAACCATTTTTCATTGCTGTTGGGATTACAAACTTGTACAGCAATTATGGAAATTAGTGTAGAGTTTTCTCAAAAGCTAAAAAATAGAACTATCTTCTGACCCAACTATACCATTCTTGGGCAGGACTACAAACTGTGTTTCAGAAATACTTGCTTTGCAATGTTAAAGGCTACTCTTTTGACAATAGCTAGGAAATGGAATCAGCCTAAATGAAAAGCTAAAGATGAATGAATTATGAGGATGTGGTACATATACAAAATGAAGTTTTATTCAGCTGTAAAGAAAAATGAAAGAATTAAATTTTCAGGGAAAAATGAATGGAACTAGGAAAGATCATACTGAGCAAGATAACTCGGGCTCAGAAACATAATTTTTAAAATTTTAAAAACTTCTTGACCAAGCTAGGGATACAGCCTAAGACCTCATGATATGCTAGGTAATATTTTACCAATGAGCAATGCCACTGGCCTCTGAGAGAACACATTTGGCAGAACTTATTTGAGGGAGCCTGTATTGATGTTGAATGTATAGGTGGAGTACAATGTTATAAAATAGACTGTACTATAGAACAAAAATAAAATTATTGTAAACAAAATCACCTTGATTGACTTCCAGTTCAGATGGTAGAATAGAAACCATGCCAAAGAGACTAGGGGACAATTAAGCCAAGACACTACACAATTCATCCTTTTCCCAAAACATGAAGGTCTGTACATAACTAACAGTTCATGAGAGTCCCTGGGAGACAAGTTGGAGGGAACAAAAAGTTTCTTACAAATACACAACCAGCCTGATTTTGGTTCCTGCAGCTGCTGGGTAGTGCAGCCTGGAAAGAGCCATCCAGGCAAAATCTAGGAATGAAATCTCCAGTTGGCAGGCCTGGACCTTGGCCAACTAGCACCTGGTGGGGAAAACTTGAGGGAGTGGAAAATCATGGTCCTGCTAAGTGAATCATCTTGAGGACATGGGAACTCTCCAGCTCCAAGATCCAGCAACTGCTAGCTGGCACCCAGAAGTGAAAACATGGCATAGATGAAAAGCAAATGTATGGGGCAGGGGAAACACACAGTCCAGGGCAAATGCCAGCCTTCACCTCAGGGATAAAGAACCAATGGGGAAGCACATGGGAAGGGGCAATCTAGAGGGAGAAAGGAATCCTACAGCACACTGAGTAGAAGCAGGAAGTACTGTAGGGTGCCAGAAAATGAGAGCAGGCAGTTACTAGAGTTGTGTTCGCACAAGCCAAGCCCAGCACTGCTATAACCAGCAGTAGAAGATCTACTGGGAAGGTTTTCCCCCACTCACACCCACCTTGCAAGATTAAAAAGGAAAAAAGGCAGTGCCCCATGGGCAGATGTGGAGATCATGTCAATCCATTGTCACAGGTGTAACTAGCCCTGAGCCAGGGCCCAGCTTGGATATGGAGCAAGCCAGGCCTCCCAAAGTCTTTCCCAAGCCTGTTTCATGGGGGCACACACAAGGTGAACCTGGCTCAGGTTCAAGTGCACCCAGTAATCCATCTGATAAACTGGAGTCCCACATCTACCTGGAACAAACCTGATCAGGCCACACTACACAGAGTATACAAAAACTGCTATTGCATTCTCAGAAAGACAAGAGGATGATCTCCAGAAGGGCAAATCCCAATGTCAAATAAGTAGAACAAGATACCAAATCAAGAAATCCCCACCAACTCTGCCTAGTCCCAAAATGGAAGCCTCCAATGAAATCTCAGTGGGAACTCAAGACATGTCACAAAATGCAATTAAGATAAGCATATTAAACAATTTTAATGAGTCAATGAATAAGTGCCTGGATGAAATGTAAGAAAATGGTCAAAAATACTCAAACAAGAACTCATGAATGCTGATCAAAATGGAAGATTATAGATATAAAGAGCTTTATATACATGTCAAAGTATGGCTCAATGAATTGAAAGAAATAAAACCAACAAATAAAACTCAAAAAATGGTTGAAGCCAATAGTAGAAAACTAACAAAAGCAACTAAATAAATGACTGGATAAAATAAAAAAGAGCCATCAAATAATATTTGGTTCAATATTGAAGATAATCACAAAGAGTATAGTTGATAGCTAAATGAAAAGGAGAAACAATAAACTCATAGACCAATGAAATAAATTTAGTGAAGATTTGACCAAATGTAATAATGAATTTCAAGAGAAAATAAGTAGGTCAAATCAATAAATTATTTTTTAATATTTTATGTTTATTTATTTGACAGAGAGGGAGAGAGAGAATGGGTTTGCCAGGGCCTTTAGCCACTGCAAATGAACTCCAGAGTCATGCACCACCATGGTCATCTAACTTACCTGGGTGTGTGGAGTTGCACTTGGGTCCTTAGACTGCACAGGAAAGTGCCTTAACCACTAAGCCATGTCGCCATCCCGAGAAATGAAGTCTTAATCCAGTCAACACATAGAGATGCTGAACAGCAATAAAAAAAACAAAAAATGAAATAACTATTAAAAAGGCTAATAAGGATACCTCACCAAAACAGTACAGGACATAATAGTGGAACTCAAGGACAAGACAGATGAAATAAATTGGGAGTCCAAAAAACAATGCCGAAAAAAAAAAAAAAAAAAAAAAAAAACATATGTGAACAGGCATGAGGAAACTATAGAACATTGTTAAATGATAGAATATTCAGATCACAGGCATTCAGGAAGAGAAAGAAATATATGTCATGGCCATAAAAATATTTTAAACAAAATTCTTTTAGAAAACTTCCCTTATACTACAAAGAGAACCATGAAGGTACAGGAAATGCATACAGCACAAGAGAAGAAAATTCCTATGCCAGATTATAATTAAAACACTAAACACAAAAAACACAGTGTAAAAAACAGCTTGTAACATACAATGGTAAGACCCTTAGAATTGTGTTTTTTTTTTTTTCCAATGGAAATTCTAAAAGCTAGAAGAGCTTGGAATGGAGTGTTCCGAAAACTAAAAGACCATGGCTGCCAACCCAAACTGCTATACCTAGCAAAATTATCCTCATAATAAATGGTGAAAGAAAAAGGTTTCACAGTATAAACCAATTTTATAAATGCATGAGCACTAAACCATGTGAATACATGAGACACTATGCTACAGAAAACACTGTATGAAATGCACCACACTGAAGAGATGAACAAATGAATACATGAGGAGAAACAAATAAATAAAACTATAACAGACAGAAAACATACCAAGACCATAAAAATGCCAAATTCCATAGGCTTCAACTCTATAGGGATTAAGTCACACCTCAAAATTATAGCTCTAAACATTAATGAAATCAACTCCCCAATCAAAATACACAGGTTAACAGACTGGGTTAGAAATCTGGATCCACCTATTTGTTGTCTACAAGGAACCCATTTTACCTTTAAAGATAGATACCATCATAGTGTGAGAGGACAGAAAAACATATTCCAAGCAAAAAAAAAAAATAAGAATCAAGCAGGTATGATTGTACTAATATCTGAATAAAATGGACTTTAAACCAAAAGTAATTAAAAGAGATAAAGGAGGCCACTGAATACTCATTAAAGGAACAACTCAACAAGAGAATACTGGAGTCATAAACTTATATGCACCAAACACAGGGGAATCTAATTTTATAAAGATAAATCTACAAGCAATGAAATGGATAGAAATTCCAATCAAATAATAGTGATATACTTTAATATCTTAATATAGTCAATACACAGATCTTCAAATATGAAAAGAAACAGAGAAATATTGGAGATAAACTATAGCACATATCAACTGGATTTTACAGAAATCTATAGAACTTTTCACCCTAAATCTACAGATACACATTCTTCTCAGCATTTCATGGAACATTCTCCAAACTAGGTCATATATTAGGACATAGAGCATGTCTCCATAAATTCAGAAAACCTGACATGACTCTGCATTATATCTGAACACAACACAATAAAGCTAGAAATCAAGATTGCTAACAACAGAAAATAGACCATCTCCTGGTGAATTAGCAACTCAGTACTAAGCAATGAATGACTCATTGAAGAAATCAGAATGTAAATCAATAAAACTATAGAGCTGAATAAGAATGAAAACACAACACATCTAACTTATGTGCCACAATGAAGGCAGTTCTAAGAGGGAAGTTTATAGCACTAAATGCCTACATTACAAAAATAGAGAGAACTCAACTAACTAAACATCTGAAGGCTTGGGGAAAAAACAAGAATAATTCAATCCTAAAACTGCTGGGAGGATAGAAATTATCAAGATCAAAGCAGAAATCAATGAATTGGGAATAAAGAAAACAATTTAAAAATTTATGAAACAAAAAGCTGATTTTTCAAAAACTGGACAAGCTTGAAAATCTCTGGCCAAGTAATTAAAAGAAAAAAAAAATAAGGAAGACCCAAATAAACAAAATTAGAAACAAAAATGGATATAGAACCACTGATACCAATGAGATTGGGAATATCTTTGGGACATGTTACAAGAACTTCAAGAATGAAGCCAGGTGTGGTGGTTCACACCTTTAATCCCAGCACTTGGGAGGCAGAGGTGGGAGGATCACCATGAGTTTGAGGCCACCCCAAGACTACAAAGTGAATTCCATGTCAGCCTAAACTAGAGTGAGAGTCTACCTCCAAAAAAAAAAAAAAAAAAAAAAAAAAGAAAAAAAAAAAAAAAGACAAGAAAAAAGGGGGTAAAAGAACTTCAAGAATAAATATTCCACAAAATTGGAATACCTGAACAAAATAGATGAACTTCTTGAATCATACTACCTACCAAAAGTAAATCTAGAATGGATAAATCACTGGAACCAACCTATTATATCTAATAAGATTGAAATTAACTAAAAATCCCTCCACAAAAGAAGCCTAGGCCTGGAGTGACTGACTGCTGAATTCTATCAAACCTCCATTTAAGTACTCAAACCACTTCTTGTCCAGTTATTCCACACAATTGGAAAAGGAGGGAATTCTCCAAAATTCCTTCTATAAAGCCAGAATTATGCTAATACCAAAACTAGACAAAGACACAATAAGAAAAATTATAGACTGATATCACTGCTGAACTGAGACATAAAGGAATCTTAATGAAATCCCAGAATACCAAATTCAAGAACATTCTCAAAAGCATCATCCACCTTGATCAAGTAGGTTTCATACCAAGGACCCTTTGAAATAACTAGATTAAAAATAGCAAGAACACTTCAAGATGTAGGTGTAGGGAAAGACCTTGTGAATAAGACTCTGATAGCCCAGGAAATTAGACAAATGTTCAGGTGCTAGGACCTCATCAAACTAAAAAGTAGAGACAAGCAAACCATCAAAAGAGTCAATAAGCAGACTACAGAATGGGATAAAATCTTTGCCAGCTATACTACTGATAGAGGTCAAAGAACTAAAAAATAAATAAATAAGCAATATAAAATCAAGTAATCCAAAAAAAAAAAAAAAAAAAAAAAAAAAAAAACGGGTCAGAGTTCTCTAAGGAAGAAATACAAACAATGGCAATTATCAAAGTATCAAATGACAACAAATGCTGTCAAGGCTGTGCAGAAAGAGAAACCCTTCCTTATTCTCTGCTTTTGGGAGTGCAAACTTGTACAACCATTATGGAAATCAGCATGGAGACTCCTGGAGAAGACGGGCATAGCTCTTGCATCTGATCCAGCTATTTCACTCTAGCGTTCTTTGTATATTCTAGAGACACATCCAAAAGTCTCTCAGATAACTATGCTTATTCCCTTTAATTCAAACTTTCTCATTTGTGGTTGTAGAATCTGTTCAATTTTACAGTTGGCATAGAATATTGGGAGATCAGAGTCCATCAATACAAGAAAAGTTACCCAACTATCTATCATGAGACATGTCACATCTGTTACATTTTCTGGGGCTCAGGAATTGCAGAGAAAGCAGCCACATAGGTATTTCTTTCACTGATGGCTTGGCACCTAGTTCCAGAGAGATGTCAATAGACAGAATAGTCACTCAAAATTCATCAAAGTAGAAATCCAGAGGCAGCAGACAGTTCAACACTAAATTAGACTGTTTAACATGCCTAGCTATGCTCACCAAAGATTGTAGGAGTGGGAAGATTGTAAAAGCCACAGAGTGGGTAGATGTATCATGATGTATAAATACTGCCCCCACCTCACAGAAACTGGTCAAGGCCTTTATAATCCTTCAGTGAATACCAATATCACCACTGAGGAGGGCTTTCACTGAAATGAGGGGTGGGGAAGGAGATGTAAGAGTATAAACTTTTAAAAAATAAAATAAAATGTTAAAATAACTTTGATTTTAGCGAAATTTTATTCCTATTCTGAACTCCATTTCATTGTTGTTGTTGCTGAGAATTCTCAAATTTAATTTATTATCATAAATATGAACTTATTTTACTGTGATTTCTGTTTCTTCATGTGTAAATTTAGTTAGCTTATTTGTGTTTTTCCCTTTTATTTTTCCTGTCAAGGATTTTTATGACAAAGTTCACTTTTAAAATCTTATGCTGACTTATCCAGTCTTAGGTGTTTGGCTTTGACTTCTTGTCATTTAATGAGTATTGGGTCATCCCTGTATTTTCTGCCATCTGTAAAAAGCAAGTTCCGTAAGAGTAAGAGCAACATTAATCAAAAGGGTATAAACACATATTTAGAAGACTTTTGGTGGACATATCCTCTCCATTTAGGTAAAGAACAGTAGATGCTTCCTTCTCAGGTCTATGACCTTCCAAGCTATGTGGTTTTGACTTCACTCCCACTGAGCAGGCATCATATCCAATCAGAAAGTAATTGAGGGGTTGAGGAAATGGCTTAGCGGTTAAGGCATTTGCCTGTGAAGCCTAAGGGCCCCAGTTTGATTCCCCAGGACCCACGTAAGCCAGCTGCACAAGGGGGTACATGCATCTGGAGTTCATTTGCAGTGGCTGGGGCCCTGACCCACCCATTCTCTCTTTATCTCTATCTGTCTCTTCCTCTTTCTCTCTCTCAAATAAATAAATAAAATTAAAAAACTATTAAAAAAGAAAATAATTGATTACATGCACATCTAATATGCCACTGTTGCAGTGGTGGGTACATCTAGCCTGGTTAGTTAACTATTTTGTAGAATACAGGTCCACTGTTTGTTAGCACCCAGCAGGGCCCCAAAAATATCACAGAAGAAGTGGAGTGCTATTCTCACTGCTAGACAAGAGAATGTTCTCCATCAAGGTGATAGTAGACACTGAGGAGACTCAACACTCATCAAATCAGAAAATAAGAGGCTTGCAAGAGCTTAACTCTAAAGGATACTTCTAAGATACACTTCAGGGCCCAGGGAACATTGTGGAAGTGGGAAAAGAATAACTTTATGAGCCACAGGGTTTGACAGGGTGCTGTAAGGAATTGTCTCTCCACAGGAACTTACTAATGCATTCATGAACCCAGAGTGATCACTGATACCCTGAATGAGTACTATGGCCCTCCTTGGGATGGGGTATAACTACATAGGATATGACCAGTTTGCAGTATGGTCATGCCATTTATTTAAGTTCCAAATGAAATTATTTTTTTAAATTGCTGTATTTTATAATTCTTGCATTTGTGTTGCTAGTTTTTTAAATCTTTACTATTTTTCCAATTTGCATTTTCATTTATTCTTAGATTGGTTATTGAAAAATGGGCTATTAAATTTCCAGATTATTGACCATATTCTGGAATTATTCTTGATGCTTATTTCTAGTTTAATGAAATGTACTAAGAAATTTATTTTTATTCATGAACTTATTTTTTTATTAGACAGTTTATTTTCCATCAAAACTGGCCTGAGACTCCACACATAACACTGGTTGGCCTCAAACTCTTGATCTTTCTCACTGAATAAGTACAGGGTTTGCTGATGTGTGCAACCACTACCATATGAAAATAAACCTTATATTTTAGTAACCTTCCTAAGTTTTTGAAGCTCATTTTGTAGTTAGCACATTAACTTTCTTAAAGAATGTTCTTCTGCTGCTAGATGGTTTTGTGTATTTAAACTATTTGATATATACTATATTATAGTAGACTGATGTTTTTTTTTTTTTTTTTGGATGATGTATCTATTGATGACAGTCAGTATGGAAGCCCCCTGTCTATGCTTGATTATTCTTGATGGTTCCTTACATTTTGGTGATATTGACTTTGTTTTGCATTTTGAGTTAATTTATGTTGATAATTTTATATATTCTTTATTCATAGACCTCATATCATCATAGCATGGTGTTTTTCTCTTCTAATATAGCTTTCCCTTTAAAATTTATTTTTTTTTCTAATGGTGGCTCAGAAAATCTCTGTAAATGTCCCTATTCTATTCCTCTCTTGTTATCACATTGTAAATAGTGTGTGTTTGTGTGTATGTATGTATGTGCATTAATATTTTGTGCATTTTCTTCATTTTGCAAAGCCAGGGCAGGTTCTGAGGGCTCTGCATATAATTTCCCTATGGCAGTTACTGAAGTCTATGCTTTCTTCTAATTTTACAAGGCTGAGCACATTGACTGCCTATGCTCAGGGGCCATTTGCTTATACTTTTCATTTGTGGGTAATATGTGAAAGCCTGATCATGCATATTCTAGTGTATTTGGGTATTGCCCAATGTAATGGAAGTACTTGGGAGCACCTGTTGGTTAACTGAAAGCTCTCAAAACAAAATGACCTGTTAATAGAACCTGAGGATATCCATCATCTAGCTAGTAGAACTTGAAACTCTGTAATTCCTTCTTTTTCCTGTTTTCTATGAAACTCCTTTTTGTTACACTGTTTTTCATAGCAAATCCAATCAGTCTTGCTGATTTTTGAAATATTCTTGATTGTGTGAGGAAGCAAAGGTCCTCTTGGCTAGGATCCAGCAGAGCTTTAGAATGTGGATGCTCAGAGATGGTCATCAGTGGAAGAAACTGTGCTGAGGAAGTCTCTTGGCACCACACTGCAGTCTTTTGGGAGAGATCATAAAGAGTAATTGTGCCTCCTATTCTGATGCTCATCAAGGTATCTTCCTAAGTTTTTCTTCCATCAGTGTGTGGGAACTTCTCTACCTCACTCTCAGACTCACTGAAAGGAATTTTGCTCAATGTGAGTTGTCAGCCTTGGTGCACAGTGAAGATAGGATGGGGCAATCATGCGTATGGCATTCATCATTTAGGTAAGGATGTAGGTACTAATAGGTACAGGTTTAGGTGTATAGACTGGAATGAACCATTCATTTTCTCCATCTTCCAAACAAGTATTTTGATTATTTTCAATTAAGTCATTATAAGTAATAATATGTAATATGTAATAATATGTAATATTGAAAAGTGTACAAAAATTCTAAGACTAGGGGGATATTGTACTTTAGCTTTTGCAATCTAATATTCTTTGATTGGCATTAAATCTGTAATAAAATAGTCAAAAGCATTGTGTATATTAATATCAAGCTCATGGCAATAGTTGTTTTATTTATATATCCATGACTGTCAATCAGTATTTATGAGTAACCAAAACTTAATTTTACTTGTTTTTCCTTTCTTATCAATCAGAATCTCTCAATAGACTTTCAGTACATTTCAATGATTTATGTTTTTAAATTTTAAATATTCTAATATTTATGACTTTTAACATGAAACACCTAATGCTTTTATATATACAGGAAAAAAAAAAGTGAGGTACACTGACTTCCATTCTAATCTACTTCTTACAAAGGAAAGACAACATGTTCAATGCTGTCACACATCGGTTTTACCCAAGCTTATTTATGTCTAGCATAGAAAAGTACTTGAAGTGTTGTCTTTTCCCATTGGTCTATTTGTCTAGGTCATGAAGTCTTATGTTCAGTGAAAGGAAGGGGAAACGAGGTATTAAAATTATATTCATCACATCTACTATGGGGATGGTAGATAACTTTTATTTTTGTTTGTTTATTCATTTGTTTTTTATTTTAACATAAAATAACATGTTTCCTTATTGTGTTTTCATACATATTTCATTTTGTTTATCCTCCTCCCATGACCCCCACCCTTCTTGCTGTTGCCCTCCATGCTTGGTTCACAATAGCTTTCAAAACAAGTTTACCTATAAATAAACAAGGACAATCATGTGAGAGCCACTTATAATGTAAAGGTTAAAACATCAAGAAGAAAGAAAGAAAGAAAGAAAGAAAGAAAGAAAGAAAGAAAGAAAGAAAGAAAGAGAGAGAGAGAGAGAGAGAGAGAGAGAGAAGGAAGGAAGGAAGGAAGGAAGGAAGGAAGGAAGGAAGGAAGGAAGGAAGGAAGGAAGAAAGAAAGAAGAAAGAAAGAAAGAAAGAAAGAAAGAAAGAAAGAAAGAAAGAAAGAAAGAAAGAAAGAAAGAAGGAAGGAAAGGAAGGAAGGAAGGAAGGAAGGAAGGAAGGAAGGAAGAAAGAAAGAAAGGAAGAAAGAGAGAAAGAAAGAAAGAAATTAAAGATGACAGTAGGTGGTAGAAAGTCATTCCATGCTCCTGGGTTGGCAGAATTAATATGAAAATAGTTGTGCTAACCAGAATACAGTCAAAGCCCATCAACATTTCCATAACATTACTTACAAATTAGAAAAAAAAAATCAATCATAAAAGTCATATGGAAACCAAAAAGATCATGTAAAGTCAAAACATGTACTAAGGTACCACAATGCATGATGTAAACTGTCCTATGGAGCTAGAAAGACAAAGATGGCATGGTACTGACACAAAAACAGACATGTAGACCACCAGGGGATAGCAAACTATGATAGAAATAAGCTGTGTGAAAAATAACTCACAATAGTTACAACTACGTATTTTTTTGACAAAGATAAAACATACCTTAGAAGAAAGACACTCTATTAAATGAGTAGAATTGGCAAAATTAATAACTTTTTATTGCCACATAGACTTCTAAGTAGGATCAAATGACAATACGTTACCGTGGCATCACATACAAGTAAAAAAAAAAAAAAAAAAAAAAAGGGAGGGTGCTGGGAAAGTGGCTTAGCTGTTAAGGCATTTGTCTGCAAAGCCTAAGGACTCTGGTTCGATTCCCCAGGACCCACATAAGCCAGATACACAAGGGGCACATGTGTCTGGAGTTTGTTTGCAGTGGCTAGAAGTCCTGGCATGCCCATTCTCTCTTTCTCTCTATCTGCCTTTCTCTCTCTCCCTTTCTCTCTCTCTCAAATAAATAAATAAAATATTTTTTTTAAATGGAGAGAAACAGTTTGTTCTATCACTTACTTTATTTCACATATAATCACAGCTAGGGTCAGTGAGGTTGATATCCCCCTTCCCCCTGTGGCTCTGTTTCATGTGGTATGTAAATTCAGAAGTTCACTTGGAGCAAAGGGTACAGGAATCCTTAGTTTCTTCATTGCTCTATGTTTTCAATATTTCTTAATATCAAACCTCCTGTAGTTTGTTAATTGGCACCTGACATATAGGAATAAGAGTTATGGTGGTCTGAGCAGATAAAAACATAAAGCTTGGTTCCTTTGTTCTTGTTGAGGTGGGAGGTTTTTAAATGACATGGGAGTCAAATTGCATTAGCCAAGTCACAAAAAGTATCTGCCTGAGGTAAAGTTAAGACCCTATTGCTGAAGGTACCACATTCTGCCATCGCAGAACATGGAGAGATCTGGCTGGAATCAGCAAGGAAGCCAGTCTGCAGATGATTAGCCCAAATAGTGTTAGAAAGTGCTATATGAGCTGCTGGTGGTAAGTGGTCCACAACATTGTGAGCAAGCATTGTGAACTGCTATATCAAATCAATCACCTGGTAAGATGCATATACGTATGCAAGAGTGGCACACAGCCTTGGTTGGTAACCGATGGCTCTCTGATTAGTTAAGTGATCCACTCAGTGGAAAGAAACCCATAGCTGGAACTGGAAGCCAAGTTATGGACTCAAATAAGCTCTCACTAGGCTAGTCAAAAGAGAGGTTACAGCAATCAAAACTCTCTAAATTAACAATCTTTATTCCCTTTAACCTATACTGACCTCATTCTCTAATGGAGAATCTGTTCTTTTTCAGAAAGTAGCGACAACTGAGAACAATCAAAATCTGTCAACAAGGCAAGAAAGATAGCTGATTTCCTGTCAGGAACCACCCTGAACCACCCCTCACACATTAGCCAGGGCCCAGGTGAAACAACAGAGGAATTGGTGAGATGAGCAAGAGTGCTGCTTCCACCGCAAGCCGGAAACCTGTGCCAGGGTGATGAAGGCAGACACTAAGTATACTCAAAACACACCAAAGCAGAAATCCAGAAGCTGCTGAGTTCCACACCAAAGTAGCCTTAGCACACATCCATCAAGGCTCAAAGGATTTTGTGGAAGCAGAAGCAGAAAGATTGTAAGAGCCACGGGGTTGGGGGAAATATCCAGAGGCACAGACCCAACCCACAAATTCTGACCACTGCTCTTACAACTCATAACTCAAAACCCCATGGTGAATACCAGCAATCCCCCTGAGGAAGGGCCTCAAGGGAATGGGAAGAGGGAATAGAGAAATGGGGGCAAGAACACATAATGTATCCATACAAAGTTGCTACTTCAAATAAAGAATAATGTACTTCTTTTATTTTTCACTTTCTTGTGGCCCAATGATTGTCACAAGTTCATTGACTCAAGGAAAAAAAAAAATAACACTTATTTTGGTTAGATACTATAAATTGAATGCTATTTGAGGTATTGTTAAAATGTAATTGCTCACTAGATGGGAAACAGACATCTGCTTCCAAATTGAATGCTAGAGAGTTTTATAAAAATGCTTAAGGCCTCCCTTGTTCTTGCTTAGTTAAAATGTCTTTAAATTTGAATATAACCTAACAGGCCTGAGATTATTTTATTATTTTCAACTGAAATATATACTTCTTATATTTGACTGAAATGAAACTCAGCTTTCCTCATATACATAATAACAATATTTTTTTCTTGAAACAGATCTTTATGGAAATGTGTATCTGAAAATAATAATAATGCGTAAGAATTGAATAACCATCCTCATTTACTCTAGACATAAAATACTTATAAAAAGTAAAATTAAATCTTACTAACACCATGGTGTTTTCATATTTTCCATTGCAAAATGAGAAGGTCAAGAGACTCTTTGCTCTCAGAAGCAAATGAATAAAAAAGTATGGACTTACCTGTGAATGTTGTTTTCAGAGAGGAGACTGCACATGTATTGATGAACTGGGAAGAGAGCAAAGCCATGAGACACTCTGTGGGTTTCAGAGCAAAGAATTCTTTCAGAATGACTGAGAAAAACACAACCATAATTTTGTCATATTTTTAAACCTATTTATATAGCTGCCCCACTTTGTTATTGAGGAAAAGTGGCAAATAAACCCTCTGTCTGTTTCTGTCCGAATCAGTCTCTGTTTCCCCGTATAAACAGGCAGGCTGGTGTGAGGAGGGACATGACATGCTTATAGCATTTCTATGAAGTGAGGACAAGAACCAACCCACTGAAACCAGATGAGAATAAGGGCTATTCTAAAAGGAAACATAAGTTTATATATATATATATATATATATATATATATATATATATATATATATATATATATATATATAGAGAGAGAGAGAGAGAGAGAGAGAGAGAGAAAGAAAGAGAGAGGGAGAGAACAAATGCAAACATAGCAGCAAAACAAGTATTCCTTAAAAAAACAAACAAAAAGATATATGGTTTTAAAAAATAAATACCAAAAATAAGAAAGATATTTAATAACTTAGAAAATATGTGAGAATAGTAAGTGAAATAAGAAAGAAGAAAATTTAAAACTACAATATATGATCATGAACATTACTGACAATAGTCAGAGGAGTTAAAAGTATGTGTCACTTTGTCAGCACATATACTTAGGCTAGAATGATACAAAGATGAGAAGATAGTAGACAGTCAAAACAATTGAACATTCTATTCAGTGGTAAAGAAAACTGAAATTATGAAATTTGCAGGGAAATGGGTGGATCTGGAAAGGATTATACTAAGTGAGGTAACCCAGGCCCAGAAAACCAAATGTCACATGTTCTATGTCATGTGTAGATCCTACCTACAAATCTGTAAACTTGTGTGTGAGCTGGAACCAAAAATCCGTAGCAGAGGCCAGTAAGCTATAAAAAAGCTGTAAGGAAGGGAGGAGAGGGAAGAACTTAAAGGGATGGTATTGTATATGTAAGTAAAAGAACAGATTATAGGGAGGGGAAAGGCCTAAGTGAGGCCACACATAAAAGAAAGGGGGGCAGGGTAAATCAAAATTCAAGATATTCTGAATAAAACATATGAAAACCTACTTTTTTGAATAATGGCACATCCAGAAGCCATAGATTGGTACTAAAATATTTTCAATACCAGGGATGGGATACCTTCCAGTGAGTGTTTGGACAGGGAGGTCCCTGTTGCCTTCAAAACATTATAGGTTATTGCCAAGGCCCTTGGCTTCCCTTGAAAAACAGAGGGTAAGACCCTATTGCTGAAGACTTCACTTGCAAGGTCACTGAGAATTCAAGCTGTTGCTGAACAGAAAACCTCCCTGTAGACCTGCCAACTGAAAGCTGGAAAAAGCTGCACGGCACACATCCCCATGGGAGACAGAAGTCATCAGTGGTGAAAACAGTGGACACTGGAAAGCCTCAAGTTTGGCCAGACAGGCCAAATGATCAAATGGGTGCAATAGTGGCCTGTCTGCTCTGGGGGAAACCAACTGTTCTCTAATTGGACTGAACACCCTCTCTACAGGAAAGAATGCATGCCTGGTACTGAAAAACCTAATCAAAAGACTATGGCAGGGGAGGTCATGAGCCTTAGGGGTATAAAGCCTGCTCTTGTCTGAATAAATGTATATATTATTTCCACCAAACTGGCCTGAATGCATTACACTTAATGTGTGTGTGTGTGTGTGTGTGTGTGTGTGTGTGTGTGTGTATTTATTTCTGAATTTACATTCATAGTATTGGTTCCATTGTCCTCCTCCCTGTCCTCCCACTTTCAAAGGGACCCTCATCAATGGGGAATGTGGGTCATGCATTGTGAGGTTAGTCAAGAGTTCTGGGGGGTACGCCCCGTCTCTGTGCATAAAGCCCCAACTTGTGACTCTAACAATCTTTCCGCCTCCTCTTCCGCAAGTTTCCCTGAGCCACATTGGGGTCATTTTAGTTCTACTTCACTGATGAGGTTTTGGGAGCCTCTATGTCTCTGAATATCTGGCTTAGTTAGAGTTGGATGTTCTCTGTGTTTATCTCCTTTAGCCTTTTTCTGGTGTCGTGATCGCCATGAACGCTGAACTCTTGCCCTTCCCCTGCATTGTTCTATGGTTTCAGCTGGGGCCCTGGTGAGGTGTGGTCAGCTGATCCTCCCTTCAGGTTCGTTATCCACCTGAAAAAAGATAAGCAAATTCTCCAACAGAGAGAGAATTTAATACTAGATAGAAGGGATGACCATATATGTTTTATGTGCGTTGGCTCTCTTCTAGCACACATTTGGTGGTATCTTGTTCTTGGAGACTGAGCTCATTTTTTGTACCTAGTTTTGGCTTATTTCCCAGTTCCAGCAATGAGTTCCATTCCACTGAGTGGGTCTGTTAGCCAAATCAAGAGCAGTTGGTTACCCACCATGGCTGTTTGCCACTGCTGCACTTGTATGAGCATTAGGTCAAATTGTTTCCTGCTGGGTGTCTTAGACTGCAAGTTGATATTATTGATACTCTCACTTATGTTTAGAGAAGCTTCCCTTTTCAGATGGCGATGACCACTGGGATGACCCAAAAGGCAACATAGTTCTGAGAAGAAGGGATGGAGTAGTATCCATCATCGAAATCTCCATCACACCCTCCAAGGCTCGGGGTTCATTGCGAAATAGGTGGTGGAAAGAATGTGAGAACCAAAGGAAGGGAACCACTCCTTACAATGCAACTGTCCAGACAGAAATTGGCCTTGATATCCATGACCTTGCAGGGCCTAGAAATATCTTCACAAGACCCTCATAATAGGAGAAAAAGATGATGGCATCAAAATAAAAGAGAGACTAATGGAGAGAGGGAGGGCATATGATGGAGAGTGGAGTTGTGAAGGGGAAAGGTGGGGAGGGGAGGCAAATATCATGGTTTATTGTCTGTAAGTATAGAAGTTGTCAATATTTTTTTTTAAATATTAAGGAACACAGATATAAAAACACAAATATGGAAGGTAGCTAAAGTAAGTGAATGCAAACTAGAGTCGTGACAGAAAGGTAAACAATGCATAAGTAAAAAGGGAAAGAACACCTAAAATATATATCAAGAAAATTTGCTGAAGAATCAAGAAGAAATGTAGAAGTTGATAGAGTTATTTTTCCTTAGGAACAACTGATCTCTATTACCCTGAATATATATTGTGGTAGTGTCAATCAACTTCAAACCAAAAAAAAAAAAAAAAAAAAAAAAAAAAAAAACTCTCATGACACATAAACCAAAAATCAAAATTAAAAGGTATCTCTATTGTCAAGGCAGAAATTGGACTGGCATCAAATCTCTCCATAGCTACAGTGGAACTTAGAACACAGTAGAGTCCTATCCAGAAGACAGTGGAGTGCCTTGTCTATTACCGATATATTCTTCTTAGATAGAACATGTGGGGACAGTCAGCTGATACCACAGTATTTTCAAACTATAAAATATTTAGGCTATTAAGTTTTATTAAAAGGAAAACCTAAATGTTAAAGTTCATAAAACCGGGTTGGAAAGAGGAAATTGACAAGAGAGTAAAAAGTCCACAGAGTCCATGTGAAGGTCACATTAGGAATGTGTAGCTGTAAGCATCTGATGAGCAGTACACTTATGATTTCTCATGAATGTACACCATCCAAGCTAGGTGTGTGTGCTAGGAAAGCAAGGGTATTGTGCCCTCTGGAACACAGGTTTTTAAGTTTCAAAGAAAATTAGCAGAAGATAATTTAGCTACTAAGGTCTGAGACTTCCATTTGTACATAAGCTCTATTTTGTGAAACTTTTTCCATTAGGGAGAAACATAAGCCAGGCATGGTGGCAGACACCTTTAACCCAGAACTCAGGGAACACAGGTAGTAGGATCACCATGAGTTCAAAGGCACCCTGAGACTACATAGTGAATTCTAGGTCAGCCTGTGCTAGAGCGAGACCATACCTAAAGAAAGAGGGGGGAGGGCAGTAATTCATTTGGGAATATTTAGTTATAGTTCCATTTGGTATCTTCCTGAGAATCACATTATTTTAGTTACCTGATTCCTACTGTCAACCATAGCCAGGGTTCATTACAGCCACACTTACTTTAAACTGCATTTCTTGTAACAATGTGAAAAACAGGCACCAAATATGAATGGGTAGCAAAAAAAAAAAAAAAAAAAAAAAAAAAAAAAGTGATGAGCACTGTAATGACCCAAAAGGCAAAACAGTGCTGAGAAGAGATGGAGGAGTGTCCAGCACTGAAACATCTCAATCACACCCTCCAAGGCTCAGGGTCTGTTGCAGAAGAGGTAGCAGAAAGAATGTAAGAGCTAAAGGAAGGGTATGACTCCTTACAAAGCAACTGTCCAGACAGAAATTGGCCTCAATATCCATGACCTTGCAGTGCCTAGCACTACCTTCGCAAGACCCTCAAAAGATGATGACCTCAAATTAAAAGAGAGACTAATGGAGAGAGGGAGGGGATATGATGGAGAGTGGAGTTCTGAAGAGGAATGGGGGAGGGGACAGAAATATCATGGTTTATTGTCTGTAAGTATAGAAGTTGTCAATAAAAAAAAAAGAAACCAATAACCACACTTTAACAAAAAGAAAAAAGAAAGAAAGAAAGAAAGAAAGAAAGAAAGAAAGAAAGGAAGGAAGGAAGGAAAGAAAAAAAAAGAAAGAAAGAAAAGAAAGTTTCAAAGAAATCAAGCTAGAAGCTAGTTTGTGGGAAGTCCTTTGAAGCAGTCAACATAGTAAATAGACAGTAAAGTATCATTTTCTCACAATTCAACTATGCTCTCGCTCTCTCTCTCTGTCTCTCTCGTGTGTGTGTGTGTGTGTGTGAATTTGTTACTTTGAGTGCATATCTGAATGTTATATTTTTGTTAAGAATCATATGAAATGAAAATATCTTTGTAATACCTTAATTGTTACCTCTTGTTGTCATATAAAATGGTGATCAAATAGTATGCATCTAAAATAGACTATAGTATTATAGAGGTGGGCTTACTGTTGATAAATATGTAGTTTTCCAAGATTGAAGGGTACTTTTGGTAGTCAAATTTATAGGACTGTTAAGAGAACTGGTACTTTCTGGGTGTGGCCAGAGTTCTTCAGGAAACTGTCATGTAGGTGGGTACAATGAGTGACAAAGATATATCCATGTCCGCATCCTGATCCCTACCCTGGGTGCTCAGGTCTTATGTCAAACTGAGTTATTCTGTTTCTCACACTTTTTTTTTATTATACTGCCAATACCTCAGGATATTCATCTGACAGATGTGTTGGCATAGAAATTCTCATGTTCCATAGCCACATGATCAACCTAGTCTAACAAATTGCCTGTCATGTATGTCTAGGTGGGGCACATGTACATTGCATGCATGTGTGCATGTGTACATGCATGTGCACACACATAATTAATTCTCTTGAAGAATCATAATGCACCTCAATTTTGGAGTAATTTGCCTATTTTAAGCTATATAACTGAAATTATGCCACTGAAATCTATAACCCTGGCAGCTAAAATATCTAAGAGAAAATAATCATCTAAATTATTAGATGAAAAAAAGAAATGCATTATAAGGATTAAAAAATGGTTCATATCTTATTTCATAATTTGAGCTCTCAGTAGTTGCCAAGAAATATTAGGAAAATGAAAGGCATCTGGCAAGAGAATATTTTCTAAAGACAAATTTACAAACAGTAAAATTGTTTCGTATGCACCATAAGCTTAATGTGCTTAATGAGAATGTGAACTTTGGAAGTTAGAGTTTTGGACATAGCTTGTCTCAGAAACATGGGTTAATGATCAGAAAGTTTTTTTTTTTTTTTTTTTTTTTTTTTTTTAGGTAGGACCTCACTCCAGCCCAGGATGACCTGGAATTCACTATGTCATCTCAGGGTGGCCTTGAACTCATGGCGATCCTCCTACCTTTGCCTCCCGAATGCTGGGATTAAAGGCATGCACCACCATGCCAGGCCAGAAAGTACTTTTATATGTTCAGCTTGGTGTTGTATACTTGCACACCTTTAATTCCTGTTCTCAGGAGGTGAAGACAGGTGGACCCTTTGGTCTTGATGGCCAGCCACCTTAGCCTAACTAGTAAGCCACAGGCAAACAAAAGACCATGTCTCAAAGCAAGGTTGCTGGAGTTCCTGAGAATGACCTTTGAGGTTGTCCTCTGACCTTGACACATACACACATGTACATATATACACCCAAGTACCCACACCCACAAAAGAAAAAGAAAAGGATGCAGGAAATTTGTTAATTCATTGGCATTGTTATGTAGGTATGAAGAAACACTCCTTGGAGAAAAGGGAAATTAGAGCTATGAATGAAAGAAAACAAATTGAACATTAACAAATATTGAAAAACTAGGTAAAAATGCATTCACATATAATAATTGAAAATTAAAAGTGTACAGATAAATTTTCTTTATAAATGAGTGTTCCATGGAATGCACTAAAAAACAAGATATATACTTAATTTGAGGGACCTGTTCTTAATACAATCATTTATATTAATTTTTATAAGATTTCAAATTTGTGTGATTGGTGCTTCAAATAATTTCTGAACAGGTTTGGTCTTGCAAAAAATAATATTGTAGGCTGGAGAGATGGTTTAGCAGTAAAGGCGCCTGCCTCTAAGCCTAAGAATGCTGGTTCCAATCTCCAGCAGTTCCAATCTCCAAGTCCCACATTTAGCCAGATGCAAAGTGACGCAAGGGCGCAATGCCACACTTGACCACAAGGGGAAGCACGCATCTGGATTTCATTTGCAGCAGCTAAGAGGCTGCTGGCATGCCCATCTCTATCTGTCTTCCTCTCCCTCTCTCTCTGTCTCTGTCTTTCTCCAAAAAAAAAATAATAATAATAATATTGTTAAAAATAAGTTTTTAGGGGCTGGAGAGATGGCTTAGTGGTTAAGGCACCTGCCTGCTAAGCCTAAGAACCTGCTTCCAATCTCCAGGTCCCACCTTTAGCCAGATGCAAAGTGACGCAAGGGCCCAATGACGCACTTGCCCACAAGGGGGCACACACAGAGGCTGAGAGGCTTCTGGCACACCCATTCTCTATCTGTCTCTCTCTCCCTCTCTGTCTCTCTCTGTGTCACTATCTAAAAAAAAAAAAATGTTTTTATTAACATACCCACAATAAAAAAGGGATCTGTGCACATATTATGTTTGTGTATTAATCGAAAATTCACCACAAATGATGTTTTTCTTTGGCATATTGGATTTTATCTGCAGTTTTGTTACAGTGCTAATACTTGGAAAACCGTGTGCCAAGGGAAGCAGCATGACACTCCTATGCTTATGCTGGCCATTCCATGATGCAGTGAAGAGCAGTGTGGGAGCAGACGTGGCCCACCTCTGGGTGGAAGTTTAAAAATGGGGAGAGGTCTCTTTAAATGGCTGATCTCATCCTCAAGAAACATTCTGAGTTGCAAAGAAGCCATATTTAATGCTGTGAGTGCCTTATCACTCTCACTGTGGAATATTCACATCCAAGTCAGCGCAAAAAGACCAAAACTTTAACCTTCACTATGAAAATTAATCAGTCCATAGGGTGAAATGTGGAAGCAGTATTATCTATTTCATTTTACATAAGAATAGCAAGAAAAATTTGTTCCCAATATTCCTTCATCCCAACAGGTCTTCAGTTTTCTAGGATATGACTACAAGGGTCATTAGAGACAGAATCACTTGTTTTCCAAGAGCTGCCATGTGCTCAGACTGTACTTCAATTTCTCTTTTTGGATTTTCACCTCCACTTTTCCATTATGCTGAGTAATACATTATATAATATTCTGAATGATATCTACAATGGGAAAATGATGTTTTATGTGTACTTTATGGACCCACCTGTCCCCCAAAATGGCTTCACATACATGTCTAACTAGTGTGTTTTATTTTTCACTATCCCTCCCCCACCCATATACAATTGTAATGAGACAAAGTGATGAATTATAATTCCACCTTTTTCCCTAAACTCTTAAAAAAAAAGAATCCAAACCCCAGACTTAAACTTGAAGCACACTTTTTTTTCTCCTAGAACTTTAGGACATGAGATTTATGTGTCATTATGCCACTAGTGTTCAATTGAAATGGGGGTACCTTGTTCACTCAATATGGATGTAACTGAGAGGTCCCATTACCCAAGAGGCCAAGGATTTCCTCTAGTAATTTCTCACCCACTTCACATGTCTTGCTTCTTCCTTGGACAGAAAGCCTTGTAAGCATTTCATACTGGGGGAGTGATTTTTACTAATATCTTATAGGATATTGTTATTTTATGCTTTGATTTTGTAGCAATGAAGTATGGTTAATTTGTAGTTAGTGGATATGCCCATCTGCATCCCTCTACCACAGAGAAAATAAACCTTGGCTTGCCAGTTAACAGTATTTTATACAAAAACTAGCAGTGAAAATTTTCAAATGTTTCTGCTAATACAATACAATTAACTGACTGAATTGAAATCTGTATTCCAATTTTCTGGTAAACAAAGTTCAAGGGAAAGTTCTTTTAACATTTTTACCAATTGCATTCGTGGTGTTGGTGTGTGTTTAGATATTGTGGAGGGAACCTAATCATCAGGGAATATTCCAAGAACATGTCAACAAAGAAGCTTTAAACTGAAAATAAAAGTATCCTTATAGATCAAAATGTTAAGGTATTATTCTGCTGGTTTCTGGTAAATAGTGTTAATTTGATACCAGAATCTACATGTGAAGCTTTGTGTACATATGTATTTTTCTTATAAATGTTCACAATCTATTTAATGTACATTCAGAAGTATTGGTATGAGAACATGATATTCTTTAAAATAAAATACAATCTGTTTAATCATTCTTATAAATAAGGAAACTGAGGGCTGAGGAGATGATTTATTGGATAAAGTGTGCACTGTTTGTGATGCTTTGAAACTAAAATGTCCCCCATAGACTCAGGTGTTTGAATACTGAACTCCCAGTTGGTGGCACTCTTTTGGAAGATTGTATAACATTTAAGAGGTGGAATCTTGCAAGAGGAAGGGTGTTATTGCAGGTCAGCCTCACTTGAAGCCCCCACTGCTCTCTATTTCCTCTCTGCTGACATGATCATATAACATGAGCTTCCAGCCCAAGCCTACCATGCTTTCTCTTCCATAATAACCTTCCCCTTGAAAACTGCATCTCTCTTCCACAGAGAAAATGGCCTTTGGATTGTCAGTTAACAGCACTTTATACAAACATTAACTGTTCAAATAGCCAACTATACTCATTTCATTCCCTGAGCTGTCTGGGATTAGTTATTTGGTTTCAGCAGTGAGAAAATAAGTAGTGCAAGCCAGAATCCCTGTTTGATTTCCAGACTCCACCTCAAAAGCTAGAAGCAAAAGTGGGCTGCTGTAATCCTAGCATGCTGATGTAAATGACAAGATGAGAGGCAGAGAAGAGAGAATTTCTAGAAAATCTCATGATGAGAGCAGCAAAAAGAAAAAAAAAATGCTCAGTGAGATTCTAGAGGAAGAACTCTGCCACAAACAAGGTTGAAAGGCAAGTATTAACCTGAAAGTTGTCCTATATTCTCCACATGCATGCTTTGGTATATATGCATCCCTCCCCCCTCTCTCTTTCTCCTTCTCTTTCTTTGTCCCACATATACAGAAACATGTACCCACCATGCACATGAACATGAGCATGTGCACACACCTAAAAGAAATGTGGAAAATGAAAATTCCATGCAAAGTTTAGCATGCTACTCACCTGCTTATTTATTATAATTATTAATAATAATTAGTTAATTATTTTCCAGTAGAACTGTGAGAAATTTCTTCAAGTAATTTTCCTAAAATTTGAATGTGTTACCTTAGAATACCATACTTTGCAACATGTATTCATGGATCTTCTGCTATACCTCAAATCTTAGTTTAGAGAAATTAGATGTGGTGGTTCAATGCAATCTACTATCTTGGCTATTTTGCATAGAATTTATTTCAGGTATAGACTTTTTGTTGTTCCTTGCTAGTCTAGTACATACTTAGAATGACCAATTTATAGTCAAGAAAGAACTTAGACTACATTTATATGGCAAGATTAGATATTTTCAACATAGAACCTATTTTTCGACTATATACCAAAGACACTGAATTCTCTGTGTTAATCTATTTATTTATTGGATGCTTCTAATATATTTTATTTATTTATTTGTTTGTTTGAGAGAGAGAAAGAGGCAGAGAGAGAGAGACAGAGAGAGAATGGGCTCACCAGGGCCTCCAGCCACTGCAAACTAACTCCAGATGCATGTGCCCTTGTGCATCTATCTTATGTGGGTACTGGAGAGTCAAATCGGGGTCCTTTGGCTTTGCAGGCAAACACCTTAATGGCTAAGCCATCTCTCCAGCCCATTGGGTGCTTTTTACATATTATTATTCAGTCCCAGGATAACATAGATGTGAACAAACAGATAAAGTCTCCAGCCCATTTGAGAAAACTGCATTTAAAGAGTGATCTATTCAGGTTGGTGGTATAAGATAGAGGTGAATTAAACAGCATAAAGTTTGTTTCCTGATTGGTAATTATCTGAGGAAAAATGCAGATGAAATCCAAAGCAGGTGATCTGAGAGTAGGGCCAGGTTCTCTTGAGGCTGAGGAGATGGGAAGGTGAAACCCCTCCCCTACTAAAACAGAGGTTTGTTTCAGGAGATAAGGCGGGAATCTCCCTGTTTATTGTCATGGGAGGTATTTATCATTTTCAAGAGGGGATGAAAAGTATAAGGGCCAATAGTATTTCATCTAGGCAGAATGGTGCTGAGTCACTAGGACACGTCACCAAACTCTACTCAGGCTCTGGAAGCTCGACTAGGCCTCACCGGGAGTAGGCCAAGATCCTCTGGAAGGCAAAACAGAAAATAGTTGTATATTCATCTAGAATGAATTAACTCTGGAAGGCAAAACAGAAAAGTGTCAATTAACCTAGAGTAGATAAACTTACAAAAGTATTGTGCACCACCATTTTCTTTGGGATGCCTCAGAGCTCTTCTTGTCATGTTGAGGAAGAAAGGTCATCTACCTGGAGTGCAGGGCTCATGAATGACCCACAACTTCATCATTGTCCCAGATTATTAACCTTCTGATGGTTTCCTTCATCCTGACTGTGCTATTATGAAAGCTAGGAGACAGTTGTTCCACCATCATGTTGGAATCCATGCTCCCCAGATGGAGGGAAGATAGCAGAAAATGTAGTTTAATATCTGTGTGGGAGCTGGAGAGATAGCTTAGAGGTTAAGGCACTTGCCTGAAAAGCCAAAAGACTCAGGTTTGAGTCCCCCAGGGCCATGTAAGCTAGATGTACAAGGTGGCACATGCAGCTGGAGTTTGTTTGCAGTGACTAGAGTCCCTGTCACACCTATTCTCTCTCTACCTCTCTCCCTATCTGCTTCTCTATGTCAAATAAATAAATAAATAAATAAATAAATAAATAAATAAATAAATAAATAAAACAAGATCTGTGTGGAAAATGTTTCATGGTCACAACAATGGCAAATTCAAATGCAAATCACTGTAGAACTCTGAAGAGGATAACGTATGGAAGGCAAGCATGAGCAGAGCTAACCTAAGAACAGCAGGGAAATGGGGGCATATCCAGGCATGTAGTTCACATTTCTCTTAATGTTCACATATGCAGCTCCTCTGGTTGTATTGTTTTTGGATCCCTGAAACTGAATACTTATCAAATACCTGTGGAGCAGAAGAACACTATGGAGACTGATGATCAATTTATCATTAGATTAGTCACCATTCTCAAGATGAACAGAACTGAGAATGGATTGTATTAAAAAGGGTATTTTGGATGGAGACATTGCTTAGTGGTTAAGGCACTTGCCTGCAAAACCTAAGGACCCAGGTTTAGTTCCCCAGTACCCATGTAAGCCAGAATCACCTGGTGTTGCAAGCATCTGGAGTTCATTTGCAGTGGCGAGAGGCCATGGCACACTCATTCTCTCTGTCCGAGCCTCTCTCTCTCTCTCTGTAAAATAGATAAATTATTAAAAAAGAGTCTCATGTATTTACTTTTCTAAAAAAATATGGAATTTATTTGAATTACCTTATGGCAGGCCAACAACAGCAGTTTGTAGGGTTGACAGTCAAGGAATCTGGTAGGTAACTGCTAACTCAGTCTATAAGGCTGGATGCCTCAGCAGTTCCAATCCAGGACTGGAGGCCTGAAGGCTTTCTGGAGAGCTGCTTGACTTTAGTCCACACTGGAAGGCTGAGGAAACTTGGTTCCAATGCCAAGGAAGGACAGCTGAAAAGGATAGATGCACATGCAGTGAAAGCACTCATCAGCAAGCAGCAGTGGCAGCCAGCTGGGAGGAAAGGGCTCTTTTCTACCAGAGCTTCCTTTCATACAGCCCACACCACCTGGAGGGCTGCCCACTCTGGGGGAAGGACTCATTCTGGAGGAAATACTTTTTCCTTCATTCGAATATTCTTGCAGCAACCTCAGAGACCCACCCAAGGGATTTGTCTGTGCATTCCTCACCAGATCACGTGGATAACAGAATTTAACCATCACAGTCATCCTCTCTCACTTGCTTTCATACATGATAAAGAAATGGCCTGTCTTATCTCAGTTCCTTCTTCCATTCTGTCCTCATCATATAAACATGGCAATTATTAACTAATATATACAACTTAGTGTAGTGACAGTGTCCAATGCATAGTTGATATGAAGCATAAATGAGTCAAGATTTGTCTTCCCTTCAAATTATGACAATGCATAAACAGAATAATAGAGGTATTTATCAAGTGAAAGAAAATACATGATTTGTGCTAACATTTATGCCTTCTATGAAAAATTTACTTTGATATGCCTCAACCTTTCAAGTATTTTCAAGTGGACTTGGAAAACCTATCATCCATTTGATTTCAATTTTCCTCTGTTTTGTCAACTTTGACATTTTTTGTTCTAATGTGAAATACATTTTATATTAATCTACAAATTTGCTACAATGAAAGTCCAACCCAAACATTTTCTTTAATTGTTCATAAAGTTGAGGAAAAGCAATTCTGATATCTTGGAAAATTCCAACACATAACTGACATATATGTAATATGTCATATATAATATGTCATATGTTATTTTGCTCTGTCTTTTGACAGACATGATATCATTTTTTTTTCAGAAATTATCTTGTTAAAGCAATACCCAGGGAGAAAATAGGAACTGGAAGAGGAAACAAGTTTGTTTCATTACTCAGCTTTTACTTTTAACAGGTAGAAACAGAAGCCATCTTTTCTCTGGCTGAAGTAGTTTTAGTGAGTCCTGAAAATCACATTTTACATTAGCTATCACCACTATAAACAACAACAAAAAAACTAACAGTTTTGTCATTGTTGTCTTTGTGAGTATATTTTAACTAGTCACAAACTTAGCTGTCAGAAGATAGTACATAAAAATGCCAGAGGCAGAAGGGAAGATGTAAATGTAGGGACATGGGTTAAGATGGCATCTTAAACAAACCATTATTTATTTATTTGCATTCAGTTTACTTATTCATTTGTACATAGAAACAGAAAGAAAAGAAGCGGAGAAGGAAAAAGAGAGAGAGAACGGGCATGTCAGGGCCTCTAGCCATTGCAAACGAATGCTAAAGTCTGTGCCAGTTTGTCCATCTGGCTTTATGTGGGTACTGGGGTATTGTACCTGGGGTCAGTAGGCTTTGCAGGCAAGTGCCTTAACCACTGGGCATCTCTCCAGCCCAATGTGGAATTCTAATAGACTCTGTGTAATTCTGAAAACTCGGAATTTAAAGTTATTTGGATCTGGTATTGAACAGATTGCTGGGCCATAGTCATTTCCAAAGCCCATCCAAGAAAATGGCAAGTTTTTCCATAGATTCTTATCCAAAGATCAGTGCACATCTAAAGAATGATGATTTTGTGGAACTGGTGTATGTCAGAGATGTGGCTGAAATTAAAACATCTTCCTATAGTCATGGTCTTGATTCATTCTCTCCTCTTGTTGGGATGTATTGGCATCTTTTGTTTTTGATTATGTTTCTATGGTAACAGCCATGCCAATAGCACTGCCACAAAAATCTTTAGATTTTACTAAATTCACAGAAAAGAAGATATAGAGGTAGAGATAGATAACAAGAATGGGGGAAAACCTGCATTCACAATATATTTCTTTTGTGTAGTGGTGTAGTGGTATGGTGTGTGTGGTGTATGCTTGTCTGTGTACAGATCTATGTACTCCATGCATACCTACACAGAAGCCAAAGGAGAAAGTAGAGTGTCTGCCTCTATCACACATCTGTGTGTTTCCTTGAGACAGCCTCCACTGAACTGAAACTGCCATTTAAAGCCAGACTGGCTGACTAGCTAGGCCAGCCATTTTCAAGTCTCTGCCCTCTATAAGACTGTTCATAAAGGTATGTCTGGCCACAACCAGCTGATTATTTGGGTGCTGAGGAACAGAACTTAAGTTAAATTAGAGCCTCCCAACACTTGTGTGGTAAGTACTCTTACCTGAAGTACTCTCTCTCTCTCCAACCCCATAGCATATCCTGACACCAAATGTGTGAGGGTCTCTTCTTCCATATCAAGCCCATAGTAGTACTGTGCATTATGCGTGGTGTACTGCAATCAATCCAGTTCAATTCTGATAAGTTTCTAGCTAGATGAGCATGAAATCCCGCAAGTTATGGCCTCACTTCTTCAGGAGGTCAGTTATCACTGCACCAGATGCTACGGGCCAATCTGGACGTCCAGTTAATTCCAGCCAACTGACTGTGAAGCAAATGTTTCTATGATCCCCTTCACAGAATTCAGTTTTTGTTAGGTTTCATCAAATGATTCAGAAAAGCAGGCTACCTACTTGTACTGGTTTATTGTGAAGGATGCAAATCAAGAACCGCCAAAAGTGGGATGAGAGGTGGTGCTCTTTCATACCTTCTCTCCAGGTATGCTGTTCTCTAGATACTGGAAGACCTCTAAGCCCCTTGTAGGACTTTATGCAGGATTCCTTACATAGGAAAAAATGATTAAGTTATTATTTACTGGGGTTACTTCATTCTTCCACCCCTCTACCTCCCTTGGATGTTGAGGGAGCCTGAATTGGTATGCTTCAGAGTTTAAACCCCTTAATCATAGGCTATGTTGCCCTGACAACCATACAGTCATCCTTAGTGGCTTTGTAAAGGTTACTTTATTAACATAAGCTCTAAGTATGTTTGAAAGTTACTTCCTCTGAGTAACAATAGAAAATCCTTTTATCTCTCTTAAGCTATCTCAGGAATCCAGGACAACAATTATGTATTATAACAACAAGATACTCTTGCAGCTATTATCACCTAGGAAATTACACAGACTATGAGCTGTGGTTCAGAGTTGTGGATGAAAACCAAAATTTTATAACAAAGTTATACAGGTGGTCACTGTTGTCTAAGCCCAGAATACTAGAACCTAAAACAGACAAAGCCCACCTCAGACACTTTAGTTTACAAAATGAAAGGTAGAAATGCATACTTGGATGGGAAGACTTTTTTTCTTCCCTGCAAAGATCAGATGAGAAAGGAGTTGAGAAAAAGAGAGGCAGTGAAGTGAGAACGAGTCTGGATCAGACACAATAACTCAGATGGTTGAATGTGATGGAGAACTCCATGTTCAGAAAGGAAGGGGTATACTTTTTTTGCCCTCGTTTCCCTCCCAAGCCACAAAGATTCTAAGATGCACTTCCTGCCAGGTATAGATTCCTCTTTGTGCAGGCATCAGGATCCAGAGGTGTGCCTGTCCTTATCTAAGCAGAAGAGAGACTTGGAAAGAAAAGGTAAGACCTAGACAAACAGGGGACTTCACTATGAGAGACAGGCATTTTCACAGAAGCAGCATGGTTTCTGTGGAAAGTGATCCAGCATTGAGCCACATCCTTTTAAAGGGATTGAATCTTG
Source organism: Orientallactaga sibirica (assembly GCA_036365145.1). Lineage (NCBI taxonomy): Eukaryota > Metazoa > Chordata > Mammalia > Rodentia > Dipodidae > Orientallactaga > Orientallactaga sibirica. Next base: position 4,656,889 of record JAEOAD010000154.1, read on the forward strand.
TTGAAGTGTCCCTAGCAGTAGCATGCGTTTAAGTATCACAAAGCCAGTACATGCATATGCCTACCCTTTGTATTGAAACCAGAGATCTTGCTTATGGCTCTTCTGGAGAGACAGAAGAGAAAGGAAGATAAATTCAGTTTAAGATTAAAGCTTTAAACTGGCTTGAGTTTTTATAGCTAGATCAACTAGAAAATTATGATTCCTACCCCAGTTGTCATTGTAGTACAGGGAGGGAAATTTAGCAGAATTGTGTGGAAAATAGAGATTCATATTTATATCCTACTACATAATTTACACAAAACATCAATAAACCACTGATATATGATATGTACAATATATGTAGCAAAAATAACCTTTAAATCTTCTTGTTTATTTAGGTATTCACTTGTTTGTTTTCTCTTTCATCCCTCTGAATTATGTGCTCTATTATAACCCTAAAGAAAATCAGTGAATTTTGTGCTTATGTTGCATTAAATCAGCCTAACAATTGTAAAACATAAAAAGCATTCTTAATACATCAATGTTTATTATTATGCATTTAAATTTCCAAGAATCTCCAAGCTTTCTGCTGTCCTGAAACTCAGAAATTCAGTAGCTCATCTCCCCATTTATTCACTCAAATATATATTCAACTTCATACAAAATACAGAATGGTAGGTATTGTGGGGACTGCAGTCATACTTATGTAACTTCTCTTTTCCTAAAGAAGATAAAATCCAAGCTGAGTTGACAGAAAGAATTAATAAATCAGTTCAAGAGGAAGTTGTAAATTATAGAATAAAGCTGTATTTACACCTGCTGTTAGGCCTTCAGAAGATAGTAGGTATGGCTATCAGGTAGGCAGTTACAGATATGTAGGATTTATGGAAGAAAGTGTTGTTAATGATATAAGCTAGAAAAATTGAGGCTGCAGAAGAATATACTAGAAATTATAATTGAAATGTGGGCCTCACCAAGGAAATCATCATGTACTTGTAGATTTCAATTAGGAATAACCTAAATTACATAGCTAAATGTTATAAAAGAATAACCTAACATACCTGATTTCATTTAACCACAGAGGAAAAGACAGATAAAGTTGGGGTGTAGGATAGGATTCATATTTGATTGATGATAATGAAAGGGAAGAGCACAGAGACAAGAAAACAGGCTGTTATGTTCTGTCTTGTCTTCATCTCTATCATACATCTAAATTTATTATCCTAGTCATAATATTTGCAATATGATTAACTTTATTTTGGAATTGTGTTGGGGCTAATGCATGGAGAACAGCAATTCTAATCCAAACTTCCTTAGCTGACTGGTTTGAATTGAGTTTAGAAGGCTATAGGGAGCAGTTTTTGTCCCCATGGTATAATCCAGGAAATGTATTAATACAGGATCATCACATCTGCTGTAAACAGTAGGGCCAGTATTCACGGAGCTTGCCAGTTGTATGGCCTTACTGCTCAGCCACTGGAACATCCACAATGCAAACAAATGAACTAAAGATCTGATGTCACTTTCCTCCTTAAGAAAGTCTTATGACTACTGATCAATATTCCAAGCAGAGCTTCTTCCGGAAACTGCTGGATAATTTTTACTGCAGTTATAATTATAACATTTACTCATTTTTGGTGTAATTACTGATGCTCACAGTAGCTCAACTTGAATATTTCAAAATCATTTGAATATTAATATAAAATACATTTCTTCTGTTTACTCTCTTATATTTTTAGTTGTGACTACTGTAGCTTCCTTTCTTAAAGGAGTTGAAGGAATGTCAGTTCTCAGAAACTTGCTCAGACTTCTGTCACCAATGCTGACATCAGAGGACATAAATACTTCTCTGTTCATATGTCATTATGAACATGAACATTATATATATGTGCATTTATATATACATATTATATATATGCATTTATGTGTACATATTATATATATATATATATATATATATATATATATATATGTATCATGCATTTGTTTTTTATCCTGGTTTATTCTCTATTCTTTATATTCTATGTTCCTTGCAAATTCCCAAGAGATAGGGATGGTAGGGGATAGGTAGGTTCTTATAGCAATATTATTTGTGGTCCCTAGGTCCTGACATATAGCTTCTAGAATATTTCTAGAATATTTACCATTTCCTGATGGACATAACCAAAGGAATATCTTTTCCTTTTTACAATAAATCATTTTAATCATACTTGAGTTCTACTGATGAAACTGTTGGCATGTGGAGGTCTTTGTCTTTGACACAGTAATTAATATTTTCTTTAAGGGTTGGAAATTCAGTTCCAAATCCCACCATGGAGAAGGAAGGAAGAGTTCATTTAATCCCCATTGGGGGGGGGGGGTTGAAAGGGTTTTTTTTCTGGTTTATTATATAATGTAATTATTTAGAAATTTTGTTCTGTAGAAAAGGTCTAAATTCTACCTTCATACACTGAATATGCATGCACACAACATGTTTGGCAGAAGAAAGAGTTTTAAATTATTAGGCAAATGTATTTAACATTCCAACCTCTAAAATATTTTTTTTCTTTCAGGAATTCCAAGCAAACTTTACCAATTACTTCCACCCAAGATATGTAAATAAATTTCAAAAAAAAAATCAATGTTCCAAAAAGCTTTTTCCAAGTACTTATTTCCCACAAAATAATCTTTTTATGCATGTGTGTGTTTGTGCATGTGTGATCATGTGCATGTAATGTACATGTGTGTGTGGGTACATGAAGAGGCCAGAGGACAATCTGTCATTTCTTAGTCCACCTCTTTGGAGTCAGGATCTCTCATTGGCATGGAACTCACCAATTAGCCAAGAATGGCTGGCCAGTGAGCCCCAGGGATCCCCTGCCTCTATCTCACCAGCACTGAGAGTTTGTATGAATACTGGTGATTGATTTCAGGTCCCCATACTTATGAGGCAAACACTTTTACTGACTGAGTTATCTCTTCAACTCCTGCAAAATAATCTTAACTTTTACACTAATTATAATTACTTTGTAAATAATTAAATTTAAACTAGTTTCTAAAATAGAAATTGGAATTAGAATAGACAGCTAAGAATTGTGAGAAGGGATTCAGTAGAATGGGGATGAGGAGAAAAGGGAGATTTGTGGGAGATTATGATCATGGTATATTGTGTATATGCATAAAGGTTGTCAATAAAAAGTAAAAACAAATTTAAAAAGAACTGTGAAAACTCTGACTCTGATTTCACCCAATTGATAAGCTAATAATTAGCCTATCACAGTTTCATGGAATCTAGTTAAATACATAAAAGCCTGGGTCAGAGAAAAAGGTGAATTTATTTCTCATGAAAGTAATAGCCAGAGTATCACATTGTTCTCCAAGCACCAGTTTCCACAGGCAACTCAATGAAGAGAGCCAAACAGTGGGTTGCATAATAGGAGAGGAACTCTGAGGACATAAAGCTAAATCTGTTACAAAGTGTTCAGAAATGTGTCTGCTCTACTCTTTTTTTTTTTTTTTTAACTTTCCTTTATCAAGTTTTTATCATCTTTCTAAAAATTTTATTTATTTTTATGTATATTATTCTAATTTTACATTCATAGTGGTCACTCCATTATCCTCCTCCCTGTCCTCCCTCTTCCATAGGGACCCTCATCAATGGGGAATGTGGTTCACCCATTGTGGGAGTAGTCAAGAGCGATGAGGGATAGGCCAAGTCTCTGTGCATAATGCCCCAACTTGTGGCTTTAACATTCTTTCAGCCCCCTCTTCCGCAAATTTCCCTAAGCCACATTAGGGTCATTTTAGCTCTACTTCAGTGATGAGGTTTTGGGAGCCTCTGTGTCTCTGGATATCTGGCTTAGTTGGAGTTGGATGTTCTCTGTGTTTATCTCCTTCAGCCTTTTTCTGGTGTAGTGATCCCCAAGAACACTGTACTCTTGCCCTTCTCCCGCATTACTCTATGGTTTCAACTGGGGCCCTGGTGAGGTGTGATTGGCTCATCCTCCCTTCAGATTCATTGTCCATCTGGAAAAGATAAGCAAATTCTCCAACGGAGAGAGAAGTTAGTATTAGATATATGGGATGGCCATAGATATCTTGGAGGGAATTTTATATGGGTAGGCCCTTTCTAGCCCACATTTGATGGTATCTTGATTGGAGACTGTGCTCATTTTTTGTACATGGTTTTGACTTATTTCCCAGTTCCAGCAATGAGTTCCATTCCACTGAGTGGATCAATTAGCCAAATCAAGAGTTGTTGGTTGCCCACCATGGCTGTGTGCCACTACTGCACTTGTTTGAGCATTACGTCAGGTTGTTTCTTGCTGTTATTTCCCATTTTTATTCATATGTACATAATGGGAAATTCATTATAAGTGTCAACAACAGGGTTTGGGGTTTGAAGAGCTCCTGTGTTATGCACTACTTCCATATGCTGATAACAAGATATGTCCAAATGACACAGGGACAGAAGCCCTGCACTCGGATACCTCTAGACCTCTTCATATTTCTTCATTGCATAATTTATTTGTAACCTTAATAATGATCTACTATCTCAATAACCCTTTACTTCTGTTAGCTAGCATAGCAAGTTAAACCCAAGAAAAGGGTTATGGGGTGCTGACTTGATGCCAACTTTAACAAAAGTGAAATTTGGAGAACCCTTTAGCTGTTCTTAGCACCTGTAAATAAAGGATAGTCTTGGGCTGGAGAGATGGATTAGTGGTTAAAGTGCTTTCCTGCCAAGCCAAAGGACCTCAGTTCAATTCCCCAGGATGGACAAGGTGATGCATGCATGTGGAGTTTTTTTGCAGTAGCTGGAGGCTCTGGCACACCCATTCTTTCTCTTTCTCTCTCTCTCTCTTTCTGTATGTGTGTGTGTTTCTCTCTCTCTCTGCCTCTGCCTCGTTCTCTTTCTCTAATAAATAAATAAAAATAAAATATTTTAAAAGGATAGTCTTGTTAAATTGAGACTGTAACTTGTATGATCTTCATTGAAACCTAGACAGTGTCCATGTATCTGTGCTGGATGCCTAGTTCATGACTAGCAGAGAACTGGAGAATTTTGTTCTGTGAAAACCAATGATAACTGTGAGTAGAGAAACTTTATAAGGTTTTCATTAAACAACAGAAAATACCAAACATTGTTTTTAATGTTTTTATTAGGTTTGATAAAACCTCTAGTGAATTCAACCAGATTTTGTACATCTTGGAAGATAGGATAGAGATACATAAACTATTCCATCAAGGAAATATATTTAAAGCTTTTTGAATTTTAAAGGTTATTTTAATATTTTAAGTTAATAAAATATGATTACCATTCATTGAAGCATTTTAATTTGCCACTTAGACCTGGAAGTAGATTTGAGACTTTTTCTTGCAACTCCAACATACATGGACAAAGTTTGTGTAACCTGAGTTCTTTATGAGTATATTTTATCTTCATCCACAGAAATCTAGACACCTTGCAGTAACTTTGTGTGTCAATTTTTTCACACCCACCTTTGTTCTCTTCAGTTTTGCACTCTAAAGGCAAAAAAGCAAAGTAGTGCTTAAAATCATAAAGAAGTGGTCATTTTCTCTTGGAAAGATAGTGCCTGAATCACTCAAACGGTATGAATAGGAGGAAATTTTTCTTCAGTGCTGGGGATGGAACCCAGGGTCTCACACATGCTGGGCAAATGCTCTACCACTGAACTATGCTCCCAGTCCATATTTGCTTTTTATTTTAAGAGAGTCTCACTAAGTTTCTCAGGCTGTCATAGAACTTACATTGTGGTTCATGCAGGCCTTGAACATATGATCTTCCTGCTTTAATAGGTAGTATTATAACAGACCTGCATCACCAGGTTTAGTATGATTGGTGTTTTTTGTTTGCTTGTTTTGTTTTTTAATTTTCAAATTTGAGAAAGTTTAATATTGATGGAATTCAAGTACTTTGTTGAATTTGCACTTATTTAGCACTTACCCTCCAACTTTCTTCCTGAACATGGATCAAAAAGAAGAAAGAAAGAGAAAGAAAGAAAGAAAGAAAGAAAGAAAGAAAGAAAGAAAGAAAGAGAGAGAGAAAGAAAGAGAGAGAGAAAGAAAGAAAGAGAGACAGAAGAAAGAAAGGAAAGAAAAAGGAAAGAAGAAAAGAAAAGAAAAGAAAAGAAAAGAAAAGAAAAGAAAAGAAAAAAAAAAAAAAAAAAAAAAAAAAGACTTACTTACAATGTTACCACAAAGTTCTGTGGGTGGATTTTACCTTCCTTCCATAATAACTTTAGCTGTTTCACAGAGTTACTCCTTCCAGTTAACACAGAGGTATGCACAATCCAAAATAGTTACTATAAAATAACAAATTAAAAAAAAAAAAAAAAAAAAACTCTGAGGTAGACCCCAGAGAAGCATAAATGTGTGACAGGCTAAATCTATTTGTTTTGGTCTTAGTGAATTTTTTGTGTCTGTGTACAATAGCCTCAGTGTACAATGAGACAAGTGAATAACTAATAGCTAATAATTTCTATGATCTCATTTAAACTCAGGCACCTGGCCACCTTTTACAATATGTTTCTTCCTTCTGTAATACATTTTACTGAGGTGTGAAATATGCTTAAGTAATAGATGTAATTTTACTTGAATGGCTCAGGTAGTGTTTACAAATTAATAAAATTCAACCTGTTCATCTATTTTAAAGAGTTATTTCTACTGCATAGCATATGTTCACTTTTAAATCAATGGCCTGGCAAATATTTCTGTACAAAATATAACATGCAGCTAATATAAGGGTAGATTTTTTACTATGAAATGATATATAACTAATGTCAGAAACATTTATGATAAGGTCCTCAAATTTTACTATAACATTCAAGAATTTTTTTTTTCTTTTTCTCTTGATCAGCACAAGTAGTATTTGGAGTATTTGGTCTCTTAATGAACTAGTCCCCTATGTGGTAGACAAACTGAGAGTCAACAGTCCAAGAAGAAATTCTGATTATTCCACACAAGTTTGTGCATAAGTTATTTTTACTTCTACCATCATAGAAATGTAAATGCTAAAATACAGTCATGGAAGGAATGTAAGAGTTCAATATAACATTATTTAAATGTTGATCATTTAAGCATTAAATGACTCATATGATTCATTTCTGTAAAATTCCTAAATCTTATTATTTCCAACAATAAAATACCCAATGCAGATTGAGCATTTAAGTACTTGGTGACTAAGTCAACCTGTAAATGCTAAATGTGGTGCCATTGTCTGTGCTGACTAGAGAAAAGCATGAGAGGAAGGAACATAGGATGAAAGTTGCAAATCATCCCAAATTCCTCTGCACTACTGTTCTCAGACACAACATAAAGTGGATCCCAATATACTGGGTGAGTGTGCAACCAATCTGACACACAGAGAGTTTTGTTATTTGAAAATATACTGCTACTGGAATTCCACTGTGTAATGGTTAGCATGCTGGACTCTGAAAACTGCTGGTAAAATTATGACCAACATGATATCTAGGCTCCTATATGGTAACAAGGCTGGTATATATTGGCTGATATCAGCTGCCTTTATCAGTGCTAGACATTTCCCAAGCATTGCCTCATTTACTTCTCCTAGCTCAGTCCATTGCTTAATTTGCTTTCTTTGATTATGTCTTGTATTGACTTGGAGACTTTTACAGGCCAAGCAAGACTCAAAATTTGTATATAGCCAAGGATGACCTCTAACTGGTGATCTTTCTGCCTCCACCTCCCAATACTGACAAAACATGCATGTACCATCATATCTGGATATCTCATGATAAGGTTGTGTTTAATGAAACTAAGACCTTATAAACATGTGAAACTTAATCGCTGATTGTACTGAATTTGTGGGAAATCTATCAGGGCTTACTCTTGTATGCTATACTGTTTGACACCTGCACGCCAAGGAAAAGCTAATCTGTGCCTGGAATTACTCATAATTATAACAGATCAAGTGTTACAGTCATGATCATGGTTTCCGAGGCAAGAAAATAATTTGTTGTTTGATTTTTAAAAATATTTTATTTTTGTTTATTTAAGAGAGACAAAGGGAGGGAGAGAATGGGCACACCAGAGCCTCCCGCCACTGGAAACAAACTCCATATATACGGGTCATCTCATGTATCTAGCTTATATGGGTCCTGAGGAATAGAGCTTGGGGTCCTTTGGCTTTGCAGGCAAGCACCTGCACCACTAAGCCATCTCTTCAGCCCTGATTTCATTTGGTTTTTAAGAGGTTATGTCAAAGTGTGGGCATATATCCACAGAGGTTATTGGGGTTTACAGATCATTTTGAGATAAACATCTTTTATTGTTGCTCCTTTATTTTCATGAAATCCAAACACTTATTTCATTCATTTAGTCAGCCCCCTTTAATTTGGAATGTCAAGAATATACAGTTAATTTAGGGATGTATTTCTGTCTATTTTCATGGATTTCCTGGAGAACAGTCATTCTTTACCAAGGAGATCTGAAAACAATAAACGAGTGTATAAAAAGAGCATGACTAATTTCCATCGCACTCCTTGTCAGAAATGGAAACTAGTAAAACTGCAACTCAATTGAACATGTGTACATATTTTAAGCATTTCTATGTTTTAGTTAGCATCTAAATAAATTTCATTCTCTGTATTTCTCTGAGGCCATTTGGATAATAAGTGTGAGAATAATCTGAGAACTATCATGATAAAATGTTACTTGTATGTACTTACATTGGCTATCCCTCAATCAAGCATTATGTCTTGGGACTAAATTTATCATATTAATCTTGGCTTTTATGTGTTTCTAGAGCTTGGTGTTTTGCTTGAAATACCACCTACTTTGGAGGCTTTATATTCTATTTTTCGTAGCCTCCTTCAAACATGAGGGTTCATTATGCCTTTTCTAGAACTTTTTTTTTTTGTTTGTTTATCATTCTATTGATGTCAACATACTATTAGTCAATTCTACATTCAAGGTGAGTTCATAACACTGCCTTACAGAAGAATATGATAGTATTTTCCATATCATTCTCAATCATATCCTCATTTTTTGGCCAACATTGTATATTGAAATACTCACAATGATGTATGGATCCCTTTCCTGAGAGGTTACAATGCAGGGCGCAATAAGAATACTTTCTGATAACGTATTACGTGTCACACAGTGATTTCAAAGCACTTTGTTAACAAAGAAAGATTATTACCATCAATTTAATAGGAACTGAAACACATAAGTTAAATGACTTTTTCAAAGTTGAACAGAAAGTACATTACCACACAAGGAACATAATTCATATTCTTGTCATTACAGTGTTTAATTCTATCTACTGGAGCGTACTTCCTTTCAGGCTGTCTTCCATATGACGATTTACTGCCCACTTGGCAGAGCAGATGCTCAAACACGTGGATATGAGAATCCAGCTGCATCTAGGCAGCATCTGGGTTTATCTTCAGGGATTGAGTAAATGGAACAAAGTAGAAGGTTCATTGCACCTGGAAGTACCAGTGGTTTAAATGAGCACAATGTCTTTGTGCAGATTAAAGGTAGAGTGATTATGAAAATTCTCAGAGAAAAGAAAGTTAAAGGTGAAACGAGAGAAAGAAAAAGGAAAAACACTCATTCTATTATCTGAAAACCTAATTGTCCTGATTTTGGTGTGATGCCATTCCATTCCATATGATGTCATAAGCATTCCATTATGCATTTTAAACATTGTATTATAATCTATGTAAAATTGGTATCATGTAAATCGTTCACTTATTGGAAGCATTTATAATCACTTTTTTTTTTTTTTTTTTTTTTTTTTTTTTTTTTTTTTTTTTTTTCGAGGTAGGGATTCACTCTGGTCCAGGCTGACCTGGAATTAACTATGTAGTCTCAGGGTGGCCTTGAACTCTCGGTGATCCTCCTACCTCTGCCTTCTGAATGCTGGGATTAAAGGTGTGTGCCACCATGCCCAGCTTTATAATTACTTTTTAATGAGTCATACTAGGAGATCTTCCATAAATCTATATCAGTATATATACTCTTATGAGTCATTTTTATTGATGTTTAATTTTGAACAAGCTTTAAAGGATCTTATATTGTTATCATTCTTTTTATATTGGATTACACTATTTTATTTTCATTTTTACTCAACAGCTCAACAGAAATACATCTGTTTGGACATAGTGACACATAATTATGATTCATGCATTCTAGAGGTAGACACATGAGGGTCAAAAGTTCAAGGCAAGCTCTGGCAACATAATAAAACTCTGGTCCCTCTATACCCCCAAATAAAAAATGGGTATATTTTTCATGTAGCAAATTGTTTTATATGGAGCTGTGATACAAGGCTTCTTTACAATTGCACACATTTGTATTCCATCCATTGCAATGCAAAGAATCTTTGGAATGGATTTTAATTTTTTTTTTTATTGGCAACTGTTGGGATCCCCCCTAGGGCCAACCCAGGAGAGACGGCAGGGTCTCTGCCAAGTTGTGGGTGAGAGGTAGGGAGTCATAACACAGACTCTAGGAGTTGGGTGGAAGCAGGCAGAGGGCGAGCTGCTGCAAACTCATTTATTTAAGGAAGTGTAGGGGCTTTAAAGGGTTTGGCTGGCCAATCATTGTATGGGGTGGTCCCCTTCTTGTGACCAATGACAGCCTGTCTCTGGACAGATCATTTTGCAGCAGGTTTCTCGTGAGCATGGAACTGCAGCTGTTGTCACACCAGACCTGTGCAGGATGCCACGTCAACAGAAGCCACTTCCTTTTTTTTTTTTTTTTTTTAGCATGCTATCTGGCTAGGGCCAGACCTGCATTGTGCCATACATATCCTCCTTTTTGTTTTTATTATTGGCAACTCTGAGAGGCATGGTTCTTTGCCAAGCCATTGTTGACCCCAGGCCCCAAGAGATCATCATATGCGACAGTGCCTGTCTTAGGTTGCCCCATCTCATGGGGTCTTACCCATCATTGATTATCCATCATCCTGGTGAGAAAATCTGAGGGGTGTGGCTGTCACCTAGGAGGCATGGGAGGGCCAAGTGGTGGTGGCTCTGTGGCATGCGAACTGTCCCAGTGAGTGAGAATCAACTATAGAATCTGAAAAAGGCTGGGGTAGGACAGGTTGCTGGGTGACTGTTGTGAGCTCACCCTTAGCATCATAAGTAGTAGCACTGAGTGTCCTTAATGCTAACATATAAAAGTAATCAAAGGAGTTGCAAAGGAATTTATGGCTGGTTGGAGGGTAGCATCAACTTAAGAGGCATTAATAAGCGAAAAAGGAAAGGTGTGGCTAAGGAGAAGTGCGTGTTTGAAGGGGGAGGAATACAGTGAAATAGAGTGGCTAAAATGAAGCCCAGGAAAAGCATGGAAATCTGGGCCTACCAAACAAGTATGACCTAAGAAGAATTGTCCAAAATGGTTTCTGGGAAGTGGTAGTAAGGAGAAAAGGAGATAAAAGGAGAAAAGGAGAGAATAAATTTACAGTCCCTTATCTGGACTGAGGGGTTTGGCATCATCCTTTTACTCAAGGTCAATCCCCAAGTCAGTGGCTGGATGGATGTTTCTGGCAGGGATCCAGATTGGGATCTATGAAGTTTCTGGAAAGACACAAGCATACCCTCAGCCCTGTGTAAAAAGAGGGTGGCATCCCTTCCAGATATTAGTAAGAGGATCCTTTCATCAGACTAAGGGTAAGGGTGTTGTGGTTGGTTGGGATCTCCAATGTTTATAGGCCGGGGAGAGTCCTGGCTCGTCAAAGGTGAGAAAATTGGGGGTGAAGAGAGCTTCCACCAGGGCCAAGTGGGGGTCCTTGGGTAACATAGTAGATTTTTGTTTTATAATTAGTTCCTTTAGGGTCCAGTTAGCTCTCTCCACGATGGCTTGTCCTTGTGGGTTGTAGGGGGTCCCAAGGGAATGTTTTATTCCTCAAGATTCCATGAAGGATGTGAATTGGGCAGATGTGTATGCAGGGCCATTATCAGTTTTAATTAACAGGATACACCCCTAACCAACATGGTGGTTTTCGTTACCTTAATGACATGGGATGCCTTCTACCCTGAGACATCAATAGCAAAAGTAAGCTTAGAGTAAGTGTCCACAATAACATGGACATATTTGAGGTTACCAAAGGAAGGTATGTGGGTAACATCCATCTGCCAGGTAGAATTTGGGGTAAGGCCTCTAGGATTGACTCCTTGATGCTGTAGGGGGGCCAAGGGGGATAAGGGGGTTCATGCCTTACAGGTACAGGCTAAATGTTTGAATTGGATAAGCAAGAGCTTGGGGTATAGGGTCCATAGGTTAGTGGGGGATAGATGGAACCTTTGGTGTAAATGTCTAACTTGTTCTAAAGGTGGCAAGGATGAGACAGCAATAAATGTGTCTACCTACAAATTCCCATCAGCAATAAAGCCAGGCAGACCAGTGTGTGAGCGAACATGCTCAATAAGTCTGAAGGTGGATGGCCCATTGTAAAATGACTTGTTCAAAGTAGGAGTTAATTCCAGATTCCTAGGCTGCCTTGGGGATGAGAGCCAGATCAGAGAAGGGGTGGGGTACCAGGGCCTGGCTGCTGCATGTGGCCCTATGTTAACTTGGAAGGTGGTGAAGGGTGGGGCAATGGGGGCACCAGTGAACTGGCAGCTGCCTGGGTATGTCCAGGACAGATCAGTAGGAGGTCCTTCCAAGGGTAAAGAGGGGGAGAGGTGGTTGTGAGCATGAGTACTACAGGTGGCAGTTTGGGTGGCGGTCTTTTATCATTGAAGGGTTGGTCTTCCTCCTCATCTGAGTTATCATAAGAGGGGGCTGGGAGGGACGAGCTTTGAAAAGCCAGTTTCATTTCCTCATTACACCATTCGTTATGGGTGGAAATGACTTCCTCCATGGAGGAGCCTTTAAGGCTGGAAATTATGGCAAGGAGGATAGGACTAAACCATGGGGCTAAAACAAGAGTTTTGTCCCAAAAGCCATGGAGGTCCTTTTGTTTCACTTTTAAGCCACGTTGCAGGAGGAGGGTCTTAAGAGCCTGAAATCGCAGCATCTTCTGATGGGGAGGGAGGTTGCCCATTATGGCATGGTGGTGTTTGGGGGGGGGGGGGCGGGCTAGGCTGCGACACTCCTGAATCAAGGAGACTGAGAAAATGATAACCCAGATCAGAAATGATAGACCAAAGGATAATCATGCAAACCACAACACCTAATGCCAGGGCCAGCTGAGACATACAGATAGAATGTTTAGGACCCAAGTATCTTGTGCTTAGTGGGGGACTTCCGTGGGTCATTATTCCATGGCCATATGCCCACATGGTGTCTCTGGTGAAGCTCAGCCAAAGGCCTCGCCTTGGTTCTGAAGTCGAGTGGGTCAGACCCTTATGTGATTTCACTGGGACGAACCAATAGTGGAGGGGCCAACACGGGCTTTGGGACCATGCGGTGATGTGTGACTTCCTGCCAGGGAAAAGGACAGACAAAAGGAAAAGCGGGGGGTAGGGAGCTTCCCGCTCACCCTCAGGCAGCCATCAGCACATAGAACATCAAGGGGCCTACTCACCGATGATCAAGAAGGTGGTGTCTTGCCAATGTCCACAAAAGCCACTTCCTGGTTTCTTTTAGCATGCAGAGTTGCCAGGGCCTGACCTGCATTGTGCCATACAGACAACTTCTATACTTATAGACAATAAACCATGATATTTCCCTCCCCTCCCTCCATTCCCCTTCAGAACTCCATTCTCTGTCATTTTCCCTCCCTCCCTCTATTATTCTGTCCTTTAATTTGATGTCATCATCTTTTTCTTCTATTATGAGGGTCTTGTGAAGGTATTGCTAGGCACTGCAAGGTCATGGATATCGAGGCCAATTTCTGTCTGGACAGTTGCATTGTGAGGAGTTTTACCCATCCTTTGGCTCTTACATTTTTTCTGCCCCTCTTCCGCAATGGACCCTGAGCCTTGGAGGATGTGACAGAGGTGTTTCAGTGCTGGGCACTCCTCCTTCCCTTCTTCTCAGCACTATGTTGCCTTTTGGGTCACCCCAGTGGTAATCACCTTCTGAAAAGAGAAGCATCCCACACAGGCCTGGAGTGACAACAGCTATAGTCCCATGCTCACGAGAAACCTGCTGAGAGATGATCTGTATGGAGACAGGCTGTCATTGGTCACAAGAAGGGGACCACCCCATACAGTGATTGGCCAGCCAAACCTTTAAACCCCCTACCCTTTCCTTGAATAAATGAGTTTGCAGCACCTTGCCCTCTGCCTGCTTCCACCCAACTCTCAGAGTCTGTGTCATGACTCTGCGATTCTCACCCCCAACTCAGCAGAGACCCTGCCTTCCCTCCTGGGCTGGCCCTAGGGGGGACCCCAACATCTGGCCCCTCTTCCGCAATGGACCCTGAGCCTTGGAGGGTGTGACAGAGGTGTTTCAGTGCTGGGCACTCCTCCATCCCTTCTTCTCAGCACTATGTTGCCTTTTGGGTCATCCCAATGGTCAATGCCATCTGAAAAGAGAAGCTTCTCTAACCAGAAGTGAATGTAGCATTAATATGTGAATATGAACATTAAGTGTACTATTTTCAGGGCTGTTTGGTGGGAATAATATATACATTTAGCCACAAAAGAGCAGGCTTTATACCCCTAAAGCTCAAGACCGACCATGCTATAGACATTTGATTAGTTTTTTCAGTACCAGGCATGTATTCCCTCCCATAGAGAGGGCCTTCAGTCCAATTAGAGAGCAAATGGTTTTCCCCAGAGCAGACATGCCACTATTGCACTCATTTGGTCATTTGGCCTGCCTGGCCCAACTTTTCCACTGTTTTCACTGCTTATGACTTCTGTCTCCCACTGGGCTGCATGCAGTGCAGCTTTTTCCAGCTTTCAGTTGGCAGGTCTACAGAGAAGTTTTTCTGCTCAGCACCAGATTGACTTCTCAGTGACCTTGTTGTTCAGGCAAGTGAAATCTTCAGAAATAGCGTCTTACCATCTGTTTCTCAAGGGAAACCAAGGACCTTAGCAATAGCCTGCAATGTTTTGGAGGCAACAGGCCAACAACTCACTGGACAGTATCCCATCCCCAGCACTGAAAATTTTTAGTAACAATCTATGGCTTCTGGATGTGCCATTATTCAGAACAGTAGGTTTACATGTCTTATTCAGAATATCTTGAATTTTTATTAACCGTCCCCCCAACCTTCTTTTATACATTGTCTTCCCCTGGCCTCCCTTAGGCCTTCCCTTTCCCCTCCCTGTAATCTGTTTTTCTACTTACATATATTCAATACTATCCCCTTAAGTCCATTGCTCTCTTCCCTCCCTTATAAACTTTCTTTAGCTTTCTGTCCTCTGCTATGGATTTTTGGTTCCAGCTCACCCACAAATCTATACATTTGTAGCTGGGATCCACATATGATAGAGAATATGTGATGTTGGCTTTCTGGGCCTGGGCTACCTCACTTAATATAATCCTTTCCAGATCCATCCATTTCCCTGCAAATTTCATAATTTCATTTTTCTTTACTGCTGAATAGAACTCCATTGTGTAAATGTACCAAATCATTATTATCTATTCATCTGTGGAGGGACACCTAAGCTGGTTCCATTTCTTAGCTATTGAGAATACAGCAGGAATAAACACGGTTTTGCAAGTATCTCAAAGGAAGTGAGAAGAGTCATTCGGATATATGCCTAGAAGTGCTATAGCTGGATCATGTTGTAAATCTATTTTTAACTGTCTTAAGAACGTCCATACTGATTTCCACAATGGCTGTACCAGATTACCTTCCCACCAATAGTGTAGAAGGGTTCCTCTTTTTCTGCATCCTTGCCAGCATTTATGATCATTTCTTTTCTTGATGATAGCCATTCTGACAGGAGTGAGATGGAATCTCAAAGTAGTTTTATTTGTATTTCCCTGGTGGCTAAGGGTGTAGAACACCTTTTTAGATGTTTATATGCTATCTGTATTTCTTCTGATGAGAAATCTCTATTTAGTTCCATAGCCCATTTTTTATTTGGGTTGTTAAATTTATTACTGTATAGTTTTTTTTGAGTTCTTTGAATAATCTGGATATTAATCCTCTGTGTTAAAGTTCTCATTGTAGAGATCCTTCAGTTATTTGGTTAAGTTTATTCCAAGGTACTTTTTTATTTTATTTTATTTTTATTGACAACTTCTATACTTACATACACAAAATGCATAATATTTACCACCCCTCCCCCATTCCTCTTTAGAACTACAATCTCCATCTTATCCCCTCCCTCTCTCCATTAGTCTCTCTTTTAATTTGATGTCATCATCTTTTTCTTCTGTTATGAGGGTCTTGCGAAGGTATTGCTAAGCACTGCAAGGTCATGGCTATCGAGGTCATTTTCTGTCTGGGCAGTTGCCATTTAAGGAGTCATACTCTTCCTTTGGCTCTTCCATTCTATCTGTCCCCTCTTCTGCAATGGTCCCTGAGCCTTGGAGGGTGTGACAGAGGTGTTTGAGTGCTGGACACTCCTCCATCCCTTCTTCTCAGCACTATGTTGCCTTTTGGGTCACCCCAGTGGTAATTGCCTTCTGAAAAGAGAAGCTTCTCTAACCAAAAGTGAGAGTAGCATTAATATGTGAATATGAACATTAAGCATAGTGCTTTCAGGGCAGCTTGGTGGGAATAATATATACATTTAATGAGACAAGCGCAGGCTTTATGCCCCTAAGGCTCATGACCTCCCCTGCTATAGACATTTGATTAGGTTTTTCAGTACCAGGCATGTATTCCCTCCCACAGAGAGGGCCTTCAGTCCAATTATGGAGCAGTTGGTTTTCCCCAGAGCAGACATGCCACTATTGCACCCATTTGGTCATTTGGCCTGCCTGGCCAAACTTGAATTTTCCACTGTTTTCACTGCTGATGACTTCTGTTCCCACTGGGCTGCATGCAGTGCAGCTTTTTCCAGCTTTCAGTTGGCTGGTCTGCAGAGAAGGTTTTCTGCTCAGCACCAGATTGCTTTCTCAGTGACCTTGTTGTTCAGGCAAGAGAAATCTTCAGAAATAGGGTCTTACCATCTGTTTCTCAAGGGAAACCAAGGACCTTAGCAATAGCCTGCAATGTTTTGGAGGCAACAGGCCAACAACTCACTGGACAGTATCCCATCCCCAGCACTGAAAATTTTTAGTAACAATCTATGGCTTCTGGAAATGCCATTATTCAAAAAGTAGGTTTACATGTTTTATTCAGAATATCTTGAATTTTTATTAACCCTCCCCAACCTTCTTTTATACATTCTCTTCCCTGGCCTCCCTTAGGCCTTCCCTTTCCCTCCCTGTAATCTGTTTTTCTACTTACATATATTCAATACTATCCCCTTAAGTCCATTGCTCTCTTCCCTCCCTTATAAACTTTCTTTAGCTTTCTGTCCTCTGCTATGGATTTTTGGTTCCAGCTCACCCACAAATCTATACATTTGTAGCTGGGATCCACATATGATAGAGAATATGTGATGTTGGCTTTCTGGGCCTGGGCTACCTCACTTAATATAATCCTTTCCAGATCCATCCATTTCCTGCAAATTTCATAATTTCATTTTTTCTTTACTGCTGAATAGAACTCCATTGTGTAAATGTACCAAATCATTATTATCTATTCATCTGTGGAGGGACACCTAAGCTGGTTCCATTTCTTAGCTATTGAGAATACAGCAGGAATAAACACGGTTTTGCAAGTATCTCAAAGGAAGTGAGAAGAGTCATTCGGATATATGCCTAGAAGTGCTATAGCTGGATCATGTTGTAAATCTATTTTTAACTGTCTTAAGAACGTCCATACTGATTTCCACAATGGCTGTACCAGATTACCTTCCCACCAATAGTGTAGAAGGGTTCCTCTTTTTCTGCATCCTTGCCAGCATTTATGATCATTTCTTTTCTTGATGATAGCCATTCTGACAGGAGTGAGATGGAATCTCAAAGTAGTTTTATTTGTATTTCCCTGGTGGCTAAGGGTGTAGAACACCTTTTTAGATGTTTATATGCTATCTGTATTTCTTCTGATGAGAAATCTCTATTTAGTTCCATAGCCCATTTTTATTTGGGTTGTTAAATTTATTACTGTATAGTTTTTTTTGAGTTCTTTGAATAATCTGGATATTAATCCTCTGTGTTAAAGTTCTCATTGTAGAGATCCTTCAGTTATTTGGTTAAGTTTATTCCAAGGTACTTTTTTATTTTATTTTATTTTTATTGACAACTTCTATACTTACATACACAAAATGCATAATATTTACCACCCCTCCCCCATTCCTCTTTAGAACTACAATCTCCATCTTATCCCCTCCCTCTCTCCATTAGTCTCTCTTTTAATTTGATGTCATCATCTTTTTCTTCTGTTATGAGGGTCTTGCGAAGGTATTGCTAAGCACTGCAAGGTCATGGCTATCGAGGTCATTTTCTGTCTGGGCAGTTGCCATTTAAGGAGTCATACTCTTCCTTTGGCTCTTCCATTCTATCTGTCCCCTCTTCTGCAATGGTCCCTGAGCCTTGGAGGGTGTGACAGAGGTGTTTGAGTGCTGGACACTCCTCCATCCCTTCTTCTCAGCACTATGTTGCCTTTTGGGTCACCCCAGTGGTAATTGCCTTCTGAAAAGAGAAGCTTCTCTAACCAAAAGTGAGAGTAGCATTAATATGTGAATATGAACATTAAGCATAGTGCTTTCAGGGCAGCTTGGTGGGAATAATATATACATTTAATGAGACAAGCGCAGGCTTTATGCCCCTAAGGCTCATGACCTCCCCTGCCATAGCCTTTTGCTTAGGTTCTTCAGTACCAGGTATGTATTCCCTCCCACAGAGAGGGCCTTCAGTCCAATTATGGAGCAGTTGGTTACCCCAAGAACAGACATGCCACTATTGCACCCATTCAGTCATTAGGCTTATATGGCCAAACTTGAATTTTCAGTGTCCAGTGTTTTCACTGCTGATGACTTCTGTTCCCACAGGGCTGCGTGCAGTGCAGCTTTTTCCCAGCTTTCAGTTGGCTGGTCTGCAGGGAGTAGGTTTTCTGCTCAGCACCAGCTTGCTTTCTCAGTGACCTTGCCTCTCAGGCAAGAGAAGTCTTCAGCAATAGGGTCTTATGATCTGTTTCTCAAGGGCAAAAATGGGCTTTGGCAATAGCCTTTAATGTTTTGGAGGCTACCGGGACCTCCTTGGCCAACAACTCACTGGAAGGTATCCCATCCCAGGCACTGAAAAATTTCTAGTAACAGTCTACAGCTTCTGGAAATGTCATTATTCAAAAAAGTAGGTTTACATAAGTTTTAGTCACAGTATCTTGAATTTTGATTGACCCTCCCCCTGCTCTTCTTTCACCCATTCTCTTCCCATGGCCTTGCTTAGGCCATTCCCCTCCCTATTATCTGTTCTTCTACTTACATATGTGCAATACCATACACTTAAATCCTTCCCTCTCCTGCCTCCCTTATAGCCTTTTACCAGCTTACTGGTTTCTGGTACCTATTTTTGGTTCCAGTTCACATATAAGTCTATACATTTGTAGCTAGGATCCACATATGAAAGAGAACATGTGACTTTGGCTTTCTGAGCCTTGGTTACCTCACTTAATATAATCCTTTCCAGATCCATCCATTTCCCTGCAAATTTCATAATTTCATTTTTCTTCTGGCTTTTAAAGTTTGTGTTGAATAATCTGCTGTTACTCTGATAGGGTTGCCTTTTTAGGTGACTTGCTTTTTCTCTCTAACTACTTTCAATGTGTTTTCTTCAGTTTGTGTGTTTAGTAGTTTAATTATAATATGGCAAAGAGAGGTTCTTTCCAGGTTTGGCTTGTTTGGTGTTCTGAAAGCTTCCTGCATTGACATATTTTTCCCAATTTGGGGAAAATTTTCTTCTATGGTATTGTTTTAGAATTTTTTTTTTTTTTTTGAGGTAGTGTCACACTGTAGCCCAGGCTGACCTGGAATTCAATCTGTAGTCTCGTGGTGGCCTTCAACTCATGGTGATCTTCCTACCTCTGCCTCCCTAGTGCTGGGATTAAAGACGTGGCCCACCATGCCCAGCCTTCGTCTATGGTATTGTTGAAAATGCCTATAATGCCTCTGGATTGAAATTGTTCTCCTTCTACTATACCCTGAATTTTTATGTTTGATCTTTTTATAGTGTCATTGATATCTTGAAATTCCCATTAATGTCTTCCTATTAATTTGTCTTTCTCTTTGTTGGAATGTATCTAGGTCTGCCACTGGATCTCCTATTTTAGATATTCTGTTCTCTCCTTCATCCATTCTACTGGTGAGACTTTTCAGAGTTTTTTATTTGACTGACTGTGTTCTTCAGAGCTAGAATTTCAGCCTGATTTTCTTCAGTATTTCTATTTCCTTACTCATGTTTTATGTCTTGTAATATCCTCCTTATTTAATTATGTTGATTTCCTGTGTATTCTTTCAGGAGTTTGTTTTCTTCTTTAATTCCTTTTTTTCCTTCTTTTATTCCATCGATTTCTTCATTGTTTTCTCTGAGTATAGATAAAATCTTTTTTTTTTTTTTTTTTTTTTTTTAATCTTTGTCAGGCATTTCATCTAAAAGAGTCTCATTGGTGATCGTTTCTGAGGGATTTATAATTTTTGGTGGGATTGTGTTGTCTTGATTCTTTGTGTTTCTTGTATTATAATGTAACAACTTTTACATAATAAATTGATTGGATGCTTGGGTTTTCTACTTATCTGCAATGTTCTTACATGTGGGAATCCACCTTTATATACTTTCAGACTATGAGCTTAAGGTGCCAAGTGTACCTCTTGTACTCCAATCCAACTGCAGAAATAATCCTAGGGTTTGAGTTTGCTTGCTAAGCAAGTATTCTAGTGTACTGGGTGGAACAATTTACGCATACATTCTATACTTCAACTGAGCAATATACACATTCAATAAAAACCAGCAAAGGGTATACAATTATGGGGATTAAAACAAACAGATAGTCTTATAAAGCCCATATCCCTAAGGGTGTGTATTGTTCTACACCCTTTAATTCTGTCAGCTGGGAGGTAGAGAATACTGTCCTGAATTGGGTTCCAGGACAGCCTGGGTCTGAATCAGACCCTGCACCCAATAATGACAGAAGCAAAAGACAAATACCTATAAATCTGAAGGCATCAAGCACAACAATATTCAATACCCAAATGCAGCTTATTTGAAAATGGTAAATCCAACTAAAAATATGTAACCCATAACTTTTCAGACGAAGAGTGTATTTTGTTTGCTTTTTGTTTAAATCCCTCCCTAGGCTGGTTTGGCATGGTTCCAATGCTGCCATCTTACCAGGAAGTCTTCCAGTTTCATTTTTAATGAAAGCTTTTTTTTTCTTTATTTTCATTTTCTCTTTAAAACAAGTTTAAAGAGAGATCACTCACTGTATTCTTGATAGGACATTTATGTAGTTGACTACTGATTGATTAATTGATTCATTGACTTCCATTTGTTGCCTTAGGAAGTCAGTCATCTTCATCATCATAAAGTTTTGAATCATCTTTTTTTTTTTTTTTATTGACACCTTCCTTAATTGTAGACAATATTCCATGGTACTTCCCACCCTCTCCCCACTTTCCTCTTTTAAATTGCACTCTCCATCATATCCCCTTCCCCTCTCAATCAGTCTCTCTTTTCATTTCGATGTCATCATCTTTTCCTCCTATTAGGATGATCGTGTGCAGGTAGTGTCACACACTCGAAGTCATGGAACTCCAGGCCATTTTGTGTCTGAAGGAGCATGTTGTAAGGAGTCCTATCCTTCCTTTGGCTCTTACATTCTTTCTGCCACCTCTTCCACAATGGATCTTGAGCCTTGGAAGGTGTGTTAGAGATGTTTCAGTGCTGAGTACTCTTCTGTCCCTTCTTCTCAGCACCATGGTGGCTTCTGAGTCATCCCAAGGTCAACGCCACCTGAAAAAAGAAGTTTCTGTAACAAAAGTGAGAGTTGCCATAATGTATGGGTATAGACATTAAGAGAAGTACTTACTGGGCAGTTTTGTGAGCATAATATGTATATTTAGCCAGACACCAGCAGACGTTGCACCTCTAGGTCTCATGACTACCCCTATTGTAGATTTTCAGTGTTAGGGATGTATTCCCTCCCACGGAGTGGGCCTCCAGTCCAATTAGAGAGCAGCTGTTTTCCTCCATAGCAGACATACTATTGTAACCATTGGTTCATTTGGCCCGGCTGCCTATATTTTAAGCTTGTAGTGTTCACTGTTGAGTATCTTCACTGGTGTTTTCTCTCTCTCCCATTGAACTTCATGCAGTGTAGCTTTTTCCAGCATTCTGTTAGCTGGTCCACATGGAGGAGGCTTTCAGCTCAGTTCTAGTAGGATTTCTCAGTGACCTTGCATCCCAATTATGTGGAGTCTTCAGAAATAGGATCTTACCATCCATCTTGGTGGGAAATCAAGGGCCTCAGCAATGGCCTATGATGTTTTGGGGGTATCTGTGACCTCCCTGGCCAGCAACTCACTGTAAGGTATCCCATACCTGGCACTGAAAATTTTCGACTAACAATCTATTGCTTTGCGGTGTTCCATTGTCCAGAAAAGTAGGTTTCCCTACGACTTATTTATATTCTCTTAGATTTTGATTAGCTCTCTCTCCACCTTTCCTTTATTCAATCTCTTCCCCTTACCTCACTTAGGCCTTTTCACCCCCATTAATCTGTTCTTCTACTTACATATATACAATACCATCCTATCAAGTTCCCCCTCCCTCCCTTTCTATCCCCTTTCTTGTTTCTGCTGCAGACTTTTAATCTTACTCACATAGAAGTCCAATAATTTGTGGCTAGGATCCACATATGAGAGAGAACATGTGATGTTTGGCTTTCTGGGCCTGGGTTACCTCACTAAGTATAATTCTTTTCAGATCCATCTATTTTCCTGAAATTTTCATAACTTCATTTTTCTTTACTGCTTAATAGAACTCCATTGTATGAATGTGCTATATCTTCATTATCCCCTCATCAGTTGAGGGACATCTAGGCTGGTTCCATTTCCTAGTTATTGTGAATAGTGTGGCGATAAACATGGTTGAGCAAGTATCTCTAAGATAGTGAGACGAATCCTTAGGATATATGCCTAGGAGTGGTATATCTGGGTCATATGTAGATCTATTTTTAGCTGTCTCAGGAACCTCCATACTGATTTCCACAATGGTTGGACAAGATTGCATTCCCACCAACAGTGTAGAAAGGTTCCTCTTTTTCTGCATCCTCACCAGCATTTATGGTCATTTGTTTTCATGATGGTAGCCAATCTGACAGGAGTGAGATGGAATCTCAGCATAGTTTTAATCTGCATTTCCCTGATGGCTAAGATCATCTTCTTATAACCTAAAGTTCAGTCTGTGAGAATATTGGTCATATTAAGGACTATGTTCTAAGATATGTATGTTCTGTGATGATTCAGTTTCAAATGTAGTAAGCAAATATCCTATTAGTCTTCAACAACCTTTTTTTATATTTTCTTTTTAATAGTTATGTATATAGTGTGTATATAGACATGACAGTACCATTGTTACCTTTCTCCCTGTCCTCTCCCCATGGGTAATGTGGGTCTTGTTTTATTTGGGTAGCCATCAGTTATGCCGGAGAGGCAATATCTCTGTGCATAATGACCAAACTCATGGCTCTAACAATCTTTCCACCCCCCTTCCATGAATTTCCTGAGCCATGTTGTGTTCATTTTGCATCTATTTCAGTGACAAGGTCTTTGGAGTCTCTGTGTCTCTGGATATCTGATTTGGTAGGAGTTGAGTGTTCTCTGTCTCTATCTCCTTAGCCCTTGTGCTGGTACCAGGTTCACCAAGAAGGCAGGGGTCTTGCTGATTTCCCCAATATCTCTGTGGCTTCAACTGGTGCCCTGTTGAGGTGCTATGGGCTGATTCTCTCCTCAGAATCTGCATCCATCTGAAAAAGAGAAGCAAATTCTCCAATGAAGAGTGAGGTCAGTGCAAGTTACATGGACAACCATTATTATTTTAGAGAGAATTTCATAGGTGTAGGCCCGCTTGTATCCCACTATTGAAGGGAGCTTGATATTCAAGACCAGGCTCATTTTTGGATATGATTCTAACTCGTTTCCTGGTTCCAGGTATGTGTTCTGTTCTACTGAGAAGATCCGTTAGCCAAATCAAGAGTAGTTGGTAACCCATCATAGCTGTGTGCCACTACTGCACTTGTGTGAGCATCACATCAGGTTGTTTGCTGCTAAGTAGCTTAGACCATAAGTTTCTTAGACAGATGTTGGTCATTTTCCCCAGTCCCTCATGTAGCATCTTCTAGCACTAAACAAGCTAACTATGGACTGACTCTTTTCTAGATTCCAGCCAGGTCTTTCCATGTTCTGTCCCAACAGCACATGCTGTCTTCAGAGAAAGGTTCTTACCATAAACCTTTGGTGGGTCATTGAGTACTCTGACAGAAATCTTTTGGGAAACTTGTAGGTCTCATTGATTAACAGCTTATTGTGGATGTTAGCCACATGTTGGTACTGGGAATTACAGGTCAGTGCCAAGGGAAAAGAGAGGAGAAAAATATAGGTAATAGGAAAGAGAAAGAGAAAAAAGAGAAGAGATAGAAGAGGGAATGTGAGAGAGAAAGAAACAGGAGAAGATTGAGGTTAGTCTTCATCATACCATCTCCAGGCCCCTGTGATTCAGGTGTTCCCTCTAAGCACCTGACGAAGGTTCAACTTCTAGTTTGTCTTTCAGGATATAGGATTTTATGGTACCACTTCCATTCAGGTCATTATTTGCCCCCCTCCCACAACACACACACACACGTTCCCTGCTGCCCCACCATCTCTATTGCCAAGTCCTCAAGATATTTTGTATGTATGTCAGCATCTTGGGCAAATACAGGTTAGGAGCCAAAGATGAGTGAGACCATTCAATGCTTATTTTTCTCTGATAGGGTGAGTTCACTAAGAATGATCTGTTCCATGTTTGAATATTTTTCTTCAAATTGCATTGTGTCATTTTTCCTTACTGCTGTGTAGAATTCCATTGTGTAGATATACCACATCTTAGTTATCCATTCATCTAATGATGGACATCTGGGTTGATTCCAGTTATTAGCTATTATGAATTGAGCAGCTATAAACATGGTTGAGCAAATATCTCTGAACTGAAGCTTGGAGCTTTTAGGGTAAATGCCTAGTAAGGGGATAACTGGGGCTGTTTGATACCTCTATAGTCATCCTTTTTAGGAGTCTCCATATTGCTTTCCATAGTGGTTGTACCAGTTTACATTACCACCAACAGTGAAGGAGGGTTCCTATTTCTCCACAACCTCACCAGGACTTGTTGTCATTAGATTTTTTAGTGTTTGCTACCCTTACTGGGGTAAGGTGGAATCTCATATTGGTTTTAATTTGCATTTCCATGATCATTAGGGATGATGAACATTTTCTTAAGTGTGTTTTTGCCATTTGTATTTCTTACTCTGAGAACTCCCTGTGCAGTTCTCTACCCCATTTTTTGAGTGGACTGTTTGACTTTTTATTGTTTATATTTTGAGTTCTTTGTACATTTTAGAAATTAGGCCTCTGTCCAATGTGGATCCAGCAAAAAATTACTCCCATTTTTTGGTAATCTATTGGCCCTACTTATTGTATGTTTGTTGGTGAAAAAGCTTTTCAGCTTCATGAGATCCCAATGGTTGAGTGACTATTTAATTTCCTGAGCTACTGGAGTTTTGTTCAGGAAGTCTTTTCCCACTCTGATGTCATGGAAAGTTCCTCCTGCTTTTTCTTCCAGTACTAGCCGAATATCTGGTCTTATATTAATTTCTTTTTTTTTTTTTTTTTCTTTTTGTTTTTCAAGGTAGGGTCTCACTGTAGTTCAGGCTAACTTGGAATTCACTATGTAGTCTCAGGGTGGCCTCGAACTCATGGTGATCCTCCTACGTCTACTTCCTGAGTGCTGGGATTAGAGGCATGCACCACCACGCCCAGCTTATATGGAGTTCTTTGATCCATTTGGACTTGACTTTTGTGCATGGTGAAGTGTGTAGATCAAGTTTCATTTTCCTGCATATGGTTGTCCAGTTTGTCCAGCAACATTTGTTGAAGATAATGTCTTTGTTCCAGTCTACATTTTAAAGGCCTTTGTCAAATATCAAGTAGCTGTAGTTACTTCACCCAATCCAGTTCTTCAATTCTGTTCCATCGGTCTATAATCCTGTTTTTATGCCAGAACCATGTTGTTTTTCTTACTATGGCTTTGTAGTATAGCTTAAGATCAGGTATGGTGATACCTCCAGAGGTATTTCTTTTGCTGGGGATATGCTTGGATATCTGAGGCCTTTTGCCATTCCATATGAATTTTGAGATCATTTTTTCCATCTCTGTGAAAAAAGATGTTGGGATTTTTATTGATATTGCATTAAATCTGTGTATTGCTTTTGGTCAGAATGCCATTTTCACAATGTTAATTCTACCCATCCAGGAGCATGGGAGGTCTTTCCATTTTCTCAAGTTCTCCTCGATTTCTTTCTTGAGAGTTTTTATGTTTTCATTGTAAAGGTCTTTCACCTCCTTGGTTAATGTTTTTTTCCAAAGTATTTTTTTAATGGAACAATGTCGCTTATTTCTTTCTCTGTATCATTGTCTTTTGCATATAGAAAAGCTACTACTTTTGTGCATTGACTTTATATCCTGCTACTTTTCTGAAGGAATTAATCACTTTCAAGAGTTTTGAGATGAGGTTCTCGGGTCACTTATGTCATCTGAAAATAGGGCTAACTTCACTTCTTCCTTTCCAATTTGTATCCCTTTTATTTATTTCTTCTGTCTTATTGCTTGAGCTGGTACTTCTAGTACTATGTTGAAGAGCAGAGGTGAGAGTGGTCACCTTGTCTGGTTCCTGATGTCAGTGGGTTTGCCTTCAGTCTTTCCCCATTAAGTATTGTTTGGGCTTTAGGATCTTTATATAAAGCCTTTATTATGTTGAGATATAGACCATCCATGCCTAGTCTCTCCAATTTCTTGGTAATGAATTGATGTTGTATTTTGTCAAAGGCCTTTTCTTCATCTATCAAAATGATCATGTGGTTGTTGTGTTTAAGCTTATTTATGCGGTGTATTTCATTGACAGATTTCTTTATGGTGAACTGTCCCTGTGTTCCTGGGAGAAAGCCTACTTGATCCAGGTGGATAATGCTTTTGATGTGCTATTGAATTCAGAATGTGAAGATTTTGTTCAGGATATTTGCATCTAAGTTCATCAGGGAAATAGGCCTGTAGTTTTCTTTTCTTGTGGCATATATGCCTGGTTTTGGTATTATGTTTGATAGAATTCAGCTGAGAAGTCATCTGGTCCTGGTCTCTTCTTTTTAGGGAGGGTTTAGATTACCCTTTCAATCTCGATGGTTGTGATAGGTTTGTTTAGGAGATTTACTTACTCTCAGGTTAGTGTTGGTAGGTGGTATGTGTCCAGGAATTAATCCATTTTCTCCATATAATGTAATCTTGTGGAGTAGAGGTTTTTGAACTAAGTCCTGATGATTGATCTAATTTCACTTATGTCTGCTGTGATCGCTCCTTTTTCATTTCTAATTTTGTTAATTTGGGCTGTCTATTTTTTCTCCTTGATCAAATTGACCAGGGGTTTATCTTGTTATTTTTTCAAAGAAACAGCTCTTTGTTTGATCAATTCTCTTAATTGTCTTCTTAGTTTTATATTCACTAATTTCTGCTCTAATCTTAATTATTTCTTTCTATTAGGAGATTTTGGGGTTCAATAGCTTTTGTTTTCTCCAATGCCTTTAGGTGGATTGTTAGGTTTTTTATTTGAGATCTCTCTGTCTTTGTTATGAAGGCATTTAGAACAATGAATTTTCCCCTGAGGACAGCCTTCATTGTGTCCTATAAGTTTTGGTATGTTGTGTTCTCATTGTCATTCATTTCTAGAAATTTTGCAATTTCAATTTTCATTTAGTCCACTACCCATTTATTGTTTAAGAGTTTGTTATTCTGGTTCCAGGAACTCGGTGGGTTTCTGGCACATTTTTTCTTGTTAATTTCTAGCAATATAGCATTGTGATCTGGTATCATGCAGGAAATTATGTTGATCCTCCTAAATATATGGAGGTAGGCTTTATGACCCAGTATGTGATCTATTTTAGAGAAGGTTCCATGGGTTGCTGCAAAGAATGCGTAATCAGTGGTTTGGGGGTAGAGTGTTCTATAGATGTCCATTAGGTCTAACTGATCTATGGTGTTGTTGAGCTCTCTTACTTCCCTGTTAATTTTCTGTTTGGATGATCTATCTATTGCTGATTGTGGAGTATTGATGTCTCCAACTATAATGGTGTTGGTGGTTATTTCTGTTTTTTGTCAAGTAGATTTTGTTTTATGAATTGTGGTGCACCTGTGTTTGTTGCATAGAGATTGATTATTGTGATATCCTCTTGTTAGATCATTCCCTTGATGAGTAAGAAGTGGCCTTATTTGTCTTTTTTGATTACTTTTGGTTTGAAGTTTTTTTTTAATTTTTTTTTAATTTTTTAATTCTATGTAAGTGTAGCTACACCTGCTTGCTTCTTATTTCCATTTGCTTGGAATATTATTTTCCACGCTTTCACCCTAAGGAAGTGTCTGTCTTTAGTGGTGAGGTGGGTTTCTTGAAGAGAGCAGATTGAGAGGTTTAATTTTCTGATCCACCCTGTTAGCTTATATATCCTGATGGGTGAATTAAGGACATTAATATTTATGGTAATAACTGTGAGGTTTTATTTAATACCTGCCAATTGTGGTGGTTTAGGTGGTTTGATGTTTTCTTGGTCTTTGTAGTTTTTGTGCCTTCTCACAGTTTGGTTATTATGATCTACTTCTCGTGAGTGTGGTTGGTTATTTGATTCTTCTGTGTATAGAACTCCCTGAAGTACTCTCTGTAGGTTTGCCTTTGAGTTCATATATTTGTAAAGATGAGTTTTATCATGGAAAGTTTTTCTTTCACCTTCAATTACTAGGGATACTTTTGCTGGGTAGAGTAGTTTGGGTTGGAAGCCATAAGTTCTTAGAGTTTGCAGTGTTCCATTCCAGCCCCTTCCGGCTTTTAGGGTTTCCACTGAGAAGTCTGAAGTAATACTGATGGGGTTTCCTTTATAAGTAATGTGTTGTCTCTCCCTAGCTGCTTTTAAGACTTTTTCTTTGTGCTTGATGTTTAGAATCTTAATAATAATATGTCTTGGAGAATTTCTCCTTTGGTCCAGTCTGTTTGGAGTTCTGCTAGCTTCTTTTGTCTTGATGGGACTTTCTTTTGAGAGAGTAGGAAAGTTTTCTTTGATAATTTTGCTGTTTGCTCCTTTTTCACTGTGGTCTGCCCATCACAATGGTACAATAGGCATAGCGAATGGTACGCTAGCCTGCTAGCCTGTGGTGGAGGGGTGGTGGTGAGTCTGAGGCCTATTGCCCAAGGAGTTCAGAGAGCCTGGGGTGGGTGCCTGTGTCCCTGTTTGGGGGTGGGAGGGAGCAGTGGCGAGTGGGATAGTGGTCAAGCATGTGCAGCTCAGAAAGGCTCAGGCAGGGACTCTGGCCTTATGGCCTGGGTCCCTGTTGGAGGGGTGGGAGGCATCAGTTGTGAGTGCATGTGGGGCTCAGAAAGGCTAGAGATGATATAGTGGCCTGCTGACCTGGGTCCCTGTTCATGGGTCAAAGGAGTCAGAAGCAAGTATGGGCAATCACATGTGTGGGGCTCAGAAGGGCTAGGGTGGGGATCCTGGCCTACTGGCCTGGATCCCTGATGCTTGCTGGGAGGAGTTGGTGGCAGGTACCAGCAGGGAGGGGACATTGGCCTGTTGGCCTGGGTCCCTATTCCTGGGTAGAAGGAGTCAGCAATGGGTACAGGTGACCACAGGCATGAAGGGATCAGAAAGGCTAGGGAGAGGTCACTGGTCTGCTGGCCTGGGTTCCTGCTCAGGGGTGGGACTGGAGAGTAGAACTGGAGGTCAAGCAGGAGGCTTAGGAAGGCTGGGGCAGGATGAGCAGAGATTGTGTCCAAGGAGCTCTGCGCAATGGAGGGAAAGCCAGGGGTGGAGGTCCTAGCCTGCTAGTTTGGGTCCACTTGGCCCTATTTTGCTCCTCCATACCCTTGCATTGGAAGCCTACTAGAATCACCATCCCCCCCAAAACCCCCTTGAACCATAAGGGTCTTGCCTTTCCTTCCCTGTGAGGTGAGGTCATGTTAGGCAGATGCCATCTTGACTGGAAGTCCAGTCTCCTACATCCTTAATTACACTTGATTTACTCTAGTTTGAAAAAAAAATCTTGTTTTATTTATTTTTGTTTTTACTTTTGGAAAGTTGCTGCTATGCTATGTGGTACATATATATTTGTAAATTTGGTAAACCTGGGGCAAGGGAGATGGCTCAGAGATTAAAGACACTTATTTAAAAGTCAGCAGATGCAAGGTTTGATGTTCTCCAGCACCTAAGTAAAGCTGGTCACAAAATAACACATATGTCAGTGATGCCAACATGCCTATACCAAAGAGAGCTTGAGCCAGGAGAATCTGGAAGCTCATGGGCCAGATAATCTGAGGCACTCAGCATCAAAAAATAAAAAACAAAATAAAACAAAAGACAGAGATCCTGTGTCTAAAGGGAGCACAGACACCTTGGGGTTGTCTTTGACACCCACAAGCACACATGCTCCTCTACATATGCATATACAATGTAAATAAATAAATAAAAAGTAAACATGAATACATAAATGAACAATATAATAAATAAACTTATAAACTTGAAATTATACCTTTTTCATTTAAATTCAAGGCTTTAAATCTAAAGTTTTTCATGTGGTTTGAAAAATGTAACTTGATTCTTTGTGCATTTTCTTGGTGGAATATTTATGACTTCACATTGTTAAATCTTATCTTTTGTTTATTTATTTATTTGAGAAGTGAGAAAGAGGCAGAGAAGAGAGAGAGAATGGGCAGGTCAGGGCCTCTAGCCATTGCAAATGAACTCCAGACGAATGTGCTACCTTGTGCATCTGGCTTACATGGGTCCTGGAGAATCAAACTGAGGTCCTTTGGCTTTGCAGACAAATTCCTTAACCACGAAGCCATCTTTCCAGCCCCTGATTCTTATCTTTTTTAATATGAAAAACATTTTTTCTGCTCTTATGTCTTGATTTAAACACATATAAGTGTTTTAGTAGGAGAGTATGAGTAGTGTATTGTTGTCTTGTTTTTTAAGAATTCTAAAATTTAAACATATTTAATTTTCATCTAGGAATTATCTTAATAAGTATCAATATAATATATGCTTAACTTTTTTCTTTAACTTTTTTTGTTTGTTTGTTTTTGGCCCAACACAGGATTTTTAGAATGAACAGCAAACTTGTATTTCTATGATGCTTTTCACTTCCCTTTCCTAATCTACCTCATTAAATAATCTTGCCTGGTCCTTACTTTAGAA
Source organism: Orientallactaga sibirica (assembly GCA_036365145.1). Lineage (NCBI taxonomy): Eukaryota > Metazoa > Chordata > Mammalia > Rodentia > Dipodidae > Orientallactaga > Orientallactaga sibirica. The sequence continues at coordinate 4,688,276 of JAEOAD010000154.1, forward strand.
TAGTCCTGCATTTGCACACAGCCAGCCATAGGTCCAGGCACCTACCAGTCTATCATAGAGTCCATGGTCACTGGTTGATCCAAACACTGTTGTATGGCACATGCAGAGCTTTCATTTGTGCATCAAAGTCAGCTACTTAATATATGTATTTCCAGAGATAACTTTGACATTGACACATTGTAATCTTATTCGACTTCCCATCTTTTCTTTTGTCTTTATTTTTAACTTGTCACATCTAGCACTTGCATGCATTTTCATTTGCTCACCCCTTTCCCATGTAAGATACTGTTTTGAGCTGCCAGGTATATTGTGTTCGCCTTCTAGAAATTTACAGATTCTTTGAGCAATATTCCTTCATGGAGCCGGGTGTGGTGGCCCACGCCTTTAATCCTAGCATTCGGGAGGCAAAGGTAGGAGGATCGCCATGAGTTCAAGGCCACCCTGAGATTACATAGTGAATTCCAGGTCAGCCTGGGCTAAAGTGAGACCCTACCTTGAAAAACTGAAAAAATGAAAAAACAAAACAAAACAGAACAAAAAAAAAAATTCCTTCATGGTACTTTATGCTAAAACTGTTGAAACTTCTAGCTTTTGGGAAAGCTTATTGTTCAAATCTGTAATTGCTCCCACCCAGAGTACCTTGTAGATAGACTCATTCCCTGTACTCTGGTGGTCACGTTAGAGAAGTAAAATACAATCCTAAAGTTTCCCCCAGGAAGCTCTTCAACTTCCAGTGTTGTCTTTATATTTAACTTCAATAATATTTTGCCTCATTGTTTTGTTTACAGTTTGGCATTTTTTAAGCACATACTGGATACATGCAGTCTTAATCATCTCTTAATTATTCTTATTTTCATTCTAAGTTTCCATTTTGCATTTCTCACTTTGTATCCTCTGTAGTTTACAATGTAATACATGCGAGACCTGCCTTTCTTTGTGCTCATTTGATCCTAGTTTTATAAGCCATATATTCACTACCTCCTCTTTCAGCCTGGGTAGAGCCTCTATTCTCTGCTATTTCTTCTCTCATGTTTTATTGTTCCAATTTTGTCCATCTTTCATAATAACCTAAGAATGCAGGTTCAATTCTCCAGAGCTATGTAAGCCATATGCCCTAGGTGGGACATATTTCTGGAGTTCATTTACAGTGGCAGGAGGTCCTGACATGCCCATTCTCTCTTTCTCACTTTCTCTCTTTCTCTCTCTGCCTGCCTCTTGTCACTTTCAATCTGCCAAATAAATAAATAAAATATTTTTTAAAGTTAATATACAAAATTAATGATGATAATTTTATCTGCACATACTTAATGGCTAAGTTTTGATATGCCTATATTTATTTTCTACTGTGTGTTTTCTGATGATTGCTATCTTTACTCATTTCTAATATTATATTTAAATTAATATTGTTTCTTCTCATTTTGGAACAATGAAATGGCCCTCCCTATAGTTTTTTAAGGTGACCAGGTTCTTAAGAAGGTTACCTCCTTGCCAATAAATGACTTTTTTCTTTAGGATTTAAGTTTACTTAGAATAAATACTCTTGGCCTGCAACACTTAGAGTCCTAAATTCCCTCAGTGGCTACTTGATCCCAGGGACAAAGCTTTTCCTGTATGTCTCAGCACCAAGTTTAAGTTTCTTTTCTTCTGATCTCAGCTCAACCCAGTTATCATGGTGTGTTCAATAGCAGCCTGCTCACAGCAGAGTGGGACCATGTAAGCCATTCAACTGGAGGCATCACTATGGCCTGATGCCTGATGCTCAGTCACAAGATGCATCCTGGTATCTCTCCATCCATCTCCCTTCCTGCCCCACACAGTTGTGATTCTCCCACTTTTAGCTTCTTTTACAATATATATATATTTTTGGTTCATATACACTCAGGAATTTTTTTTACTTACCTTGGTTTTGCATTTTTGACATTTAAATTTAGAAGGTCAAAATGACATCTGCCTTTTACAATTGTGATTGCCTGATCACAAGGTGGTACTGAGTGTTTTTAAGAGAATAAATAGAAACATTAAAAATACATCTGACCTTATTCCTAACAGACCTTCTACTTAGGAAGTAATTTTCATATATAATGTAAAATTGAACACATGTGTACATTATTTAGATGTCTATGCACTGTGAGTAATTGCTAACCAACTTATGGCTCAAATGTAGCCGAGACATGTTTTCTGTGTTCATTAAACTGGAATATTGAGTTACAGTGATGCTGGGTGATCATTTTAGTGCTAAAATGTAATGTATGTGTATGTAAAATCCTCTAATGTATACAGTTGTAAGACTGTATACATAGCTTTGATTTTAAAGTAGGGTAACGTAAGTACCTGTAAAGGAGAAATGAAACATTGTTTTGAAATAGATTTTAAAAACAAAATCTGATAATAGATGTAACAAAGTGAATTAATCTTATGTTTGTATATTGCCTTACATTTATATGAATTATTTTCAGACAAAGGCAAATATATTAGACATAGATGCAGAAAAAAACAATAAACCTACTGAAATTTCTAACAAAAAGATTGCTAATTTTTTGAAAAAAAATATTTGTTTATTGATTTGAGAGAGGGAGGGAGAGAGAGAGAGAGAGAGAGGAAGAGGCAGACAGAAAGAGAGAATGGGCATGCCAGGGCCTCCAGCCACGGCAAACAAACTCCAGACGCATGCACCTTGCACCTCTGGCTTACGTGGGTCCTAGAGAGTCAAACCTGGGTCCTTATACTTCACAGGCAAATGCCTTAACCACTAAACCATTTCCCTAGCCCAAGTCTTGCTAAATTTCTTTGTTATGGTAATTATTGTTTCGCTGTTGTTGTTGTTGGTGGTGATGTGTGTGTGTGTGTGTGTGTGTGTGTTTGTGTTAAGTCTGATGAATATTAATGGACAATATAAATTTAATTACTCAGTATATGGAATGTTTTAGAATTTTACAAATTTGTTCAATATAATGAAAAAAATAGTCCAAAGGAAAGATCTATTAAAAGCTTATTCAAGAATATAAAGCTATGCTAACTTAATAAAATAGAAGGTAAAGGTTGACAAGTGGACTTGTAATATTACTAGGATTGATTGAAGGAGTTACACAAGTGAAATAATTCTGTGGTTGGAGTTAAAATATTTCTTATATGGTTATGCTACTTACAGTATTGTTAGAAGAATGATCTGTCAGTGGAGAATATAATAGAATTAGTTATATGCCCATAACTTTATTTGTGATGTAGTAGAATGGCAGGGATGTGGGAAATATTTTCCTTTTCTTAGAACAGAATTTGGCTATATATGTTTAATCTCAATTTTACCGTAATCTTGTTAGGTAAGCACATGCTAGAAAAACATGTAAACTTCATACTTAAAGAAATCTGGCACCTCAAGAGAACAAGTAACTATTTGGATCTGATTTCCCTGTGAAATGCATTAAAATGAGTCAGTGTTGACATTGAAAGCTGTTGGATGGGAGCAATATTACACACACAAATACTCTGTGTACCAAAGTCAAGGCTCCCATAAGCTTAGCCAAGTTTGCATTGCTGCTAAGATGGGAATAACTGATGTGTTTCTGGCTACCTCCTTGTTCCTCTTTTGTATTCAACCTGGAAATCCCACAGGAGCATCTCACAAAGTAAATATGGACTCACTGAAATCTCTGTGTATGCAAAACTGCCTGGCTGCCAGTGGGAGCTGGAGGGAAAGGAGTTCAGGAATAAGGAGTCCACAGTCAGGAAGTATTGGCCAAAGAATAAGACCTATGGGAGATTTATGCTTACAGATATTTCTTGTCTTCAAATTCCAACTGTTACAATATTCTAGACAGCCGGAATGAGCTTGGTACAAACTAGTGATGTCCCTTGATACAACTAGCGGTATATGTTGAAGTTCTCCAGATGCTGAAAAATCACCTTGTTTCCAAAAAGTATTCTGTAATTCAATACAGGTTTCTTTGTTTTGTTTGCCTCTAAGCTGTGTGCCTTTGGTTTTCATCAGGCAGGTTTACAAGATGTGTTTTAGAGTATGTGGTTGCCAAGCATTGGATAATTCAGGAACAAATTACATATCCTAAAAGCTCAGTGGGGTAGGACCATTAAATGCAGTTTTGAGAAAAAAAAAAAAATGGTAACACATCCTAAAAGTGAAATTGTTGGATAAAGACAACAAAGTAAGCCTGCCATATGAGGAATTTAGGAGATAAGGGAATAATAATATGAGTAGGCTGTCCATATGTGGTCAGGACAATTACTGATACTATGAACTAGGCTAAGATTCTAGGTTTCATGAAAAAAAAATAGAAAAAAAATGGAAATACTAATGTTAAAATTAACAAAAAGGACACACACACACACACACACACACAACTAATGTAGGACTGCATATTTAAAAAAAAAAAAAAACTTTAAATGAGTTTGATGTACCCAATGGAAGAAAGAAAAAGAAAGAATGAAACATAATGTGTGCTGAAGAGATATCGACAAAGACATACTGACCCCATAAAGGACACCAACAGAGGACCAGACACAAGGATTCCATCTGAGCCCACCTTGGTTTACCAATGAGTTTATAAAGGTTACTTACAGAAGAGTTCATCATTCAAAAGCAGCTGCTTCACCACAAAGCATGGCCAACAGCTCCTAAAAGCTGCATCCATGAAGCTTCCTTTTCAACCTTCAGGCAGTGCCACCAACTCTTCTCTAGCAGCCTCCTCTCCCCCTTCGGGCAGTTCCACAAATTCTCCTCTATTAGCCTCCTCTCCTCCTTGAGGCAGATATACCAAGTCTTTTCTATCAGATCCTTCTCTGCCTTAAGGAAGCTTCACCAAATCATCTGAAAGCTCAAATATTCTTTCTTCAAAAGTGTTTGCTTTATACTTTCAGAGACTCTTCAGCAACTGGGAAGGAATAATGAAATGTGCCATATATGTGTGGTAGAACAGATTTAGAAATAAAGTCTGATTTAGCTTCTGGACTTATATTACCACTAAACATACACAGATATATATATATATATGAGAAAGATGCAGAGTGAGAAAGGTAGAGAATGGGCATGCCAGGGCCTCTAGCCACTGCAAACTCCAGACGGTGCAACCTTGTGCATCTGGCTTATACCTGGGTACTGGGGAATTGAAACTGTGTTCTTAGGCTTTGCAGGAAAGCACCTTAACTGCTAAGACATCTCTATAGGCCTGATTTTTGTTTTTTTGTATTTTTAAAAAATATCTTTATAGCCGGGCATGGTGGCACATGCCTTTAATCCCAGCACTCGGGAGGCAGAGGTAGGAGGATTGCTAAGAGTTCGAGGCCACCCTGAGACTACATAGTTAATTCCAGGTCAGCCTGGACCAGAGTGAGACCCTACCTTGCAAAACCAATATATATATATATATATATATATATATATATATATATATATATATATATATATTTGCAATAAGAGAAGGAGAATGAAAGTGAGAGAATGGATATGCCAGGGAGTCTTGACACTGAAAATGAACTCCAGATACATTAGTCATTTGTGTATCTGGCTTTATATGGGCACATGAGAAATAAACCTAGGCTGTAAGGCTTTGTACAAAAGTGCCTTTAACCATGGTGCAATCTCTCCAGCCTCACCAAGAGATTTTTTACAGCAAAATGGGAGGTCTAGTGTTTTATTTAATTTTATCCTATTATGTGTTGTTATTCTTGATAAGAAATTAGGCTAGTTGGCCTTGCATATGCAGGTGTTTGTTTCAATAATTTCTTTTTCTCCATTATTTTCCATTATGATTACTATTTTTACATTGTTTATATGTGAAAGAGTGCTTGAAATTACTGAAATTTATGATTATAATACTTTTCCCTGATTTGAAAATACTATACATTGTCAATTAGAGAGGTATTTTATGTAGCTAAAAGGAATTTAAACTCATCACATTATGGGCTCTGCATTGCCATCATAGAACACTGTCCTACCTTGTACAGCACAGCCCTAATTTTCATCCTAAGCACAGAATAAGTAAATAGATTAATTAATTAGCTAACCTCTCCAACCTTATCTCTACAGTTGTTTAAATGTCAGGAAATCCATACATATTTCTTGTGATAGCTAATTGTCTTGAAGTCATCCAATCTTTTAAAATTACATTTTGTCTTATTAGTTCTATTCGCCATCATACAGTATAAATATACCTTTTAACAAAGAGGAATAGAGGTTCAGTTTACTTATGTTAAGTTGCTTATGTAAGATTAAAGGTGTATTTTGGGAACAAAGTCCCAGACCCTGCCCTAGAAGACTGGCTTTCCCTGGTATCATGATTACAGAAGAGAAGTAAGAGGACACAATTTTGAGAGGTAAAATATTGAAAGTACAGGGTTGGTGACAATTTTAGTCTATAGTCACCAATACTGAAGAGATCTACCTTATTTAATAGTTTCATGCTATCTTAAATTGAGCACTTCTTCCAAAGTTACTTAACTTAAAGCAATTTATAATACTAAGTGAATGAGTATAGAAGTATAGGATCACAATTGTAATGAAACAATCAGGGCATAATAGAAATACAATAATACTCCACACATACTGCACACACACACACACACACACACACACACACACACACACACACTACACATCGTACACACATACTGCACACACTACATGCACATACTACATTCACATACTGCACATGCACTATACTCACAATACCCACAATACACATACTACCCACATTACACACACTTCAATGTCTTAATTCAGGTGCATTTAATCATACTTTCTAAACCTATGCATTAATAAAAAGGTGGTGAGATAGTGACATGACTGAAGAAGTGAAGACCTAAAAGCATGATGTAAATGTGATAAACCATTTGTATATTTACAGAAACATTTTTCTCCCATTCAATAGTTTGTTTTTAAAAACTTGCCTGTAATCATCCTTCAATAAATAGAATACTAAAATGTCTTCTCATGGTCTTGCTTTTAGCTGAGCAATGAGGGTAATAGGAACCATAATTCATATTTTGTGACATTGGCAGGACTTGCTCAGGTAGTCAGTAATGAATTTTACAGGAAAAAAAGATTTGCCCTTCTACAAATTATGAACATATGCAGTAGTCCCAGGGCAGAACATCTTTCCTGGGTACGCCTCCTGGTACACAGTTGTGCCTGACCTAAACGCAGCTCTCATGAAATAGCCCCATGGAAAACTCCTATCACACCTGGTCTCTTTCACAGTTAATATTTCTTTGGTAATGCAGCAACATGGTACATGTATGAAATTTCCCTGAGTTTTGTTGACCAAAATAAATTGCAATTTTGACATTCAAAACAATTGTTATAAGAAGATGCCAGGCTTAGATATAAACATTAGGAAATATAGGAAAAAGACCAGAAGAAAGGCAACCTAAAAGATGAAGCAATCATGAGAACAAAACTTATTCTGAGAACTAATCATGTTGAAACTACATGAGAAGGAAATGAAACCATCTACCTATATATCTATAGAAAAGATAGACAATGTGCTCTATCATATGAGTAACTGCAGAAGAGACAGGTGAAATAGAAGCTATAAGATGGTGATAGATTTTCAACAATGAGTTCATTAGTTAAAGCCTCTCAGTGGTAAAAAGTGTTAGTGAACTTGAAAATACGTGAAAAAAAGTTTACAAATTGAAACAAAAAGAGAACTAAAGCACAGACAACACCAGATACCTGCGGAACAATTCAAATGTTCAGACGTACATCTAATTAGAATCACGAGGGAAGTAAGACAGAGAAAAATGTATGAATGTTTGAAGAATAATACCCAAGGATTTATACAAATTAATTACAATAGATCAGAGGTTTGAGAAGCCCAGAAAACTTCAAACAACATAAACACCACAGATAAGCAAGCAACACAAAAATAAGAAAACAGACAATGCTCTTGGCTTTAGCAAATTCAAATTGCTAACAAACAGAATGAGAAAATCCTGAGGCTAGAGAAAGAAAAAAATATTTTACACTAAAGAAAGATGAAAATTATGGAAGCTATTAAAGTTAGGAGAGTATCAAAGTACATTTTTAAAACTATTTAAGAAAATATTATTTAAAGGGAGATAACTTAAAACTGACAATTCAGAATTCTAGTGCAAAAAAAAAGTCATTCAAAAATGAAGAAGAGCTGGAGAGATGGCTTAACGGTTAAGGCGTCTGCCTGCCAAGCCAGAGGATCCTGGTCAGTTTTGCAGGACCAACATAAGGCATATGCATAAGGGAGCACATGCATCTAGAGTCCATTTGCAGTGGTTGGAGGCCCTGGCATGCTCATTCTCTCCTTCTCTATATCTCTCTCTGCCTCTTTCTCTCTGTTCTATATATATATATGATGAAGAAAGGTTAAGTACATAAAGTACTTGCCACATAGATTTTCAATACCCCCCCACACACACAAAAAGCAGGGAAGGTAGTATATGCTTATAATCCCTATCCCTGGGAGTGGGTGATAGGGACAGAAACAGGACAGTCTTTAAGGCTTGCTGTTTACCTAGTGTAGCTGAATCCCTGATCTCTATGTTCAGTGCTTATCTCAAATAATTTAATAATAACAACAAAGATGTGGAAAGTGACCTAGGAAGACACTTGACAACAACCTGTGTCCTCCATACACAAATGTGCCCACATCCATGCAAACATACATACGCACTGCAAAGCATATATGTCAAAAAGAAGCCTGTAATCCCAGCAAAGTTCTCAAGAAGTAGTGGCACAAGGATCGGGAATTCAAGATTATCCTTTGCTACATAGTAAATGGGAGGTTTTTTGTTAGTAACTGTCCCACCCTCCCAAGTATGTTAGAACACGAAAATAGAATAGCCTTGAGAAAAGTGAACCAACTCTCAATGACAAGTGAGGTGTGTGGCTGAGTTATTGCTCAGTAGCAAATGTCTTATCTAGTATGCAGGAGGCAGTTATGAGGCGATGTTGTCTCTTGGACAGTTTCTGTGCTTAGACTCACTGCTTCATCATCTTGCTCATCTTGCCTTTGAAATCATTACTTTGAGCAAGTACACTTAAGTGCTGGAGTTCTTCCAAATCACCAGCGCTCTAAGCCTCAAAGAACATATTTGCCCTTCTTTAATTACACATTTTTAAATTAAAGGTTTATGATAGCAACAGGGCCTTTGTCCAGTTGTCTTGGGCCCAAGAAGGCAGTACATATAATGGTAAGATATATTATCAAGAAGACAGTTATAACACTCCATGACAACTGCACCCATCTAGTCAAGGTGTAACAGGCACTTGAATTAGTTTATTACTCTTGCTTTGGGGGGAGTCTTCATATTGTCTGTAGGAAAAACAGGAGTAAGGACTACTATTGATATTTAAAATGTAGATATTATAAGGAATAGAATTAGAATTTGACATTGAAAATTCTTCTCAATGTTTAATAAAAGTCCTGTTAAACATTGATTTTAGGTTTATTGAGTAGCCAAAAAATCTTTTGTCTGTACTAACATCACTGAGAAAAAAAGATGGATAAAGAAAAAAAAAAGTCTTTTCCCCACTTTCAATGTCATTTTCTATTAATTTCACTACAAGGCATTCAGACACTGAACACCAAGTGTCAACTGACTTGAAAGAGCTTTTTTTTTTGGTCAGGGAAAATAATCCATATATCAATGTTATTTTACACTATTCCTTTGAGTGATGATATGTATCCACCTGGGAACAAAGAAGTGAACCCTGTCAGATTCAGCTGCATATTTATTACTGCACTGGGAGAGCTGAGCCATGATTACACATGGTATCCTCTCCATTAAATGTCACCAAATGCTCTGAAAATAGCCTTAATGCAATAACTTAAAGTTCTAGGTAATTTTTATAATTTTATAAAGTTATAAATACCTACAACCATTGACAATACTAGTTCCTATGGCAGTTGACTTACACTCTCCCAATACCGTTGTGAGGGACACATACTTTTGTACTCTCCTGTGTCCCATCCTTGGAATGTTCTGTAACATTATGGTTTATATACACTGGATTAAGCTCATAGTCACTAGCAATTTTGAATGAGGTGCTCAGAAGAGTTGGATAAGACTGATGCAGGCAACAATCCTGAAGGTAAGTTATCTCTGAGTACGGTAAGCAAAAAATTCCTCTCTCTTCCTGCCATTTGGAAAATCTGCTTCACATAAGCCTGATTTCTGACTAAGGCCCATCAACTCTTCACTGTGGCTTTCATTTGTGGATGTCCACACATTCACATGTGGACTCATGATCAAAGACAGGACTAATATATTTAAAATATACTGGGGTATTCAAGAAATTCTGTTATCCATACAATTTTCTTGTCCCATGATTACATGTGACAAGCAGCTTCTCCTTTATAAAATGGATCTCACTGCATATGAGCATTACACTTCTGTGTTTCATGCCTGGCATTTCTTTTCCTTCCTGTCAACCTTGAACAATCGCACTCAACACCTCATTTTCCCTTGGGGATGAAAATAGCATCTACCTTCAAGACTTGTATGAAATGATTCAGTGGATTTTATAGTGCAGGCATGACTTAGGAGAATTTCTGACACAGAAACACTAAAAAAATACTTATTTGTAAAACAATTATATTTAGTTTACACATTTGAGTGTACAAGTGATAGAGAGAATATGATCAAAACTGACTCCAGAAAAGGAAAGAAATACTTTGGATTCTAAATTTAAAATGTTCAAGACCCAATTATTGGCAAAAGGTTTTAAATAAGGTCATCAAAATTTGATTTTAGGTTTCATAGCATTGGTATGCAAAATTTGTGAAGATACTATTCTCAGAAATGTGTTGAACCATGTTGCAACATGACTGTCCTTAGGTACAAGATTTTCAGTCCAAGAAAGTCAAAGCTATAACCCAGCTATTTCACGTAAACTTTTATAGTGGGTCACTTTGAATGGATATGTGTGAAGTTGAAGAAATGTACCATTGATTGGTTTACATATCATTCATATCATCTGCCCATGGGTGTAGTCAGTCATTCTCAAAGCATATGACTGATAGTGACATGGGAAGGCATGATTCAAGACAGAAATTCAAGCTTCATTATCCACAAAAAGGCATAGTTGCTAGGCTGCAGACATAGTTGCTGCCCTTAATGCCTAAGGAACAGGGTATATACATGTTATGTGACACATTAGAATAAGACGGGGGAATGTAGGACAATGTTGAAATGATTATGAAAATAATAGGATGTCACATTAGCATGGGTATCAAGGTTTGCCTTTACATTTAAAATTGGTTTCCAGTTCTTAAGAATATTTGCATATTCAATTTAAATCTTACTTGCATCACTTACAAGAAACATGAGGTCTCAGACCACTATACTTGCACAGAAACCAAGATATAGATCTTTTAAGCTAATTTTCCTTAGTCTATATATACAAGTACCTCAAAGTAAAAGTATGATTAAAACCCAGGACTTCCAACTTTGAATCATGTGCCAATTTTATTTATCTACTTTATTAAAGATTTCAACAATGGTCTACGCTAAAGGAAACGAGGGCAGACACATGTTTGATTTTGACACCTTTGCAAGATGTATGAAGTGGGCAGTAATTGGTAAGCAGCGTGGGTCTGATGCTTTAGAATTCTGCTATATGGCACTACTATAAAAATCATGCCACTCTAGAGTGGGCAAAAACTTAGTTAATGGAGAAAATGATTAGAGGTTGAAAGCTGTTCCAAGCTCTAATGGTCTCAATTTTGCTCACAGAATAACTTATAAACCATTCATAGCATCCTAGCAATGCCTCCTTCTCTTGATTTACAGTCTCCTTTTTATGGGTTCAGAATAGAATCAATGGTCTGGAAGAGCACAGGAGAGCAACGCTTCCCTGAAGAGATGATAGTAGGAACAAATGTGCTTGCCTTGCACTTCTGACACTCGTCTCATTGGTCCACAGGTTGTTTTCTTTCTCAACTGTGATCTGGAAATGTACAAGGAAAGGCTCCAATGTGTGACTGACTAATTTTATTAACATGAGATATCTCTGACATTATGCTACATTTACTTGGTAAAAGAAGGTGACAGCATGAATGAGGAGGCTTAGTTAAAACTGTAACTGAGGGAAAATATCTGCTGCCTGAGAGTGGGCATTGTGGCTTTAAAATATAATGACCAAGTCATTAAATCTATCCTTCTTTAAACACATTCCTTTAAAAGAAGAAATTTAATGTTTTTTGTTTGTTTAATTGTTTACTTTAAATTTCAGGCAGCTGTTGGGAGAAAACAATCATATTTGTCTTTCTCGGCCTGTTTTCTTGTTCTCCTTTGTACAAGCAAGATGCATGTTCACAACTCTCTTTTTTGGATTAAAACTGTTTCTGTGATCATTCACAAAGTAGAATTAGTCTTCACCTCATGATTAATTGATTAACTATTATGCATGTATACCAAAGACCCATTAATGCAACCATTCAGCCAATTATTGACTGAGAGACCTGAAGAAATATCATGGCCAGGAAGTTGGAAGATGTCCCCATTGCTAGACTCCAACACTGATTCCTCAGATTTCACTTGCAACTTACATTCCCCAACCTCTCCTTAATGTAGGTATTTGTAATAAAAAACAAAATGAGTGTATCGCATTTTTATTTCAGAGTCCAAATGTTTAGCAAACTCCATGATGAAATTGTCACTCCTCTTATGGGATATAACAAAGGAAAGTATTCAGAAATGTTGTTTTAAATGTGATTTACATTAGCTTTTGTCTTAAGGCAATTTTAATAAATAATGTTTAAAAGCTAATTTTCTCTTTGACTTTTGTCTGTTGGTGTTAAATAATGAACAAGATAAATTATTATCATCAAGCAAACTCTTGTAATGTGCTATGTTTATGTTCGAAGCACTAAGAATCTGTATCACAGTGAATTCTAAGAGCAAAGATAAAACTCTGTTTATATTCTGATTTCAAACACTGACATCCTCTATTCAGCCTTTTGATTATGTTCCTGGACCATCCTTAATTAAAAAAAAAAAAAAAAAAAAAAAAAAAAACATGGAAAGGACCTCCCAAAAGCTCCTTTTAGAGAGCAATGTCTTAATGACCATAGATGACTGACTGCCAAGGCTAGGACCAATCTCTCCTTGGATTTAGCCTGATCCAGCCATGCTTTAGGAATGATGAGGAAATGATCTCTGAAGCATCAGTAGAAGAACAAATGAACCCTGACCTACAAAGGCACAGTGAGATCCATACGTCAATGAGATTCAGGGTTCTATTCTGTCAGCCAATGAACAAAGCATGCTGGCAACTCTTAGTATTTATGTAAGACATTCATTCTTTGATTCTACCTACTTGTGTATGGAAACATGACCTGCCTGAGGATGGGGACATTTCTTTTCCAGTCTGTCCCACTGTTCTGTTCTTTGCAGCAACTCTAGTCATCACTTTTCTTAACTTCCTTATAGTCCAGAAGTTCCCACCCCCATGAGATTGTAGAAAGTGATTGGGAATTTGATGTTGCACATATTTTTTTTTCGATGAAACAACCTGTTTTATTCTTCTCATACAATCTTCCTTAAAGTCAAGAATGAGTGGCTTAAGACAGTGCTGCTGTGACACACAGAGAGCTTGAAGGCAGAGCAGAAATGCAGGTCAAGACTTCAGATAGTTGCTACTTCTGCTGGGAGGACAGGTCCCCTGTAGACACAGTTCCAGTGGATAACAAAAGGAAAACGGGTGAACAAGAGAAAAAGGAAGAAAGGGACAATTGGAGAGAAATAGCAAGAAGGAAACATTAGAAACATAAAATGGGAGATAAATCAGTTGGTAAAGGGTTTTCTGCATAAGTATGAGGACCTACAGTAGTATTCCTCACATGCATTTAAAAACCTGGTGTGGTGGTGTATGACCATAATCTCTGAGATTATGAACCAGGGATATGGAGTAAAAGGATTTCTGGGCCTTGCTGGCCAGCAAAATTATCCGAGTTGTTGAAATGTTCATTAAGAATTTCTATCTCAAAAAATAATGTGGAAAGCATTTTTCTATTGAGCATTGCTCCACTGCAACTGTTTTTAAGGGAGACCTGTCACTCCAGCAGAAGTAGAAACTATCTGAAGTGCAGATCTGCATTTCTGTTCTGCCTTCAAGCTGCAGAGACATGTGTGCTAGTCTCAATATCTGTGTCAATCTCTGGACTCAATATAGATGTGCACACATATTCATGTATACTCGTGCACAGATTTGGCCGCACACCTAGGCAATGAATATACACACTGTGGTACTTTTGAAAGTAAGGTTCCTTTAGGCTCTGGTGTTTGTGATTAAGTTTCTTACTTAGTTCCCACTGAGGATAAGGTTTAGGAGGTGAAGCCCTTGGGGAGGGATTGGGCCACCAAGGCCAGACATCGGCATGGAGTTCTGCTCTTTGTTTGTACATAGCCACACACTTGCTATCTCTCCCTCTGCTATGGATGTATTATGAAAGGATACAGCTTCCTTCACCATGATAAAGCTTCTACTAGAAACTGTATGCCTGAAATAAACCCTATAGAATAACAATATACACATAAAAATACTAGAAAATACTAGTAAGACTGGTTCTAAGTGTTCATGCTTCAAAAGCCGACATCTTCTTTGGTAACACTATCTTCTGTCACCTGTACATTTTATACTTAAGATTACTACTAAAATAAAGCTCCCTTTTTATTATCAATAATCAAGATAGGACTTTGGGGTAGGTAATTGTAGAGATTTTCAGGCCATCTCTAGAACTCAGTCATATGCTAAGATTCTAAGTCATTGATACAAAATATGAAGCAATATGTACTGTCAGCTACTAATAAATATGAGATAATATGTCTAATGTCAAACTTTAGTTTTCCCCTATTAAATTTCAAAAGATATCACTGTTAAATATAAGTTAATAAAGAAGTAAAGAAGGTAATACTAACCTTCTAAAAAGAACATTAATATAATACACATATAACTTGGATATTGAAGCCATTCATGAACACATTTGTACATTAAATTCTAGTGATATTTAATCTTAGAGATTGATTAATGCACACATAACAAGCAGTCTTAACAGTATATGATTCCTGAACATATATAGTTAAGTTGTTATTCAAAGATGGTAAGCATTAACACCTTCTACTCCCAATGTTAGAAGTTTTTGTTTTTGTTATCATTTCTCTAGAGGAGTATATGTTAATGCTTAGACTCTGAATATTTTGCATCTGAATCAGCTAGTTGTTGATAATCTTCTTAAAGTGTAAATTTCTGAGTTTCCTCAGAATTATAGAAATTTATAAATCAGCATTGGGGTGGGGTAGAGAATTGAGGAAGCTGTACCTAGTCATAAACCTCAAAGTGATGCTGATAAGGTATCTGAACCACCTGATGATGTCAGCAGTCACAAGATATGTTAATACTGCAAGCCATGGACACTACTGTGGAAGAGTCTGTCATAAACCAATGTTAATACTTGATTTGTCACAATAAGACAAATTCTAGTTTTTATTATACCTATGAAAATGGGCCATTGGCTAACTAAAAAGCATATCAATGTGCCACTAATTCATGTTTAAAGAATTGTAATATAACAAGGACAAGAACAAAAAAAAAATCTCTTTAATGGGACTGGCTTTCCACTTACTTATGATGGTTTCAGTGTTTACTTATTAAACAACTCTTTGAAGCACAATGATACGCAAAAATGCACATTTGTAATGCAGATACCCAAGAAAGTATGAAAATGTAAAAATAATCATTGTCCCTGAAATTTTCTTAGCTATTTTCTTCAGCTATTGTTGATTATATATTATTGTAAGAACCATAAAAAGATCTATTCTATTTGGAAAGAAGGACAAATATTTTACTTTTGCCTATTAATTTATCATGTTTAAGGATAAGTATTGTTTTGTTGTTGTCCATAAATTAAAATATGGTTCATTGAGCAATTTCCGAGGTTACCCCAGTGGCTTTATATTCATGAATAATAGCAACTGTTTTAAAGAATTTGCAAAGGTGATCAGTCTCTGTATTTTGGTGCCTGCCATTAAGGAATTCAGTTTGTCAAGCGCATAAGGAACTAGTTTTTGGGCATTCCATGACATTATGTGGAGTGCTCTGTAAGGTAGAATGGTTAATTTTTGTTAGAGCATGTTATGCATGCTTTATGTGGTGGATTAATCAATGTTTCCCATAAACTCGTGAGTTTTGAATGCATGGTCCCCAGATGACAGGAATTTGAGAGACAGAGGCTTGCTGGAGGATGTGCCTAGTTGTAGACATTCTGAGAGGTGTTATAGCCATATCACACTTGACAGATTTCAGCTTGCTTTCTTGCTGCTTTTTCCTACCTGCTGTTGCAAAAGCGATATCCAGCCTCTGCTCATGCCATGCTTTCCACTGCCATCATGAAGTTTTCCCTGAAGACTATAAGCCAAAATAAAAATCTTCCCTCCACCAGCTGTTTTTGGTTAGGCACTCTGTCCCAGCAACATAGAGATAACTACAATAAACCACGTGCTACATCCCAAGGTCACTTTACATTTCTCCCTTCACTTGAAGCCAGGCCACTTTAGATAATTAGTTACTCTTGTGAGTCTACAATGTTTTCTCAACTCTCCAAAGTCCTAGTCTGCTACTCCTTCTCCTTCATGGGCCACTCTGTCCTAATCAGCTTTGTGCAACTCTCCTGCTGATGACTAACTAGCCTTCATCTAGAACATTCTGTATGTTAGCCTACCCTATCATAAATCATTTAACATTCCATTTGTTAGCTCACCCTAGTAAATATCACTTACCTGCAAAAACATGCTTCCTTCTTACATACAAATTTATATTTCTGACATGCATGTTGCTCCTGGACACATAGAGCACATATCCAGTTGTCTCCCAGCCATCCCTACTATGGTAACTCCCCAAACATTTCAGACAACATAGGTAAGTCAAATAACACAGAAATTAATATGTTGTTCTTAAGTGCTCATATTTTCAGATTTTTTTCCACTCAGTATGCTTGCTCATGCTCAAAGCACAGGTTCCTTCCTTAATTGTTCACTATTTCCACCACTTCCCACAATCTTTTACACATCAGTGAATGTGACTAATACTGGTCATTACATGCCTTCTATAGTCACAAATGTATTCCAACTTCATAATTCCTAAATAGATCATCATCATTACTTAGAACAATTGCTATAGCTTTTGCTTTATTTCCTGGGTCTACTTTTGCACTCCCCACCCAACATCTAAAGTTATTTGATTCAACTTAGAATCATACTATTCTCAGGCTTAAAATATTTCTATTTATTACAGAGATATGCTCAGAATAAGATCAAACTTCTTGAATGGTCTTTATGACCATATGTGATCTCATCTTTGTCTACTGCTCCTATATTATTTGATAAGATTTTACAGATGCCTTTTCTTATAATTATACCAGTGAAGCTCATTAGCATCACCCTCTGCATAAAATTTACCTCCCTATACCTGTTCTCACCAAGTGTTAACATAAATGTCACTCTCACTGATATTAAGGTAAAAACAAAAACATCCATTGGTATGCCACAATATTTCTCATTATCATATTATATTTTATTATTTTTTGACTTGATTGGTCTCTAAAACCATAGTGCCAATCCTTTCAAGCTCCAACAATAAATGTTTGCAACATGAGGTGGAATACTTTTTTCTTAATGAACATTGAATTCCCATCACCTAGATTGGTGCTTGTGTATGATAGATACTCAATAAATTATTCTTGAGTGATTATTCTTATTTATATTCAATTATTCACTACATAAAAATTTTGTTAGTAAACCAAGAAGAGCAAAATTCAGCTTAATCAAAACTCAAGATTAAGTGAAAGTGTAAATATAGTCTACTGACTTAATCAAAATACCTATATTTTAGGGAATCAGTAGCAAAAAAAAATCACATACTTTTATTTTTACTAAAATATTTGAAAAAAGAAACCCATGTTCTTGGTACACCTCAAATTAAATCAATTAATCTACACTCTGTACATCTAAATTTGACTATGCGAACACAGAATTTGTTGCTCCCTGTGAGACCACAAGGCTTGGACAATTTCATAGCATATATTTAATGTTAATTTCTTGCCTGATCTATCTGAAGTAAGCAGTGATAATTGGGAATTTAACAATGGTAACTTTTGATTGCCACAAGTAAACCAATGAAGTAACAATTTTATTGGTAATTGTGTTTGTTAAGTCCTCCAAGTAGAAAGCTTGCGATACAGAAACTGTTCCCCAACCTATTTTCACTAGCATCATGTTCATTTTTTTTAACCTCTGAAAATGAAAACACCCAGGGATCCCAGCAACAATAGGAATAGACCTAAATGGAATATCTCTGTGGCAACTCTGAGATGCTGTAACGTGGATATCAAGTTTACCCCCAAGTAATTTAACCACACAACCCCTCTGTCAGTTGGGTGGGAAGTGGCATAGGGAAATCTTGCTGCACTCAGTTACAGTAGAGCTGTGTTAGATTAAGATCACCTTACCATTTTTGAAAGCACATTTATCTTTATGAGGTGGTAGTGATTCAGACAAATAAACACCACTCATTCAATGTACTTCACCTGCTTAATTCAAGTAGGATTTTTCACTGACATTAGGGTACAGGGTGTGACATGTATTTGGAGGGACTGGTACCTAACTGGGAAACTCCCATATAGAAGTTTGCATTTAAAAGTTGCCATTCACCTTTCATGGTAAATTTTTCTTACCAGGAGCTGTCACTATATGATAGGCAACACTATGAGTGTCTACAGCACAGCAAATATCAGAAAAAGACAGATGGCAACATTTTAATGGCAGACTCTGTTCTCCAGGGCGTTTACATGTCTCTGATTTCAGAAGTAGTGCCATCAATACCAACCTCTGGGGCTGAGCCTAGAGGGACATCATAGAGAAATTCCATATTAGTATTGGAATCTGAAAATCTTGTGGTAAATGTGATTTCCTTTTGAATTTGTCCTGCTTATAGTGAAAAAATTACAACAGAGATGAGACAAATTTATACTTTAATGTTTTATTCTCATATCATTAATATATTTTATAACATTTATGAATTTTTGCATATAATTTTATAGCTAAAATCCTGAGGTTTTGATCCATTCACACATCTATATGGGACAAAAAGAAATACACTCAGTGGGGTTATGAGACAAACTGGAAGAAATCCTTGCACAATCATGGTGCTAGAGTTTTGTCATTGGTTTTAACTCATGAACTGCATTGCATTTGATGTTGTTTCTAGTAAATCAAATGTCCATTTACAAATTAAAGAAATGAGTGCATTTGTATTATCCAAACAAAGGCAATTAAATTCTTCCCATTAAATATCACATCCCACAGATTTCAATGATACAAGCGATAGGCAGCATCCTCTGGTCCTTTGTGTCCTTAGATACTGACAGACCATTTACGGAACCCTCCCTCCTTTCTTTCTCACTCTTAGTTGAGCTAGTTCATGGCTGTCTCCCTTTCTCTAGCTACTAAGGGAACTTATGGCCCATGCCAACATATTGTACTGCCTAGATTTCTTTGAGTCTTTTCTCTCTCCTAGATATAAATTCCTTGAACGAAAACAAGCATTTTTTTTTTTTAAATAGAAATGTGAAGCAAACTGCTGATCCAAAATTCTTTTATTGTTATGTTTACATCAAATAGTATAAATTATGTAAACCACTATGCAGCATTATCTTTATATTAGACACACCCATACTTCTGAAAGGAATAATATGATATGATATAGAAAGAAAAAAATCAAACTCAAATAATTGTCAAACCTAAATTTTAGAACTGTGATTTCTAGAGAAGGAATTTATCTTGGAGTTCACTGCATGTTGAATAACAAAATTGATCCGTGACCGGAAGAGCCAGTCCTGACTGAATATTCTTCAGTGGAGTGACATTAACTCTAGCAGGCTTGGGCCAAATGCCATCATTTCAATACATTTCACAAAGCTGAAGCAGAACATGCTTGGATCTCATGTAACACACTGCCATTACTGCTCATAATCAGAAACAAAGGGGGGATTCACACAGGAGATTCATACAAGATCTAAGTATTAATATTTTACATTAAAACAGAGTAAATCCCTGAAACCTAAAAGTGATTTCCCTATATTGCTTTTAATACCTTTCCATGTTTCACTCAGAGTGTTTTTTTTTTTTCTTAATTTCCCCATTTATCAGATGCTTAAAAACTCTGAAGAATGAAGCACACTAGTCCATTAGATGCCATGGATCTTTCATCTCCTTAAGGAGGTCTCCTTGATGCTGCTGCTCTCATTACAGGGAGCTGGGAGCTGTGCTGTACATTTACAGATGGGCTCCTGACTTCTGCAGCAATGGGCACTTAAGCTCCAGGAAGCCCTGTTTAGATAGAGATGGTTTAATAGAGGAGTCCACATCCAACCCTCACTCTTGTCTAAGTACCTGCTGGTGATGATCGCTTTGCTCCCTGCTGCTCTAAATGGAGTCATTAAGAGTAAGGCAACTTTCAGCAGGATTGGGAGAGGGAAGAAACTTTCATCTTCATCAGAGGACCAGGTCTTCCCTCGGTGAACATGCCCACCTCCATCCTCCTGACTATTATGAACAAATCAGATCACTCCGTACAAAAAGGATCCTGACATAGCCAGACATCACTTTTTCCTCTTAACATTTGGCATGAAAAAGAATAAACAATAAATGAACCTAATGGTCTTAACTATATATATATATATATATATATATATATATATATATATATATATATATATTTTTATTTTTTATTTGTATTAGATATGGACATATGTAGTATGTAAACAACACATGTTGGTACCATTCTTTCCCTCCTCCCTGCCCCTTTTCTGAAGAGGCCTTCCTCATCGGGGATGCAGGTCAAACCCCATGGGGAGTGTGGGCCATGAATTATGGGGGCAGCAGTCAGTTATGGGGGGAAAGGCAATATCTGTGTACAAAATTCCCCAACTTGTGACTCTAACAATCTTTCTACCCCCTCTACCATAAAATTCCCTGAGCCATGCTGGGAGCATTTTAAGTCTACTTCAATGATGGGTTCTTAAGAGCCACTGGATCTCTGTTGTGGTAGGTGTTGAGTGTCCTCAGTGTCTATCTCCTTCACCCTTATGCTGATATCAGATTGATAGAGAAATCAGCACTCTTGCTCATTTCCCAAATTCCTCTGAGGTTTCATCTGGGGCTGGGGTGAAGTGTAATGGGTTGTTTATCTCCTCAGGTCCTGTTCCTATCTGAAAAAGAGAAGCAGATACTCCAATGGAGAATTCTCCAACAGCACTGGTTAAATGGGATAGCCATTATTAATTTAGAGAATATTTAAAGGGTGTAGACCCTCTTATAGCCCAAGATTAGTGGGAGCTTGACAATTGAAAGCAGAATCATTATCTGGATATGGTTCTGACCTGTTTCCCAGTTTCCCAGTTTCACTGAGCAGATCTGTTAGCCAATCCAGGAGCAGTTGGTTACCCACTGTGGCTGTGTGCCACTCTTGCACTTGTGTGACCATCACATTAGGTTTTTTGCTTCTAAGTCACTTAGTCTTTGAGCTGCTTGGACATATGTTGGCCACCTTCCCCCAGTAGCTCATATAAGACCTTCCAGCACTAGATAGGCTAATTGTCTGAGGATTGGCTCTCTTCCAGATTCCAACCAAGTCTCCCCATGGTCCATGCCAACAGCATGTGGTGTCTTCAGCAGTAGGGTCTTACCATTAACCTTGGGAGGATAATCAAGTGCTTTTACAGAAGTCTGAAGTCTGTCTTATTTGTTTGGAAGATCTAGTAGGTCTCTCTGATCAACAGCTCATTATGGATGTAAATTACCTCCTGGTACAGGGAACTATAGGTCAGCACCAAAAAAAAAAAAAAAAAAAAAAAACAGAGAACAAAGAGAAACAGGAGAAATTTAAGGTTAGGTTTTGTCTCAACCTTTCCAAGGCCCTTTGATTCAGGTGCTCCCACTAAGGTCCTCTTGAGGATTCTACCTTTTAGACTAACTTCCAGGATATAGGGTTCTATGGAACCAATTCAATTTGGGTTCAGTTTGTGTTACAATCCATCCTTGGCCACTTTCCCCAAGCCCTACCCTCCCTATTGTCCAAGCTTTGAGATGTTATCCAGGTATGTCAGTAACTCAAGCTGATCTGGGTTAGGAACTACAGATGAGTGAGACCATGTGATGGTTGTCCTTGTGAGTTCACTTAGAATGATCTGTTCCAAGTTCGACCATTTTTCTACAAATTTCAATGTGTCATTTTTTTCTTACTGCTGAGTTGAATTTCATCATGTAGATATACCACATCTTGGTTATCCATTCATCCAATGATGGGCACCTGAGTTGATTCCAGTTTTTAGCTGTTGTGAATTGAGCAGCTATAAGCATGGTTCAGCAAATATCTCTCAAAGGAGATGTGGAGGTTTTAGGGTAAATGCCCCATAAGGCAATAACAAGGTCTGCTAGCAACTCTATATTCATCCTTTTCAGGAGTCTACATATTGATTTCCATAGTGGTGGTTCCAGCTTACCTTCCCACCAGCAGTAAATGAGTGTTCCTATTTCTCCACATCTTCACCAACATTTATTTTCATTTGATTTTTTAATATTTGCTAGCCTTACTGGGGTAAGGTGGAATTTCATAGTTGTTTTAATTTGCATTTTCCTAATGGTTAGGGATGTTGAACATTTTCTTCATTGTGTGATAGCCATTTGTAATTCTTCCTCTGAGAATTCCCTATTCAGTTCTCTGCCCCACTTTTGGAGTGGGTTGTTTGATTTTTTTGTTTAGTTTTTTGAGTTTTTGTAGATTCTAGATATTGGTCTTTTGCCAGTGGTATAGCTGGGAAAGATTTTCTCCCATTCATTGGGTAATCTATTGGCTCTGCTTATGGTATGTTTGTCTGTGCAAAAGCTTTTTAGGTTCATGAGACCCCATTGGTTGAGTGCTTGTTTAAAATCCTGGGCTACTGGGGTTTTGTTCAAGAAGTCTTTTCCCAATTGTATATATCGGGGAGTGCCTCCTATTTTTACTTCCAGTAGTTGAAGAGTTTCAGGTTTTATATTGAGGTCTTTAATCCATTTGGACTTGATTTTTGTGTATGGCAAAATGAGTGGTTCTAATTTCATCTTTCTTTCTTTCTTTCTTTCTTTCTTTCTTTCTTTCTTTCTTTCTTTCTTTCTTTCTTCCTTTGTTGTTGCTTATTTGTTTTTCAAGGTAGGGTCTCACTCTAGCCCAGGCTGACCTGGCTAATTAAAGATGCTGTCTTTTCTTCAGTCCACATTATTGGCACCTTTGTCAAAGATCAAGGAGCTCTAGTTACTTGATTTTAGGTCTGGGTCTTCAACTCTGTTCCACTGGTCTACATTTATGTTTTTATGGTTCTTATGGTTAAGTTTACTTATGTGGTGTATTATATTGACTTATTTCTATATGTTAAACCATCCCTATATCCCTAGGATGAAACCTACTTAATCAAGGTGGATGATGCTTTTGATATGTTGTTGATTTTGATTTGCAAGGATTTTGTTCAGGATCTTTGCATCTAAATCCATTAGGATATAGGCCTATAGTTTTCTTTCCTTGTATCTCTGTCTGGTTTTGGTATTACAGTGTTACTAGCTTCATAAAAGGAGTTGGGGAGCATTCCCTGCTCTCCAATTATGCAAAAAAGTTTGAGAAAATTTGATTTTTTTGAGGTAGGCTGACCTGGAATTCATTATGTAGTCTCAGGGTGGCCTCAAAATCATGACGATCCTCTTACCTCTGCCTCCCAAGTGCTGGGACAAAAGGCTTGTGCCACCATTCCTGTCTTTTAACTATATTTTTTGCATATAAGATTGTTAATGTGTTTCATTTGAAGTGAAACTCTGCCTTTCCACCATTCTTCTGTTCACTATAACAAGAGAGTGGATGTTTGACATTATCATTATTATATCCAGTATTTAAGAAATCAAATTTGCAAAGGTTACTAAAGAATAAAAAAAGTGTGTGGTAAACTGATGATTTAAACTTTATTAAATGTTAAGTTTATATACAGGTTTTCAATTAATCCCACAAACTCTTCTCAAGTAGTTATAGAATTAAACTATGGTCTTCCAAGGGTGGTGTCAAAACTTTATCTGCAACCCCATCTGCCTTTGGGAATTTGAAATATATTTGGATAAGAGGGGATGAACACATATAAACGGTGATGTTTATATTGAAATGTGAAACAGGAAAGATGAAAACATGATTCAATATAATGTGAGTCACTGTATTTAATATAATTAATGTTAAAATAATATAGATGCATATATTTTCTCTATATACATATTCAATATGTAGTCAGATTTTCAAGAGATTATGCTTGTTTAGATTAATACTTCACAGAGGAATTTCACTGAAATGATTTTTTAATTTTTTTTTGTTTATTGTTATTTATTTATTTGAGAGTGACAGACAAAGGGAGGGAGAGAGACAGAGATAGAATGGGTGCACCAGGGCCTCCAGCCACTGCAAACGAACTCCAGATGCATGAGGCCCCTTGTGCATATGGCTTACATGGGTACTAGGGAATCAAGCCTCAAACTGGGATCCTTAGGCTTCACAAGAAAGCACTTAACTCCTAAGTCATCTCTCCAACCCTTGAAATGGTTTTTGAAGAAAACACAGGAGAGAAATTTTAGGTGATAAACTGTCGTGAACAAAAGCCTAACCAAATTCAACTTGAATATTCTGATGCAGACACTCATACGTGGAGAGCCCTTCCTCTTTGTCTAGTTCCTGGAGGATGTTATCAATTTATTACCCACATGGTCTCCATGCACATCTGTTTTATTTTTCTTTTTTTCGATTGTATATTTATAAAATTGCACCCTCCACTTTCAATAGCCTCAGGATACAAGTACCAATAAAATTCACATTGATTAAAGTATTAAAATACATGAAAAGGAACAATAGCCAGCAGCAATAATGATTAAACACATAAGTATCAAACAAAACAAAATTGTATTAAAAACAACAGGCTCCTCAAATCTATCCTTTAAAATGGAGTAGGCTAGCTTAGAATGTAAGCAAAATCAGGTGAATGGTAATTACATGCAACAACTCTGGCTTTGAAATATAGTGAAATTTTCATATTATTGTTTGACTTAGTTTCTTTATAATCCCAATGTAGTTTTTTTACTTTGCTTATTTCTTCAGTTATCAAAATGAGAAGGGCACTTTCATCATGGGCAATATTGTCTCCTGGGACTATTTTGAGAGGAAGAATGATATAAGTAATTTAGGGCTGGGTAAATGGCTTTAGGATAAAGGTGTTTTCTCTGCAAGCCTGGAGACGAGAGTTCAGCGCTATAGAACCTATAGAAGGCCTGATACAAAATAACGCATGTGACTGTAATCCCAACCTGCTTACAGGAATGGGAGGCAGGGTCAGAAGAATCCTGAAGCTCACACAACTGCTAATCTGACCTTCCCAGTGACCAAACATTAAAGATCCTATTTCAAACAACAAATTGAAGGAATGGACCAATACCCAGAGTATTTATTCTGCCTTCCACATGTACTCATGACATGTGCACACCCATGCACATACCTGCTCCCTAACACACATACATGTAGCACTAATAATAATAATAATAATAATAAAAGAAAAAATGACTTAAAATGAGGATCAATACAAATGTGACCTGATCCTAACATTGCCAGTCCTAATATTTTTGAAATACTTAATCATGTTTGTGTATTTATCCTTATAATATAATCATTTTTATAGATGTGTCCTATATTTAAATAGTTATATATGTAACCTACCCCAATACTGCATAAACCATTGTCAATATATTACTTGTTAATTTTATGGCTACTGATCATGTCAAAAACTTAAACAATATTTTCCTCTGTGATATGTTCATAACTTTACATGGCACATTGGTACAACTCACTGAAACAATTAAGGCTGAGTTGTACCAATTTTGTGTTAAGATTTCAAAGGCATGAGAATATGTCTGTTTAGTCATTTTTCAGTCTATGCCTCTCAACACAACTGTAAAAATGACCTGATCTTCTAAGAGGAACACTGTGTTGGTTTCTATTTAAGCTTTCAGTTGTAAGATAAACCTTAGAAGATTTTGTATTATAATTTCTGCAAAGTCTATTGGGACTTTTAGCAGAGACTCAAATGCACAGAAACATAGCATCTACCATTCTGAATACACTGAATTTCATGTCTTCCCACTTAGTCTAAAGAGAGAGTCTCATATTGGTGCTTGGCCTCATGGAAAAATAGGATGGGTAGAAAATTCACTAAAATCTGTGCATCCAGCATTAATGAAAACAACAGACATTAATGATGCATGCATTATTTCATCAAAGCATTGGAATGAATTCATTTTCTTTGATAGAAATGGTGAGATGGCATAACACCACAGGTGTTTGTGCAAAATAGGTGGTCATAAGAACAATTTACACATTGAAGACACTACAAACTCATGCATATCTCTACTGGTATTACATCTTTTGTATAAAATTACTCATGCCTTATGTACTTTGTTATCTTGATTGAAACTGTTTGCTGATCACATATGTCTATATTTGTCTACATTTCTTTAAAATGAAACATTGTGCTATAAATATGAGTTCTTATAGCAGAGATATAGGAAAGCATAGTTACTAAAGGAGAGAAGTCATACATCTGTGAATATGAAGCTAGGCTCATATATGGTGAACGTTAGCACTTTCAGATGAACAGTATGTATAGACAATAACAGGAATGCAATTAGAATTTCTCCCACAGTAAGAGAAACAAAATATTATTTCTTTAGATATTTTATTTAGTTTTATTTGTAACAAAGAGAGGGAGAAGGAGAGAGAGAGAGAGAGAGAATCAGGGTCTCTAGCCAGTGCAAATGAACTCCAGATATATGTACCACTTTATGCATCTGGCTTACTTACATGGGATCTAGAGAATAGAATCTGGGTCCTTAGGCTTCACAGGCAAGTGCCTTAACTGCTAAGCCATCTCTCCAGCACAAAATATTAATTTTAATATAAATTAAGACTTTTTGTTTGTGGTTATTTTTGCACTACTATCATTATATATCTAATTCAACACAAAGTATTTATTGAAATTTTATTAATGAGATTTGATATTCAATAATTAGGGGTGTACATTTTATCAAAGATAAAATTCTAGCTTGTGGAGAAAAATAAATATAGTGATAAATATATTTCAGGAGATGATAAATGTTGTGCATGAAAATGAAGTACAGAAATGCACTTAAAAATAATGGAGAAGGGAGAAAAGACATAGATTTGGGTAAACTGATTGGGGATAACCTTGTGTAGAGATGTGAGGATGTGAGAAGACCATTGTGTTGGAAATAGACAATCCTATGGTTACTTTCATGGCATTGTTTCTGGGATGTTTTAGAGATAGGAATAGAATTTTTGACACCAACTTGAATAAGGAAAGACTGTGATTTCAATGTGAAATCATGTACTCTGTTACATACTATGAAAGGTTTACTCTCATAGTCTGAGCTTATGTTTACAACCAACAAATGCACTACACAAGATAGGTATGTGTAATTCTCCTTTATTTTTAAAATAAAAATGGGCTTCAATCAAATTAAAAGCTGCTCATTAAGAGGGAGTCAGGTTCTATACCCAGGACCTAACATGGTCCTGTTCAGGAGGTCATTGTAAAATTTTTGGTCCAGGATGCCATGTTACTCCTTTCTGAAGATCATAATGTTTGGAGGATTCAAGACAATTTTAGAGGTCCACACCATCAGAGATTCATTTTTGTCACATGTTAGCACATTGAGGAGACCTCAAAAAGAACATGAATTGAAAAGAACTCCAGAAGAGCATGGACTTTAATGAAAATCATGTAAAATTTGTATAGAAATGAAACTTTGGGTGATTTATTTCTTATTTTAGATGCCATAAGACAAAAAGCCCACTAAGGAAGCTGAAGGGACCAATTTGGCACCTTAGAGGCAGGCAGTACAAGGCAAGATGCCAAGGGTTTCTCATGAGAAACCATAGGTGAGATCACTCACAGCTATAAAACAACCCATGTTTGTACACTGGGAGTCTCTGTACTGGGTAGGTGTGCTGAAGCAGACAAAACAAGCAAGGGAAATGACTCTGTCTATGAGTGTGGGGAGAACTCACCATCATTCCATATGTGCATTGGAAGGGACCATTTCAGCTGTACCTCCTCACTACGGTCTGCCTTGCCCAGACCTTGGCATTTGCAGCCAACTCAAAACAAAATGTGAAGTGGACAGTACTTGTCAACTTCAACATTACCCTTAAATGGAAATTTCTGAGAACAAATGTTTGTGCATGAATGCATGTGCATATGTGCAACCACAAACACGTCTGTTCTGTAATATATTACTTCATTATCTCACTTATCTCTTCATTATTCCTGCTATCTTATTCTAAAATCTGAAGATGATGGACAGTGGGTATTGATTTCAAATTATGCATTTTCATTTTTATAAATTTGTTTCTCATACAGTTCTAGAAATGCAAAGGTACTTTTATTCCAAATGAGTTAATTTGGTTTATCATTACCAATGTATAGAAAAGGATGTGTGACTGAGTTCATGTGAGTGTGTGTGTTCATCCAGGGATTCAGAAACCCTTAAGGAACATACTGTTTGTAAAGCAATGATTTGTTTCTGTTCTGTGAATATTCAGTTTTGTTTCATTAGGTGACACTCTGAAAGGTGGGGGGAGGGGTCAGCCCTTCTTGATGAAATACAGTACACTGAACATTCCAAGAAACTCTGCAGAAGATTATATAGTCCTGACAGCCCAAATGTGATAAGTATATCAAGATTTAGTGTCCCTTTATTAGTTTCTCTTACAAGAGAACACCAGAGCTGCCAAATCTGAATCATGGCCCTCATTTTTCCTGATACAATCAGCATGAAGGTGGTGACGGCTTGGCTATTGCTTCAATGTGAGCTTTTCTAACTGAATAAGGTGAGATCAACCTTATTGTATCGCTCACTGATTACGGCTCTGATTAATGTTTCTTCTTTTATTTTCATTTCCTAGGCTGAGATTATGCATATGCTCTCACATTCCGGGCCCCAGCTCCTGTTCTGAATCAGACATCTCTCATATGTTTGCTGAGAATTCAGGAAGCCCTTAGGCTTCTTGGAAAGTTTAATTCCTACCAGAGTCTGCGTTTTCATCTCTCTACTATTTACCACAACTTTATACTAAAATAAAAAAATGCCCTAAAGAAATGTAGATTGTTTATTTCATTATATTGAACAATGTCCAATGCAAAACAGCATTGGGCAAGCAGCTCTAACTGCAGACATTTTACATTTTCTGTTGAAATACTTTTGAAGAAAGAAGACAGATAAGCATTGCAATTCACCCCCCCACCCAAAAAAAACCCTCAAATGACAGAAAATCTTTTACTGTTATCTGAAAAAGAGTTGCCATTAAGTATGAAGACAATTGAGCTGGTTTGAAGAAATAATAAGTGGCTTTCCTGTTGCTCACCTCACTGAAGGGAAGCATTGTGGTCCTCTGAAAATACAATGGGGAAAACATGTCTCCCCAAGAGACTAAGAAAACACAGAAGAAAACAAAACTGCTATGCATATATAGCTTCTTTCAAGGGACATATTGCTGCCCTCTCTCACATCCAAGATACTGTTGTTCTCTTATGTCCACTATAATACTGCATTTATTTGGAAAAGAATAAAAGAATAGGAAATAGAACAGGAAATGCAGGTTGGGAGAACACACAGTCTATGACCTGGAAATATGCTTTCCAAAAACAAGTATCTGAGAAGTTATTTTCCAAGTCAAGCATCTTTTGACCACCTATGCTATGAATAAAAAATGAAGAAAAATAAATTAATTTATATCACAAATTGACAAACTATGACTTGAAAATTTGCACACAAACAGACACACACATGAATATAATATATATTAGAAATAAAGTTTTATGTGAACCAAGTTATACTCATTACTTTACATATTGTTTACATAATATATATACACCTGTTTGCATTATAATACCTGAGTTCTATAAGTGAAACAAAGACCATCTATCCCTCAGAACAGATAGTATTTGCTGTCTATCATAATAAGATTTTTCCTACCTTCTTTTGTGTGATTAAACTCTGACTGTATTTGCTGTCTATTATAATAAGATTTTTTCCTATCTTCTTTTGTGTGATTAAACTCTGTCTCGTTCTCCTCTCTCCCCATCTTGCTGGATTTCAGTAGCAGTTTATTATGGTATGTTAGCTTCTCTTTAGGCAGGCTGTGTCTACATGTGGACAAGTGCTTTCAACCAAGACTTTGATTCATGCTATCTTGTTAACCATACATGAGATAGAAAAGTATGTTATTTTCTTTTCAAAAATATTTTCATTTATTTATTTGCAAGCAGAGAGATAGGGAGAAGAAAGACAGAGAGAATGGGAATGCCAGGGCCTCCAACCACTGCAAATGAATGCCAGATGCATGTGCCACCATGTGCATCTGGCTTTACATGGTCACTTGGGAATCAAACCAGGGTCCATAGGCATTTCAGGCAAGTGCCATAACTGCTGAGCCATCTCTCCAGCACAGAAAAATATTGTTGAAATATGTAAAGCAAGTGGAATTCAGGTTTCTGGCTTTGAAATACTTATTTAGGCCAGTAAGATCATGAACTAAAATTGAACAGACCTACCCTGCTTGCAGACTTGGACAAGGAAGGTTAATTCTAACCTCATGTTTTCAGTATGGCTATTATAAATTTACTGAAGACTAGCTGATCAAGGAGCAATGGTGGTGGTCTCTTCACCAACAAGGGGTCATCTGTTGCTTGCTACGCAGTGGGGCAAACCAATAAATCATATATTTAAATTTCTCAGACCATTACAATCTCAACTTGAACAGATATTAGGCAAAACCACTTGGACCACCTATACCTTTGATAGGACTCTAAATGAAGACTTAGACATGAATAAGGATGAACTATGCATAATTTTAAGAAGTGGTCCATCTCAACTATAGATTCAGACTCTCAAAGTCTATTTTACCTTTTAATTTCATAAATTCATGAAAAATCAGTTACTGAGGCTTCTGACTGAGTTCCATCTTGATTTTAGGTACTGGTAATTAAAAGTGAGGAAATACTGATAAAAAATGTTCTATCTCCACAGCAGATTTATGTTTGGTTAAAGACCACAAGGTTTCTAGTAAAGTCATGCAAAGAAGAAAATGAAGTTTCAAAGTGTAAGTGGGCTATGGTTTGCATGGTTTCTCTCTAAAATTCACATTGAAAGTGCATTCCCCCTTGGATGTGGTGGTGCTAACAGGTAAAATTATGTCTACTTATAGAACGGTGAGAATAAAATGAATTCGGTTTGACAGGGAGTCGGGTAGTTTAGGGTGACTGTATCCCAATAGTAAACGCAGGAATGTCTTCCCTCACAATCTCCACTTTGCTAGAGATCAAAGAATGATCAAACTTCTCATATCTTACCTAAAGGAGTCTGATAATCTATGTTTTTCCATGAACAACCTGAGCCCTTCTCTGTGAAGGAGTCCCTTTTCTTGATCCTGACATTTCAGTTGGTTATATCATGACTGGCCCCACCTGAGCCTGAAGGTGAAGCCCACCACAATAAGGTTATAAATAGCCCTTACCAGGGGCATGGCTCTCCTGACTGCTAATTCATGCTCCTGAATCTCCAGGTTCTGGTGTGTCTCCCCTTGCGCTGCCCACCTCCCCCCTCCCGGGCTGAGAAAGAGGAGAAACCCCTGATCCCTCTCTACACCCTCCTTATCTCCACATGGCAGGAGCTCCCTGCACTTTTTTTTTCTTTGCTCTCTAACTCTCTAAGTCTCTTTACATGTTTCTTTCAGGCCCACCAAATGGGCTCTCAGACCATGTGCATGTATTCATTTTCCTACCCTTGGTGTTGTGCTTACCTAAATAAATATAATAATCTAATAATTATCCTCCTCAGTTTGGTTTGCCCAATTCTTTGTTTAAATAAAAACACTAATTCAGGGTTTGGGGGTAGAGGATTCTATTCCTAAACTCCAACAACACACTGTAACAGGTTACCTTGTCTGTCCTCTCCATGTAAAATCTACTTTCCTCTTCCAGACTGCAGCAGTAAGATGTCAACATGGACAGATGTAGTGGTCCCTTCACCAGATACAGAGCAGGCCAGAGGCTGTATCTTGGCCTTATCAACTTCCAGAGCTATGAAAAATAAATTACATATGTTTAAAAATAACCCTCTCTGATGTATTGGATAAAAACAGAGGTTTCAATGACTTACTAAAAATACTAGAGAAAAATATAGAGTGATATTCACCATCATCACAGTATGCTGCATGAATACATTAGAGAAACTCTCACACATAGACTAAGTGAAAAATATTATAAAAACAACAGAGTTAAGGTAAGGATGAGAAATAAAAATGGCAATGAAGTCACTGACATAGTACATAGTATATTAATGGTACTATTATAAATTGAATGATTCAGATCAATATATATATGTATATTTGTGTAAATAATATATATATATATATATATACATGTCTACATGTTCATGTGAATAAATATATTAATATAAAATGCATAAATTTATATTGTATACTTATTTATAAATATGCATGCATGAGTCTCTTTGGTTGATCCTTGTATGAGAAAAAAATTTAAATGTGCAATGAAAATAAGAAAATAGTTAAAAACAAAGGATCACAGAATCCATTACGACATATTTGGAGAATGCAGCCATAGCAGTTAGTAGAAAGTTATTGTATAAAATGTTAATATATCAGAAGAAATTCTTAATTAGCACTCTAAACCTTTAACTTGAGAAAACAGAAAAAGTGTCAAGTAAATCCAAGTTAAGCATAAGAAAATAAAAAATAAACAGAAGAGAAAATATCAGCTATATAGAAATGGAAAGACAATGTGAAAATTCAACAGAAGTTAATAATTTTAATATTAATAAAGTCAATAAAGTTGGGAAACTGATAAAGAATAAAAATAAGAAGTTTTAAAATTAAGAATGTAAGTGGTAGTATTACTCAAAAACACAGGGATATTATAGAAATGTGGTATTTTAGACAAAAATTATTCATGAAAACAGTTATTTTTAACCAAAAATTGCATAACAATCCAAATCTTTACTTTTCTAAACTTGATTGGCTTTTCCCAAAGGATTCAGTGTACTTGGCTATAGAACACAGGAGTCTGTTACCCTGTATATATGTGTAAAGGTGTGTGTAATGAGTCCTGGTCAATAACCCAGCTGCATCCACAAACATTAACTTGAAACTGAACACACATATATCAAAGCATAAGACCTAAAGCTTTAACGAGGTGCAGAAGTGTATTATATACTCTTGGAAAATAAAAAGATGGTATTGGTAGATAAGAGAAAAAAATCACCATGAAAAATAGAATGAATAAACTGTAATATGTCAAAATTAAATACAGCTTACTCTTCAAATAAATAACTAAGAACATGGTCTACTGGCCATATATTGTGTGTTTATGTCCCGAAATGTATCTAATGAAGGACATTGAACAAAATATGTGATAACTCCTATGGCTTAATAAAAGGCAAAAATCCAAAGGGCAAAATATTTGTAAGCTTCAGCAAAGGAGACAAGAGAATTAGCCCCAGGTACTTCACAGCCATGAACACATAACTTTAGACCAGTTACTTTTCTTCAGCAAAATTTTCTTATCATCTCTAAATTTCAAGCCAGTGTTCAAAACAATGAAAATACATCAAGCATATACAAGTACTAGGATGTAGTCAGAGAAAAAATATACTAATGAAGGAGAAACAGGAGTAAGAAAGCTTTTTGTCTTTTTCTAATTTTTTTTTTTTTTTTTTTAAGATAAAGGTCTTTCTGTAGTCCAGGCTGACCTGGAATTAGCTGTGTAATCTCAGGATGACCTTGAACTCAGCAATCCTCTTACCTCTGCCTCCCACATGCTGGGATTAAAGGTGTGAATCACCATGCCTAGCCAAAACAGCTCTTTAAAATTTATTTATTTATTTATTTACAACTTCTATACTTACAGACAATAAACCATGATATTTCCCCCCTCCCCCATTCCCCTTCAGACCTCCACTCTCCATCATATCTCCTCCCTCTCTCCATTAGTCTCTCTTTTAATTTGATGTCATCATCTTTTTCTCCTATAATGAGGGTCTTGTGAAGGTACTGTGAGGTCGTGGATCTCAAGGCCAATTTCTGTCTGTTCAGTTGCATTGTAAGGAGTTGTATCCTTCCTTTGGCTCTTACATTCTTTCCACCTCCTTTTCTGCAATGGCCCCTGAGCCTTGAAGGGTGTGATAGAGATTATCAGCGATGAAAACAGTAGACACTGGAAATATAAAGTTTGGCCAGACAGGCCCAATGACCAAATGGGTGCAATAGTGGCATGTCTGCTCTTGGGGAAACCAACTGCTCCCTAATTGGATTGAAGGCTTGCTCTATGGGAGGGAATACATGCCTGGTACTGAAAAAACTAATCAAAAATCTATGGCAGGGGAGATCATGAGCCTTAAGGGTATGAAGCCTGCTCTTCTCTGGCTAAATGTATATATTATTCCCACCAAACTGCCCTAAAAGCACTATACTTAATGTTCATATTCATATATTAATGCTACTCTCACTTTTGGTTAGAGAAGCTTCTCTTTTCAGATGACAATGGTCACTGGGATGACCTAAAAGAAAACATAGTGTTGAGAAGAAGGGGCGGAGGAGTGTCCAACACTGAAACATCTCTGTCACACCCTCCAAGACAGCTTTTTATAGGCAGCCAGACAAGGACAGAAGCCTAAAGGGAACAAGAAGATAACACCTGGCTTGCCCTGGCAGAACTAGAACCCACATCTGATCCAGTCTCCTCCAAGATGTCTGCATGCAACACTCCCCTATAAGAACTTCCTGCTTCTTCCTGAGCTCAGCACACTGGGGAAGGAGTCTGGCCCCTCCAGGATCAGCCTTTTGAGTCCACTAACCAATCAAGTCTCTCTATACATACCTAAATCTGACACTCACTCTAATTGGATGTCTGTCTGATCCATATAAAGGAGCCCTAACCATGTGTGTAAGTTGTCTCTTCTTCCTGTAGTTCCCTTGAATACCCATGTTTAATTCTTTCTTCCCCTTCCCAGACTGGCTGGGCAGGTGAGGCAATTTTCTTTTTTTTTTTTTTTTTTTTTTTTTTTTTGCCTGGGAGCAACCAAGTTGGATTGGATGCTCCTGGGAAGCTAACCATAATGTAAAATCTTAGTTAGAAGAGAGCTTCACTATCATTCCTTCCATTTGTTTTCATGTGTAAATGGCATAAGAATACTTGTTTCACTGTATGGATTGGTTGTGGCCAAGATAAAATTAGGCTCCCCTGGAGGCATTACTTCAAGAATACTAAGGCCCTTATGTTTTTTTTTTATTATTATTATTAGATATGGACATATTTAGTATGTAAACAACACATGTTTATAAACAACACATCCCTTTTCTGATGAGGACTTCCTTGTTAGGGATGAAGGTCAACTTCATGGGGATTGTGGTAACGCATTATGGGGGGAGGAGGCAATGCCTCTGTGCAAAATGTCCAGACTTGTAATGCTAACCATCTTTCTGCCCTCTCTTCTGTGAAATTCCATGAGCCATGCTGGGAGCATTAAAAGTCTACTTCAGTGATGGGCACTAAGGATCCTCTGGATCTCTGGTTTGGAGGTGTTGAGTGTTCTCAGTGTTTATCTCCTTCATCCTTGTGCTGATATCAGATTCACTAAGAAAGCAGCACTCTTGCTCATTTCCCCAATTCCTCTGAGGTTTCAGCTGGGGCCGGGGTGGAGTGCACTAGGTCATTTATCTCCTCAGGTCCAGCTCCCATCTGAAAAAGAGAAGCAGATTCTCCAACAGAGAATGAAGTCAACACCAGTTAAATTATTAATTTAGAAATTATTAATTAATTAATATAAATTATTAATTTAGAGAGAATTAAAAGGGTGTAGACCTTCTTATAGTCTAAGGTTAGTGGAAGCTTGACAATGGAAAGCAGAATCTTATCTGCATATTATTCTGACTTCTTTCCCAGTTCTAGATCTGGTTTCCTTTCCACTGAGCTGATCTGTTAGCCAATCTAAGAGCAGTTGGTTACCCGCCATTGCTGTGTGCCGCTATTGCTCTTGTGTGAGCATCATGTCAAGTTGTTTGATTCTGAGTCACTTAGACTTTGAGTCACGTGGAGAGATGTTGGCCACTTTGCCTTGGGAGCTCATATAGCACCTTCCAGTACTAGGTGGGCTAGTTGTCTGGGGACTGTTAGGCCCTTACGTTTGTGGTAGGTAGCAAACATGGCGGAAGAATCCAGGAAGAAGATGTACTGCAGCAAATGCTTTTGGACGATGAGCTGGCTACTGGTCCAGTGCTCCAGCTTTCCCCAAATAAACAGGGTTTGACAAAAGTTATGACCATCCATGTCAGGACAGATAACCTAGGTCTTCATTCTCTTGACAACAGAGCACCATATGTCCAAGATACTTGTACCACACATGGAACTGGCTTGTATGACGTACTTGATTGGCTGACAAAGAAACATTAAATGAAACTGGATATCTAACCAAGAACATGTTTAATGAAATTGATCTAGACTTGCTAAAGTCAGTTTGTCTTTTGGTTATTAAACAGTATCTGGGACTGGTTTAGGCAGGATATTACACAGTTAAAACCCGTTTTCTTGTCAATCATTGCTTAGTAAACATAATGTTGCTATTTAGTAATATGTTTTGTTTTAAGGAAATTCTCCTCCGAGGAGAAAAAGTATCCCCTTTTAATTTTACTTCTTTTAAGCCTAAATGCATGGATGTAGTTATTGTGACACCTTTAATGAATCTGTTTTGAGTGTTTTATAAAGTCCACAGCAATAAAGTTCTAGGGCTACACCTTTCTACTTTACTGATGCCTTTCTCATTCCTAGAAGTCAGCTGATGTAAACATGTAGCATTTCATCTGTACGTATTACTTTCCCTTGCCAAATAAGATTTTCTAGTAATCGCTTTTACCAGCCAGGGGGGCATGCTTCCAAACATGGTTCAGTATTCTTGCAGTAAGGAACATAGTTTTTTTCTTCCTTCATTGACCTCTGGCTTCCACAGCCAACCTTACCATGGAGTGGTTTGGATTTGATTGTATGCTGGTTTCTGAGTTGATATTAAGATGGTATTTTACTACTCAGCAGATTTTCTTCCTTTAAATTGGTATCTTTCTTTATGTCACGTGCTGCTTTGGGGATCAGCCTGAACTTTCACCCAGTATATGAGAATTCTGAGGTTTTTTTTTTTTGTTGTTGTTGTTGCTGTTGTTGTTTGTTTTTTTTTGTTAATGGGGGAAGATCTCTTCATTAAGAAGTCTGGGTAACTTATCAAACAGTAAGTTCTCTTCACAACTTGTTTGGATTATTCCTATTTAAATTATATTTTTAAAAACAGAATGAAGAAGCCACTGATTCATTGGAAGCTTTTCATGACCTTCAGTGTCTGGTGTCCAGGCTTTTGAGTTATTGCCAACCGAAGGCTGAGAAAGGCAAAGTTTCATTCAAGGACAGAACAAAGTCCACAACAAAACCAAACTCAATTCACAAATTTAAAATATGTAATGAGTGCAAGTGTAAAAGTAATGTGCTCTATAAAGTCATAAAGTACCTAACCATGTCCTTCATAGTTTATTAATTAAAATTTATAATTTTAAATCTATGTATTTCAGGGAAATTACAAGTGACCATACTGTTGCAGTCAGGTTTGCATTGCTGGTAGAAATCACCCGACCAAGAGCAGCTTGTGGGAGATAAAAGAGGTTTATTTTCGCTTTCAGGCTCAAGGGGGAAGCTCCATGATGGCAGGGAAAAGGATGGAATGAGCAGAGGGTGGACATCACCCCCTGGCCAATATCACGCAGACTACAGGAACAGGAGAATGTGCTAAACACTGGCATGGAGAAACTGGCTATAACACCCATAAGTGCACCCCCAACAATATACCGCCTCCAGGAGGCTTTACTTTCCAATTGCCATCAGCTGTAACCCTAGTATTCAGAACACCCAAGTTTATGGGGGCACCTGAATTAAACTAGCACATTCAGCCCCTGACCCCCCAAAACTGATAACCCTACATGATGTAAAATGCAATGCATTCATCCAACTTTTAAAGTCCCCATATTCCAAGATCTTTTAACTGAACCATAATACCAAAATAACCCCCCCCAAAAAAAAAAAACATAATGGCACAGAATAAACATTCACACTGCAAAAGATGGCATTGGGCGTAGCAAAGAAATATTCAGCCAATACAAGATTTAAAACCACCAGGGCAAACATCAAATTCTGTAGCTTCAAGTCCAAAAACTCTAGTCAGTTGCAAATCGCCAAGTCTGATAATTCTAACCAGCAACAAGTCTCTGGAATTCCAATTCTACCCCTCCAGTTAGGCTACTCACAGTCCTGGAAAACTTCTTCTGGGGGCAGCATCTCTCCTTGTCAGCCATCTCATGGTCCTGTCATCTCCACTGAGTCTCCACTGCAAACCACAGTCCATCTTTATGGCCCCATGAGATTTCCATGCAGGAATTCATCAAACCTGCTTCACACTGCCCATAGCCATTTCCAAAACACAAGACTGCATTGAAAACTCAGTGACCCTCTCTTGCCTGCATTTCTTATACTCCATAAAACCAGGTACAATGCCAGTTTGTTAATCCAGGGGGGAATAAAGCAGACTTTGCAGAACAGGACACTCCTTGAGCACTCAGCCCCTTCAAAAGAGACTACATTCTTCCTATTGCCCCAGTTCAGGTCAGTTGGCCCAATCTCAGTGGTTGTAATCTCTCAAAAATTTGCAGGTGAATGGGCAGCAGATTACGCTCAAAGATTTCATTTTGTCTCTGCCATATCCCTCTGCTCACACCTGTTCATTTCTATGTAAGACAACCCTGCAGATCTTCTCAGGACATGGCCATAACAGCAAGCCACCTCAAATTGCTTCTAGCCCAGTCCAAGTAAAGCTCTTTCTAACCCTCATAAACCAAACCTCACAGCCCATAGTTCTTAATACATTCAGATCTTTCAACCCTGACCAGAATAGTCAATCAAGCTGTACTTACAGAACTGCAAGGCATCTCTTAGGCCAAGGTTTCAAATCCTTCCACATTCCTCTTGAAAATCAGCTCCAAAAGCCCAAAGCCACACAGGTGTCTAGCAGCAATTCCACTCCTTGGCACCACTTTACTATTGCAGTCAGGTTCACATTGCTGGTAGAAATCACCCGACCAAGAACAGCTTGTGGGAAAAATAAGAGATTTATCTTAGCTTACAGGCTCAAGGGGGAGGCTCCATGATGGCAGGGAAAAGGATGGAATGAGCAGAGGGTGGACATCACTCCCTGGCCAACACCAGGTAGACAACAGGAACAGGAGAATGTGCCAAACACTGGCATGGGGAAACTGGCTTTAACACCCATAAGCCCGCCCCAACAATACACCACCTCCAGGAGGCTTTAATTTCCAATTGCCATCAGCTGGGAACCTAGCATTCAGAACACCTAAGTTTATCGGGGGACACCTGAATCAAACCACCACACATACCAAATACAGAATTTAAATAATGAAGAAATCAGAAATGATATTGACAAATTCATCATAAAGTTTACATCCTACAAGAAAAAATACTTATCACTACATTATCTTAAATTATCAAAACGATAATGATTTCCTTAAAATATAATTTATTTGAAAACCTAAGAAAAAGGTAACCTACCTAAATAGATATAAAGTATTAGTACTAATATTACAATAGTAAACGTTTCCTAATCTTTACATATTTCATGTGTACTTAATCAATTTTATTGGATATTTGTTTGTCATCAGACTATTGGAGAGATCATGTCAATTAATATTTCATCCCATTTCTACTAGGATATTTTATAATATATAATTGTTAACTTGTTCATTTGAAAATTTAAGCATATTATGAAGCAGACAAATAAGAGATAATTTATTCATATCAAAATATATATTATAAAATTGTAAGGAGATACTTGAAATTGATTAAATGATATTTTTATCAATTAAATAAAATATATTTAAATTATTAAAGTTAATAATAAGGTGATATTAAAATTATCAATATATTTGAAAAGAAAATTTTGAAAATTTTTCTAGCAGCTAAATAAGACATAAATACATAGGGGAAACAATAATTGATGCACTGGATCAATTATAGTGGTTAAAATGCTGGCTTGTGAAACCGAAGGACCCAGGTTTGATTCCCCAGTACCCAAATAAGCCAGATACATAAGGTGGCACATATGTCTGGAATTCATTTGCAGTGGCTAGAGTTTTGGCATGCCCATTCTCTCTCTCTCCCTCATCTTCCTCTTTCTCTCTCTGCCAAAAAAATAAATAAACCATTTTAAACAAAAAAAGAATTGATGTAAAAAGAGGAAATGAATTTCCATTGAACATGATATTTATGTTAAGTTTATAGAAAATTGCATATGTAAACCTGATTTCAATTAATACAACTTGATGTTTAAAATAATTGCTATATCAGAGTTTTTAGAAATGTCCAGTTAGGATATTTAGAAGGCCATAATTAATTTTTGAAAGATATTTATGTAAGTCATAATTAAGGTGATATTAAGCACATACATATACACAGCAATTTTACTGATAAGAGAAATTATTTATTTTAAAAAACAATAGGAAGAGCCTGGGGAGATGGCTTAGTGGTTGAGGTACTTGCCTGTGAAGCCTAAGGAGTAATGTTCAACTCTCTAGGTCCCATCTAAGCCAGATGCACAAGGTTATGTAGCCATGCAAGTTTGCACATGCATGAAAGGTGGTGCACATGCCTGGAGTTTGACTGCACTCTCTGGAGGGCCTGGAATACTAATTCTCTCTCTCTCTCTCTCTTTCAAAAAAATTACAAAAAAATAAGGATAGTAATGAGTAGTGGAGAATTTAATTTAATGGATGGAACTATAATGTTATGCAAAATAAGTATCAACATTTTTTCAAGGACAAATAATAGATATAAATTTTTCATTTTGAATATTTGAAAACTTTAACAACTTACTAAAGTGGCTATTTTTCTCAAGCAAGTATATGTATATCATAAAAGCAATAAAATGACATTTGCAAGTAAGATCAAAGACCTCAATATAAGACCAGAAACACTGCTACTACTGCAAGAAAAAGTAGGAGGCACTTTCAATGACATAGAAGTGGGTAAAGACTTCCTGAACAAAACCCCAGTAGCTCAGGAAATTAAACAATCACTCAACCATTGGGATCTCATGAAGCTGAAAAGCTTTTTTACTGACAAATATACAACAAGCAGAGCCAATAGATTACCCACAGAATGGGAGAAAATTCTTGCCCGATACACAATCAGACAGAGGCCTAATTTCTAAAATCTACAAAGAACTAAAAAGCCTAAACAATAAAATTCAAACAACCCACTCACAAAACGGGGCAGAAAACTGAACAGGGAGTTCTCAGAGGAAGAAATACAAATGGCAAAACACACTTAAGAAAATGTTCAACATCCCTAATCATCAGGGAAATGCAAATTAAAACATCTATGAGATTCCACCTTACCCCAGTAAGAACAGCAAAAATTAAAATATCTAATGACAACAAATGCTAGTGAGGATGTAGAGAAATAGGAACCCTCATTCACTGTTGGTGGTCATGTAAGCTGGTACAACCACTATGGAAAGCAATATGGAAACTCCTAAAAAGGATAACTATAGAGGTACCAACAGACCCAGTTATCCCCTTACTGGGCATTTAAACCTAAAAGCTCCAAGCCTCAGATCAGAGATATTTGCTCAACCATGTTTATAGTTGCTCAATTCATAATAGCTAAGAGCTGGACTCAACCCAGATGTCCATAATTAGATGAATAGAAAATAAGATGTGGTATATCTACACAATGAAATTCTACACAGCAGTAAGGAAAAATGACAAAAAGCAATTTGAAGAAAAATGGTCAAACTTGGAAGAGATTATTCTTAGTGAACTCACCCAATCACAGAAAGATAAGTGTCACATGGTCTCACTCATCTGTGGCTCCTAATTTGTATTTTCTTGAGATTCTAACACACCTACTAAATATCTCAGGGACTGGACAAGAGGTACGGTTGGGTGGCAGGGAAAGGGTGGGTGGGGGGACAAAAAAATGAACCCAAAATAGTAAGGGTACCATGAAATCCTATATCCTGAAGGACATACTAAAAGGTCAAATCTAAATCAAGTGCTTGGGGAGAACACCTGAATCACGGGGGCCAGGAGAAGGTAGGATGAAGAGTAACTTCAATCTTCTCCTGTTTCTCTCTGTATCACTCCCTCTTCTCTCTCTCTCTTTCTCTTTCATATTACCTATATTATTTCTTCCTCCTTTTCCCTTGGCACTGACCTGTAACTCCCAATACCAGCATGTGGTTACCATCCACAAGGAGTTGTTAATCAGTGAGACCTACAAGGTTTCCCAAAAGAAGACAGATTTCTGTCAGAGTACTTGATGACTCACCAAAGGTTATTGGTAAGACCCTACTGCTGAAGACAGTATATGCCGTTCAGATGGAACATGGAGAAACATGGATGGACTCTGGAAGAGAGTCAGTCCCCAGACAGTTAGCTTGTCTATTGCCAGAAGGCTCTCAATAAGTGACTGGGGGAAAATGGCCAACATCTGTCTAATCAACTCGTGGTCTAAGCTACTCAGCAGCAAACAACCTGACGTAATGCTCACAGAAGTGCAGTAGTGGCTCACGGCCATGGTGGGTTACCAACTGCTCTAGATTTGGCTAACAGATCTGCTCAGTGGAATGGAATCCATACCTGGAACCAGGAAACAAGTCAGAACCATATCCAAAAACGAGCCTGCTCTCCAATATCAAGCTCTCAACCATAGTGGGATACAAGAGGGCCTACACCTATTAAATTCTCCCTAAAATAATAATGGTTATCCATGTATCTTGCACTGACTTCACTCTCCATTGGAAAATCTGCTTCTCTCTTTCAGATGGACGCATATCTTGAGGAGACAATCAGCCCATCACACCACAACAGGGCACCAAATGAAGCCATTGAGTTATAGAAGAAATAAATAAGAGTGTTGCTTTCTTGGTGAACCTGGTACCAGCACAAGGGCGAAGGAGATAGACACAAAGGAAGATCAAACCCTACCAAATCAGATATCCAGAGACACAGAGATTCACTAAACCTTGTCACTGAAATAGACCTAAAATGTACCCAACATGGCTCAGGGAAACTGGTGGAAGAGGGGGCAGAAAGATTGTTAGAGCCATGACTTGGGTCATTATACACAGAGTCATTGCCTCTCCGGCATAACTGATGGCTACCCCCATAAGGCCAGTCCCACATTACCCATGGGGGGAGGACATGGAGAAGGCTAACAATGGTACCATTATGGCTGTATATATATATAGAATAAAAATATATTAAAAAAATAAAGAAAGCACTTCAAAAATAATATTAGTGTCTTATATACCAAAACATATACATATTAGATCTACAGGAAAACTATATCACATTATAAAATGTGATAACTTGTCAAATAGAAATTGATTTTATGATTTATATATATAAAGATTGAAAAATACCAAATCCAAAAACTAGCAATATTTTCCCTCCCAAATTTTAAATATATGTTCTACAAATTTGATGAAAGAATAAAAACAACTTAAAACTACTTATTACATTTGAAAATATATTACTATTTAAGGTATATTAAATATTTAATGAATTAAAGAATTTCATTCTATTAAAATAAGAGTGAAATAAGCATCAAATAAACACTCAACTCCTTTCATACCAGATATCCAGAGACACAGAAGCTCCCAAAAGCTCATCACTAAAGTAGACCTAAAACGAACTCAACATGGCTTAGGGAAATTTGCAGAAGAGGAGGCAGAAAGATTGTTAGAGCCACAAGTTGGGTACTTATGCATAAGCCATTGCCTCTTCCACATAACTGATGGCTACTCCCACAATGCACGACCCACTTTCCCCAATGAGGAGGGTCCCTTCAAAGGGGAGAGGACAAGGAGGAGGCTACAATGACACCAACATGAATGTATTCACATTATGTTTATAACTAATAATAAATAAATAAAAATTAAGAGTGAATGGCAAAGATATTTCAATAAAAACTGGAATTGTTTTTTTGATCATGAGGCAAATGTGATAATGTTCACTATGGAAATTCACTGAAATTGTTAAAATATATTTGAGATACATTTCCCCTCA
Source organism: Orientallactaga sibirica (assembly GCA_036365145.1). Classification (NCBI taxonomy): domain Eukaryota; kingdom Metazoa; phylum Chordata; class Mammalia; order Rodentia; family Dipodidae; genus Orientallactaga; species Orientallactaga sibirica. Next base: position 4,732,638 of record JAEOAD010000154.1, read on the forward strand.
TTGATAATTTAAAAAGGTATATTTTCCTTTATTAGAAAAAGTACAGTGAAAGCATATGAAATGCCCTTTTCATACTCTTAAAGTGGGAAAGTACTTTGATGCACTAATTCAAGATATATACCTGTCAAATAAACTAAGAAGAATAAATGTCAATCTCTCTAACTCATGATTCTTTCCCTGAATTACATTCAAGTAAAAGCCAGACATTCATTCAAGAATTAATGGACTACAAAGCAGTTTGTATTTACTAAAAAACAGAGAATTGAAAGAAGTGATAAAACATGTTAAAGTGCATTAATAAAACCATAAATATTCCAATTAAAATCTTACAGGCTGGAGAGATGGCTCAGCAGTACCTGCCTGCAAAGCCTAAGTATATGAGTTCAATTCCCCACTACCAACTTAAAGCTGGATGTACTAAGTGGTTCATGCATCTGGAGTTGGTTTGCAATGGCAGCAAGCCCTGGCATGCCCATACTCATGCTCTCTGTGTTTGCTTCTTTCTCTCTTACTCTTCTTTGCTCTAACACATAAATACATTGAAATTAAATTAAAGTAAATTAAATTAAATTTTCTGACTCTGTACCATATATGCCACAACTATTCTCACATGTTTATGGGAAATTAATATGCAAAAATTTAAATAGATTTTATTAGTCCATACATTGTAGCCTTAACTGGTTTTCATCAGTGAAATAATTTATAACATATTCCATGCTTCAAACATAAATTCTAGTATTTGGACAAATGTTCTCTTTGTCACCCAACACAAAATAGCCCATGCATACCACCGCATACCACAACATAACACTTCACAACTCAACACACAAATATCAAATGTACATAGAATATATATTTACTATTAAGCTCTGTTTTATGTGCTCCAAAGTGAGCTAGTTCTTCAAGAAATTCAGAAGATACTAAATACGAATCACATATTCTAGTAACTTACTAAGGAATATAAACCATTCAAATGTAAAAATTGGATTAATAATTTGTATTTTATATCTTTGCCCATCATCATGACCCATACCGTTTATAAATATTGATATAAACATAAATCTGAAGAAGTGAGATGCTCACAGACACACTGTACTAAACTATGTCCTTGGGTTTGTCCTGGTTGAGTAGCACATCGAAATTAGAAGACTTCAACAGGGGGACTTGGTGAGTGTCTCACGGAGGAGACAAAATAGCATGGGCAGGCAGAGAAAGCCCATGCTGTAGCTCACATGCCTTGCAACAGTGGGTTAGCACCAATCTTGTGCTATGAAAGATGGCATAGTAATTGTGGGCCCTTCAATAAGTAACATAAAATGCAATCATGAAACAACCTCCACAACCAGTCAGCCGGAAATGCAGAGATGTATTGTGCACCAAAAAATAGCAGCTGTCTGAAGCCATTTCTTATTGATTAGTGCCCAGGCAGGCCATTTTTAAGGCTTACTCCCTGGAAACTTTACCATGCTGTTTGTCATCAGGAAAATGTGTATAGTTTTCTATGGAAAAATTACATAAAGCTATGGAATAAATATTATGGTAAAGAATTGAGACACTTTTTTTTTTTTTTTTTTTGCTCTTCCACACCAACTTTAAGGGTATTTTATAATCCTTCAAGGACTCCTTAGGTTAATTTTTCACTATGCAAAAAATAACCTACCTATATGTTGAATTTTAAAATTTGAGACTCCATCTGCAGTAATCTATAGCACCAGGAATAGCATGCATTTGACATATTTTTAATGTTTTCCAGTTTGCCCATAAAATATGCTCAAAATACAGATGTGGCTTATTCTCCAAACCCATCACCTCACATGACTTTATTAACATTTAGTAAATAAGACCAGTCATTGCTCAAGACCATATCCAAATACTGTTTTGCATCCCACAAAAACAGTCCATGAGAAGAGTAGGTCAATTTTAACTTCCAAAGATATCACACATGACCACAGCTCTTCCGGCTATGTCCACTGTTGTCATGTTGATTCATTTTCTTGATGATGGCAATTATTTTCTGTTCCCAATTTATTTCCCATTCTCCTTCCTCGATTGTCCTCCAATAACCATGCTCAATATCCATATACACTGATTTTATATATAGATGTCATATCATTTTATCTTTCCAAAAATATTTTATTTATTTATTTATTTATTTGAGAGAGAGAGAGAGAGAGAGAGGCAGATAGAAATAGAGAGAGAGAATGGGAATGCCAGGGCCTCCAGCCAGTGCAAATGAACTCCAGACATATGTGCCACCTTGTGCATCTGGCTTATGTGGGTCCTGGGGAATCGAACCAGGGTTCTTAGGCTTTGCAGGCAAACACCTTAACCACTGAGCCATTTCTGCAGCCCCATTTTATATTTTTAAAACTACAAATAAGTTTCAATTGCACTGAAGGCAAAAATCAGGGGAAATTTTTTGTTGTCTTAAAAATTCCTTTAAATTTTTCATTTATTCCTCTACAATAATCTAATACCAGTTTCGCTTCATTTTTATATTCTAGCACTCTTACATTTTCAACATGGAAATTGTTATGGTTTAGCTACAGCCAATTCTTTTTTGACTTTAAATGTGCAAGTTTCACTTCAGGGACCTGCTATTACACTGGGCCGGGTGCTTCAAAAGATCCTGCTACATATCATACCTAGATTAATTTAGTGAGAAGCCTTGTCATCCACAAAGGCCTATTGTTATGCAACAGATGGCAAAAACATGGGAGACTTTTAGTTAAATAAAAGGTAAGCTTGTAACCCCATATGGCTTAATGAAGCAACTTACCCAATGTGCTGGAGGTATAAGGTACATCAACTTCCTGTATTCTGTGAAACTTCGTAGTCTTAACTGAAATATTGTCTTTATTTAAAAATTATTCTTGGCCTGGGAATATGACCTAGGAAGTAAAGATATTTGCTTGGAAAGACTGCTGGCCTGGGTTCAATTCCCAGGACATAAACTAAATGGAAGAAATGGCACAAGAGGTGTCTGGAGCTTTTTTTTTTTTTCCAGTGCAAGAGTCCCTGGGGGCGTGCGCATGCACACACACACACACACACACACACACACACACACAAGCCACACATAGTAAATAAAGTTTTAACCTTTTTTTTTTTTTTTTTTTTTTTTTTTTTTTGCTCATCATACAACACCAAGGTTTAAGGGACAACACTTACACCTTAGTTTAAGTAATGTATCATTAAACATCAAACCTTATCACACTATCAAAATTACTCCTCATTGTGAATCAAATACTGATAAAAAATTTTTCTCTAAGAGAGAATGTGTATGTGGAAATACCATTCTGTAATGCTGTAAACATTATCTTAAAACCATTGGTGGTTTCTGCTAAGTCCCAGTGCCAGAGATCTCCTCCGCTACCAGAATGTGATGTTCATTGAGGAGGCCCATGAGGCCCCAAAACAATATAGGTCTTTGCCAAAGCATTTGGTTACCCACCAGAACTAGGTGTAAGACATTGCTGAAGACACACAGGCTGTGATCACAGGGCATTAAGACATAAAGTTGAAACTGAAATTGGAGCCAGCTCCCTACAGACTAGCTATCATAGGGCTATAAAATGTTAACTGAGCTCCTGGGGGATAAAAAGTCTTCAAGAGTGTAAACACAGTGGATCCTGCAGTCTACAAAACCAGGAGCCAGGCAAGATGCACCCACCAGTGAAATAGTGGCACATATTTTATAGGGGTAATCAGTTGCTCTGGTAGTTTGTTCTCCATACACTTGTATATTCTGAACGTTTGGATCCCATCTGATTGCAATTTGGGAATTGGAGTCTTGCTGGAGGTGTGTTATTGGGGTTGGACTTATGGGTGTTTTAGCCAGCTTCCCCTTGCAGTGTTCAGCTACACTCTTTCTAATGGTGTCAGGAGATGATGTCCAGCCTCTGCTCATGCCATCTTTCCCCTGCTATCATGGAAATATCCCTCAAGTCTAAACCAAAATAAACCCTTTCCTCTCATCAGATATTTTTGGTCAGGAACATTCTGCCAGTAACCATAAGGTAACTGCAATAATTATGTTCTGATTGGATATGAACCCTGTTTAGTAGGAGGGAATTCATGCCTGATACTGAGAACCAAGTCAAAAGCCTATGGCCTGGAAGGTAATGGACCTTAAAGGAATTTTCCATGGTTTAACTAAATTGAGAGCTTATGTCTTTCAAAAGGCTTCTAAATGTATGTGTTTATCCCCATTGATCAGTACAATTCTTGCTCTTATTTAGACAACACACTTTTATAGATGGCAGCGAATATCATGGGGACTCAAGGCCCATGAAGATGCGAAGTGAAAGACAAATGCTTAGAAATGAAGAAGACATCTCTCCAGCCAGGTCCAGTAAATATGTCAGTGGTGAATTAAATCTGAGTGCAGCTATCTATCACTGCTACCAAGAGCATCTTCTCTATGGTGATGGTGGCAGCCACTGGAGGGACAAAACAAAGCAGAAAATGAGAGGCCCCTGAGAGCGCAACACTAAAGGACACACCAAACACACCCTGGGGAACACTGTAGAAGAAGGGCCACAGGAATGTAAGAGCCACCCACCCACCCACCCACCGGGTGAGAAGCGGCGCTGTAAGTCATTGTCTTCCTCCCCCCAGGAAATGCCAAGTGCATTCATGACCACAGTGATGACCTTAGCCCCTAATTGGGAATGCCAGGGAGTAGAATTCCAACCCTTTGAAAATATAAGAACCCAAATCCAAGAGATATTTTTCATACTTATTAGTGTTTGTCAGGATTCCTTGGGAACTTGGATTTTTAAAAATTTAGCATGGACATTGCTAATGTCCTAATGCTAATGGCATGCTAAAAAAATTAATGTGTGCTGCCACAATAGTAAAATAAAAGGAAACCTTGACTATGCTTTGAAAAAACATGGACAAAAAGGAAATGAATTAAGAATAATCACCAGGATTTTAACTGTATGTATATATGAATGTGTCTGTGCAAATCAGAAATATACTGAATGACATTTGTTTTTCTTTTCAATCAGGGCTGTCTTTAGAGCTGACTGCCATAATGGAAGTGCTGTACATATACACTTTCTGACATGACAGCCTTAACTTGGCAACAATTATAAAAAATAAATAAATAAACTCCACCCTAGGGGTGAAACTGGTGCTGGTGATGTCTTATTGACTGAATGTATTGTGGTCAGCAAGCTTCCTGATAAGCACTTTTCTTAATGTTCACTCATTTATTAATGCTAATCTCACCTTTGGGTTGGAGAAGCTTCTCTTTTCAAATGGCAGTGACTCTGGGATGATTCAAAAGACACTATAGTGTTAAGAAGTGACAGAGGAGTGCTCAGCACTGAAACATCTCTATCACACCTTCCAAGGCTCAGGGTTCATTGTGGAAGAGGTGGCAGAAATAATGTAAGAGACAAAGGAAGGCTAGAACAGTTTACAATGTACTCTTCCAGACACAAAATGGCCTAGGTATTCATGACCTTCTAATACCTGGTACTACCTCCACAGCAACTTCATAATCAGAGGAAAAGATGATGACATCAAAATAAAATAGAGACTAATGGAGAGAGGGAGGAGAGAATATGATAGAAAGTGGACTTGTGAATGGGAAAATGGGGGAGGTGATGGAATTATTATGGTTTATTGTCTATAATTATGGAAATTGTCAATAAAAAAGGTTTTAAAAATCTCCATGTCCATGTAGTTTCTATTTGGGGCATCAATTTATTTACTCACACATTAGTTTATGTTCTGTCCTGTAAAATAACTTTAATTTTGCCTGATCCTTTTTTCCCTGAGATTTTAACATTGCCTCCAATTTATAATATGAACAAAAACATCTAGATTATTTGTCAAATTATTAATTACTACCTTTTTCTTATCCTGTATTGAAGATTCTTATTTTCTAATTCCTCTTTTATAGAGCCAAATTAAAATTAAATGATGTTAAAAGTAATAATTATTGCTGGGCATGGTGGCATAAGCCTTTAATCCCAGCACGTGGGAGGTAAAGGTAGGACGATTACAGTAAGTTCAAGGCCACCCTGAGACTATATAGTAAGTTCCAGGTCAGCCTGGGCTAGATTGAGACACTGCCTCAAAAAAAAAAAAAAAAAAAAAAAAAAAAAAAAAGAAAAAAGAAAGAAAGAAAGAAAGAAAGAAAGAAAAGAAAAGAAAAAAGGAAAAAAAAGTCAATAATTATCCACAGAGCCAATTCAACTATTTTCTCAAGATCTTGTGGAATTTTAACTGGACTTATACTAAATGAACAATAACCATTCTCTGTGTGGATAACTTAAACCTTATTTTTATAGAAGAAAAGTCTTTTCTCCTAGAGTTGATTACATAAGTAAATACAAGATAACCATTTTGATATTTGAATAATAATTTAAAACAGCTGCTTATAAGCCACAGCAAGTGTTCCCACAAATAATACTTATCATTCACATAGCTTATGTGTAGCATGCCTGAAGTTACTTTAAAGAAATAGTTTGAAAAACAGCATAAAATTATTGCATGTTTTCTGTTATCTGGGAGCTGACAAGGCAAACATGAGATGAAGATGACTTGATCTATGTTTATCTACCTTATGGTATTAATTAAATGCCAATATTTTTTTCTCTTGAGAAGCTCAGAATTAGATTCATATTCTCCACTGAGAGAGAAAAGATCATAAAGGTTGCCTGTCACATGTATAAGCTTTATACTCTTATATAAAATTTTTAGGAGTTATTTTTTTCTCATTTATGTATTTCTCAAACATAAAAGTTATAATTTTTAAAAAGCAATCCATATATTTTATGGGAGTGATAAATATTCTAATTTCATAGACTATAAAATAGATGCAGTTGGGCTTAGATATCACTTCATATTTTGGGATATAATTTTAAAATTTAATTTATATCTTATGAAAACAAAAAGGTTTATTTGCAAAGAACATGGTATATACTTATAAAATGAGCTGAGTACTGTGGATGGTATATAAAATAACTTTTACAAGAATAAATAATGGTTAAAGCTGTGAAATTAAATGTAAATTATAAAGTCATAGGGTCTGGACTAAACCAGCATACCTCTATTCATGGATTACCCCAGAAACAGGGACAGTTTCAGGGAATTAAAAAAAATAATAATAATTATCAGGATGTAGAGACAAAACTGTAGATATAGGTTAAGAATTCTAGGTGTAGAGACAAGCATCCTAATGATATCAAAATAGAGCCCATCTACTAAAGGGAGCATAGAAGAGCATGGCCAAACATGTGTCATATGTTATTTTATAGGAAGTTATGTGACAAATGTCGCAATTATCCATTATGAGGACTAGGTGCAAAAAAACAAAAAAAGATTCAATTACCATCCCACCTCATCCATACCCCTTGACCCATAACACGGGAAAAATTGATAATAAAACATTGTTAAGACAGTAGTTATAAAGGAAAATAAGATTCATGACATGATGGTTATGAAAAGCATGTCCAGACTTTTTGCTGTATTGACAACTTTGGAGACTGGGAAGTGGGCCTCACACAAAGCTGGGTAGGAGTCATGGGTGGCCTCACAGAACATTCAGGAAGTCACAAACAGGAGTTTTCAGGAACAAGTACCCAGGAGATGAACGCAGTAGCAGGAACATGCCAGTATCTGCAGGCATGAGCATTCTGCAGGAAAAGATCCATACCTTATATGACATAATTGCTGGGGCTCCAGACACAAGCACCAGAGAGAAATAGGAGAATCACAGGTCACACTGGGCCTATGTCCTGTTCTTACGAGTATGACTGGAAAAGCTTTATAATTTGCTTCATATTGACTTACCAAAATGGTTTTGTCTTTGTTGTGAAACATAATTAGCTTTCAAATAAATATGTCCATTTCTACACAATAACATAAAAATAAAGGTTGGAAGAGTTCAATGTTATTCAAGAAACTTAAATCTAGAAGAAAGAAAAACTGAAATATCTAAGAATTCAAAAACATCCAACACATTAAGGGATAAAATTCGTAATAGTTTGGCATCTAAATTTTAAAAAAAAGAAAAAAAAAACAGCAGCTATGAAAAGAAGCAAAAATGTGACTCATGAGAAAAAGTCAGTTCATCAAAATTGACGCTGGATAGAGTCAGCAAAGACATTAAAAGAACTCATACAGCTACACTAAGTCTATTTGAATCTAAATGGGAAATTTTTACCATATTTTTAACATTTTATCGACAACCTCCATACATATATACATTATTCCATGATCCTAATTCCCTCTTAAATGGTCCTAGTTCTATTTTGATGTCATCAATTTTCCTCAGCCACTATAAGATCATGAATGACAAGGCCACTTTGCATCTGGAAGACAGTATTGGAAAGCACACCTCACCTTCCTTTGGCTCTTACATTGTTTCAGCCATCTTTCTCACAATGGTCCCTGGACCTTAGAGCATATGATAGAGATGGCTTTCAGTGTTGAACAAGCCTCAGCACTTACAAGATTTGAGAGTCCTCGGTGGTCAGTGCCATCTGAAAAGAGGTTTCTCTTTAACCAAAAATGAGAGCACCATTAATAAATGGACAGTTTGGTGAAAATAATATATCAATTTAGCAAAACAACAGTAATAGTTTCTCCTTTAGAATGACCTCCCTAGGTTTTGATTAGATTTTCATTATCAGGGAGTAATTCCCTCCTCTGGAGTAGAGTTCAATTTCAATGAAGGAGCAGTTGTTTTCCCCTGTAACAGACATGCCACCAATGCAATAGGTGGTACATTGGATCTGGCTAGCCAGCCATGAAGCTTTAATGGTCCACTGCTGGTTGAGACTATTGATGACTTTTCTCCCACAATAGGCTGCATAGCTCCTTCTAACACCCTGACAGCTATTCAACTTGGAGGAGGCTTCCAGCTCAGTTCCAGCTAGATTTATCAATGTCCTGATGACCAAGCATGAAGCACATTTTTAAATATGTAATTATGTATTATCCAAATGTGGAAATATGTAACATTAACTGCTAAAAACAAAACTACAGTGGTGAAATAAAAATCTAGAAGTGTTAATGACATTATATATGTCAAGTCAAATGGTAGCAAAACTGAACACTTTATGTAGAAACTATTGAAATAAAAATAGAGAAAACCAGAGTATAAGATGAGAACCACAGTGATAAGTGAAACAACTTGGAGTCAGTTGCTATATGAAACACAAATAAATGGAAAGAAAAATATTTTAATAAATGCACTTTTCTTACAAACTTAATGAAAGTTATAAACCTGTGGATTTACAAAACTGAACAAACTCCAAGCAAAAAGCAAAGGAAAAAAAAATACATGAGAGGACAGTAGTACATGATTGTGAGATTTTGCACAGTCCCTAAAAAATATCTTAGTAGCAAGATCAAAAAGACTCCATTGGGGCTGGAGAGATGGCTTAGCGGCTTGCTAAGCCCTAAGCCTGGTTCCAATGTCAGTTCGCCAATGTCCAGCAGTTCCAATCTCCAGGTCCCACGTTTAGCCAGATACAAAGTGACGCAAGGGTGCAATGCTGCACTTGCCCACAAGGGGGCGCACACATCTGGATTCCATTCACAGCAGCTGTCTCCCTCTCCCTCTCTGTCTCTCTCTCCAAAAATAAATAAAAAGTAATAAAAAAATTTAAAAAAAATTAATTTATTTTAAAAAATTAAAAAAAAAGACTCCATTGATGCAAAGGAGCAACTCCCAAATTTCAGAGAAATTCTCATAAACAAGAAAAGGCAAGGCAATAGAATGACATATTTATGTATTAAAAGGCCAAAAACAATACTGGGCTCTAAGTATCTGTGGTAGCTTTTGCTAGAAAATCCTGCAATGCCCTGGGGATGTCAAAATCCATGATGTACAATGGCAGAGCATTTGTATATGCTGTATATACCCTCCTCTATACTACAAACCATTTAAGGATTACTTAACAAGTGGAGATGGAAGATAAAAATGCCTGCAAAGCCAAAGGATCTGATTCAATTGTACCCATTAGCCAGATAGGTTCAAGATCCTCCCGACCAGCAAAAGGAAGCAAATCACACTTTATTGGAGAAACAGGAAAGCTGACAAATCTTAGCTGCTTTTATAGAGTGTAACGTTTACTTGACCAAATAAAAAGGCTTGGGACAGAAAACCTTAGAGTTGGCGCCAAGGCATAATATGAGCCAATCTTGTAATGGCACAGTGAGTTCCCCTTTTTGTTTACAGCGGGTAGAAATCTCTGATGCTCGAGAACTTGTGAGTCAGTTGGCCAGCCAGGCTGGTGTCATACCAGTCTAGTACCTTTTCTCAGAGATGGGATTACAGTACAACCCAATGCAATCAAATGGAGCTGCTAAGAAAAAGTACTTTGTCTCGCATCCTTGATAATAAACCCTCTGTCCATCCTTGTGCAATGGGCACTTCAAGCCCCTAAGGGTGCAAGGGCCAGGGGATACTAGGTGCTCTTTAGGGCCGACAGCCAAATCTGGGGAGGACCCACACTCTAAAGCAGCTAGTGCCTGAGAAATGAAACCTTGTGGCCTGGTCTAGCGGCAAAAACCAGAGGCAAAGTAAACATCCAGCAAAGCAGCAAAGCAAACAAAAAACCCACCTTTAAAGTAGGAAACAGTAGAAGAGATCCAGGTAGATTTTGTCAGGGTCCCTAGAGTTGAAAAATATCTTAGTAGCAAAATCAAAAGTAACAAAAATTTGGGGCTGGACAGATTGGCGGTAAAATTTTTCATATTGGACAGATGTGACACACAGACCTGGATATTTACGCTCGCATACAAGTTGTGCTATTTGCCTAGCACATCAAGCTCTGAACAAGAATGCTGATTAACCAAATAAGACCCCCTTGAATTTGGGTGTTCTAAAATCCTAGCCAGGTCCCAAGTTATTAAGCCAGATACGAAACGCCAGGGCTGAAGCTGTCAGGGATGCAGCAACCGCTGCGGTAGCAATGCTGACAATGACAGCAGAAATTCCAAAATCTCTTTTTGCCTGAACAAAGTCAGAGTACCTGGAGCATCAACAGGAACAGGGGACAAAGCGGGGCATTCGAAAGTTACACATGGGAATGCAGAAGCATTCCAGCACTGAATAAAAGCATGAAGCATTTGAACATGTCGTGTTCAGTCATGTCCAGCATTGTCTCCCTCAAACACAGACTGGGGTAGGTTCTCTGTCTCGTTGTCTCATCAGGTCTACTCAATTTTATCACTGTCTGAAAAATAAATACGAAAAGTACTTCCCCCACAGAATTGCCATGGGTGTAAGAAAATTTAGCAAAATCAAAGGGGTTGAATTTATTTTAAAAATTGACAACCTGTCCAGGGAAAAGAAGTATGGGCGCCCCTCTGCAAAAGGGACCATTTTTGGCTGCCAAGGGGGTGCATGTGTGGTCTGATGAATTGGTCAGAGGCCAACCAGGCCACAGTGGCATTGGCTTTATATCTCCTATAATTATTAAAGTTTCAGAGAGGAATGGTTCTAACATTAGTAACTATTGAAAAACAGAGGCTGCCTTTAAGAAAGAAGGTCCTATTATTTTCCCTTACGGTTTTATATGATCATCTTGGGGTAAAAGCAAGCCCTAATGTTTTATTAGCAGTAAAATGGAAAACCTGGGCATTATACATCATTTAGGGGAAATGTTGAAAAGGCCAAAAACAATGGAGGGTTACCACAGGGCATCCTAATTTTTCTGATTCTGTGGTTATTCTGAGTCTCCAAGGCAGCTTTATTAGGCAATGAGGTGATTCTTGGTCCTGGGAAAACACAACAGCCCTGGGGATATAACAAATCCGGTCCTTTCCATTTGTTATCTAGGACATCTTTCCACATGATGTACAATGTGCCAGGCATCTTGACTGTGTCTGTCATTTATCATTATGCTGTTTGCTATCCCCTCTTTTGTTTAAATAAAATGGCTTTGATGCTCTTATTGGCTCACAATGCCTTGGCCTTGTGGGTTATAAGGCAGGCCAGTGGTGTGGGCAACTTGCATCTGCGCACAAAGGCCCGAAAACCAGTAGATGTATATGCCGGGCCTATCAGTTTTTAGACGCAGCGCGGCTTTCCCCACGCTGCCCAAATCATTTACATGGATCTTCTTAACAAGTGGAGATAATGTATCCACTGAGACATGTAAATATTTCAACCTTCCAAACTCAGGGAGATGAGTTACATCCATTTGCCAAAGATCAAGGACGGAGGCCCGGGGATTTGCCTGAGGGGGAGGGCAGAAAAATAGTCTCAGCCTGACCTTGAACAATGATCCTCCCACCTCTGATGAGGGCTGATTCAATTGACCTTTTTTGTGATCTATGTATACACTCATCCCCAGCCCAAACAAATGTGCCTGCCAGCCCCGCCCCTGCGGATCACCTCTGGTTGAAATCTCCTCCTCCTGTTGTGATTTAGATTCTGAACTACTTTCATTATCTGCCTCCAGCCACTGTTTACATGGGTACTGGAGAATTGAGCCTCGAATCAGGGTCCTTAGGCTCTACAGGCAAGTGTTTACTTTGGGCCTTGGGGACACTTAGTTTTTCAGTGGCTAAAGGCCCTGACTCATCCATTATCTTTCATTTCTCTTTGTTGTTTGGTTCCCTTTTTTTTCCTCTTCCTCTTGGGTCGGGGCTGGAGCTCTTCCTCTTCCTCTAAAATAAATAAATAAAATATATTTAAATAAATACCTAAACAATATATAAGTGCTATTGCAGCTAACTTTGTGCGGCTTGGGTGGTGGCCTTGGGAGAAAGAAAGCACCAGACCAAAAATGAACTTTTCCCTGGTGCAGCTTGTGGCAATTAAGGCAAGGAGGAAAAGACTTGAGTACAACATAAGCATAAAGTCCCAAAAATAGTTAAACATGTTGTAGATTTTGGCAGGACACTTTGAGAGGTTTGCCCGTGGTGAGCCTCACAGAATAGAGGGGAATCTCAATAATGGCAGGGAAACTATGGACTGAGAACCAACATCAAGTGGAAAGAAATACCAGGAGAGTATGTCAAACACTGGCAAGAAGAAACTGTATATAACACCCATAAACCAACCCCCAACAACACACCTCTTCCAGCAAGGCTCCACTTCCCCAGTTGCCATAAACTGGAGGTCAAGGACTTAGAACACATGAGTTTATGGTAGGGCACCCAATTGAAACCACCACAATGCACCCCCTGGCCTCCATAAACTAATAACCATACAAGATGTAAAATAAAATTCATTCAGTCCATCTTTAAAAGTCTCCATATATTTATTTATTTTATCAATATCAATTCTGTGGAAGGAAAAATATGGCCCTATAGTTCATCCTAACTGAGCCATTGTATATAACACCCATAAACCAACCCCAACAACACACCTCTTCCAGCAAGGCTCCACTTCCCCATTAAATAATTAATAATAATTATAAAAATTTAATTATAATGGCAAATAATAGATATTCTTACTGCGAAAGATGAAATTGGGTATAACAAAGTAAAATTGTACCAATACAAAATTTAAAACAAATGGGCAAACATCAAGTTCTGTGACTCCAGGTTTGACAACTTGAACCAGTGACACTTCTCCAAGTTCAATAATTTTTAAAAGCAGCAAGTCTCTGGAGTTCAAATTCCACCCCTCCATCTCAACTGCTCATTACCCAAGGTATACTCCATCCAGTATTGGCAGCTATCCTTAGCAATAATCTCATAGTCCTGGCATCTTCATTGGGTCTTTACTGAAACCAATATTGTCTCCATCATTCAGCCACACAGGGCCTTCAACAACCTGCTTCACATTGCCCATGGTCATTTCCAAAAACCAAAATCACATTGCATGTCCAATGACCCTTTTTGTCTAGCATTTGTTATAGTCCATACTAACAGTAGGCTACAAAATGTATTAATTAATCTAGGAAAGAATAAAGCCAACTTTGAAGATCAAGACACTCTTTCAGCATTCAGGCCGCCTACTTCAAGAACAGTACACATTCTGCTGTCCCAGTGCAGATCAACTGGTCCAATTTCAATAGCCATAATCTCTCAAACAATTGCAGCTGAACAGAGCTGTTGTCTTTGCCCTGAAGCTTTCATTTCCTTTGTGACATATCCATCTGGTCACACCAGTATATTTGATGCAACACAAACCTATCTAAGTTCTCAGGACATGGCAAGCAGCATGCAATAAGCCTCTCACACAAACTGATTCTAGTCCAGTTTCTACAAAGTTTTTTTCTTCCTTGTGTAATCCAAATTTTATATTCCATAGGTCTCACTGCATTCAGGTCTTATAAACTCTGACCAGAAACCATTGAGCTGTACTTACAGCAGTGTTATGACATCTCTTAGGCCAAGGTTTCAAATCTTTCCATATTCCTTTTACAAATCAGTTCCAAAAGGCCAAAGCCACACAGTCAGGTATCTAGCAGAAACATCCTCACTCTTTTATACCAATTCTACTTTTGAAGGTAGGTTCATGTTGTTGGCACAAAACACTGGGATAAAGAAGCTGATGTGATGAAAGATTTTATTTTAGCTTACATACTCAAGTGGAAGCTCCATGATGGCAGGGAAAGTGATGGTGTCATGAGCAGAGCAGAGGCAGGGCATGACCTCTGCCACAGCAGGTGGCAAACAGTGGCAGGAATATGAGCCAAACACTGACATGGGGAATCTAGCTATAACACTCATAAGCATGCCCCAAACAACACACCTCCTCCAAGAGTTTCTAATTTACAAACTGCAATCAGGTATGGACTTAGCATTCAGAACAAATGAAAATATGGGGCACCCTTAGTTCAAACCAGCACATTTGTCCCCTAGCACCTATAAACACATGACCATCCATGATGACTCCACTTCTGGAACCAATTTACTGTTGCAGTTAGCTTTGCATTGCTGAAAGAAAGCACCTGACCAAAATATCTGCTTGTGGAAGGAAGGGTTTACTTTGACTTACAGAATCAAGGGGAAGTGCCATGATGGCAGAGGAATCTGTGGCATGAGCAGAGGTGGACATCATCTTCTGACCAACATCAGGTGGAAATCCACAGCAGGAGAGGGTCCCAATCACTGGCAAGGAGAAGATGACTATACTGTCCATAAGCCCACTCCCAATAACACATCTACTCCATTAATTATTCAAGGTCCAAATTGCCATTAGCTGGGGATCAAGCATTCAGGACACATGAATTTATAGAGGATGCCTAAATCAAAGTACCACAAGTGCTATTTAAATAGCAGTTCTATGATATTGCTAGGGAATAATTATATAAAACCATTCTTTAAATGTCTTCAATACAAATGCATTTTTCCAAATATTTTTGATTCATTGTTGATAGAATCCACAGATACAGTGAGCTGTCCACAACCCACAACATAAATTCTACTTCAATAACAGTTTTGTCTAAAAATAAAGGCAAAGGGCTGGAGAGATGGCTTAGCAGTTAAGGCACCTGCCTGCTAAGCCTAAGAATGGCCGTTCAATTCTCCAGGTCCCACGTTTAGCCAGACACAAAGTGATGCAAGAGCACAATGCTACACTTGCCCACAAGGGGAGGCACACATCTGGAGTTCGTTCACAGTGGATGAGAAGTCACTGGCAAGCCCATTGTCTATCTCTCTCTCTCTCTCTCTCTCTCTCTCTCTCTGACTCTCTCCAAAAAAAAAATGCAAAATGAAGTCTCTAAAAAAATGAACAAAAAGTGAAACTATTTTCCTTTAGAAAGCCTTTCCCACCAGACTCATTACAAGCAGTATTACAAGAAGAACAAAGAAAACATCACAGTAGAAACACATGTTTTGAAGGACTGTAAAATAGCAAAATGACATCTACATGCATCAATATATAAAAATATTTCATATTTTAATCTCAATAAAAGATAACAGCTTAATTTAATGATGCACTGTATACTTTATGGCTATGTAAATTATTTTACAGAGTGTTTATAGGGTGAAAATAGAAGAAAGGATTTAAATTAAGAAATGGAGTCTGCTAACATGAGGTTCTTGTATGTTAGAAGAAGTGATATATACTATAAAAGGTACATTCCAATGAATTGAAAGTGCACACTATCAATATTAAAGACACACATGAATAAAATTCTCCAGCTAATCACCTAACAAATAACATAAAAATCAAAAATAATTAAAGGAAGTTAACAGTGTTAAAAGCTGTTTATTCTTTTTTTATTTTAATCTTGCTTGTAACAACAAAAACATTTGTTATGTTTTCTCTTTGGTATCCTTTTAACATAGGCTGAACAAGATAAAACAATTCCTGTCAGAATATAAAATGACATTATAAAGTTTGTGACATAAAAGTTCATTGGTGGGTCTTTGGAGACCTTATTAAATAAATAAATGAAAAGTTCTAAAAAAAAAGTAAAATGGAGGAAATGGTATGAATAATAGATGAGGCAAGCATAAAACCAATAAAAATGAAAGATTTAACACAAACAGAATCAAATTATTTTAAAACAATCTAAACCCATCACTAGACTAATAGAAAGAGCATATCTACCTATGTAAACTAGCAGGAGTTTACTGAAAATGGAAGATATCAGTGGTGTAAAAGTTAAAATAAAAGACATAAGGAAAATGTGCCATGCTAATATGAATCAAGATAAAGCTGGCAGGCTGGAGAGATTGCTTAGTGGTTAAATGCACTTGCTTACAAAACTTGATGGACTGGGTTAAATTCCTGAGTACCCACGTAAAGCCAGATGCACAAAATGTTTCATGCATCTAGAGATCGTTTGCATTGGCAAGAGGCCCTCACATGCTCATAATCTCTCTCTCTCTCTCTTTCTCTGTGTTTCTCTGTTTCACATAAATAATAACAAATATGAATAAAAATAAAGCTGAAGCAACTGTATTAAAATTAAACAAGGTAGACATCAGAGAAATGGTTATCAGGTACAGAGTCTATTCAAATCTCTTGAATCTGGTGACAGATTTTAATAACATTGTTAATAATATTGGGACAACATGAAGAATAAATTTATGCATCTATAGTACCACTTACATATTTTAATATCCTTCTCGACATAATGGTTAGAACAAATTGACAGAAAGTCAGTGACAATCGAGGATCGCTAGATAGTATGAAAAGTGTTGACTATGCTAACTCATAATTACAGAATACACACAGATAGCATAAACCAGACCACTTGCAAACAATATGAACACAATCAAAATTTAAAACTTCACAATAGTTTTAATATACTTAATGTCAGAAAAGTGGGATTTAGGTATATACTTCAGTGTACAGCATATTCTTAGCAGGCAATGACTTAGTGTTTCAGTACAAAATGCTTAAAACTCTAAAAATAAAGGTGTATTGATCTGGTCTCAATAGAATTACATTAGCAATAGATATGGAAATATTTCTGGAAAGTCCCCAAATATTATAAAGAAACTAACATCTTTCTAGATAGCAAATGTATAGAAGCAAAAAATATTTGATTTGAACTATAATAAAAAGACAGTATATTAATATTCTTGGATTGTTGCATAAGAAATATTTTGGGTACATGGTGAAAGAGTCAACTTGTGAGGGTCATAGCACAGTACTACATGTCCATGTCCTTAATGATATCATGTCCATGATTGTAAAGTAAAAACAATAAAAACTATCAAATAAGTATAAATGAAACTGGTCTTTCATCAAGTGGTACCTGAATACACTTCTTCAGTTATTATTAGATAAAGCAAACAAATTGAGATCAGTAAAGCTATGGGGAAGATTTGAACAACACAATTAACAAACATGACCTAATTATGTCTGACATATCCAGCAACAGCACAGAAATATGACAGAATGCATCTTCACCTCCAGTGCACATGGAACAGCTGCAAAATTACCATATGCTGTTTTACAAAGAAAGCCTCAATATATTTTTGTAAATTGAACATTTTCATGTTATATTCTCTCACAGATAAATATACTAGAAAGCAATAAGAAAAAAATAATATCTAGACTGTGATCTACTACTTTGAGTGGAACAATCTGGCTCTGGGGACTGGGTACTCAGATCCCAGGAGTGCAGGAACATTTGGGGCCTGTGCCCTCAGACCTGGTTTGTTTGGAACCTGTATGCTAGGGGCCAGGGAGGTCCATGTTTGATTGTGGCCTGTGTGGTTGGACCAGCTAGCTTGCTGCCTGTATTCTGACAGTCGGTAAGGTGTAGGCATGTTTGGAATCTATACACTGGGACAGGGTGAAATGCCAGCTTGATTGGGTTCTGTGAACTCAGACCAGAGGAGGATTGCCAGCGAGTTTGCAGCTTGGCGGGGAGTGGGTTAGAACATGATGATTCCAGGCATGTTTGGGACCTCTACATGGGAGGTTCCAACAACTTCTCCAAGCTTGGAAGCAACACATTTCACTGGAATACCACAGCCACCAAGCTGTAGCCCTAGTGCTCACAGGCACTTGGGGCTGATTGCACTTATAACCTCCACAACCTGTATTCTGTGGATTTAAGGCCACCTCACTCCAAGCTGGTTCAAACCCAAAATAGAATAGTCACTGAGGATCCTACAAGGGCAATTTCTTGTCTTGTCCTTAGTAAAACAAGACTTTAACCCAGAGATGGATAGACCCCAATGCAAATGAAATGAAATAAATGAAATGAAATGAAATAAAATAAAATAAAATAAATAAAATAAAATAAAATAAAATAAAATAAAATAAAATAAAATAAGCTCTCTACCAAGATTGACTAGTCCCACAAGGGAAGTCTCCAAGGAAAACATAGAAAGAGAGGAGACAACAGATATAGAATCCCAAAATGAAAGCACTGAACTGGAAGCAAAACATAAAAAAATAAATAAACAAAAATAAAGCTACAATTGCATAAATGAAATGTAACAGAATCATCTCTTAGAGTACACAGCTTTCATCACCAGGCTTAACAGGAAAACCAGAGAGACCTCAAAAGAGAAAATTGATTGAAGGTGAGTCAACAAATAGAGGATCTCTATAGCCAGATGATTAAGCTTAATGAAAACATGATTAAATGTAAGCATGATTTCCAAGAAGCATCAAGAAAATCAAACTACAACCTAAAATTGGAAAACAATAAAGTGATGGGATACAGAAAAATGCACCAAAATGCAAAGAGAGAATTATAAGACTCTCTAGAAGCCAACACTAACAGAGTTAACCATGTGGAAGTCAGAACCCCAGATCTGCAAGATAAGACAGAAGAATTCATTCAGGAGTACAAAAACTTTGATAAGTTCAAAACATCCCATGAACAGTATATGATGGAATTGTGGGATACCCTAAAAAGACCAAACATCCAGATCATAAGTGTAACAGAAGAGAAAATAAATTCAGGCCAAACACATGGAAAACATATTAAACAAAATTATAGAAGAAAACTGTCCTACTATCTCAAAAAAGAGACCCATCCAGATACAAGAATCTCACAGGATACCAAACAGACTGGACAAAAGAAGAAACTCTCCAAGGCATATCAGAGTTAAAACCCTAAGCAGTGAAAACACAGAGAGAGTGCTGAAAGCAGTAAGAGTTATATAATTCTTTACATACAAAGGCAATGCCATCACAATTACCTCAGATTTCTTTATGGAAACCCTGATAGCCAGGAGGGGTTGGCATGGAACACTTCAAAGACTAAAAAAATATGGCTTCCAACTCAAACTAATGTACCCATCAAAAGTATCCCTCATAATAGGTGGTGAAAAGAAAATCTTCCATGATAAAATCTAGCTCTATGATCTTTATTAACACAATTCCAAACCGACAAGAATATTTCAGGGTATGCCCCATGCAGAAGGGTCAAACAACCAATTTCATGAGCCTACATGAGGAAGAACATAATAACCAAAACTAGAGCAGGCATGAAAATGTACAAATCCCAAGCAAGCACCAAATCCCATAACGCCTCTAACATGACAGGGATTACATCAAACCTCACAGTTATAACCTGAAATATTACTGGCCTTAACTCACCAATCAAAAGAAATCAAGGTAACAGGGTGGATCATAAAAATGGACCCTTCTATCTGCTATCTTCAAGAAACCCACATCACCACTAAGGATAGACACCTCCTCGGGGTGAAAGGATAGAAAATGATTTTTTAAGCAAATGGTAATAAGAAACAAGTGGATGTGGCTTTATCAACATCTGACAAAATAGACTTCAAACCAAAAGTAATCAAAAAGGACAATAAAGGCCACGTTTTACTCAACAACGGAATGCTCCAATAAGAGGACATGGTAATCATAACTGTGTACACAGCAAACACAGGTGCATCACCCCAGAAATAAATCCAAATGTCATCTGTGGTAGCTCGAGTGGATTACCCTTCCCCAGTAGATTCAGGAGTTTATTAAGACTTCTTGAATTTGCAGCCATCTGGGTGGAGGAGGTCTCACTGGGAAGATCTTAGGTTCCAGCCCTAAGGTGTGGTGGTGGATTTGAAATTCCAGTCTAAAGATATGCAAAGAACCTGAGTTCTTCCTGAAGTTCCTGAATTGTGCTGTGTGGTGTGGCTTTTGGCTTGTGACTTGTGACTTGTGGCTTCTCTCTCTCTGCTTGCACCTGTGAAGGCAGGCCAGCTTGAACTTTTCCTAAATCTATAAGCTTCAAATAAATATCCCTTCTTCCATAACTGTGCCTGGACTGGAAGGTCATCTCAGTGATCTGAAGCTGTCTACTACACCATCATAGTAGGGGCACTTCAGTAACCCATGATCATCCAAGCAGAAAACCAACAGGTTAATAATAGATCTTAACACCAGCATAGATCAAATAGAACTAGAAGACATCTACAGAACATTCTGCCATATTTCCATAGAACACACATTCTTCTCTATGGCCCATGGAACCTTCTTCAAAAATAAATCATATATTAGGGCATAAAGCATGCCTCCATAAATTCAGGAAAATTTCCCACATACTATCCCACATACTATCAGACCACAGTGTGCTAAAATTAGAAATTAACAATAATAAAAACAACAGAAATTACATCACTTCCTAGAGATGCTATTAAATGAATGGGTCATGTTATAAATCAAAAAGGAAAATTTAAAATTTATAGAACTGAATGATAATGGAAACAACATGCAACAACTTATGGGACACAATGAAGGCAGTCTTAAGGGAATTATTCATAGCAATAAATGCTTTCAAAATAAACAGAGAGAAAACTCGAATTAATAACCTAACCATCCACATAAAGGCACTGGAAAAACAAGAACAATACAACCCTAAGAGTTCCTGACAGAAAGAAATAATTAAGGTCAAGCAGAAATTAATGAATTGGAAACTAAGAAGACAATTTTAAAAATTGACAAAACAAATGCCTGGTTCTCTGCAAAAAAAAAAAAAAAATGAGATTGATAAACTCCTGATCAATTTGATGACACAGAACAAAACAGAAGTCTCAAGTTAGCAAAATAGGAATTGAAAAGAAGAAATCATAACAGACATCAATAAAATTGGAAGAATCATCCAGACATCTTTCCAAAACCTTTCCTCCATGAAATTGGACAACCTGGATGAAATAAATGAATTTCTGGGCACTTCCCACCTACCAAATCTAAATTTAGAGCAGATAAATCTCCTAAACAAACCCATTACATCTATCAAGATTGAAAACATAATCAAGAAACTCCCCAAAAGGTAAGTCCAAACTCTACCAAACTTCATAAAGAACTGAAACCCCTTTTTTTCTAGATTTTTCACATAATCAGAGAATAGCAAATGCTCCCCACTCCTTCTATAAGGCTAGCATCACCCTAATACCAAAACTAAACAGAGATACAGTAAGAAAAAGAAAGCAAACAAAGAAACAAACAAAAAGCAATTATAGACCTGTATCCCTGATGAACTTTGATGCAAAAACCCTGAGCAAAATCCTCACAAACTGAATTAAACAGTGCATCAAATGCATTATACATCTTGACCAAGCCGGCTTCATACCTGCAAGGATGGTTCAATATACAGAAATCTATTAATGTAATACATCACATAAATAAACTTAAGCACAAAATCAATACAATCCTTTCAATAGATGCAGAGAAGGCCTTCAATAAAGTACAACATCACTTTACCATCAAAACGCTTGAGAGACTAGGCATGGAGGGTTTATATCTCAATCTAACAAAGGTGGTATACAAAGTACTTAAAGCCCCAATCATACTTAAGGGGAAAGACTCAAGGAGTTCTTATTAAGGAGTGCCCACTCTTACCACTGCTCTTCAGTATAGTACTAGAAATCCTAGCCCAAGCAATAATGTAGCCTTCCTATATGTAAATGATAAATATACAGAGAAAGAAACCAGTGAGGCTGACCCCTTTAAAATGGCCACCAAACAAATATCTTGCAATAGCACTAACCAAGGATGTGAAAGACCTATACAACGAAAACATACAAACAGTAAATAAAGAAATTGAGGAGGACATAAGAAGATGGAAAGACTTTCCATGTTCCTGGATAGGTAAAATTAATATTGTAAAAATGGAAATTCTACCAAAATCAATGTACCGATTCAACACAATATCAATAAAAATGCCAGGATCATTCTTCACAGAGAAAGAAAAAATGATCTCAAAATCATAGGGAATGGCAGAAGGACTCAAATATCCCAAAATAGTCTCAGCAAAAGAAACAACTCTGGAGGTATTGCCATATGCAATCTAAAGCTATGCAACAAAGCCATAGTGACAAAACAAAACAAAACAAAACAAAACAAAACAAAAAAAGTGTGGTACTGCATGTTTTTCCTCATCTGTGGTTCCTAACCGAAAATAGCTCGAATTGTAGGTATTCCTGACAGGCAACTTGAGGGACAGATAATAAGGATGGAAGGGTTTTGGGAGGAGGGGAATGCAAAGATAGGACACACACACACACACACACACACACACACACACACACACACACACCTCCAAAATGAGCTGGCACCATTCAAACCTTCCTCCTGGATAGTAGACTGAAAGACAAACCCCATAGCTGGAACTGGGGACCAAGAGAGAATCCTATGGAGACCAAAATTATGAACTACAATGAAAAGTTTCCATTATTTGTGGCCAAAAGAGAGGCTAAACTAATCAAGCTTTCTCTAAATTAAAAATGATTATTCTCTTTAACATAGGCTGATCTTGGTCTCCATGGGAGAATCTAATTTTTTTTTTTTTTTCATAAGGCAGGTAGAACCAAGGCCAACCAAAATTCTCAACAAAGCAAAAAAATATAGCTGACTTCCTGTCAAACCTCAGCTAGGATCCAGGTGAAACCACAGAGGAACTGTTGAGATGAGTAAGAGTACTGCTTCCAAGGTGAGTCTGACAAGCTGGGCAAGGGTGATGGAGATAGACACTAAGGATATTCAAAACATACTAAAGCAGAAATCCAGAAGTTACTGAGAGCTCGCCACTTAGGCAGACTTAGAACACACCTACCGAAGCTCAGGGAAGTTTGCAGAAGAGAGGGTGGAAAGATTATAAGAAACACAGGATGTCACGGTATATCCAGAGACATTTCCCACCCCCTCCTACAATAACTTACTGCCACTCTCACAATTCCTAACCCACAAACCCATGGTGAATAGCAGCCATCCTATTGAAGAGGGCCCTCAGTGAAATGGGGGCAGGGAGGAGGGAAATGGTAGTACCAACATATGATGCGTCCATAAAAAAAAAATTCCCAATAAAAATAAACAATCTTTCCCAAATATGTGACTAAAAAATTGAAATTATAAGTACATATAAAATATATAATCCTGTATTAATTATAAAAAGTATACATTTATGAATGTATATGTATTATAATATAGTTCTCTTCTTTTTTGGATTTACTATGATTTATTTTAAAAAGTGGGAAATAATAGTTTTTCAGAAGTAAAGCTAATAAGATCAAGTCTCTTCTGTTGTTCCCTGCTCAGTTACTAATTTGCAAGATGTTTATTTCACTACTGTTTCATTTCACATAGAGGTCTTCAAATATTATACTGCATATTATTTTGATTTTCACACAATACAACTTACCACATGTGGTGCATGAGTCTGTGAGTTTTGACACATGTGTAGACACACATGCCTATTAGCTCATTATGAACCTAATCATGTCCATCAGTCTAAAAATCGACACATGCTGTACTTTGTAGGCAGTATGCTCATTTATCTGTTATAAAACTGAGAGTTCTGCATTTTACAGTGTCACATGCTTTTTAGAAATAACAGCAAATGTAGCTTTCTACATCTGCCTTCTTTTACTGAGCAAAATGCACTGAAGATAAATGTGTGTTGTGCAAATCAATGTAATTCTTTTTTTATGTCTGAGTAGTAGTTCACTGAACAAATATGAAGAAAAAGTTTTGGCATTCACCTATTGAAGGGAAACGTAAAGCTTCCATAAATGTAGAACACACACATTTTGGGTAAATAAGAATGGAACTGCTGAGTTACATGATAAAAATATATGATTTTTTTATTTGTTAAACTTATTGCTTAAGGAACAATGACAAGGAAAACATCTGCACATCTTCAATACAGACAATTATTGTTTCTAAATAGTTTCTTCCATAGTTGGTTGAAGCCACATGTATGGAATTCACAAATAAAGAAGACTAAAGGCAGAAAGCTTCTACAGGGAAATTTTGCTATATAGCCAGTTTTTACCAGTGAAGTAAGGAAAATTAATGCATATACATGTTAATGATGACAAAAGAATTAACATATGTGACACGTGAATAGCTCTTTCATAATGGAAAAAACATACTATATATCATATAGTATGTATCATTAGCCATATAAGTACACTGCTTATGGTTTGTGTATGAAGTGTCCTCCAAAAGACTCATGTATTTAAAGCTTAGCAGCTATTTGATGTGCTCTTCAGAAATGACTAAATTATAAGTGTTCATATTTCATAAATAGATTAACTCGTTGATAGAATTATAATTTGATGTCATTGTAGTGAGGTGAGAAGTATAAGAATTCAGACACAGTTGGAGGAAGTAGATCACCGGGGAAGGGGTCTTTTCACCCTCCACCCCCTAATCCTGCTTCCGGGCTACCATAGATGAGCAATTCTCTCTGCCCCATGATGTTCTGCATTGTCCACAGGCCTATAGCAATGAAGCAAGTCAACCATGGACTGAAACTCCTGAACATCTGGGCCCAAATACATCTTTCTTCCTTTTAAGTTGTTATCTCAGGAGCTTGTCAAGGAAAAGACTAACACACACACACACACACACACACACACACACACACACACACCACAAGCGAATTCTGAACTAAGAAATACAAATGACCAATGAAAGCTGTTAGTTGAATTAAAGAAATATAAATTTAAACAGGAGTGATGTTCGTTACCAATTTAATAGTTAAAGATAAAAACTTATAGAGATGTGCATATACAGTTGGTGACAATATTAAAATACATATTTAGAAATTATTATGCCTTAAATATTTATTTATTTATTTATTTATTTATTTATTTATTTATTTATTTATTTTCCATAATGGTTGTACCAGCTTACATTCCCACCAATGGTGAATGAGGGTTCCTGTTTCTCCACATCCTCACCAATATTTGTTTTCATTTAATTTTTTCAATGTTTGCTATCCTTACTGGGGTAAGGTGGAATCTCATCATTGTTTTAATTTGCATTTCCCTTATTGTTAGGGATGTTGAACATTTTTTTAAGTGTGTGTTACCCATTTGTGTTTCTTCCTCTGAGAACTCCCTATTCAGATCTATGCACCATTTTGTGAGTGAGTTGTGTGTTTTTATTTGTTTATTTGTTTATATTTTTGAGTTCTTTCTAGATTCTAGCTATTAGGTGACAGTCAGTTGTATAGCCAGCAAAAATTTCTTCCATTCAGTGGGTAATCTATTTGCTCTGCTTATGATATGCTTGTCTGCACAAAACTTTTCAGCTTCATGAGATCCCATTGGTTGAGTGATTGTTATCCTCCTGAGCTAGGAGTGTTTTGTTCAGAAAGTCTTTCCCCACATCTTTGGTTAGTGTTATTCCAAGGCATTTTACTTTTTTGTGTTGCTTTTGAAAATGTGACAATGTTGCTAATTTCTTTCATGTAGAAAGGCTACTGATTTTTGTGTGTTGATTTTGTATCCTTCTGAAGGAATTTATCACCTTTAGGAGTTTTGAGATGGTGTCTTTTGGGTCTCTTATGTACAGGCTCATGTCATCTACAAATAGGACTAACTTGACTTCTTCCTTTTCAATTTGTATCCCTTTCATTTCTTTCATTCTTCTGTCTTATTGCTTGGGATAGGACTTCTAGTACTATGTTGAAGAGCGAAGATGAGAGTGGGCATCCCTGTCTTGTTCGTGATCTCAATGGGAATTCCTTGAGTCTTTCCCCTTTAAATATTATTTGGACTTTAAGTGCTATCTATTATCTATCTGTCTGTCTATCTATCTATCTATCTATCTATCTATCTATCTATCTATCTATCTATCACCTTTAGTATATTGAGATATAAACTGTCCATGCCTATTCTCTCCAAAGTTTTGATCATGAAGTGATGTTGTATTTTCTCGAAAGCCTTTTCTCCATTTATTGAAATGATCATGTGGCTTTTGTGATTATGTTTATTTATGTGGTGTATTACATTGATAGATTGCTGTATGTTGAACCAACCCTGCGTTCTTGGGATAAACACTACTTGATCAAGGTGGATAATGCTTTTGATGTGTTGTTGAATTTGGCTTAAGAAGATTTTGTTCAGAATCTTTGCATCTAAGTTCATAAGGGATATAGGCCTACAGTTTTCTTTTCTTGTATCTTTGTCTGGTTTTGGTATTAGGGTAATACTAGCTTCATAAAAGTTGTTGGAGCTTTCACTGTTCTCTGATTATGTGGAACATATTGAGGAAAATTGGTTTCACTTCTTCCATGAAGGTTTGATAGAATTGGGCTGAGAAGTCATCTGGTCTTGGACTCTTCTTTTTGGGGAGGTTTTGATTAACTTTTCAATCTCAGTGGGTGTGATAGGTTTGTTTAGGAGATTAATCTGTTCTGAGTTTAGGTTTGGTAGGTGCTATGTGTCCAGGAATTTATCTATTTCTGCCAGATTATCCAGTTTTGTGGAGTAGAGGAGGAAGTAAGTTCTGATGATTCTTCCAATTTCACTTATGTCTGTTGTGATCTTTCCTTTTGCATTTCTAATTTTGTTAATTTTAAGGGTCTTTTCTCTTTGCTTGATCAAGTTGGCCAGAGGTTTATCAATCTTGTTTATTTTTTAAAATACCTAGCTCTTTTTCATCAATTTTCTTAATTGTTTTCTTAGTTTCCCATTTATTAATTTATGCTCTGATCTTGGTTATTTCTTTCTGTGTGGAGCTTTTTGTCTTGGATTCTTCTTGTTCTTCCAATGACTTTAGATGAATGGTTAGGCTATTGATTTGGGATCTCTCTGCCTTCATTATGAAGGCATTTAGTGCTATGAAGTTTCCCCTAAAGACTGCTTCATTTGTGTCCCATAAATTTAGGTACAATGTGTTCTCATTGTCATTCAATTCTAGAAATTTTACAATTTCATTTTTTATTTCATCCACTATCCATGTATTGTTTAAACATGTGTTGTTCAGTCTCCAGGAGCTGATGGAGTTCCTGGCACATCACTTGTTAATTTCTAGTTTTACAGAAATTATCATGCAGGAAATTATGTCGATTTTCCTGTATATATGGAGGCAGGCTTTGTGGCCCAACATATATGCTCTTAACTAGCTGAATCTCTACACCACTCATGAGGGCCCAGGTGAGAAATTTACTCTCTCCTCCCATTACTTGATACTAAGAAAAAAGAAATTGAACTATTTTCATACATTTTAATATTACTTCCCTAAGCTAGTTTGAGCATTTAAAAATATTGAAAATAATTGGTGCCACCTGTGGATCTTTCATATATTTCATGTGTTCATATATTTGGCCATTTTAGTTATATATTCAGCTATTAACAAGTTTAAAAAGTATTTGATATATCAGAAATTAAAAAAATATATAGTTATCAGATTTGATTTGCAAATATTTCATTCACCTCTTAAGATTTTTAAAAATTTTCAATATAATCATTCACTGAGAAAAATATTTATTGATAAATGTATGATTGTTATAATATTCAAAATAATGTTCTCATATATTGACTTGAGTGTTTACTGATGGAAAGATTAAAATTTGATCTTTGTTTGGATCTGTTTCTAGCATCCTTATAATTATACTGAAATCTTGTCTCTGTATTATTTGTCAGTATCTTCTTTTGATTATAGCTTACTGTTAAGTATTGAAATCAGTTCTTATTACTTCTCCAATGTCTTTAAAGTTACTTAATGTTACTGAAGTTATTATGGTTGCCTTGACTTTCTATGGAAAATTTTATCATTTTATTAATATATAAAATGGTTTGCTGCTTTTGTCATTGGGATTGGTAATATCTACTATATCAAATGTTAGCATTAACATTTTAACCACTTTGATTCTTCCAATCAATGAATATCATATGTCTGTTCCTGAATTTGAGTCTTCTTTCTCCAGTGTTAGATAGGTTTATACATGTAAAACTGTATATATAATCTTGATGCCATTGAAAATGATAGTTTTTATTTGAATTCTAGTTGATCATTGAATTCTAGAAATACATCTGACTTTTTTGATTTGGGAATATCCTTGTTGATATTTTTGGCACAGATGTTATTTTTGTCCATAAATTCACACATTTCTCTGTAGATCTTCATCAGTACTTGAAAAATAAAACAATAATAATAAATTTTCTTTATTCTGTTCAACACTTACAGCTTTTTGCTGATATGCATATGTGTTTTATCCAAAAAAATTGTACATTATATTTAAGATATTCGCCATGTATTGACTTCTAGATTTGCTTTTATTTTTTCAGCATTTTAAAGACATCCATTTTATGATTTATGTGAAGGAATATGCAACAAATATTATATTTGGTATTTTGTGAACTATGATTTCAAATATCTAAAACCTTCTAGATTCATATTTAAAAAAAATAATGCTTAAAAGTCATTATTTTCAATATTTAGGTAGTTTTCTCAAAAATCATCGAATTATTTAGTTTTATAATTAATTTTATTGATGCTGAGAAATTCTTGCTTAATATTTCTTCAAATAATTCTACTTCGTAGTATACTATTTCTTATTTCATATTGACTCTAGGCACTTAAGATATTCTTTTATTCCCATAGTCTTTTTCTCTGTATATCTTAGTTTGGATATCATTAAAAGGTAATTATATAATGACAAAAACCTAGTTGATGATTTGTCTAGCTCTTTTGAGTATATTGATAAGGGTATTAAACATAATCTTCATTTATGTTACTATTACTTTGAAAGAATAATGTTCCTATAAGGGATTTTTATGATTTCTACATCACTGCCAAAAATCAGTCACCTCACTTACTGGTTATTTGCCAATAACTGAGTTTTTTTTCAGTTTCATTTTGACAAAAATTTTCCCTTGGGAATTTGCTTTCTTTATTTTATTGATCTGCACCTTTTCTATAATTCTTAATTTTCTATAATTATATTAATCATATATATATATATATATATATATATATATATATATATATATATGTATAGTATATGCATATATGTTTTAAATTTTAAACATGCTTGTTGTTCAGGATGAGAATGAGGTAAAAACGGTTTGCCACTTGGAAATGGTTGCATGTGCCTTTTGCTGTTTCTATCTGCTGTTCTGGGCCAGGACAGGGTTTGACATCAGTTTCATTTCCTGCAGTGCACTTAGGATGAATGCCTATTGAGCAGTATCTGTTCTTTCCTGGAAGCTGGGTCTTTGTGCTGAGTTTTCACTTCAAGAAAGTCATTGCATTCTCCTGCTACTTTTCTATACCCTTCTATGCCACAACCTGTGGGTTTTTGCTTTTTCACAGGACATCTTGGTATAAGCAGAGAATAGAGAACAGGTATAGTGACAGACACATATGTAATCTCAGCACTCAAGCCCTATGAGACTGTGTCAGGAGGTCATGAGTTCACAATAAGTTGGGCAAGATATTGTGTATTTTCCCTATTATCTTTATGAAGTTGTCAAAAGTTTTTATGCTTTCCTTAAGAAAAATAACATTTGTTTCAAGACATGGATTTATTCACTCATTAGTACACAATATTGAGAAGCTATTATGTATTATAGGATAAGGAGTGAAAAAATAGAATAAGATTCATTCTCAAAGAACATTTACAAATATTTTACTTTTCATTTATTTATTTTGAGAGAGATAAGAGAGAGAGAGAGAGCCCTGGAGCTTCTAGCCATTGCAAATGAAGTCCAGATGTATGTGCCACCTTGTACATCTGGCTTACATGGGTCCTGGGGAATTGACTTTGTGTCCTTAGGTTTTGCAGGCAAGTGCCTTAACTGTCTGAAAGAGCTTTTTGTTTATTCACTCATTTTTGGTCTTTTTGTTATCAAATCCTTTTGATTAGGGGCAAGAGAGATGGTTCATGCATCTGGAGTTCATTTGGAGTGGCTAGAAGCCCTGGAGTGCCCATTCTCTCTCTCTCTCCTTCCCTCCCTCCCTCCTTCCTTCCCTCTCCAAAATCAATAAATATAAATAAAATATTTTTTGAAAACACCTCTCAATTAGATCCAAATTGGCTAAAAATTTCTGATCAGTACAGGTTAATTTTTAACATATTATTTATTATACTTTATTTAAATTTGTGAGACAGAGAAAGAGAGGAGAAAAAGGCAGATAGAAAGAGAGAATGGGTGCAACAGGATCTCTAGCCACTGCAAATAAATTCCAGATGCAGGCAACACCTTCTGCATTTGGCTTTACATGGGTACTAGGGAATCAGACTTGGGTTTGGCTTTGCATGCAAGTGCCTTAACCACTAAGTCATCTCTCCAGCCCTACAGGTACATTTTTAAAGCTCACTGTTATACTGTAAAATATTTAAAGAAGGAAACTATTACATTGCATACATAGTTTTTAAAGGCAGAAGCTAACAAAAGCAACCTTTGATAGTAGTTGACCTAAGTTTGTTTACTATTAAGAAGATTTAATCTATAACAAAACAGGAGTGGATATGAAATCAAAGTTGCTCGAAAATTCTTGGAGCAACTCCATATTCCAAGTAAATTTGTTGAATTAGATGGAAAAACTGTATCATTCTAAAATGGACTGAACTCTTAGAAGATAAATATTTTACTCAAATTTTATAGATGATTAAAGTAATAGTATGTTACTGCAGTCTTCAATGCCAAATACAGCTCCAGTATTTTATACATTGTAGAAATAAGTCCTGAGACCAGGTTTTTCTTAGTCAGATTAACATTATATCAGTTGATAAGACACTCTATACCCAAAACCATATACACTTAGGCCAAAATTGACAAACTTTAAAATCCATACACTATCATTATTGTTCTTTAAGGAATAGAATAGAATAATTAATAGCAAGAAAAGTACTTTAGTTGCAATCATCACAAATACAGTAAAATGTTAACATATGTAACTTGATTGGGGAAAACATAACAGGGCTTTTGATAAGAAATGGAGGAAAAACACATAGTTGTTGATCATGAATTCAAATTATAGTGTTAACTATGAGGGTGACATTATAATATCACTGAAGACTTCTAGATCTGTATTTGTGTTTCTTACAGAGTGAGACCTGAACTTTTACTTTCAAAGCAGCATGCATTTGCATGTAAACATGTCCTAAATTAAAATGAATAGCTTCCTAAGAAGAGTCAGGTCTTGTGACGGTTAAATTTGTATCAACTTGATCTGTTTAGGAATCCACAACATTCCTCATGAGTGTGTCTCTGAGGTTGCTTCTAGGAGGGATTAACTAAAAGAAGAATCCTTCCCCCAAGGTGAACCTTCCTCCAGAGTGGGCAGCTCTGGAGGAGGGGGCTGGTTTATCTAAAGAAGCTCTGGGAAGGAAAGTATCCCCTCCTCCCACCTGGTTGCCTGTGCTGCTCGCTGTTCTCTGCTTGGTGCTTGGTGCTTGCTGCTTTCCAGTATGGACTGAAGAGCAGCATCTCTCCAGGACGCCCCCAGGCCTTCAGGGCCGGATTGGGACTGCTGAAGCATCCAGCCTTGTGGACTGAGAAGCTACCAGGTTCCTTGACTCTTGGGCCTACAACCACTATTGCTGGACTGTTGATGTAAACTAATTCAATAAATTCCCTTTTAATACAATTCATTCTATCAGTTCTGTTCCTCTAGAGATTCCTGACTAATGCAGGTCTCAACATGCTGAGATGTATACAATGAAGAAGTTTCTCTATGAATGCTATTGGAAACAAGAATGGTTTCTGAATCTAAGTTCACAATCTGAAGTGTGTGTAACAAAACAGTAGACTTCCATTTTTTTATCTGTATCAAAATGTTGTTACTTCAAATTTTCCAGTGTGCAAAGAATGAATCCACTTCATCACTGAAATCTGGGATTTAAATTAATCTTTGACATCATATCAAAATATTAGTTAAATGGGAAAAGTTATAGAAAACTTAGACATATAAGAATATGAGAGAGGGACAAAAAGATTTCATCTCAAGATTTGATTTTTTTTTTAAATTACTCTTCATATCCAATAGAAACAATATATACCTTATCATGGAGTTTGGGGGTCCAAATATTAATTGTATATGAAGTTGAAAGGACATAAGTTTTATGAGGGAAGGGATTTTAATTAACATATTTTCTTCTATTACTCCAATGCTTTTGTTCTTCGGTCAATGTCAAATACATGGAATAATTAGAATACCATCAACCAACATTATTTCGATGGAGTGATTTCATGTACCTTACTTCTATTCTAATATATGTTAGGTATATATAATTTTTTACTTAAAATTAGAAAAACAGTGCTGGGGAGGTGGCTTAGAGGTTAAGGCACTTGTCTAAAAAGCCAAAAAACCCAGGTTCAATTCCCCAGGACCCACGTAAGCCAGATGCACAAGGGAGTGCATGCATCTCGAGTTCGTTTGCAGTGGTACACCCATTCTCTCTCTGTGTGTCTCTGTCTCTCTGCCTACTTCTCTCTCTTTCTCAAATAAATAGATAAAAATAAAATATTTTAAAAGACAAAAAAAATTAAAAAAATAGAAAAAGAGGGATGGGGAGAGGTGGTTCAGGAATGAATGGTGTTTGCAATGCCTATGGCTCAAGTCCAATTCTCTCATACTCACCAAAAGTCAGATGCAAAACGTAGAACATGCATCTAGTGTATATTTGTGGAGAAAAGAGACTTTGGTATGACAAGGGTTGGAGAGATAGATTAGGTTTAAGGTGCTTGCCTGCAATGCCAAAGGGCCAGGTTCAATTCCTTAGGACCCATATAAGCCAGATCCACAAGGTGGCACATGCATCTGGAGTTTGTTTTCAGCAGTCAGAGACCCTGACATGCTCATTCTTCCTTTCTCTCTCTCTCTCTCTCTCTGTGTCTCTAAAATAAATAAATAAATAAAAACAACAAGTTAAAATTAGAAAAATAGAGATATTATTATTATTTGCATGAATCTCACTCCCTGTTTTTATAGTTTGTTTTCCTACTGCTCCTTGACTATTTAAAAACATGTTCTCAAAACTACTTGAGTTTTCTTATAAATGAATAGATTTAAAGCACAAGTGTCAAGTCTCTATACTCAAGTCTGTCTTCAGCCTATGTGGATTGATGGACTGTTACTCAGAATCAAGGAACTTATGTCCTATATAAAACTGTGATAAACATTTTAGTATGCAGAGGATGAGGGCCTTCCTCAGCCTATGAATGCTGAACCATTGCTAGCCTAATCCAATAAAATTAAACAGAGACAAGGTTGTAAACAGTGACACAAATACTATGCCCAATAAAATTATTAAGATGAATTGGAGTCATAGCATCTCAAGAACTCAGGAAAAGTGTATTAATTCAATTCAAATACGCAACACTATGCATTGAGTGACAAATGATCAGCAAGCCTGTCCCATCTTCCCCTCATTGTAATGTAAGAATATCTGGCTTTACACTCAGCCCTGGTGAATTTCATTTTTAAACGAGGCAGCAGACAGGATGGAGTTGCTGCATGACTCTCTTCTCCTTAAAAACATATTATCCCCTAATGGGTATCTCCTCACCTTCCCACCTTTTCCTGGGAGAGAATAGTCTGCAGCATTTTAGAAATATATGCTGCAAATTGGCAGGCCCAAGCACCCTAAAAGACTATAAAATAAACATGAATCCCCTTTGAAAAAAACTTTATATTTTCATCACATCCCTTGTAAGCTAACACACTGCACTGTTTACAGTCTTCCTCTACAATATATTTTGAAACGATTACCTTCTTCTGAGTCATTTGTGTCATAATGTTCTCCATAGGTACCCATAAAATGAAAATGTAAGCCGTTTTTATTGGCCACACTACATCTTAATTGAAAATATTAAGGGGGATTGCTCTCCTACTGATTTTTTCCCTCCATTTAATTGGCTAATCATATGATATTTTTAATGGAATAATCGTGAAAGAAAATATGAATCTAATTTAAATTCAAACTGGATTTGGGATATTTAAGAGATTATCCCAGAGTAGCAGAGGGTATATGAGGCAATAAACATCTGTTCATTCCTGACCACTAGCCTTGGTGTTTATGAGCTTGGGGGATATTTATTTTCAGGAGACAGGATTCTCTACATTTGAGCTTCAACTGTTTTACTACTGTGTTTTTGGTGAATTTTAAAAAATTTATCAGCAGAATTTTGTCTGTTTTTTGCACACATACAAATGCAACTTGGACGAATGAAAAATTGTCTCAGGAGTCACTACACTATATTGAGAGGGAATTTTCAGCTATTTACTTAGTATTTACTACAGTATAATGTCAATAGACAAATCAAACAAGTAACCACAACTCATAGTGTCTTAGTGGATGGCCATCACAACCTTAGTCATGGAAAATTTTGTATTTCCTTCATTACAATGCTTTTGAGGGCCTTTCATTGTTACATCCAGGAGAATCTAGAGCAAGTTACAAAAAGGACATGCCCCAATCACCGCAAGGAGCTGATGGGCCAGTAAGAGAGACACCGTCTACCCTTGTGAAGATCATTCCTAAGACAATACTATAGTGAATAGTGTAGTGCAGCACAGAGGTCTACAGTAA
This sequence comes from Orientallactaga sibirica, assembly GCA_036365145.1. Lineage (NCBI taxonomy): Eukaryota > Metazoa > Chordata > Mammalia > Rodentia > Dipodidae > Orientallactaga > Orientallactaga sibirica. The sequence goes on from JAEOAD010000154.1 coordinate 4,767,770, forward strand.
GTGCACTGAGTTAGTCATCGGAGGGGAATTGATATGAATATTTGCAGAATAAACTCAGATCATAACAAACCCAGCCTGGCAAGAAAATGCTCAATTCAGAGTCCATGAAAGGGGACATCTTCTGAGACACTGCTAAAAGGAACTCAAGCAGATGCTGAGGCTTATCAGTTCTCACGGCTGGAATTCCTATAGCAGGTGATGAAGGGTTTTTCAGTAAAGTTTCCTCTGGCCCAGAGCCCCTGTATTTACAAAATTGCTCAAACTAGTGTGGTTTTCTATTCTCTCCTTAATCCAATTTGAAGTCTCCTGCAAACTTTCCTAGAACACGTGCAAGGATTGAATGTCCTAATCACTACTATGGGCATCTTCACTGACCAGTGAGTAAACAAAACCCTGCTCCTATTCCATGCCTGAGTCTCACACTTGGCCATCTGATAATGTTCTTGCCTATGGTAGCAAATACTGCTCTGCTGGCCACCACCAGTTTCTCAGATAGCTCATGCACAGTTCTGGTAGAAAGCAAGAAGCACAGGAACCACAAGTGCACAATATTTAGTACATGGCCCAAGACAGTAATCCTTCATCCAAAGTGCCCAGGGCATCCCTTGACTGGTCATCCTCCAAGTGTTCCAAGGTAGAGCAACATTCCATACTTTCCCTTTGCATTCTACAAATTCAGAGGTATCTTGGGAGTATACGTCATATCTTCACAAACCCCAAGAAGTCCTCATGAAATTATTCTTTTTTTTGTTTGTTTCTAATAGCATATGCCATAAAGCTTTAAGACAGTGACTTTTGAGAATCTATTCATTTGAAGCATTTGTTATTTTCTCAGTCCCTCAGACTGAGCTTTTCCCCTTCAGATGCATTCCAATAGGTCATTCATCCAATGGGCCAACCCTATGGCCCTGCCACAGTGATTAATACCTGCACTTAATGTAAAACAATGCACCACACTGGAGAAATAAATGATTGACATATAGTAGATATGATCACTATGCTGAACTCATATTATGGGAATTGAAAGATTCTTTAATTATGCCTTTAATGCAGGAATTAGATTCAGAATAGGGTATCTACTTGTGACTTGTTTGGGCACTTTCAACTGACTTCTATGAGATTATAAAACTATATAATGGTGTGGTTTTCAGATTACTGTGTGAGAATATTTCCAAAAAAATGTGTAGTAGACAGCTTCAGATTTGCTGAGATGAACTTCCAGACCAGACACAGTTATGGAGGAAGGAATTTTTATTGAAACTTACAGATCCAGGGAAAGTTCCATGACGGCAGAAGAAGCTAGACTGTTCTTAGAGGACCAGGCAAGAGAGAAAAATAAAACCAAAATTCAAAAGCCACACAGCACAGCACACTTCAGGAACTCTAGCTAGGCACACTTTGCATATCTTTAGATTGAAATCTCAAACCCACCACCACACCTTAAGATCCACTCAGTGACACTGCTTCTAGCCAGTTGGCTGTAGATGAAAACGACAAACTAATAAAACACTGAATATATTGGGGCCATCTATTCAAACTACCACAAAATGCATGGTATTTTAAATGGCTTTAGAGAGCCACATGAAAGGATGAGGAAGGCAATCTTAAAATTGTGCATTGCTCTATTAAGTAATATAGGCTATGTTTTCCTAGACATTTTACTGCAAAAATTAATATATTGTATTTGGGTTTAACAAGAAATATGTCACTGATTGTGGAGTAAGTGGAAATTTTTGTTCCATGTAGTTCAGAGCCAAATTTCTTACAAAGGCAAATGTTTCTCAAAATAATTTGTTTTAATTCAAGAAGAAGATTTTACTGATATTATTGCTTAGAAATCAGAAGGAACTTATAGAAAAAAATATATAATACATTAGGAGTTGGATCAAAGCTAGATTCAATGAATCCTGAAGAAGAATCAGTAAGAAAATATGTCCTGTAATCTTATAATATTGTTTCTGTTCCTTCTTACCTAAGACCTATTATTTCTTGTCCAATGTAAAACCAATACTTTGGGAAGGGCAAACAGAATAAACCTCTATGAACATGTTTACATAATCATGAGGCCTCCATTGTTTAATAGCAGAGATGTCTGAGAAGTGTGATATTTGGCAGTTCTGTCTGTGTGAACATCCCAGACTCTACTATCCCATGTTAAATAAGGTGGTCATGGAGTCACTGTGTGAAGCAGTGTTATGGGATCACTACTCTGTGTGGAGGATGGCATTGACCAGAAACATTGTTGTTTTTCTTTAAATTTTTGACACTATCATATATGTATACAATGTATGTTGATCCCACTTCTCCAAATTATGCTCTTTCTCCTTCCTTTCCCCATCCCTTCCCACTAAAACATTTCTTCTTTCTATTGAATGGACTTGTTACTTTCATCTTTTACATTTTTTTTTTTTTTTTTTTTTTTTTTTGGTTTTTCGAGGTAGGGTCTCACTCTAGTTCAGGCTGACCTGGAATTCACTATGTAGTCTCAGGGTGGCCTTGAACTCACAGCAATCCTCCTACCTCTGCCTCCCGAGTGCTAGGATTAAAGGCGTGAGCCACCACGCCCCGCTCATTTTTTTCTTTTTGTTTGTACCATTTAGTTAAGCTAGAGTCACTTGTATGACCACTGGTTGAAGAGTATTTACAGGAGAAAGGGTAATCCTCCAGTGGCTACACTACTGGAGGAATTCACTCTTCCACTCCCAGCAGTCACCAGTGTCCACTAGTTAGTGTGACAGATTTCACCTCCTTTCATCTCAACTGATGAGTTACATGACCAAGATCATTGATTTGGGTGTGATTTTGTTTCATATAGAATAAAGTTTGTTATTTCTGACATGTTTTCCTTGTCTGATCTTCAGTTTTGTCAGCTATAAAATGAAGTTGATTGATTGAGTTTTGGGACCTCAAGGCTTTTCATTATATGTATGTACCCATGTAAAAAGAATTATTACCCATGTAAAAAGGGTGATGATGTTTTTCTGTTTACTATCTAGCATCTTTGTAGATTATCTTAAAATAACCACAGTAGAATTTCCATATATTTTTTTCTAGTGCATTTTAACATACAATTTTAAAAATATTAGGAACATAATATAAAATATATTTATAAAGCCTCCTGGTGACATTTTCAAAAATTTTGTTGTTATGCTCTGTATAAATGCATATTCATTATACAGTACAGTTGCTTTCATTATATTTCATAGTATACTTAATATACATTGGTCATATCTGTCCCTTCATTACTTCTCTTACCCCACTGTCCCACCTCTTGATATCCTTCTTCTCTGAGGGTCAACCATCTTCTACACTCTTTACCTTTTTGCCTCACCCTAACAGATTGTACATATGAGATAATATGGGCACTAATTATGATTCTGGGTCTAGTTTATTTTTTCATCTCACATAATAACAATTCTTTAACTTCAACATTTGAGATCCTGAGACCAATTCCTTATCAATTCATACAAATAGTCCAACAATTTTGCCATACTGTTAATATATACATTGGAAGAAATTAGCATCCTCCTTTCCTTTCTTTCCCTTTCTTTTCTTTCTTATTTTCTCTTTCTTTCCTCCCTCTCTCCCTTCTTCCCTCTCTCCCTTCCTTCCTTCCTTCCTTCCTTCCTTCCTTCCTTCCTTCCTTCCTTCCTTCCTTCCTTCCTTCCTTCCTTCTTCATTTCCTTCTTTCTTTTCAACACTTTTTTAAGTTTCTTGAAAACTTTAATATATAAACATAGTGCTTATATTCCCAGCAACTTATACTCTTATTTTCCCTCTCCCTCACTTCCATTTTACTAAAACTCATACTCAGTGGGATTATGGGCAGTCACTACGAGGTGGTAAGTGACTTGGCAGTCTGTGTGTGTGGAGGAGGGACCATCAGAGTACTCCTTCCCATCCTATGTCCTTGATAAGCCTTCAGCCCCCACTAAAGGAGACATATAATATGCCTTACTCTTTTCATTCTCTGTCTTTCTTTGAAGCTGAGTCTCAGTCTATCTCAGGCTGGTCTTGAATTCATAGTTATCCAAACACTTTAACCTCTAGAGAACCTGGATTATAGGCATAAGCCAACACATGAGGAATAGCCCTTTTAGATAGGATGAAAGTACATATTCATTGTTTCATTTAGGTATATGGAGGTATAATTTCAGTAGGAAAATCAACTGGGTATACTTCCCAATAGCTTTAGTTTAGTTTTAGTTGATTATTGCACAAGTGACTAGTCAAGATGCAGAACATCATGAAAACCAGAAAATCAATTTGTATTAGCTGTTATCATGAAGAAAAATATGACAGCTAACTATATGATAGGGTTGAGGTACTTCTAAATGTATAAAATATCATTTTAACATTGAATATCATAAAACTTATGCATTTTAGCCACACAGTTAATAGGACACATTGCTAATATACTTCCCTGAGTCATCTCTGCTAGATACTGCTAGCTTCAAATGTGTAAGGGAAAAATAGAGAAGAGCCCAAGAAGAGGACCAGCATCAGAATCCAGTTGGTTTCTTGCACTAGAGAGTTATATTAATGAAAGATAGGGAAAGGTTACAGATTAATAAGTTTATACAAACGAGACTGAAAGGATTTGAGAAGACTACATGCCATGGACAAGAAAATTTCAAAGCCATCAGTATCATATACTATAGTATTTAATTCAGAAGATAAAGAGCAGTAAGACTAGGCATGTAAAAAAATTGTTTTGAACAATATTGTGAGATTATATGACATATTTCTTTGTATTATTATCTCTCAAGTCCATCAACACAATGTGCATGTATATAGATAGACATGATAGTCACCTGATGAAATGAAAATTGATAGTCAACTGTATGTAGAGAAAGCAAGTAGTTTGTATGTTTGCTTTGGAGTATAATGGAGACCAAGTTCAAATGAGTGAAATTTAATTATTCAGAGAAATAAAATGATCATAATGTATATTAAAATTCTGGGCTCATCACATGTCTTTATTAGCCAATACCTGTGCATAAGCTGCTTTTAATGGTGCACACTGCCTCTGAGCCTCTTAAACTTTCACATACAAATGTCTTATCATCTTACTAAGCTCATTACTCCATTGAAACTTTATAGGACATGAAGTGACATGGAGATTTTAGAGTTCCCATCATCATTATGATCACATTAATTAAGAACTGAGACCCAACAGTGCAGGAACTACACTGTGTTAATTCATATCTTGGGATGAATGTTCAAAGTGGTGCTTGGGAACGAAGCCACCAGACTCCTATTAATGTCACAAAGTTATGTGAATTAATGTTGAACACTGACTCCTCAACTCTGCCATGGCTGGTAATGATGAGTTATGACTTATTTTAAAATCTTGTAAAATATTACTGTGTTCCACATTTATTTTCAGTATCTCTAGTCCAGAGCTTATTATATTTGCTTAGTATTGGCTTCCATTTATGGCTTCTTAGTGGTAATGTAGGAGAAGTTCTATGTCACTTCATCAGTTCAAGTTGTAGTCTCTGAAAAAACCATCATCACTACCTGGAAATTTGTCAGAAACAATTTATGTAATTTATTGTGGATACTGGACACCTTGAGGTAGTGCAGAATGTCAGTATTAGCAAGAGCATTATTGATTTTGAGACATGCTAAAGTTTAAGATACAAAGCTATCAATGAATTAGTAGAAGAATTGTCATTAATTATATAAGGTTTCTGTATTTGGCTTTGGCTATTGGATATAAGCCCACTTTAAGAACCATTTAGGAAACAAGGTTGCTATAAATTGTAATGCTGCTTTCTTTCCAATAGTATATAGTTAATCAGTGTGTCTTTCTCTATAACATATACCTACCATGATCTGTCTGATTCTATTTACCCTTAAAATTTAAGGTTACATAGAAAAAACAAAGACAATTTCAGGTCAATTTCAAAGTTTTGTTACAGTATAGTTATTTCAGCTGTGTCCTGCATCATGTTGGCATTGATTCCTGTCTTGCTCTGACATTGTCCCTTTTTAGACTGCAAGAAATACCTGTCTTGATCCTCAACTATAATCAGTAACTTTGTTAATGTGTGGTTCCTAGATTTATGTTTGATGTTAACTTCTGTTTCTCTTCTGATCAAAAGTTCTTACAGAACTAAACATGTACTTTCCATGTACAAGTTGCTGAGATATTTTCAATTTTAGAACTGAATTTACATTTCTGTGTAGTTTGATTTCCAAATACAGTTATTTTCCTGAAAATGTTTTCATTTATCCTTGTGCTGTTAAGATACATTTCATCCTAATAGTTGGATATCTGAAACTGGTGATATTATGGCTGCCATAATTGAAAATATCTTTTCTGGATTCAATGTCTAGATTTTATTTTGATTCATGTTCACATGCTATATTGAAGCTCATAGAAATTATGTCTCCATCTAGCCTTTTTCAGGTGCTATTTCTTAAATAATAGGGCAACTCCTATCTAAGACTACTTCTGCTGCCTATGTAGTACAAGCAGAATCATGAGTGCAGAAATCATAAGGCATATTTTCACCAATTAAGCTTGCATTCTGATCACAGTCATCATCCCGCTGAATTCAACTTCCTGTTAAAACCAGCTGAATTTTGTGGAACATATATGATGTCTGCCAGTTGCTGCACCCTCCCAACTTTCAAAATGTTTTTTTTTCTTTTTAAATTTTCCTATTTTCTATAAACATGTAACAATAATCTTAGATTTAACATGGTATTATTAATATAAGTAAAAGAGCTAAGGAGAGAGCATATAGCAATGAGAGTCTTAAATAATGTGTCATATCCTCATGAATTATCTTGTGACCTCTGTTATCAGTTATGATGAATTAGAAGAAATTGGATGTTTACATACTATATTATCTTTGCATTACTATGACAAAATGCCTGTGATAATTAATTTATAAAACAAGACATTTTGTCTGCAATGTGCAGGCTATACTTCATGGATGTGTATCTCCCCCACCCCCTTGCTTTGAACCACTGGTAAAAATGGTAAATCAAATGAAAGGAGTGTGTGGTGATATGCTAAACTTAAAAAAAAAAAAAAATAGAAGAAAAAAGGGAAGATACAAGGGTCGAATAATCCCCTTTGAGAGGTCCCACAATGGTATTAGACCTTGCAGTGGGCCCCATCCTCTAAGGTTCTTCTACATGGCAAGTAGGCCCACTATATTAAGATTCAAGCTTTATTTAATTATTTTTGTTTTTGTTTTTCAAGGTAGGGGCTTTTTCTGCTTGAGGCTGACCTGTAATTCACTACGTAGTCTCAGGGTGACCTTGATCTCATGCTATCTTCCAACCATTGCCTCACAAGTACTGAGATTAAAGGCATGCACCACCACACCTGACTTATAAGAGTTAATCTTAAATATATGGACTTCTGAGAGAATTTATACAAACCTTAACAGGTAATATGTATTAATGTAGATGCACAAAAATATGCATCAAGCTGAAGAAGCAGCATTTTTTGTTGTTGTTTTTTGAGGTAGGGTCTCACTGTAGCTCAGGCTGACTTGGAATTCACTATGTAGTCACAGGGTGGCCTTGAACTCATGGCGATCCTCCTACCACTGCCTCCTAAGTGCTGAGAAGAAAGGTGTGCACCACAATGAAAATAATAAGAAAAGTATCTTTGGAGGTTGTCACTTAACATCATTTGTATAAAATTTGGGTTGAAAATTGTTGGTAAAGCAAAAATCTCAGACAGATCCAGACTAGAAGCCACAGATAAATGAGACCATGGGACAATTGCTTTTCTGTGATTGGGTGAGTTTGCTGAGAATTGTCTTTTCCAAGGTCGACCATTTTTCTTCAAATGTCATTGTGTCATTTTTTCCTTACTGCTGTGCAGAATTCCATCATGTAGATGTACCACATCTTGGTTATTAGTTCGCAAAATGTTGGATATTTGGGTTGGTTCCTGTTCTTAGATGTTAGGAATTGAGCATTTATAAATATCATTGAGCAAATCTCTGTGAACTGAGACATGGAGGTTTTAGGGTAAATGACCACTAAGGGAATAACTGGGTTTGTTGGTAACTCTATAGTCAACCCTTTTAGGAGTCCCCACATTGCTTTCCATAGTGGTTGTACCATCTTACATTCCCACCAGCAGTGAATGAGGTTCATATTTCTCTACAACCTCACCAGAATTTGTTGTCATTAGATTTTTTAATGTTTGCCATCCTTACTGGGGTAAGGTGGAATCTCATAGTTGTTTTACTTTGCATTTCCCTGATGGTTAGGGATGTTGAACATTTTCTTAATTGTGTGTTTGCCATTTGTACTTCTTCCTCTGAGAACTCCCTGTTTATTTCTGTGCCCCATTTTCTGAGTGGGTTGTTGGATTATTTTATTGTTTAGGTTTTTGAGTTCTTTGTAGATTCTAGAAATTAGGCCTCTGTCCATTGTATATACAGCAAAAATGTTCTTTCATTTTGTGGGTAATCTAATGGCTCTGCTTATTGTATGTTTCTCTGTGTAAAAAAAACTTTTCAGCTTCATGAGCTACCAATGGTTGAGTGATTGTTTAATTTCCTGAACTACTGGGGTTTTGTTCAGGAAGTCTTTTCCCACTCCTATATTATTGAAATTTCCTCCTATTTTTTCTTCCAGTAGTAGCAGAGTTTTGGGTCTTAAATTGAGGTCTTAGATCCATTTGGACTTGATTTTTGTGCATGGTGAGATGTATGGATCTACTTTCATTTTCCTGCATATGATTAAAGAGTTTGTTCAGCACCTAGAATGAAGATTTTTTTTGGTACTATTTCTCTATTCTTTTACAACATTTTGTTCCTTTTAGTATGGTATAAAAAAAAAAAACAAAAAAAAAAAAAAAAAAAAAAAAAAAAAAAAAAAAAAAAAAAAACAAAGAAAAATCTCTTCTGTTGACTGAACTAATTGAGACTAGTAAATGTCTCATTTATATTGGAATATTTGGAAAGACTTTAGAAAAAATATCATCTAACTTGGCTAATAGAGATTTTTTTTGTTGTTGTTTCTGAGAATATTAGGTGTAATATTGTTGAAAGAAATGAATACAGCAAGACTTCCAATCAAGATGGCTTCCAACTAACCATGCCTCCCCTCATGGAGAAGGAAAGGCAAGACATTTAGGGTTAAGTGGGATTTTTAATGGTCTGCGGATTCTAATAGACTTCGAGTGGGAGGGTGCAGAGGAGGAAAGGTTGGAATCCACAGATTTCCATGCTCTCCAGTAGCCCACCAGTCCCCCAGTTCCCCTAAGCCACACATACCTCTTACACTAACCTCAGGCTTAGTGGACCCAGGCCAGAAGGCTAGCATTCACCCTCACCACCACAACCTAGGCTTTCCTGTCCCAACAGAGCTCCACATGCAATCCCTCTCCCAGTCACTGCCACCACAACCCCCAGATCCCCCCTCCATGCCTTGACCCAGGCCAACAGGTAAGTATATGCCCCACCCCACCCATGACCTAGGCTTTCCTGCCCCCAAGGAGCTCCACCCTCAAAAGCCATCCCACTCCCACCCTCCATTTCCCCACTACTCTCCCCCCCAGTGCTGACCTGGTCAAGGGTAAACTACATCTTCCTCCTAAACTTAATAAGATTCCTACACTGTGATGGGCAGACCAAAGCACAAAAGGAATAACATGAAAAATCAAATGCAAGTAAATTCACAAGATTGCCCAGTCCCACAGTGGAAATCTCTAATGAAAACATAGAAGAGACAATAGGATTAGACATAAGTAATGCAACTCTGGCCAATAAAATAGGAATAAAACTCAGTAGCAGAAGCCAGTAAGCTAGAAAAGGGATATAAAGTGGATAGAAAGGGAGGGGAAACTTAATAGGATGGTATTGTATAGAAGTAAATAGAAAAACAGATTAATGGGGGTGAAAAGGCCTAAGTGAAGTCAGGGGAAGGGATTGAATAAAGGAAAGGTGGAGGGAGAGCTAATCAAAAACTAAAAGAATATAAATAAGTCATATGGAAACCTGTTTTTCTGGACAATGGAACACTCAGAAGCCATCAAATGTTACTAGAAAATTTTCAGTGTCAGGGATGGGATAGCTTCCAGTGAGTTGTTGCCAAGGAAGTGCCTGATACCTCCAAAACATTACAGGCCATTGCCGAGGCCCTTGGTTTCCCACCAGGAACAGATGGTAAGACCTTTTTTCTAAAGACTCCACATACTTGGGCTGCAAGGTCACTGAGAAATCCTGCTGGAGCTGAGCTGAAAGCCTCCTCCATTTGAACCAGCTGACAGAAAGCTGGAAAAAGCTATGCTGCATGCAGTTCAATGGGAGAGAGAGAAATCACCAGAGAAGATACTCAACAGTGGACACTGCAAACCTCATATTTGGCTAGCCAGGCCAAATGAGCCAATGGGTGCAATAGTAACATGTCTGTTATGGGGGAAACCAACTGATTTCTAATTGGACTGGAGGCCTGTTCCATGGAAGGAATTATATCCCTGATACTGAAAACCTACAACGAGAGCAGTCATGAGCCCTAGGTGTGTAACACCTGCTTGGTATCTGTTATCTGGTTTAATGTATATACTATACTCACCAAACTGCCCAGTAAGCACATATCTTAATGTTCATACTCATATATTAATGCTACTCTTCTTTTAAGATGGTGGTTACCTTGAGATGACTTAGAAGGAACCATGGTGTTGAGAAGAAGTGACAGAGGAGTACTCAGCACTGAAATATCTCCATCACACCTTCCAAGGCTCAGGGTCTATGGCAGAAGAGGGGCAGAAAGAATGTAAGAGACAAAGGAATGGTAGCACTCTTTACAACATGCTCCTCCAGACACAAAATGGCCTGGACATCCATGACCTAACAGTGCTTGACACTACCTACACAAGACCATCCTAATAGGAGGAAAAATCATGACATCAAAAGAAAAGAAAGACTGATTGGGAGGGGGAGGGGATATGATGGAGAGTGGAGTTTCAAAGGGGAAAGTGAGGGAAGGAGGGATGAAATTACAATGGGATATTGTCTACAATTATGGAAGTTGTCAATGAAATAAATTAAAAAAAAAAAAAAAAAAAAAACTCCCCCAAAAGTCCAGGACCAGATGGCTTCTCCACTGAATTCTAGCAAACCTTCATGGAAGAATTGAAAACAATTTTCCCAAACTGTGACTCAAAATTAGAGAACAGAGAAAGCTCCCCAACTCCTTGTGGCAGAGATGCCACAAAAAAGAAAAATATAAGCCAGTTTCCCTGATGAACATAGATGCATAGATCCTGAACATAATCCTTGCAAACCGAATTGAACAACATAACAAAAGCATTATCAACCTTGATCAAGTAGGCTTCATCACAGGAATGCAGGGGGAGTTCAACATATGGAAAACCACGTGATCATTTCATTAGATGCAAAAAAGGACTTTGACAAAATTCAACATCACTTCATGATCAAAACATTAGAGAATAGGCATGAGTGGCTTATGTTTCAACATAATAAAAGCCATATATAAAACTCCTAAAGCCCAAATAATACTTAATGGGGAAAGACTGAAGGAATCCAACTGGGTCCACTCTCTCCTCTGCTCTTCAACATAGTACTGGAAGTACTAGCTCAAGCAATAAGACAGGAGAAAGAAATAAAAGGAATACAAATTGTAAAGGAAGAACTTACTTTAGCCCTATTCACAGATGACATGATTTTATACATAAGTGACCCGAGGACTTCAATCTCCAAACTCTTAAAAGTGATTAATTCTTTCAGCAAAGTAAGAGGATACAAAATCAATGTACAAAAAATCATTAGCCTTTCTATATGCAAAAGACAATGATACAGAGAAAGAAATAAGTGACATTGTTCCATTTTCAATAGCAACAACAACAAAAATAAAATAATATAACTTGGAATAACATTAACCAAGAATGTGAAAGACCTTATACAAAGAAAACATAAAAACACTCAAGAAAGAAATTAAGGAGGACTTGAGAAAATGGAAAGACCTCCCATGCTCCTGGATAGACATAGTTAACATTGTGACAATGGCAATCTTACCAAAAGCAATATACAGATTCAATGTAATACCAATAAAAATCCCAATATTTTTCTTCAGAGAGATAGAAAATGATCTCAAAAGTCATGTGGAATGGCAAAAGGCCTTGGATATCAAAGCATATCCTCAGCAAAACAAACACCTCTGGAGGCATCACTATACCTGATCTAAAGCTATACTACAAAGCCATAGTAATAAAAACATGGTACTGGCAGGTAAACAGGATTATATACCAATGGAACAGAATCAAAGACCCAGACTTTTGGTCAAGTAACTACAGCTACTTGATATTTGACAAAGGCCCTAACAATTTAGACTGGAAAAAAGACAGAATCTTCAATAAATGGTGCTGGACAAACTGGATAACCATAAAATGAAACTTGATCCACACATCTTGCCATGCACAAAAATCAAATCCAAATGGATCAGAGACCTCAATATAAGACAGGAAACTCTGCTACTACTGGAAGAAAAAAATAGGAGGAACTTTCCATGATATAGGAGTGGGAAAAGACTTCCTGAACAAAACCTCAGTAGCTCAGGAAATTAAGCAATCACTCAACCATTGGAATCTCATGAAGCTGAAAAGTTTTTTCACAGACAAACATACAATAAGCAGAACCAATAGATTACCCACAGAATGGGAGAAAATTTTTGTTGGCTATACAACAGACAGAGGCCTAATTTCTAGAATTTACAAAGACCTCAAAAACCTAAACAATAAAAAATCAAACAACCCACTCACAAAATGGTTCGGAGAAATGAACAGAGAGTTCTCAGAGGAAGAAATACAAATGGCAAACACACACTTAAGAAAATGTTCAACATCCCTAATCATCAGGGAAATGCAAATTAAAACAACTAAGAGATTCCACCTTACCCTAGTAAGGATGGCAAACATTAAAAAATCTAATGAAAAAAAATGCTGGTGAGGTTGTGGAGAAATAGGAACCCTCCTTCACTGTTGGTAGAAATGTAAGATGGTTACAACCTCTATGGAAAGCAATATGGAGACTCCTAGGAAGGTTGACTATAGAGTTACCAACAGACCCATTTATTTCCTTACTGGGCATTTACCCTAAAAGCTCCATGCCTCAGTTCAGAAAGATTTGCTTAACCATGTTTATAGCTGCTCAATTCATAGTACCTAAGAACTGGAATCAACCCAAATGTCCATCATTAGATGAATAGATAACCAAGATGTGCCATAACTCCATTATGGAATTCTATACAGCAGTAAGGAAAAATGACACAATGAAATTTGAAGAAAAATGGTGGAAACTGGAACAGATCATTCTTATCAAACTCATCTCACTCATCTGTGGCTCCTAACCTGACTCTACCAGAAATGCTGACATACCTAATAAGCATCTTGAGGACAAGGCAATAGGGAGTGTGGGGAGGTAGGGGAAGGTAAGTGTGGGAGGGGAGGACACAAAACTGGACCCAAAGGGAAATGGCACCATAACGTCCTATATCCTGAAAGACTGACTAATATGTTGAACCTTCAACAAGTCCTTAGAGAGAACACTTGATTCATAGGGCGCTGGAGAGGTTATGTGGAGACTAACCTTAAGCTTCTCCTCTCTTCTCTCTCTCTCTCTCTCTCTCTCTCTCTCTCTTCTCTCATCCTCTTCTATATTACCTATCTTTTTATTCCTTTTTTCCATTGGTGCTGGTCTGTAACTCCCAGTACCAGCATGTGGTTAACAGCCACAATGAGCTGTTGATCAGAGAGACTTGCATGTTTTCCCAAAAGAAGACAGATTTCTGTCAGAGTGCTTGATGACACAACAAAGGTTAATGATAAGACCCTACTGCTGAAGACACCACATGCTGTTGGTACGGAACATGGAGTGACCTGGTTGGAATCTGGAAGAGAGTCAGTCCCCACACAGTTAGCTTGTCTAGTGCCAGAAGGTGCTATATGAGAAACTGAGGGAAAGTGACCAACATCTGTCCAAGCAATGCAAGGTCTAAGCTTCTCAGCAGCAAACAATCTGATGTGATGCTCACACAATGGCAATAGTGGCACACAGCCATGGTGGGTAACCAACTGCTATTGATTTGGCTGTCAGATCCACTCACTGGAATGGAACCTATAGCTGCAACTGGGAAACAAGTCAGAACCATATCTAAAAATGAGCCTGCTATCCAATATCAAGCTCCCACCAATGATAGGCTACAAGAAGGCCTACACTATGAAAGTCTCTCTAAAAGAATAATGGTTATCCAATGTATCTGGTGCTGATTCTCTCTCTCTCTGTTGAAGAATTTGCTTCTCTTTTTCAGATGGACTCAGAACCTGAGGAGAGAATCAGCCCATTGCACCTCACCAGGGCCCCAGCGGAAACCATAGAGTAATTGGGGAAATGAGCAAGAGTGCCGCTTTCTGGGTGAACCTGATACCAACACAAGGGTGAAGGAGAGAGACACAAAGAACACTCAACCCCTACCAAATCAGATATCCAGAGACACAGAGGCTCCCTGGACCTCATCACTGAAGTTGTCCTAGAACAATCCCAGCATGGCTTAGAGAAATTCATGGAAGAGGGGGCAGAAAGATTGATAGAGCCACAAGTTGGGACATTATGCACAGAGACATTGCCTCTTCCCCATAACTGATGATTAACCCCAAAATGCATGACCCATATTCCCCAATGAGGAGAGTCTCTGCTGAAGGGGAAGGACAGGAAGGAGGCTAACATGGTACTAGAATGGCACTATCCACATAACTAATAAAAAAAGATGGACAAAGAAAAAAGAAATTATATCACAAAACTTATGTTGCAAATTAGGGAGAATCAGTATGGTAACTTTTGGGCTTACATGACAAACTTATCATAGAGTTGTGTTCATGCAGAGTGCACTGTATAGAGGGTATTCACATTAAATGGGAAGGAAGTAAGGTGTGGTTAGCCCATCTTTTAGTCTAAAATATAAGTTTCCTATCAGTGAATTTTCAAATGGAATGAATACATTTGAAACATCTCCCATAACCCATTTGAAATGAGTTTTATTGTTGTTAGGCATATTTTCTGCCTTGTCTGGTCCTCCAAGGTACTCTGTAAGGTTGAACTGATTCCCCAGTCTTTGCTTTGTTAAATATTTTTGTCTGTTTGATTATCCTTTCTGTGATATTTCCTATCCCATGAAGTATATCTTGTGTCATTTTTGTCCATTTTTTTTTATGTTTGACTTTCTTCAGTAGATGATTATAAAGTAATCCCCAAAACCAAAAGTGGTAGCTTATGCATTTTTGGAGTTTCGTAAATATTTGATGGATTTTATAAAATAAAATTATGTTTGTATTAACTTCTCAGTGTATTAATTTTTTTAAAGTAATAGATAGCAACTCAAAATTCAGGAGAACTTCTCATATAAGAGAAAGGGGAATGGGGCAGTGAGTTCACAGCAGGCAAAAAGAGGGGGAGGTTTCTAGTCTTCCTATTTAAAAAGACCCTTCAGCATTGCCAGTGGACATTTTTTTTCCTTCTGAAATTATTTATTATGAGAAATTGTGCAGCACTTATTGCATGCACCACCATCTCTCTGATTCTTAGGTCTTTAGCAAAGAGTAGTGCTACAACATTAGTCCTCCTGGGTCTCAGGCTCACCAATATTTCAACTTCTAAAATGCTGTGGATCAATTCTTCATAGTATGTCATTTCTCTTATTTATATATTAATGTTTTCCTATATGAATATGTTAATACACTTTTAGACTACAATTATAGTTGTATTTTGCATTGTGTTTTGAAAAGATTTTTATCTTCACAATTTAGTACTAAAGGTGGCTTCAGAAAGGCTAATAAGCATGCATATTGACTTATATATTGCTTTAGAAATATCTAGAAAAACAAATGTCCTTTATAAGATTATAAGACTCATTTGACTTTTTTCCCATTATATACTATCATTTCTTGCAAGAAATGGTTGAAGATATGTTATGTAGAAATCTCTGAAAGGAGAGAAGGATGGCTATTGCTTTTATGGACATTGTACTCTAATTGGCTGATACTGGATTTTCTCATATATTACACTTGTGGTCATTGACATGAATGCATTTTGTACTCATGTAGTTACCCTACAAAATAAATCTGCATTAAAACTAGGTACACTGATGTTCACTTAAGTTTAGGATGGATTCATCATAGTAGAACTGAACTCAGGTCCTTTTGCTCCTGATACATTGAAGTCTCTCAAATCTGACCCAGTCAGTTCCAGGTGAGGGACCTTTCAACCTTCCATCATTTTGTTCCTGAGCTGAGGTTTGTGGATGTGGCCAGGAACTTAGCATGACAAGGGCCCAGCCATGATGTCTATTCCCAAGCCAAAGTCACACTAAGTCTCAAGGTGAGAGCATAATTTAAGACATATGTTTATTTGGCCAGGTGTGGTGCCTCAAACCTTTAATCCCAGCACTCTGGAGGTAGGAGGATCTCTGTGAGTTCCAGGCCACCCTGATACTACATAGTGAATTCCATATCAGCCTGGACTAGAGTGAGACACTACCTCAAAAGTCCATAAAAGCAAAAGAAAAATCAAGAAATGTGTTTCTTTGTATCACATTGAACCCTTGAAAGGACACATGACCTATGTGCACAGATAAGGCTGGAGTGATGAGGTATGGTCACAGAGTGCCTGAGTGCATGCCAGCCATATCTTCTCAGAATTGGATAAGGACAAGGGAGCTATTGCAGCATAAGAATACTTGGCTGCAATGATGTTCTTTTGTACATACAAGGGAAGACAATACTTTTCATTTATGGAAACCAAATTTGCCATGAATTTTATCAAAGCAAAAATTATCTTGGGAGTGTAGTGATTCAGTATATAATTGAGCCTCTAGACTTTTGAAGTAATGAAGTGGAACAAACCTTCCCAACAAGGAAAAAAAATAGTGAAGTATTTCACCTCTCCTTGCATCTGAGCTTGAACTCAGCTCTGGGACATAACTCAAAATTTTGTATTAAAGTGTTTCATTTGTGGGCGATCAGACCAAGGTTAGATTCTTCAGACTTCTGGCATCTCAAGACCATGGTGACCCCCTCACTCATCCCTGCAGAACCCTTACCACCCTCATCAAGACAATTTCATTTGTACTTATGAAAGCATTACAGTCAGTAAGCAGAAGGCACGGAACAAGTTTAGCCACTGAAGCTATTCCCATATGAATATCACAGGTCTTGTATCTTGCCATGGTTTAAGGTCTCTGATTACATCAGCCTCTCTAAATTATGCTGAAATGAAAGGCATTCAATTTGCTACAATCAGTAACTTTCGAAAGAGCCCAAATAATTGATTTCATAGTACTATAGGCATAAGTGACTGGGAGCTACAGCTTCATTTAGACAATGTTTTCTTCCATTCCAAAGTACAGTATTCAATAGAAATCATTTTTTCCCAACAGTTGGCAGCTAAGCTTTGGCACATTCAAGGTTTTTTTTTTTTTTTTTTTCCCTTTTCTTTCTTTTTTTATGGTGCAGAAACATGAAAATTGAAATTAATGCCCAAGGTGATCTAATAGAAGTAGACAGGCTTTAGGTGAACAAACTAATTTTTGGAGCTAGACATGATGAGGATTTCAGCCAGGAGGCAAGGAAGCATTCTGAACACCACACAGACATCCAGCAACATAGTGGTTGAAATTTCCCAGGACTCAAGCCTGGAGAGCTTTGCTGTACATATGGGTAGTATGTCAGATGCTGCTGTCCACTGACAGATGACTTAAGGATCTGGTTTTCACCCCTTTGTTACCATGTGACAGCTGATGTTCTCCAATATTTCCAGGGGAACATGAAACTTTGAGTCAGCTGAGTTCCTTTTTCTGAGTTTGCGAAGGATCACAGTAAAACCTGAATTCTGTTCCATTGCCAAGGATGAGCACTAGCTGAATGTCATGGAAGAACATGGGAGCTCCAAAAAGAGGCTTATAGTCTGCATACTCTTGATGTTTTGTTGGTGAAGTTATATAGTTTATAATTTTCATGACTTTGATAGGCAGATACTTACATGGGAAAAAGAGAAAACACACCTGTACTGCAAAAACTGGTAGCCTTAGATTCCAAGCTCAGCTGTCACCTATATGAGCAAGGGAAAATTCACTTATTTTCAAGGAAGACAATTATTCATCAATAATACTGCTTGTGAAAATTATCTTTCCAATAATTGGAGGTTGTCATTACTGTCATATATCTATTCTTATCAAGAACCTATTAAGCCTCAGGGAATGAGTTCCTCTGACCTGAGTTTTCTCAACTACAACACAGGAACCATGATGATTCCTAGAACCTTTAATAGAGTCAAATTAAATAACTTCAGTCAAGATTGTACTATAGTGCACTAATGATAATGAAAAATTTCATAGTTGTCATTAATAAAATGTTAAATGTCATTTTCCCAAACATTCTTGTTTGAAGACTCTTAGTGAATATCAGCATGCACTAACTCCTGTTGCATCCCCCATTCCTATAGCTCTAACCCATGCTATGTGGTGCATTATAATTCAAATATATTTCAAAAGAAAGTACATTCACTTACAATTACTATGGACTCATAATTTATGATTTTCAGGTTCCCCCATACACCCCAATTTAGAAAATGAATGATTAAAACAGCAATTTTGATTACTTGGGCATTTGTCAAAGTGACAATTGACTAGGCCACTGGGAACTAGGGCCGATAGGTCTAGAATGAGCAAGATTATATAAGTTTATCAAGACCTTGAGGCTAAGCTGGCTGTGATTATTCTATGGCATCTGCCACAGGAGTGGGCATATGTGACAATTTAAGTGCCAAGGATTTGATGTCATTTTCTATATCATCAGACTTTATGACACACCATCTCTAAAAATATACTACTGTTTCTTACATTTAATTTATTTCCATAATCTTTTATCTAGTAGTCTTTACTATCTGCAGTATTGAGAAGTCTCTACTTGACATTTTTTTTTATTTTTGACTCTAATACATGTAAAATATGTATTTTGATCTTTTTACCCAACTAAATTCATACCCACTCTTATTAACACCTTTATTTCTTCTCCATTATCTCCATCTTATCTTCAAACCTTGATTATTTTTGACTCACTGAATTAAATTTGGACTGTTTGCAAGATCATTGATCAGAGGTTATTTATTTGAGATGTGGAACTTACAAGTGACTATATTACTGAAGAAGATGACTCTCCCCCCCTTCCCAGTAACTATTACCTTCCCTTCGCTAGTCAGGAATGTGTGAAGTCTTCTGAACCCTTTCCCCATCCGTAAGAAATCTTGGACAAGAAACTACACCAACTTGTGACTTCCTGAGTAAAAGGCCAGGTGATAGCCAAAAGACAACATTCCTTAGTATTCCTCCTCATCCTCCTGTTTTGACATTCTTCTTCCCTCTTTTCCAAGGTTTCCTATACCTTAAAGGAGGTTCTTTAAATGTCCTCAACAGGACAGAGCAGGCAATAGTCACTTTAGCTCATTTTTTGCTGTTAAAACTCTTTATGTGACTATATTCAATCAACAACATCAAAAGTATATGCCTTAAAGAGATACATAGACTATTTGACAAATATGATTAGAAACAAATGCAGTTATTTTAATGTGATAAGCTTCATGTGGCCCATTACAACAGGAATGCTATGCGCTGTTACAAATTTATATCAGCATGGTGTTAGCCTGGAAATAAAGGAAAATGTTCCTAGTATTAGTGTTCCCTAAAGGAAATAAATATGGCACAGGTATTTAATGGGTTATTCACAAACAGTAACATAGTATTGATAAATAAAATTCAGTCATCTAATGTTATTAGAAAATGAGCTTTTTCCACCCCAAAATGAAATTTTGCATGATTCTCATGGGAAAAAAGCCATTAAATGGAAAATCAAGAATTTATTTCTTGACATTGAAAGAATGGAACCAATTGTTGTGAAAAGACTTGACATTACCCATAGTAGTATGGATTTTGCTGAAGAATTCACTTCTAACTCTTTCTTTAATATATTCATATGATAAATGTTTTGACCATGTCTTCTTATAAGGCAACTTTGTTCTTCAAAAATTGATTAAAAATATTTGACTTACCTATATAATCCATGTAGTTCAAAATACTTTTAGCTTTTAGGAAAACAAAAGAGATATTTCTTATAAAGATTGGCACTAGATTTTCAATACCAAAAATTCATGTGTTTGGAAACATGTAATTTTTTTGCAGTGGAATACTTGCTACTTACTTTGTTCTCAGTTGCTCACCCTTTTGTGTTAGCAGTTTTTTTTTTTGTTGTTGTTGTTGTTGTCTATCTCGCTACAATCTTTCACTTCCACATTGTGCTTTGTGCTCAGAAGTACAAATCTTCATGCAGTAAATACAAGGACAACTGGCGTCTGGGTCACATGTAGTGTGGTCAACATAAGGTACCTACAAATGATGAGAAGGAAAATGGGATGTTGCGTTTGGCTAGTCTTTTTTCTTGCCTTTGAATGGCCACTGACCCAAATTCTCCCTGTCCCTCTGCCAAACACTACAACTCTAGCTCAGTGCTGTTCTCATGAAATTTCCCTTCTCAAGTTCTTATAGCCCTGCATTCTTCTTGATTCTCGTGCAGCTGATAAAGACTTCCATATTGGCCACGCCTGGGACATTGCTCATCCTTATGAGTTTCTTCTAATCCTTCTTAAAATTTTCTCAGGTGCCCCTTTATTAATCTTTCCACAATTACTCATTTGAGTTATCATCTGTTACCTGATGAGAGCCTTGGTGATACACAAAGGTAGAGATGCTGTATTTTTCTCAGGAATATCACTTTCCCTAGCTTGTCTACTCACCTGCCCCAAATTAGTATTCTGAGATGCAAATGGAGAGATAGAGTTGAAAATACTCCCAATAGCAAATGCATGGGTTAGGGGTCCAGGAAGGCCTGGAGTGGGGAGAATGGCCAGGAGGAAAGGAAGTGATCAATTGCCATTTCAAATGCATGAATCAAGCCTCCTTATGAGACCAATTCTGTACCTTGATTTTTCACTTAACTTAGGGTTTAATGATTTTTGTCATATTTCTAAAGTTTCATTGTAAACATCATTGTAATTATATTTTTTTCCAGATGATGAGCTGACTTCAGGGAATTTATAAATTGTGGAAGTTTAAGAACATTTTGAAGTTTATTTTCTGCCCCTTCCTCCCATCCTTGTGATGCTGGGTGCATGTTGTAGATCTCTCAGAAAACCAAACAAAATAGCACCTCCGTGGTCAAAGGAATACACAAACTAAAGTTTTCTCCAAGGATAATAAAATACTGCAGTCATCTGAGGCACTGTTTCCTGGTTTCATAGAAGTTGAATAAATGAGACACATTACTCAGAGTAGTCATACAATTCAAAGGGGACAACTATGATTTGTCTTGGAGGAGTAAACAATGGAAAAATTGTAATCATAGTGACAGCTAGACAAGGACAGATGTTCCAGAAGATTTCACAGCACTTTAGAAGGTGGTCAGATCCCATGAAAAGAAGTTTCCCTGATACAATATTTAAAACCTTTAAAACTTTGACCAGTTCACAAAGTGGAACTCTGGTCCATTGACACAGAATATAGCCAAGGGGATAAGATACAGGCATAACATTTATGAATGATAATTTGGATTAAAATAACACAATAGAGGGGATGTGTAGAATAGAAAACTCTATCCCGCCATTTTGTAGGGAACCAAATGACCTGTGTCTAGTATTAGCAGGTATTACAGAGCTTGACATGTTCTCTTTCTTTGTCAGCCTGACACATGCAGCCCATTGGTGTGAGTTCTCTCCGGTCATGGAACTACCAGGTGTGCAGATATAGTGTTGCATTATCATTCTGACACTTTACAGTTCTTCTCTGATGGGAAATCATGCTGGGTATGCAAAGCTAGCTAGACCAACCAACCTTCTCTCAACTGAGCCCCATTTTTAGATAATTCACAAATTACTTCCATGTCCTACTCTGGTTCAGAGTGACTTGTCGGAGAAAGAAGCCATTTATGGGTATTTGTTGTTTGATGCTGTTGTGTATATGTGATTGTACAATAGGGGGATACATAGAAGCTCAATTATAAAATATCCAGGAAATATATTTCTACAGAGTAAATTTGAGCAGCATTAAAGTTTATGCTGCTTAAATCTCTTCAGATTGTGGGACATTCAGTTCTCTGAATTTTATGATAATGTCAAGAGAGCTTCTGGTGAGTCTCATTAATTTTTTTGGTATTGTTTAATTTTACATGAGTAAATATAATTACTCCTTTTGTCATGAAGAGCAAGTTCTAATACCAATTTATAATTCATGGAGCTAATTATGTTAACGAGGAGGCAATCTTTCCTCAGCTATCTCCCCTGTAATTTTAAAGGATTTTGATTTTTCCCCTTTCCTCTACAATTTCTCTTCCAGCTATGAAAAGGAAGTGTACACAATTCATCTGTGATATAATTATTTACCATGGCAACAGTTTGTGAATGGGATCGGGAAGTTGCCCAGAAAGAGAAATCAGCTTAAGGGGAACGGCCTCAAAAATCCTTTCAAGACATGTGAAGAGACTTTCAGGTTGGAACTGGCTTTGTCTCCCCGACATTTTAAGGAGGGGGTTCAGGCTTGCAGAACGTTGTAAAACTATTGTTGATTACAAAATAAAAGAGCCTATTTACTTCTGTTGCATCTCGAAATTCACCTTGATTAAGACAGTGGCCGAAAATGGGTACCTATATCCCTGGCCCCCTCTCATTTTTATTTAACAGCCCCCAAAAGGCAGTTGAAAATGCTTTCTGTTGCATATGCAGAGGGCATATATAAGCCATCTGGGAAAAAAAGGAGAGTCCTTTTGCTAGACTCCTCAGGCCAGTAATAACCTTGAACTCCACTCGGCAACAAAATCTTCCTTCTAGCATGATTTCAGATCCCAAGGAAAATAAAATCTATCCAAATCCAGAGGCCCAACTCTCAAACTTCACCTGAGGCAGCCACATATTCCCTCTCTGTCCCCACTGTTCAATGGGATATTGACTATTTTTTGTCACCATTCTTATAATGCCAACACAATTAAAATAAAGTAGACTATCTTGCACATTAAAATAATGTTATCAAACTGTAAGCCAACATCTCCTCACAGGGTTTCAGGCTGAGATGTTATATGCCTGTGAAAAATCATGTTACTTCTCACTGTTCAGTAATAAGTAACAAGTAACCTTTGCTTATTTTTTTTTTACTATTTTTTAACTATTATTTTTAACTAACAACATATTTTATATGGGTACATCATGTGTTGGTTTCCTCTTATCCCTTGTCCCTGCCCCCATTCTGCTGGGGACATCTTCAGTGGGGTTTCATGTATCCCCAATGGGATTGTGGGATATGTTGTGAGAGCAGCATCAAGTTTTCTTTTCATTTTTTTTTCTTTCTTTTTTTGTGGGGAAGGAATGTCTCTGGACATGACGTTTCACTTTGTGGCTCTTATATTCTTTCTGGCATCTCTTTGGCACAATTCCCTGAGCCATGTTGGGTGGGTTTTAAATCTACATCAGTGATGAGCTCTTAGGAGCCTCTGGATCTCAGCTTTGGCAAGTGTTGAGTATCCTTAGGGTCTGTCTCCTTCACCCTGGGGATGATTGTCAGGTTCACGGTGGAAGCAGCTCACTTGCTCATCTCCCCAGTTCCTCTGTGGTTTCATTTGTGGCTTAGCTGAATTGTGAGGGGTAGTTTATCTCCTAGCATTTCCCTACCTTCTGAAAAAGAACAGATTCTCCAATGGAGAGTGAGTCAGCAAAGTTTAAATAGGATAAACATTGTTAATTTAGGGGGAATTTGATATATGTAACCCATCTTTTAGACAAAGACTATGCAGCAGACAGCTTCAGGTTCACTGAGATGAACTTGCAGACCAGGCACAATTATGGAGGAAGGGATATTATTTATTGAAGCTTACAGATCCAGGGGAAGTTCCCTAGTGGCAGAAGAAGCTGGCCTGCTTTCATAGGACCAAACACAGAGAGCAAAGCCACAAGCCAAAAGCCACACTGCACAGCACACCTCAGGAACTCCAGCTAGGCACACTTTGCATATCTTTAGATTGAAATCCTAAACCCACCACCACACCTTAAGATCTGCCCAGTGACATTGCCTCCAGCCAGGTGGCTGCAGATGCAAACAACAAACTAATAAAACACTGAATACATTGGGGGCCATCTATTCAAAGTACCACAGACTAGTAAGAGTTTGACACTGGAGAGCATAATCTCTTATGTTCATTGCATCAAGAACTGTGGAGAAAGATTACAATAAGGATCTGCTTGAGTTCAAGGTTTCAGACAACATGAGGTCAGAAATATAAACAAACCAGGACAAAAAAAAGGTTTGGTGATGCAACATTGTAGAATGAAAGTATCTAAGAACACATGCACATAATCACACACACACACACACACACACACACACACACACACACGTGTGTGTGTGATACAATTCAAGGCAGCGTGGTATCTATGTTGTTGTTGTAGAACTAGAACTTTAAAGTCACCTGGTGAGTCACTACATGGATTGAGCTGTAGCTGGCAGTCAGTGCATTGCAGGCTATACATTGCTCTTATATTGCATTTTTTTATAGTGCTCAACTTAAATTGTTTATAATAGGGCTGTGCACTCTAAACAAAGAAAAGTATGTTTTTTACCATATCATTGATTTTTAGGGAAAGGAAATTAGACCTATCTAAATCACCTTATGGAGTCTTGAAGAAAATTCACATTTAAAAAAGTTTAAAACCATTCCTGTAAATATATAGATGAAAGAGATAAACCAGCTCATGCCTAGATAATAATTAAAATTATATTCTTTCATTGTCCTTTTCCACTGTATCTGGTATATTTCCAAAAATGAGCAGAAGCACCATGCAGTTTTACTACATATTAGCACAAGAGGACACCTGTGAGACTTACAGTTCCATTTTATCAATATAACAGATAGGAAAACTGAATTTCTTATTTATTTTTTTAATTTAATTTAATTTGTATTTTTTATTTTTTAGAGAGAGCCACAGAGAGAGACAGACAGAGAGAGAGGTAGAGGGAGACAGATAGAGAATGGGAGTGCTAGCAGTCTCTCAGTTGCTGTGAACGAAATCCAGATGTGTGGACCCCCTTGTGGGCAAGTGCGACATTGCGCTCTTGTGTCATTTTGCATCTGGCTAAACGTGGGACCTGGGGATTGGAACCGGCGTTCTTAGGCTTAGGAGGCAGGCGCCTTAACCACTAAGCCATCTCTCCAGCCCTCTTTTTTATTTTTTATTGGCAACTTCTATACTTACAGACAATAAACTAGGAGATTTCCCTTCCCTCCCCCCATTCCCCATCAGAACTCCACTTTCCATCATAGCCCCTCCCTCTCTACATTATTCTTTCTTTTAATTTGATGTCATCATCTTTTTCTCCTATTATGAAGGTCTTGTGAAGGTATTGCTAGGCACTGCGAGGTCCTGGATATCAAGGCCAATTTCTGTCTGGACAGTTGCATTGTAAGGAGTCGTACCCTTCCTTTGGCTTTTACATTCTTTCCACCCCCTCTTCCGCAATGGACCCTGAGCTTTGCAGGGTGTGACAGAGTCGTTTCAGTGCTAGAAACTCCTCCATCCCTTCTTCTCAGCACTATGTTGCCTTTTGTGTAATCCCAGTGGTCATCTCTATATGAAAAAAGAAGCTTCTCTAACCAGAAGTGAGAGTAGCATTAATATGTGAATATGAATATTAAGTGTAGTGCTTTCAGGGCAGCTTGGTGGGAATAATATATACATTTTGCCAGACCAGACAAGAGCAGGCTTTATATCCCCAATGCTCATGACCTCCTCTGCCATAGACTTTTGTTTAGTTTTTTCAGTACCAGGCATGTATTCCCTCCCATAGAGAGGGCCTTCAGTCCAATTAGTGAGAAGTTGGTTTCCCCAAGAGCAGACAGGCCACTATTGCATCTGTTTGGTCATTGGGCCTGTCTGGCCAAACTTGAGGTTTCCAGTGTTCACTGTTTTCACTGCTGATGATTTCTGTCTCCCACATGGCTGCATGGAGTGCAGCTTTTCCCAGATTTCAGTTGGCTGCTCTACAGGGAGAAGGTTTTCTGCTCAGCACCAGCTTGCTTTCTCAGTGACCTTGCCACTCAGGCAAGAGATGTTTTCATCAATAGGGTCTTACCATCTGTTTCTTAAGGGAAACCAAGGGCCTTGGCAATAGCCTTTAATGTTTTGGAGGCTACAGGGACCTCCCTGGCCAACAACTCACTGGAAGGTATCACATCCCAGGCACTGACAATTTTCTAGTAACAATCCATAGCTTCTGGATGTGCCATTATTCTAAAAAAATAGGTTTACATAAGTCTTATTTAGAATATCTTGAATTTTGATTGACCCTCCCCCCACCCTTCTTTTTCTAAAAGTTTATGTGGGTAGTAGTTTTAAGTCTCAGGAATGTCTTAACCCTAGTATAAAATTAATTACTTATTTAAGGAAGGTATATAAATTGAGCAGATAAATAATTCTAAAGGCAAACAGGTAGAATGTTTATATAAGAGCTGTGAATAGTATAGGAATCTGGAAAAGGGCAATTAGCGATGGTTAGTCAAGAGAGATGTCATGGGAGAAGGTAGGATGAAATGCATCACACATGGGATTTTTGTGAGAAAAGTGAAGAAAGCCACACCTACCCTACCTTCCAGTGTTCATGAGCAACACTGTTGATAATATACTTGGTTAGATATGGCTTTGTCTTTTGGCTCTGAGGCATAGGATATAGTGAGGTTGATCATGCAAAGGAAGAATAATTGCTAACCACAGTAAAAGAGGAAGTGTCCTTAGGACAGTTTCCAAACCATGTGACCAGGAAAGCAGTATGTTCATTAGGCCATATATCATTTGCCCCCCCACCTGGATATTCAGGGTCTAGACTGTAAAAGTCATCATTTCAGAGTCTGGAGAGAAGGCTCACTGGTAAAATTGTCCTTGATCTGCAACCCTGTCCACTGGAATTTGGATCACCAACACCCACATAACGTCAGAAACAGTGGTTCCCAAATCTTTAATCTAGTGCATCTCTGACAATAGGATGTTGAGTCAAGAAACTTCCAAAGATCAGGGGCTGACCAATAAGACAGATCCTGTCTCAAAAAAAGTAGAAGAGGACCAACACCAAGAAGTTGTTTTCTGACTTCCACACACACAGCATTGTACTCATGTGCCCATATCATTCATGCACACCTTCCCCCACACAGAGAGAAAGAGGGGGCATTTCAGAAACCATATTGTTGCATCATTTCTTTTCTTTTCTTTTTTTTAATTTTTTATTTGAGACAGAGAGAGAGAGAGAGAATGGGCACGCCTGGGCCTCTAGCCACTTCAAACGAACTCCAGATGCATGTGCCACCATGTGCATCTGGCTTATGTGGGACCTGGAGAATTGAATCTGGGTTCCTAGGCTTCACAGGCAAGTGCCTTAACCACTAAGCCATCTCTCCAGCCCTGTTGCATCATTTCTTATTCTGTTATAATTAGAAGATACCAGCCTTATGGTATATCTTTCTCTTTCTTTCTTTCTTTCTTTCTTTCTTTCTTTCTTTCTTTCTTTCTTTCTTTCTTTCTTTCTTTCTTTCTTCTTCCTTTTTGAGACAGGGTCTCATTCTTGCCCAGGCCAACATGGAACTCACTCTGTAGTCCCAGGTTTGAACTAAATTCACAGCAATGCTCCTACTTCTGCCTGTGTGTGGGATTTAAAGTATGTGGTACCACATCCAGCCTATTTATTTATTTTAATATGTTTTGTGTTTTTTCTCTTTCAGTTGTTCATGTCCTATCCCCAACTACTACCATTCTATACGTTGTTGCCAAATACCTAAAATTGAGCAATGTTTTGGACTCCTCCCTCTTTAAGAATTCCTGCCACATACAAGGAACCCTCCCTTTAGCAAATTTTCTAACCAGTGTTCTCTCTCATGACATGAGGGCAAGTTATTTAGTTGTTTATGTCTGCATGTACAATGACCCTTAAGTCTTGATGGTGGCTTTATTTAAAGCCTAGAATATAAAATCTGGAAGACATGAGGCCTGTTGAAGGCTCAGTTGTGACATAATGTCTTTCTGGTGTGATGTGGAGAGTAGACAGTGGGAGTAGTCTTCAATATTAAACGATGAAAAACAAGAGAGGAAAACATCATGCCAGAGTGTGTCTCACCACTTCCCAGAAGGAAAGGACTTTAACTCCAAGAACAGTAGCTATTTCCATGAATAAGGCTATACCAGAGCTGGGGAATGTCAATCCTGGCCACCACTGTTGAGGAGCTGATTGTACATTCATTTGCACTCTCCCCTTCCTATCTCTGGATCCTCAGGACTCCTTCTGTTAGGATTTCACTGGTTTACCTGTCAGTCTGCATTTTTGGAATTTGGAATTTGCAGCATCATTTGTCATATCAAATTACCTAAGTCCTTATTTTTTGTGAGTGATGACACTAGTCAGCTGCCAAAAGTCAGGCTACTCAGAATTTGGGCTGAGAGTCAGCCCTGCATTCAGACGGGCCATCTTCCCACAATGAACAGACTGATTCCAGAGGCAAAAATCAGCTGATATGTTTTATGTCTCTTTGGCTGTGTATCTGAATGGCTTTTGGTGGGTGTTTTGTTTTTCTTTTAAGGGAAAAAAAATGATGTATTGTTTATGAGCCCTTGGAAATAAAATGCTTTCACTTAAGCTGGTGCACTTCTTATGATGGAAGAGAAGATGCAGAGAAGGTTAGTCATGAAGGAATCACAGAGTGCCCTTGGCACACACACTTAGTCTGCTCAGGAAGTTAGCTATGGAGACTGTAGCTTGCTTCTAAACATGTCACTGTGAATCCTCATAATGTCATAGTGTACATGTGAAGCCAGATCTCCTGGGTCCTTGGACCTTACAGGTGCGAGTACATAGGTTATACTTCTGTGATGATAAGAAACCTTCATAACACCCTGTAGAGGCAATGTGGGAGGATATTCTTGTTGGAAATATGAGGTTTCAAAACAGAGCTTCTGACATAGCACTTTTTCTTTGGATAGGTAGTTTATAGTATGTTCATAGCAGTGTGGTTTTAGGAAGGGACTGAGCAGGGACAGGGTGAAGGAAACCGACAGCTCAGCCACCTAAGAGTTGGTGGTGTCTTGTCCAGGGTCACTAGTGTGGCATGGAAGTGAAACATGAAATGGATTAGAGGAGAAAGTGTAAAAGCTAAACCAGTGAAAGATAAAAGGGAAAAAAAAAGTTTGTATTTGAATGAGAGATAGATGTGGAGAAAGAGAAATACAGAGAGAAAGAGAGAGAGAGAGAGAGAGAAGCAGAAATTCAGAATGACAGAGCTACAAAACAGTCAGAGTACAGTACACACACCTTGTTTCAGGAAACAAATGGAAAGAGAGAGAGGGGGCCAGCAGGAGAGGTTGATATCTCCATTCCCTTGGAGTGCCTTGCAAGAGGATGGTCTTGGGTGGCATATGAAGAGAGCCAAGCTACCTTCAGTTGAGTGAGCCCTTTTGGGAAGTGAGACCTTTAAAGACCTGAGTATGGCTAGTAGGGAGGAGCCTCTGAGGCCTCTGAGAAATCCCAGCATGCATATTTGCAATCCAGAAGTTCAAAGCCACCTTTTAATTATACTAAAGTGATCCAGTGACAACCTTTTCTCTGTCTTTACCAGAAGGAAAAGTGATTGTTTCAATGGTACTGACCATCAAAGAATTGCACACCCCATGGCAGCTTGGGCTACAGCACCTGTTCAAAGGTACTTTCCAGTCCTTTCTGTGCCCATAAATAGATTTGTAGCTTGTTTGCAGAAATTGGAAAGATGTGTCCTCTCCTTCTCTGTGGTCTGCGCCCTCACCTCAAAGTGGTTTAGAATTAAAATGGGGACAAAAATGTCTCCAGATTTATTTGGCTCTGCCATATTAACCATAAAAAAGATCTAGCCTGTTCCAATCTTAACCCAGCAGTAAACGATAAATCCAACTTCCTCTCTCTCTGCTGAGGAAATAAAATCCAAATACAGTAGCATCCAAATAATTATCAAGAGTTGAGCTGTGCTGGCAGGGTGCAATGTACAAGATTCAATTTTAACTAGTGATTACAGACCGGCAACCTTCTAGCCCTGAATGTCAAATGGTCATGTCACTTTCTGCTGTCACAGAGTATGTCAGGACTCACTGCAGCCTGGTGACTTTTCATCAGGGGTAATGAATCTTGTACTCCTGAGATGGGAAATGTCAGTATGCCTCCTGCCCCTTCCTTTACCTCTCCTTTTCATTCCCTTCCTGCCACCTGTCCAGGTCCTAATAATTAGGAAAACGATGTTGTGTGTGACGTTACTTCTAACATCCACACCAGGGCCTGTTTGCTGTCGATTTAAATTGTGCAGTCAGTGTTCAACTTGCAAGGGTATGTGATAGAATGGTGAGCTCCACAGGCGGTTTATGTTGTTGGAATCACACACATCAAATTCTCTTGTCCTTGAGCAATAAAATGGGGGAGAAAAGTAAAGCTCTGACCTTATAGCCTGTATGGTTTGGGGCTCTATTCCAACCCTGGATAACTTGCCTTTAAATCTCTTGCATTTAGCACATTTTGTTTCTGAACTCTCTACTTCTGAGATGCTCTTTTCACCACTGATGAGGATAGTGTCTTCATACATATGCACAAGTGGTAATAAGAAAGGAGATGGGTGGCTTGTAGTGGTATCTCTTAGCTTAATAGTTAATAACCAATGTAAAAATAAAAACTAGCAAAGATTCTTACTTCCTCAATGAAAACACAGATCATACAACACATAATTATAACCAGTATTTAATGCACATTACTTAAATATGGTAAATTTTTTTGTGAGTGTGGCATATGTATATCTATGAGTATGCATGTCTCTGTGTGTGCATGCATGTGGGGGCCAGAGATTGATGCTGAGTGTCTTAGTCACTATTTATTGAGACAGAGTCTCTTGCTGAACTTTGAGCACATTGATTTGGCCTCAAAGATTCCCTGTCTCTGCACTGGGATTAGAGGTGCACACCACTGTGTGCTGCAATTTAGTGGGTTCTGTGGATATAAATACAGGTCCTCATGCTTTTGCAGAAAGCTCTTTACCAAGTGAACCATCTCCCCAGCCCTGCATATTTTAAATCTTAACATAAATCTCAGAAGGTTAGGGGCTGGGAAGAGGTCATACAAGTTGAAATGGAGGAAAAAATTCAACTTGTAGTTTAAAATATAATTTTCTTTCATTATTTTAGACATATTGAGTACCTGTGTGGTTCAATGCTATATGATAATGAATGAAAGCTATAATCCAATAACACATGGCATAAGCCCTTATGTCCCCATGAGCAGTAAGGCACTGTGCTAAGAACCAAACCCAGAAATTGGGAGTGAATGGCAGGAGACCATCTTCTATGTATGAGGAGTAACACATTCCACAGTGCATAAGTCAGTTCCACTCATCTCTGGTGATGGAAAAGATGCTTCACCTATAGGATGTGGAGTCATAGTCATCTACGTTCCTATGACTATCTGCCCTGAGGAACATGTCCCAATTCAGTGGTAGCAGCTGCTTAACCAATGGACAAGAACAAAAATTACAGCTAAGGCCACTTATCTCACTGTCATCCAACACAAGTCAGACAGATGGAAAGTGAAAATCAAAGTTTATCATAGTGCCTAGGATTGTGCAAAGTACCCACGGGTGAGCTATGTTCCCCTCCTAAAGAGGCTGTGTGTGTGTGTGTGTGTGTGTGTGTGTGTGTGTGTGTGTGTTTCTCTTGGTAACATTGGTAATAATGATATGACTCTAGACTGGGTAAATAGAGGTCTACCCTTAAGAACACCAGTATCAAACCTTCATGGAAGAACCGAACCAGCTTTTCTAAAAATGTGCTGCACAATTAGAGAACAGAGAAAGCTCCCCAACTCCTTCTATGAAACTACCATCACCCTAATTCCAAAACCAGGCAGAGATGCCACAAGAAAATAAAATTATAGGCCTATTTCTCTGATGAACATCGATGCAAAGATCCTGAACAAAATCCTTGCAAACCGAATTTAAGAGCTCATCAAAAGCATTATCCACCTTGATCAATTAGGTTTCATCCTTGGATCACAGGAGTGGTTCAACGTATGAAAATCTGTCAATGCAATACACCATACAAATAAGCTTAAACACAAAAAACACATGATCATTTTGATAGATGCAGAAAAGGCCTTTGACAAAACACAACATCACTTCATGATCAAAACATGGGAGAGAATAGGCATGGACAGTTTATATCTCAACATAATAAAGGCATAATAAAGTAATACTTAATGTGGCGAGACTGAAGGAATTCCCATTGCAATAAGGAATAAGACAGGGGTGTCCCCTCTCTCCTCTGCTCTTCAACATAGTACTGAAAGTCCTAGTTCAAGCAATAAGACAGGAAAAAGAAATAAAAGGCTTACAAACTATTTGCAGACCACATGGTTCTATGCATAAGTGGCCCAAGAACCTCCATCTCAAAACTCTTAAAGGTGATTAACTCCTTCAGCAAAGCAGCAGGATACAAGATCAGTGCACAAAAATCAGTAGCCTTTCTATATGCAAAAGAAAAAGATACAGAAAAGGAAATAAGAAACATTGTCCCATTTTCAATAGCAACAACAACAACAAAAATAGCCTGGGAAAACATTAACCCAAGAAGTGAAAGACCTTTACAATGAAAACATAAAAACACTCAAGAAAGAAACTGAGGAGGACTTGTGAAAATGGAAAGATGTCCCATGCTCCTGGATAGGGACAATTAACATTGTGAAAATGGTAATCTTACTAAGTGCATTATATAAATTTAATGCAATAACAATAATAATCCCAACTTCTTTCTTCACAGAGATAGAAAAAATGATCTCAAAATTCATATGGACTGGCAGAAGGCCTCAGATAGCCAAGCATATTCTCAGCAAAAGAAACTCCTCTGCAGGAATCACAAGACCTGATCAAAAGCTGTACTACAAAGCCATAGTAATATAAACAACACGGTACTGGCATAAAAACAGGAATATAGACCAATGGAACAGAATACAGGACCCAGATTTTGGGTCAAGTAACTACAACCACTTGATATTTGACAAAGGCCCTATCAATGTGGACAGGAAAAAAAAAGAGACAGTATCTTCAACAAATGGTGCTGGACAAACTGGACAACCATATGTAGGAAAATGAAACTTGATCCACACATCTCGCCATGCACAAAAATCAAGTCCAAATGGATAAAATACCTCAATATAAGACCAGAAAAGCTGCTACTACTGGAAGAAAAAATAGGAGGAACTTTCCATGATATAGGAGTGGGAAAAGACTTCCTGCACAAAACCCAGGTAGCTCAGGAAATTAAACAATCACTCAACCATTGGGATCTTATGAAGCTGAAAAGGTTTTTCACAGACAAATACACAATATCCAGAGCCAACAGATTACCCACAGAATGGGAGAAAATTTTTATCAGCTATACAACTGACAGAGGCATAATATCTAGATTCTACAAAGAACTTAAAAACCTAAACAATAAAAAGTCAAACAACCCACTCACAAAATGGGGCAGAGAACTGTACAGGGAGTTCTCAGAGGAAGAAATACAAATGGCAAACACACACTTAAGAAATTGTTCAGCATCCCTAATCATCCAGGAAATGCATATTAAAACAACTGAGATTCAATCTTACCCCAGTAAAGATGGTTAACATTAAAAAAAAAAAAAACTAATGAAAACAAATGCTGGTGAGGCCATGGAGAAATAGGAACACTCTTTTACTATTGGTGGGAATGTAAAATGGTACAACCACTATGGAAAGCAATATGGAGACTCCTAGAAAGGATGACTATAGACCTACCAACAGATACAGTTATTTCCTTATTGGGAATTTATCCTAAAAGTTCCTAGCCTCAGATCAGAGAGATTTGCTCAACCCAGATGTACATCATTAGATGAATGGATAACAAAGATATATCTACACTATGGGATTCTACACATCAGTAAGGAAAAATGACACAATGAAATTTGAAGAAAAATGGTCAAACTTGGAACAGATCATTCTCAGTGAGCTCACCCAATCACAGAAAGATAATCATCACAGGGTCTCACTCATCTGTAGCTCCTAACCTAAATCTGCCTGAGATGCTGTCATACTTGAGGACTGGACAACAGGGAGGATAGGACAGGAGGGGATTGTAAGGTGGGGGGGAGTACGGGTGGAAAGGAACAAATAGGGACCCAAATGAAAATGGTACCATAAAATCCTGTATCATGAATGACAGGCTAAAAGATTGAATCTAATCAGGCCCGTAGAGAGAACACCTGAACCACAGGGCCATGGAGAGGACATCATGAAGAGTAACCTTAATCTTTTTTTCTTTTTTTCTCTTTCTCTCCCTCTTCTCTCTCTGTTGTCTTTCTCTTTTATAGTACCTATCTTTTTCTTCCTTCATCTTCTTTGGCGCTGACCTGTACCTCCCAGTACCAGCATGTGGTTACCTTTCACAATGAGCTGTTGATCAGAGAGACCTACAAGGTTTCCCAAAAGAAGACAGATTTCTGTCAGAGTTCGAGATGACCCACCAAAGGTTAATGGTAAGACCCTACTGCCAAAGACACCATATGTTGTTGGGATGGAACATGGAGTGACCTAGCTGGAATCTGGAAGAGGGTCAGTCCTCAGAAAGTTAGCTTGTTTAGTGCCAGAAGGTGCTACATGAGTGACTGGGGAAATGACTGACATCTGTCCAAACAACTCATAGCCTAAGCTACTCAGCAGTAAACAACCTGACATGATGCTCAAACAAGTGCAGTAGTGGCACACAGCCATGGTAGGTAACCAACTGCTCTTGATTTGGCTAACAGATCCATGCAGTGGAATGGAACTCATAGCTGGAACTGGGAAACAAGTCAAAATCATGTCCAAAAAATGAGCCCTTTCTCCAATATCAAGCTCCTACCAATTGTGGGCTATAAGAAGGCCTATACATATAAAATTCTCTCTAAAATAATAATGACCATCCATCTATCTGGTGCTGACTTCTCTCTCTGTCGGAGAATTTGCTTGTCTTTTTCAGATGGACGCTGAGCCTGAGGGGAGGATCAACCTATCACACCTCACCAGGGCCCCTGCTGAAACCATAGTGTAAAGGGGGAAATGGGCAAGAGAGCAGCTTTCTCAGTGAACCTGACACCACACAAGGCTGAAGGAGATATACACAAAGAATACTCAACTCCTTCTAAACCAGATATCCAGAGACACAGAGGCTCCCAAGACTTCATCACTGAAGTAGAACTGAAATGAACCCAACATGGCTCAGAGAAATTTGCAGAAGAGGGGGCGGAAAGAGTGTTAGAGCTACAAGTTGGGTCATTATGCACAGAGACATTGACTCTTCCTCATAACTGTTGGCTACCCCTATAATGTACAAGCCACATTCCCCAATGAGGAGGGTCTCTTCAGAGGGGCAAAGGCAGGGAGGAGGCTATTGAAGATACCATCATGAATGTAAAATTAAAATAAAATAAAGTAAAATAAATAAAAAAGAACACCAGTAGCCTCCAAAACATTAAAGGCTATTGCCAAAGCCCTTGGTTGCCCTTGAGAAACAGATGATAAGACCCTATTGCTGAAGACATCTCTTATCTGAGAGGCAAGGTCACTGAGAAAGCAAGCTGGTGCTGAGCAGAAAACCTTCTCCCTGTAGACCAGCCAACTGAAAGCTGGAAAAAAGCTGCAGTGCATGCAGCCCTATGGGAGACAGAAGTCATCAGCAGTGAAAACAGTGGACACTGAAAAATCAAGTTTGGCCATACAGGTCCAATGACTGAACGGGTGCAATAGTGGCATGTCTGATCTTGGGGTAACCAACTGCTCCATAATTGGACTGAAGGCCCTCTCTTTGGGAGGGAATACATACCTGGTACTGAAAACTCTAAACAAAAGTCTATGGCAGGGGAGGTCATGAGCCTTAGGGATATAAAGCCTGTGCTTGTCTGGCTAAATGTATATATTATTCCCACCAACCTACCCTGAAAGCACTACACCTAATGTTCATATTCACATATTAACGCTACTCTCACTTCTGGTTAGAGAGGCTTCTCTTTTCAGATGGCAATGACCATTGGGATGACCCACAAGGCAACATAGTGCTGAGAAGAAGGGATAAAGGAGTACCCAACAATGAAACACCTCTGTCATACCCTTCAAGGCTCAGGGACCATTGCAGAAGAGGGGGTGGATAGAATGGAAGAGCCAAAGGAAGGGTATGAGTTCTTACAATGCAACTGCCCAGACAGAAATTGGCCTCGATATCTATGACCTTGCAGTGCCTAGCAATACCTTCCCAAGACCCTAAAAATAGAAGAAAGAGATGTTGACATCAAATTAAAAGAGAGACTAATGGAGAGAGGGAGGGGATATGATGGAGACTGGAGTTCTAAAGTGTAATGTTTTCAATTTTTTCCTGTGACATTTATAAGAGCACTAGGAGAACCAGAGGTGGGGGATTGCCTTTTAGACTCATGAAATACTCTGATCTAGAGTTCACGGTGTAATATTGCAAGGCATGATATGACTTCTTCCTTTCATCTTCTTCATGCCATTACAGAATCCTTAGGAATGCAGATTAGTCAGTAATTTAGAAATTTCTTTAAATCATCTCATTGAAGTACTAAAGTTGATTTTCTCTTCTAATTACCTGTCTCTGTTATCTAAATCAGTGTTTTATTTTAAAATTAAAAGCCATTCAGTGATTGAGAGTCTATCAAGTGTATCATGTGATAAGGCATGAGAGAGCCAAAGGAAGTAGGAACAAAAGATGGTTTCCATTATTCACCTGGAAGAACAGACTGATGTAAACATATGGGTAGAAGGCAGTTTTATACCTTTGTAGACAGGACTTCAATGATCTCCTAGATTCTGTGTATGTTGAATGTGTGGCTGTCTTCCAGAACAATGAATAGTAAAATAAACACAGACAGCCCAGTATACATGAACCAATGCTTCTGTTTAAGTAAGATGTAAGCTGCCACTCTTAAATATGGAGGTAATTCTCTACTGTTGATCAGTAGAACTATTTTCAGGCAGAGGAAATGTCTCTGGATCCTGTGTATAGAAGAGAGGGAGGCATGGCAAGCAAAAGGAACTTGCCAGCATGCTCCCTCAGTTGGGCAAGATGCAAGCCCATATCTGGAATGGACTTTTGTGAGTGAAACTGAATTAAACTGTAAATGTTCTCCCTTCAATCTCACCCATAGATCCCGGTCTTATCTTCAAGTAAGGCTGACTGAAATGCATTTCTCTTGAGACACAGTGACTCCATGCCCACTGGGGATAAGCAGACAGTAGTCTCAGTGTCAGTCACCAAAGACACCTGATCTCCTTGAAATGCTGGGGTGACTGTGATGGAGGTGTGCATTCAGCGTGGGATCAAACCAATTAGCTGATGCCTATTTCATAAGAGAGTTGATTCTGTGTGGTAACCAGAGATAGGATATATGGCATCAGATATTTCCATACATTTGTCAAAACAGAAGACTCATCACAGAGGGGATGAATTCTTCTGTTCACTATGGACTTAGCAAATGGTACATCCTGCCTGGACTTGTGCAGCTCTCATGCAGGATGTAAAGTCCTGGCAAACTGAGGGAATGAAGGCTGGGTTGTGGGGAGATTCTGCACTTTCCTCTCATTTCTTTTTTCTGTAAAACCAAAACTACTCAAAAGTAAAATCGATTACTTAAAAGCCTTGTTGATGCAGCATAATGACTATTCAGGCAATACATTCTTCATCTTGTTCATCTCTGAGGTACAAAGTAAGAAGCTATGATTCTATTTATTTATTTTTGTTTTCTACTGACTAATCTAATAAACATCAATTGAATGATGACAACAGCACTCTGCAGTGTGGGAAAATGTCGTTTGCCTAAAAACATGACCTGAGATGCACGTGGATTAGCAAGTAGCAGAGTTACAGCCTACTGAGGGGATGTTCCACTTGGAGGTGATACCCTGGATCAAGGGGTGCGCAAATGGAGATTATTTGAAAATATGTCTCCTTGCTGGACTCCTTCAGAGACACTGAATTAAGATATTAGTCGATGGCACTATGCTCCTACCAGTCACTCTGCTAAAGGCACCTTTCCTAGAGCGTCTACATCACTACATTCAACTGACTAACTTTTTTATGTGTGTGTGTGTGTGTGTGTGTGTGTGTGTGTGTGATTGGGATGCAAGTGCATACACATGTTCATATATTTGTGCACTCGTCTGTGGAGGCCAGAGGTTGACCTAAGTTGTATTACTTACTGAGGCAGGATCTCTCACTTGAACCCCAAGCTCACCAATCTGGCAAGCTGCCTGGGAGATACCCTGTCTGTGGCTCTTGAGCACTGAAATTTCATGTGGTCAGTCACACCCACTCAGAATTTACATGAGGCAGTCAACACACTCAGATTTTACATTTACTCAGTCATACCCACTCAGAATTTACATGGGGTAAGCAAATTCACTCAGGATTTACATGGGGCAGTGACATCCACTGAGAATTTACATGGGGAAACCACATTTAATCAGGATTTACATATGGTTGGCTACACTCACTCAGGATTTAACATAGGGCAGTCACACCCACTCAGATTTTCCAAAGGGCAATCACATTTACTCAGGATTTACATGAGGTTAGCCACAGCCACTCAGGATTTACATGGGCAGCCATACTCACTAGGAATTTACATGGGGCAGTCACACCCACTCAGAATTTACATGGGAAAACAACATTTGCTCAGGAGTTACATAAGGTTAGCCATACTCAGGATTTACATGTGGTTAGCCACACTCACTCAGGATTTACATGTGGTTAGCCACACCCACTCAGGATTTAATGAGGCAGTCACACCCACTCAGAATGTACACGTAGGCTGTCACACCCACTCAAGATTTACATGGAGGCTGGGGATCTATACTCAAGTCCTCGCATGTGTTTGACAAGCACCTCACTGGCTGAGGGATAACCCCACCCACCCTATTGTCTTACTAACCTGTATTCACCTTACAATCTTAGCTTTAGAGATAAATAAATTTCAAGAGTTACAAAAAAAAAAAAAAAAAAAAAAAGCACTTGAAGCCTTGACAACCCCATCATGGTAATTCTATTAGCATGCAAACTTCAGAAGTTATATTTGAAATAGTCCTAAGAGGACTCATTAATAATCATAAAGTGCTTTGAAGATGGCAAGTGCTAAATGAATGTCAATATTTATTTATTAATAATCAGAGGAAGTGAGGCTGCCATCTTGAAAATGCCTCTCTTGCTATGAAGTGCCAAGTGCTCCCCCGATTCTTCCCTCCTAGCTGCCTCCACCAGCCATTGACAGTGTAGAGATTCCACCCTTTGTGTCTGGTAGTTCATTACCTAATAAC
Source organism: Orientallactaga sibirica (assembly GCA_036365145.1). Classification (NCBI taxonomy): domain Eukaryota; kingdom Metazoa; phylum Chordata; class Mammalia; order Rodentia; family Dipodidae; genus Orientallactaga; species Orientallactaga sibirica. Next base: position 4,807,274 of record JAEOAD010000154.1, read on the forward strand.
TTTGCAGTTTTTAGGTACATGAAAAGTCTGGCTTCATATAAAAATAAATCACCCTCAGTTGTTTCTACTCACACAGAGCCTTTGTACAAGGGTTTCGTAGCAAGGTCAGGAATGAATGAATAAAGGCAGATATTTAAACTTGTCCCTTGGACACAAAGTGCACTGGTTACCTTCAGTCTCATTTCACAACTCTGAAACACTCAAGCATACCTGTCTATTTTTTGGCCCTCATAAAAATGCATGGCCCTGTTCATCTTGCACATGCTCAGTTATAGTCTTCATGGTCATGGATGATTTCAGCAGTCTGCATGCCAATGGGATTCTTTCAGCTAGGATTGGAAGTATACCAGTGAGAAAGAAAGTTTAATAAAAGTGCAAAAAGGGGGACTTCCAGTTAAGATGGTGGCATAGGAACCACACCAAAACAGGCTAGGGGAAAAAAAGCAAAAAAAAAAAAAAAAAAAAAAACCAAATACCCTCTTCTTCTAAAAAGTGAGGTGTATAGTAAATTATCAACCGCAGCAGAGAAGTAGGAGAGACCCAGAGAATCTAGAGTCCACAGAAGCAGGCAGAAGCAGCTCCAGCAGCAATGGCAGTGAGTTCCACGTGGCTGTAGCCACCAGGCTCGGCCTGAGCCGCAGGATTTTAAAGCCAGGTGAGGGGATTTTCCAATCACACTGGCCTCCTGGCAAACTCAAGAAACATGGAAGGAGGAGGGCAGAGACCAACGGAGCGGCTTGTGAGGAAGAGGATCGCGTGGACCAGCAGACGGACTTTAGCCACCATCCACAGCCTCCCCTCCCCCACCACCAGCACAAGTGCCAGCAAGCACCAGAGGCCTGGGGAAGGGAGCTCACCTACCAGCAGCCAGCACCATCAGAGCAGAGACCCACTGACCAACCCGGCCTTCCTGAGCCCACAACATAGCAAAGAAGGACCCAAGGGGTCGTGCAGCAGAGCTGAGATCAAAGCTGTCCCAAAAGAAGCTTCTCTTTTCAGATGGTGGCAACCTTGGGATGACTCAGAAGGCACAATGGTGCTGAGAAGAAGGGACAGAGGAGTGCTCAGCACTGAAACATCTCAAGCCCACCTTCCAAGGCTCAGGGTCCATTGCAGAAGAGAGGATGGAAAGAATGTAAGAGCCAAAGGAAGAGTAGGACTCCTTACAACGTGCTCCTCCAGACACAAAATGGCCTGGATATCCATGACCTCACACTACCTTCACAAGACCATCATAATAGGAGGAAAAAATCATGACATCAAACTGAAAAGAGAGACTGATTGAGAGGGGGCGGTAATATGATGGAGAGTGAAATTTCAAAGGGGAAAGTGGAGGAAGGGAGGAAGTACCATGGGCTATTGTCTACAATTAAAGAAGTTGTAAATAAAATAAAATAATAAAATAAAATAAATTTTTAAAAAGTGCAATAAGGAAAGTTGGAGGAATGGCTTATTGGTTAAAGTGCTTGTCTGCAAACCTGAAGGACTCAGGTATGATGCCCCAGGACCCACATAAGCCAGATGCACAAGGTGGTCCATGCTTCTGGAGTTTGTTTGACGTGGCTGAAGGCCTATTCTCTCTCAATATCTGCCTTTCTCTCTCTCTCTCTCTCTCTCTCTCTCTCTCTCTCTCTCTTCTTGTTCTTCTTCCTCTCAAATATAAATAAAAATAAAATATAAGACAAAAAGTTCAGTGAGTAATTATCATAATAAGAATACCAAAGTAGATGGCATTACTTACCTCCAACTCGAGGGCTACTTGGCTTTTAATTTTAAAGCAAGCTATCCCCATTGCCCACAATGTACTCAACGTAAAGAAAGCATGTAGGTGGCTCAGTTTCTACCGTGAATTCTGCCACTAGCCACTGACTACTGTGACGCTGGACTCTGCAGAGAGACCCGTCATCACCACCTCCCAGAGGTGGAAATGTCTGAATGAGGGCGAAACACCCAGTAAGTGGAACTCGAATTCACTGAGGTATAGAAACTTATTACTTGATACTATAATGCAGACTCCATGTCATAGTGTCAGAGTGCAGAATCTACCACATCCACAGGGAATCCTATGTGAACTGCTTGGTTACTGTGTAGTTGTCAGAGTCACAATCTCCTCTCAGGAACAGCAAATATCTTTAGTTGATTAGCTATGGTAACAAGGTTGTCATTCTGGGAGAAGGGAGCTGGCAACAGTAAAGAATAGACACTAAAATTCTTCCCACTTGATCACCTTGACGTCTTCCAAACATCAGTGTGATTCAGTGAAGAAGGGGAAAAGTGAAAGAATGGTCTCCTAGCCCTGAGGATAGCCACTCTGAATACAGCATATCAGGTCCTGACAGGGAAGTCTGAGCACTTTTTCTTATTTATTGATTAAACAAACGCATTCGAAGCATTGTGAACTCAAAGCCAGGAAGTAAGCTTTGTAGAAGAGACATTTTGATGATGTCAAATTCTGACTGTTTTTATCTAGGCATGGTTGTTCACACCTTCATTTCCAGCACTCTGGAAGTAGAAGGAGGAGGATCACTGTGAGTTCAAGGCCACCTTGAGATTACATAGTGAATTCCAGGTCAGTCTGGGCTTGAGGAAGAACCTACCTCACATAAATAAATAAATAAATAAATAAATAAATAAATAAATAAATAACCAGTAAGTAAATAAATAAATTCTGTTTTCACCAGATGCACTCTGTCTGATGTGTTCAGCAGATGAGTGAGAATGGGAAACAACATGTAATCCTGCCTTGGCCACAAGGCTTTGCTAAACATTTCAGTCAGTATTCAATAACTTCCAGAGAATATGTTTGAGGGACTAAAAAGCTTTCACATGTCAAAAAATAACTGAACAATTTGGAAAAAGTTGTGTATGTTTGGACTCATGGCGCCTAATAAAAATGTAATTCAGAGTCTGAGGAGAAGGCCCACTGCTTAAAGGCATTTGCTAGCAAAGCATGGCAGCCTGAGTTTATTCCTCAGTATCCACATAAAGGCAGATGCACAATGTGGCACATGCATCTGGAGTTTGTTTATTGTGGCAAGAGTTCCTGGATCTCCCATTCTACCCCGCTTTCTCTCTCTCTCTCTCTCTCTCCTTCTGCTTTCAAATAAGTACAAATAATATATTTAAAAAAAAATAAGACAAGTAATTCAGAGGAAGCAATTAGCACACTATACACATCTACATAAATGGACACTTGGAGTTTTCCATATGCACAAATTAGGTTTTCAAAGACTTAAGCATGTTTTGGTGTGGCTAGCTAAATTTTATAACATTTATACGGGCAAGGTGGCACTCCCAGCACTTAGGAGGCAGAGGTAGGAGGATCACCATGAGTTCAAGGCCAACCTGAGACTACATAGTGAATTTCAGGTCACCATGGGCTAGAGCAAGATCTTACCTTGAAAAACAGAAAAGAAAACTTTATGCCATGTGATAGCATTATCCATTCACAAGTGGCAGGTAAATGTACATTCTACAGGATGGGAATACAATTGACATGAGATAATTTTTTATTATTTTATGATTTATTTATCTAGTGCATTAAGGACAGGGAGAATTCTTACATAAAACTTGTACATATATGCACACAAATGCTATGGTTGACTGATCAACATAAAATTGACAAAAATGATAGCAGGCTCTTACATCACTATTACAGATTTGTGATAAGTCATAAGAATTATTTCCAATGTTACTAGTTTAAAAGTTCCATATTTAAATTTATATGTAAGATTAAGGAAAGAGGGTGCTACTAACCCTCCCTTTGTGTCTTCCTCTCTCTGATAAAATGTCCAGGGGACTTCATTTCCCACATCCTTAGGTACCATCTTATCTCTTGTGACAGCTAATCTCTATTGTCAACTTGATTGGATAAAGGATCTAGCCATGGATCCTTGGGCTGGTCTATTAGGGCATTTCCAGGAGGAGTAACTAATAGGGAAAGAGCCTCTTCCAGAGTGGACAGTCCTTCTGGAACAGTCTATAGTTGAAGAGTTCCCAGGAACCAGCCGTGCATTTGCCTATGCTCCTTGCTCCTCCCTGGTGTGCACATCTGTCCTCTTGCTGCCATCTTTTGTTGACATTAGACTTCCAGCTTGGTCTGCAGAGCAGCATATTTCCCAGAACCCTCTAGCCCATATTTCTAGAGCAAGGTTGTAAAGGCATCCTGCCTCTTACACTGAACACCGTTCTCAGCCTCACATGCATGTGGACAGCCATCGTTGGACCACTCAACATGTATAGTGTAGGCCAATCTGATAAATTCCTCTATAATATATATCCATCTCATCTATCAGTTCTGTTACTCTGGACAATCCAAACTAATATAGCGCTTTTTTTTTTCTACTGCTAACTCACTCTTAGTCATTCTCATACTACTATTCTGAAGGCCTGTGTTTCTGTAAAGATTTGTTGGATTTCTCTTGGAAGCAAAAGCCAAATCTGGATGCTTTGTTGATGATAGCATAATGCCCTCTGCATTCATATCTTGTAGCATATCTGGCAAAGAAGTTGTCTATTTGAGATGAACATATTTGATTGGATATTTGATAGACAGATTAATTGACTGGCTGAATTTATAGGAGGCAGAGCAGAAAAGAAACCACTGTTCTTTAGAGGCAGTGCAATTCTGTGTTTCAGATAGATATGATCTAAACATCATTGCAGAACACCTCTGTAACTAGGGGGAGAGCTATAAGAAACAGTTTTGGAAATTATGTTTATCTAAATTATAACGTAATCATTTCCATCTTATTTTACAACTCCAAATGGTTTTATATAATTTTGAGTTTCTTAATATTACAAAAAAACAATAAAACATTCCTTGTGAAGGCACAGGAAAATTATATGTTCTCTCCATTCCTCATACAAACAAATGTTGAACACTTGTGCAAATGCAGACATTTGCTCACACGTGTGCACATAGACATGCACACCCATACATCTCTATATATTAGGCCAACATCACTTGAACCATAAGTCTCTTCATTGCTGCTTTGAAAATGCAATTCTTTAATCTACATTACGTTAAATCAAATACTTTGCATTGTATACTAAAGTGCCATTCAAATAGCACAGACTTCCCTGGCTGTCATGTGGGATGCATTCAGTACCACAAAGTTTTCCATTGAGTGAACAAAGCTAACTGAGGGCATCCAAGAAGAAACCTTCATAGATAATTGGCTAGCTCTGGGGGCTAGTGTAGCGTAACACGATTCCAGGTTGAATCAAATTCTGGAGCAGAGTACTCCAAAACTGAGGACAACAGGATGAAAAAGAGAGTATAGAGTGTTTACATGCCAATTAAAGAGTATGTTACATTTTATTTTGCTCATTTTATTATTATTATTAATTATTATCTACCATATAAATGAATTTATGAATGCATTTCAAAAAACTTATTTACATGTTTCAAATTATAAAGTTGAAAAAAGGCACATAGCTATTAACTGGAATGACCACAGAACTTCATCAAGAATCTATTATCTTATTTTTATTTTGAAAAATATAAAAAGCTTAAGAGAGACTTTGATTGAACTTGCACTGTGACATGTACCAGGCACAGGGAAATTTTAGACTAAAATGTATATTATATAAATTTTAAACTCATTACTGACAATAGCAGAGATGAAAATTAGCTTTTGATTCAAACACACATAATTATATTTGATGTTAAAGGTTTCTAACTTTAAAATTATAGGGCATTTTAATTTCACTTAATGTGAATCGATTTTTTCTTTTTCTTTTTTTTGGATATAAACCAAAGATTAAAATGGGTCCTTTATTACCTACCCAATATTTTCTCAATTTATTTCTTTTCCATTTCTTTTCTTCTTTTATTCTTTCCATCTTTCTTTCCATACATCAATCCATTCATTTTTCATCATATTCTGACCATATTTTGCAACATATTTTGTGCTCACCAATTATATTACATAATTGTCTTTCATGCGCTAATGCCATGTAGTATAATTTCTAAATACATAAATATAGTGTGTCTAAGTAAGAACATTGTAATGGATTGTACATTGGAAGACAGTTATTTATTGGTTGTAGTGGTGGTTTGATTCAGGTGCCCCCCATAAACTTAGGTGTTCTGGATGCTAGGGCCCCAGCTGATGGAGATTTAGGAATTACCACCTCTTGGTGGCAGTGTATTATTGGGGTGGGCTTATGGGTATTATAGCCAGTGTCCCATTGCCAGTGTTTGGCACGCTCTCATGTTCCATTTATCCACCTTATGCTGGCTAGGAGGTGATGTCCACCCTCTGCTCATGTCATCATTTTCCCCTGCCATCATGGAGCTTCACCTCGAGTCTGTAAGCCAAAATAAACCTTTTTTTTTTTTTTTTTTTTTTTTTTTTTTTTTTTTTTTTTCCCACATGCAACTTTTGGTCTGGTGTTTACTGCCAGAAATGTGAACCTGACTTCAACAGCTGGTATACACCATATGTAGTTTACACACTAACACACATGACTCTGGGTTATAATTCAAAGGGTAGACACCACTATGAGCTACTCACGTGTCCCCTTCTGCTCTTCACTCCAGCACATGTTTTCCTTCTCTTTTCTGCTATATCCCTCATTTGTTTGAGGATAATACTGGACTGATTTTTTCATAGCTTTCCATGTAATATATTGATAAATGAATGCATCATTTATATCTGCTATGAAAGGATTGTGTACAGTAAAGTATTTTGATTTCAACTAGTCTTTTCAGTATTTCCTGTAGGTTGATATGGCATAGTCTGCATAGTCTGAATAATTGATATGGCTCTCTTAGTTTTCCTAAATATACTTGGTCTTTAGTTTACTGGTTTTGGCTAAAGCACATGGTCTCCAGAGAATCCATAGTGTCCCTTTCCCAGTAGTTCTTGTGAAAGTCAGCCTAGAAGTTGCACAGTACTGATCCCGATAGCCCTGGAGGTGGTACCTTCCTCTCCTTCACAACTCAGCCCACTTTGAAGTTCAAACACAAAACACATCCCAGGTGGTCTTGTCCATGTCTGAGGGCTGCATCTGGAGTTGCCTGCCATTCCCTTTCTCACTCTGGGCACTAGGAGTTAGAAATTTAAGAAACTGCCTTTCTTTCTTTCTTTCTTTCTTTCTTTCTTTCTTTCTTTCTTTCTTTCTTTCTTTCTCTCTCTCTTTCTTTCTTCTTTCTTTTTTCTTTCTTTCTTTCTTTCTCTCTTTCTTTCTTCTTTCTTTTTTCTTTCTTTCTTTTTTTCTTTTCTTTTTTTTTTTTTTTTTTGGTAGAATATGAAAGCAATGACAACAAACAAAGCAACAGGTCTGCCAGGAGGTGTAACTAACCACAGCTGTGCTGGCTTGAAGTGTCCTATGGAACATTATGAGTGACATTAATCAAAGGATGACCTTTCCTTTGGCAACATGCCTAAGTGGGAAACTTTTGTAAATGAAATGCATTACAGGTGTATAACCCAACCCTCAAGGGTACAGAATTGCTAAAAAGTCAAAGTTGTTTAAAGACAGAAACATCCAGAGCTATTCCAAGGACTGGTAGTGGCAGCCCATGGACCTCGTAAATTTCAAAAAGTATCGAAGTAGTAAATCTACCCCTCCAAGCTCTCCTAGAGGGCAACTACTGAAAAGACCTGGGTGTGTAGTTAGACAAAGAGACTGGCACATGGACTAATTCAAAATGCTTGTTTATTTTATTTTAGTTATTTAATTTTTGGCGAGAGACACAGAGAGAGCAGGAGAGAGAGACAGAGGGAGAGGAAGACAGAGATGGGCACACCAGCAGTCTCTCAGCTGCTGTGAATGAAATCCAGATGCGTGCGCCCCTTGTGGTCAAGTGCGGCATTGAGCCCTTGTGTCACTTTGCATCTGGCTAAACGTGGGACCTGGAGATTGGAACCGCTGGAGATTGTAACCAGCGTTCTTAGGCTTAGGAGACAGGCGCCTTAACCCCTAAGCCATCTCTCCAGCCCCAAATGCTTGTTTTTTTTTAAACAGGCATTTTGTTCTATGGACCTATCAGAATAACTACCAGTAACTTCTTTTGCTGGTGTGTATGTGTGCATGTAATGTGTGTGTGTGTGTGTGTGTGTGTGTGTGTGTGTGTGGTGTGTTCATGATATTTGTGAGTGTTGTAGTGTGCTGTGCATAGTACATGCATGTGTATGTGCCCTGGATGCACCCTATGTATTTGCCTGCGATAGAGGCCATATGCCTGTGGTGACAAGAGCGGAAAGTTGGGTATATGGCTCCATTACTTTTCTGACTGTTCTTGTTTGAGCTAGAGTCTCTTAGTGTTACAGAAGCTTGCTACTTTTCAAAGCCTGAGAGATTCTCTGGTCTTTGCTCCCTTTTGCAGGACTATGGCTGCAGGAAAATGGGGCCATTCAAGCTGTTCACATGCATTGTGCAAATCCAAATTTCAGGCCCATTTAAACCTTCATGTTTGCACAGTCAGCACACTCCAACAGCTGAGCCATCTCCCCAGCCTGTGATAACTTCTTTTCTGGTCACTTTAGCAGTTGTTCAATGAATGTAAACTTATTTTCTATCATAGTCAGAGGTACATAGAAAGTTACCTCTGCCATCGTTCTCTCATTTTCACCCTGTGGAGTGAAGATGATCTTGACTGTACAGGTCAAAGGGCTGGGGTGTTCACCTTTTTTCAGTTACAGCCCTAATTATGCTAAATCCTTATAGTCATGAACAGTGTGCATTTTTATCTGTGAAGTAGTGTTAAACATTCATTCTCCTTTATTTCTCCACTGTAGTTATACTTCTCTCTTCCTCTCCTCCCATATACAGGTCTCTCCAAGGGTAGTCCTTATTGAATTGTCCATGCTATTTTTAGCATCAAGCATTACATTGTATGTGTCTCTTAGAGTTTTGATAAACACATGAATAATTCATGTTGTACTTCAATGGATAATCAGTGGGATGAAACTCAAATTTCAATTTTAAATAAGTCCTCAAGCGTCAGCATACACAAAGAATCACTGTGCCCCCTAGCCTCTTTCTCAGTTGATCCTCTGGCACACTTTCATAGCTTCTCCTAGTGCTTCTCCTTGCTTCTGTATGCTCTGCACTAACACATCTTGCACCACAACTTATTTTGTTCAACACACAAATTGCCTTGAATTTGACTAGTGTTTGAGCACATAGCATAGAATGGAAGAATTTTTGGTGCTTCTTTTCTTTCTATCCCCCATGAGACAGATAGTCTAAAGGGAAAAGAAGAAGAAAGGGAAGTATAAACACAAGCAATATCAGAACAGATACAAACACATAACTGAATATGACAGCCGCATCCGAAAAAACGAGAATCTAAGTGGCTATAAGAGGGATGGTGATGATAAGTCAGCTACCAGCAATCATACCATACCCTTAAGAATCTAGAAGTCTCATGAAGACAAGAGCAACGGGGATTTAATAAAAGAAGTTGTGCAGAAAGCCCTGTGTGGAAGTCCAAAACTGCCTGTGTTGGGCATTTTGACCATGCCTGATTTATCCCTAACACAGGATGGATGTTAGAACCAATCAATGACCTATAAGCACTTGTAAAAATCTTCTTTCAGGAACACCATATGTGAACATGTAACAAGTGGGGAAAACAGGACTTTGAATGTATTTATGGAAACTGGAACTTTCAAAAACTGAATTTGAATTGGTGAACCTGTGAGATAGTTCTAAAGTGCAACTAAAAAATTACTGAAACATTATAGTTCTTATTTTAATTGCTATTAATATTACTTCATTTTCAGGTACTTCTTTTTTTTTAAATAATAGGTGAATATGATAGCAGAAATGATAGTTTAGTAATGGGATTTTGACGTGGACCTATCTAGCTGACTTTTTGCAACATTCAAATCACAAACAAGTGAAAGGATAGGAAGGGGGAAATAAAAGAAAACCACAAAACAACAAAGAGATAGGAAAAGAATAGATGACTGATCTAATACTCAATTTCGTTACTTTCAAGTTCCCACAAACTTCTTTCTAACAGATTATAGAGAATTAAAAAATTATCATATCCCTTTTGGTTAAGCAAAAGTAGTCTGTTCACCTAGGCCCCAGGTATTCTCCATCATCAATGACCCCAGTGCGTACTCTGGGAGAACACTGAGGATACAAGTAGGGCTGGGGGCTCTTTCTGTGGGTTAGTAAAAAAAGGCCAACCAATACTTCCCTCTGATTTTTATTTACATTATAGAAAACAAAAACAGAGTTAAACCCATGAACTTAATAGAAAATAGACTGCGAGAAAGGCCTCATCCACCAGATTCAAAACATGACTGAGAAGTTGGAAGTGAGTGGGAGTGCCATGTTTTAACAAAACAGGTTGAAGGCTCTACATTTAAAATTAATACAGGAAAAGAGACATTCCAGGCAAAGAGTAAAATTAGTAAGTGTGCAGGATAGGATTATGAAAGCAGGCCATAACTTATAAGTGGTGAGTAAAGAGTTTGATTAACAATTCCAAGAGACCAAGTGCTTTTCTAATTATCATTTTTTGGTACTTTTCCACATCCTTAGATATAACAAGTATACAAGAAGTCACACATTGATTCAAGGAACAAGAAAAAATAATGATGAACAAAAACAAATCATTGACTATATATTACAAAAAATGCAGTGAGAAAGATGGGATAATTAGAGCTGGTTTCCCAGTGATTCTAGTACCCAGGTGGCATGGTCAGTTTCTGAATGGAAAGAAACAACGTGGAGGGAAACCAGCCTTCATATCCACCACAGAGATGGTCAAGGCCAGTGTTCACTCATACTTCCTGTATTTTCAAAATATTTCTGTATGACACAGAGAGAGAAAAAGAGAGAGAGAGAGAGAATGAACATGGGTGAGTCAGGGGCTCCTGCCACTGCAAATGAGCTTTTGATGCGTGTGCTGCAGTATGTGTCTGGCTTTATGTGGGTATTGGAAAATCAAACCCAGGCCATGAGACTAAGAAAGCATTTGTAACCACTGAGACATCTCCCCAGTCCCATGCATCCTGTTTTAAACATGTACAAATAACTCACCATAGTTTGAGCATTAAAATAACAGAATGAACCCATAAGGTAACAACTGAAGGCCAAAATGGTTCATAGAAAAGGAAGGAAGGTTATTATTCTTGGTGAGATTTGAAGGATTCTACAAATAAATCATTAGGATAAAACTAAATAACTCAACACAAATACAGAAATGAAAAAGACAATGGGGAGAGAAAATGGGTGATAATATTTGAACAGCATAGGCAGGCATTGCAGGACACCCCATGCCCAATGTGCATGAGAAGAAAGCAGAACATACTGGGGAGGAAATATGCAAAATAAAATATTTTTTTAAAAAATGGGGCTAAAGAGATGTTACAACAGTTAAGGCATTTGCATGCAAAGCCTAGTGACCCGGGTTCAATTTCCCAGTACCCACATAAAGCCAGATACATAAAGTGGCACGTCACTCTGCAGTTCATTTGCAGTAGCTAGAGGCCTTGGAACACCATTCTCTCTCTCCCTATGTCTGTCTCTCTTCTCTTTGCTTTGTGGAAAGACATGAGCTGTTTAATTTTAAAGAGATTGCATTACACAAGAAGATCTACTTCGAAGCACATTATTTGGAAATTTCAGATGTCATAGTCAATTTACCAGTTGCTGTGACAGGAGATAGGCAAATCACAATTAAACAAGAGTGTATCAGCAATGTCTCAACTGCTGTTCACCTGGCTGTACCACCTACCTGAGGTTCTGAATGCTTCAGTGGCCTCATGAGCACAGAATGTAGGGTGGATGAGGATATTTGGGAGGAGCACAGCTGCCTGCTGTCTTTCTACATTCTTCCTTAAAGCTTGCATATGAGTTGCTCTAGTCTCAGTACAGAACAAAATAGGGTGGGCAATGAAAAAACACTAATTTTACATCTTGAGATGTGGTCAAAGAAGATTAAAAATACATTATGGATACCTTTTAAAATATAAATAACCGATGATTTACTACTTTAACTAATTTTAAATGTGCAATTAAGTGACATTCAAGGACATTGACATCATTTTAGTCATTTTATGTTGATGTTGCACTCACTCTTCTAGCGATATGAACACCTGTCTATTCATCCCATCCTGTACATCAAAGGCAGACCAAAGACATGATTCCACCCAAGTGTAGCATGGTGAAACCAGTGTCTATTGGAACATGAAATATGGTTAAAGGAACATGAGTGGGAGATTACATAGAAGAAATGGTCAATTTTGGATGGCTATACCATTGGAGAAAAGTCTCTCTCTGTTCTGGCTATTAGATGCTTATATATCCTTGAAGAAAGGAGGGTCTCATGGGTTTATACACATCTCGAGCATCTTGGGAGCTTTTTGGTCATTCCTTCATGTGTTTTCAGAGCCCTCCCCCTTCCACAAGAGAACATTATGGGACGTACATGTCCACATGAAGATAATCACAAGCTGACTAATCCCAAGATGAAAAGTGTCACACCGTGTCTTGAGGACACTATTTCACAAGAGTACTGAAGCAGTATACCTGAATCAGGGTAATTTATGATGAACAGAAATTTATTTCTCATAATTGTAGAAAGGGACCATCTTGTCTTTTAAAAGGACACAAATCTCACCTCTGACGGAAGAGTACTAATGGCCTAGACACCTCTCAAACACAACACACTGCTCCAATGACAATTAAACTTCAACAAAAATTTGAGAAGAGGCAAACATTCAGGTTATAGAAGGAACTATGTCCTCCTTCTTCCTCTTCTCATTCCCTAGCAGTCATCAACCTATTTGTCTTGATTAAGTTAACTACTACAAGTAACTCATAACTCTTAACTCTTATAAGTAGAATTACAATTATTTATTTATTTATTTATTTTTGGTTTTACGAGGTAGGGTCTCACTCTACTTCCGGCTGACCTGGAATTCACTATGTAGTCTCAGGGTGGCCTCAAACTTATGGCAATCCACCTACCTCTGCCTCCCGAGTGTTGGGATTAAAGGAGTGCACCACCACGCCTGGCTAGAATTACGTGTTTATACCTGTCTGATTTGGTCCTTAGCATCAGTTAAGTCTTCAAAGTTCATCTACATTGTTGTAAGTATCAGATTCCTATTCTTTTTTAAAGCTAAATCGTATTCACTTAGTAATATGGAATACTTCACAAAATTCCATGTCATCTTTGAGTTGAGACCATGCCAATCCCTTCCTTCCTCCAATTTCAGATAGTGAAGGAAGCATGAATGAGTTGATACAAATTGTTTAGTTACAATGAAAACTCACTGAAATATTACCTAGTAGTTGAATGGAAGTTGGAAAATAGTGATAAGTGAACTAATTATTCATTCCCAATGAATGGAAAATATTTGGAGACAGGAATGCAAAGTCCACAGGGAGCCATTTGAAAAGAGAAATAGCAAACCAGGCATGGTGGTACACTCCTTTAATCCCAGCACTTGGAAGGCTGACATAGGATCACTGTAAGTTCAAGGCCAGCCTGAGACTACATTGAATTTCAGGTCAGCCTTTACCTCAAAAAAAAAAAAAAAAAAAAAAAAAAAAAAAAAAAAAAACCAGCAAGCAGCAAACAAAAAAGAGATATAGCAAGAATTTTTCTCTAGAATGATTTCAGATAATGGGAAAAGGTTTTTTAATATACTTATTTTATTAATTTAAAATTGTTAGCAGTTAAAGGCATTTTACTGCTAAGCCTAAGTAAGGACCTAAGAATGCAGGTTCTCTTCCCTGTTACCAATGTAAGACAGATGCACATGGTGGTGCATGCATATGGAGTTTGTTTGCAGTGGCTAGAGGCCTTGGCATGCTCATCCTCTCTCTCTCTCTCTTTCATCTTTCTATCTGCTTCTTTCTCTCAAGTAAATAAAAATAAAATATCAATGTTTAAAAAATATTAATGGTATTTTCATTACAGGTGTTATTTTATACACATACAAAAAATGATGAAAGTTGCATTTACTCATACTACAACTTAATAAACAGAATTTTAACTCAAAGCTATACCCAATGTACATTTTCTTTCTTTCTTTCTTTTTTTTTTTTTTTTGGAGAGAGACACAGAGAGAGATAGAGAGAGAGGGAGAGGGAGACAGGTAGAGATGGGGGCGTCAGCAACCACTCAGCTGCTGCAAACAAAATTCAGATGCGTGTGCCCCCTTGTGGTCAAGCGCAGCATTGTGCCCTTGCATCACTGCATCTGGCTAAACGTGGGACCTGGAGATTGGAACCAGCGTTCTTAGGCTTAGGAGGCAGGTGCCTTAACCGTAAGCCTTCTCTCCAGCCCTGAACAATGTTTACCTTTCATGAAAGCAGAGTGCCTCTCCAAGATGCTTTCTTGAATTCACTTACCAGGATGGCCAAGAAAGTCTTATGCGAAAGGATTGCATAAAGTTAGGAAAGGAAGAAAAACTACAAAGAGAAATCAGAAAAGACATGGTAATGGCCCAACATCAAAAGGTCTTTGTTCTTGTCTACTTGTTTGACATCTTCTATAACTGCTACTACTCTGTTGTCTAGGACATCTTAGGACATCATTTTCTTAGTTGAACTACCCCTGTTGATGCTACTTTACTCTTTAATGGAAGTCTGCCTGCTTTTTTGGACACCAGCCTTGTCACTTGCTTAGAATGTATGGGAGTTCTCTGTAAATATACTGGCTTAATTCCCATCCAACCCTGTAGTTTCACAAAGATCCATGCCTCTTCAGAACTGTTTTCACATTAGCATCAGAGTTCGTCCAAACATCTCCATTCAAAGCTTCAGGAGACAGAGAAGGGTGTGCTCACTGATTCTCCATATCTTTGTGAACAGCACCTATGCAACCTCAGTTTCCAACCCTTGGCTTTCTTTAGTTTAAGAGAGAAAATCATGATGTCCCAAGTATCTTTCAGGACTGATAAACACAAGAGCATGTTGTCAATGTGTTTTCTTTCCTTCAACTTTTATATATAGATTTTTTTCTTTTAATTTTACAGAGAGTGAGACAGAGAGAGAGACAGAGGGGGAGAGAGAGAGATTTGGTGCACCAGGGCCTTAGCCACTATAATTGAACTCCAGATGCTTCTGCCACCTAGTAGGCATGTGCAACTTTGTGCTTGTCTCACCTTTGTGCATCTAACTTATGTACTTATTGGGATCTAGAGAGTGGAACATGGGTCCTTAGGCTTCACAGGCAAGTGCCATAAGACATCTCTCCAGTCCTATATATAGTTTTTTTTTAATATTCTTATTTAGTTATTCATTTATTTTATTGAAAGATAGATAGATAGAGAGGGGGAGGGAGAGAATGGGTACATCAGGACCTCCTTCCACTGTAAATAAACTCCAGAGGCATAAACTGCTTTGTGTATCTGGCTTTTCCATAGGTACTGGAGAATCAAACCAGGATGTTCAGACTTTGCAAGCAAGCACCTTTAACCACTGAGCAATCTCCCTAACCCCAATTTTTATATGGTGATGTTCTTGTGATACTAATTATAGCATTTTCCTTAGTGGTTTTTGATGATGTTAAAACTTGGTTTAGAAATGTCAACTGTATCTAAGTTTCTCTGTGTGCTTACCTTTTTCATCTTTTCAATTATTTCCAGTTCAAATTAAATCTACTATGATTCTGTGGTCATGAAAGTCATATTCATTAAGAAACATTGGTGCTAGGGAGATGTCTCAATGAGTAAGAACACTTACTGTGCAAGCATGAGGATGTGAGTGTGTTCCTCACACCCACACAAAAAGTTGGGAATGCCAGTGCCTCGGTGTAACCCTAAGGATGAGGAGGTAGACACAATTGGTGGAGCTCCATGGTCAGCCAGTCAGCCAGTCTAACTGAGAAAATGATATACTGGGTTGAAGAGATGGCTTAGTGGTTATGACACTTGCCTGTAAAGCCTAAGGACCCAGGTTCTATTCCCTAGTACCCATGTGAGCCAGATGCACAAGGTGATGCATAAGTCTGGAGTTCATTTGAATCAGCTAGAGGTCCTGACATGCCCATTCTCTCTCTCTTTCTATCTGCCTCTCTTTCTCTTTCACACAAATAAAATAAATATACTTTTTAAATGTTAGCTCTGCATTTAATGGGTGACTCCATCTTAAGGACATAAGGCAGAAGAGCAACAGAAGAGGGCACCCCATGTACTCCTGTGTGCTCTATGTGTGTATGGTGTGCTTGGAGTGCATGCATATGTACACACACACACACACACACACACACACACACACACACAGCAAACACTTAATGCACATACAACACCTAGGGAAAGAAAGAAAGAAAGAAAGAAAGAAAGAAAGAAAGAAAGAAAGAAAGAAAGAAAGAAGAGAGAGAGGGAGGAAGTAAGGAAGGAAGGAAGTTCTAACTTCTCCCCTGTATATGCTGTGATCTTCAAGGGAGCATTCAAGCACTATGTCTCAATCTTCCAGTAAAGAGGAGACAATAATACCTATAGCACTATTAAGGTATATGGTGTTGTGATCATAAGTAAGACCTTAAGGCCTTGCATGTAATTAGAATGATTCTGCTCCTCTTTCTCATCCTTACTATGATTAACATTATTTCACCATTGATTATTATGACTGGAATACAGAATGCAAATACTAATAAACGATGGTCTTAACTCCAAAAGAGGGTGACTTTCCTAACAAATGAAAAATCCATGGCATGGACAGTCCTATGAAATAAGAATCTTCCAGTGGTATCTTATAGGAATTCTCTCATTAAAGGAATTTCTCACATCAAATAGGCTATTCCTAATGATCATTAAGACACTTCTTTCCTTTCAGAATGATTACGTCCACTTGGCTTATTACTTACTGCTTATAACCCTGGCATGTCAATGTGTGTCCAAACCTTTCTTCCCTCTAGTCCAAACTGAGGACACTCAATTGTACAGATTCAGGTCACTGTTTCTGCATGTGGCTGCCACACAAAGTGGTTTCTTCAAACTCAAGAACAGCCAGGAAACATTCCCCTCTCTTTTTTTTTTTTTTTTTTTTTTTTTTTTTTTTAATGCTGAAAGCCTGAGAAAAAAGACACTGTCTTTTCTTCTCTTATACTCCCCCAGGAAAATGACAAAATGACATTCTTTCTCACTTTCTGTGAAATGATTTCTGTTAACAGTTCTGGAAAATGCTACAAAGATGTGAGAGAAATGATGGCAGGATTTGTTGACAAGAAGGCAGAATGAGGGAGTTCAGTAAAAGATAAATCACCCACATTAGAGGCTGAGGAGTCTCTGGGCTTGGGTCCCATGTGCTCTTCTCTCCTGTGGTCTGTGGTTATCACAGAACCAGCCATAGTGGATAGTCCATGTCTTTCAAGTGACACAATAAATAGGACTTCAAATAGAGTCAAATGAATCTCACCATTAGTGAAATAATTTGATGCTTAGCCAAAAGTTTTCCTTTTGTTGTTTTAGAATATTCATCTGTTTTAGATAATAGAAGAGAAAATACTGAAATAAAGAAAAGCAGACAAATTTGGAAACTTCAGCTTAAAGTGTTCTTATGTTTGCAGGGCATAACATCCTTTAAGAAAATCAAATTTCATTAAAAGGGAAAGACCACATCATGTCTACCTCTCTTCAACGTGTTAACAGGAGTCTAAAGAAAGAACAGCTGTTTACCAAGTCAGGCCAATGTACCTGGAATTCATCTCATGAGTCTCGTTGGAGACCAATCTAGACTCTTTTGTTAGAGTTCATGATTGTAAAGTTGCTGAATCACTTAGGAAAAGAGTCCATGAAATAAATATAAAGGGAATAGTCAGTGTAATGTGAGGTAGATGAAAGCTTGGAAGTCAAGGATTTGTGAGCACTGACCAGGGCATAACCATTGACTTAAAAAATTATCTCTGGCCAGGCATGGTGGCATATGCCTTTAATCCCAGCACTTGGGAGGCAGAGGTAGGAGGATTGCCATGAGTTCGAGGTCACCCTGAGACTACATAGTGAATTCCAGGTCAGCCTGGACCAGAGTGAACCCCTACCTCGAAAAACCAAAAATAAAAAAAATAAAATAAAATAAAATAAAATAAAATAAAATAAAATAAAAAATAATTATCTCTGAAAGCCTTAGTTCTTATCCTATAAAATGGGCGTGATGTTTGTAGTGTTTTTAGTTCCAAGGCAGTTTTTGAGAAGTATTTAGCATAGTACATGCTAACAGTCTGACATTCAGTTAAGATTATCATTATTTTCCCCTTGGTATAAATAATATCATCAGATATAAAAACGTGATAATTTGGACAAATATTTTGGAATATTTTCAAGATTATTGTCACCAGACAATAATAGACAGATGCAATTGATTATTAGTTCACATGGAATTGCAAAGTAAAATTACTTACGACCAAAGTGATGAGGTAGGACCTCTCAGGGTCTCACTTCTGAAATTCATGGACAGAAGGGTGAAGGAGGGGCATGGCGAGAGAAAGGACATGGAGGTTTTACCTGTGCGTAAGATCATCAAGAGGTAATGAACAAATTTTCTGATTCAGGCAAAGGTGAGTGTTACAGAACGAGATATACAAGGATGGAGAGGGTGGGGAGGCCATGGGAGTGAGCCTTAGGGAAGCTAGGCAGGCATCATCACACCCTGTTACTCTCTTTAGAAAGACTCAAGGCTTTGTAAGGAAGCCACAGTGTGTATCCCAGAACATACTGGAAGTGTCTTTTTCTGTGAAAACAGGCAGGAAATTCACTATGTAGAATACCAAAAGGGCTGATAGAGATTAGGACCAAGGTAACTTTTACCTGTAAGTAGTCAGCTAGCCACAGAAGCATAGAGGTCAGTCTGCCCTAGTGTGACTTGAATTCCAGTCTGATTCCATCTCATCCAAGATGGCTGATGCAGCAGATTCCTGGTTCTTCAAAGTGTGCTGGGTTTAGCCCCATTGGGTGGGCCCTGCCTTAATCAGTACTACTCCTGGGCCCATGAGCCAATAAGGATCTTTCCCATACACCGGAAATTTTTAATTGCATATCAAATTCATACAAATGGATCTCAGCCATGTGTGTCAGATTTTGCCCTCCAAAATTCTTCCCCATGTGAGAGGTGTCAGGAAAAAGTAGGAAAGAAACATGAGGAAAGACTTGGTTCAACAGCCGAGATGGGCTTTATTCAAAATGCCTGAAAAGAATACTGACCAGGCATGGACAGAACCACCTTCCCTTACAGACTATGGGGTACTTATGGCATTAAGGGGGGGTCACTGGGATTCCTTGGTTTCAGAGCAGTCCACCTCAACTTGGACCACTACCAGAACTGATAATGAGGGGATGTGGTCTGGATCACTCCAGGAATATGACAGTTGAGAGGAGTGGTTGGGTCACTCTTGGGAAACACAGTTATAATGAAATGTCAAATAGAGTGCAAAAACGGAGTCCTTCTGGTTCTAACAAGAGAGGACTTCCTGGACTTTTCCTCTTGGCTTGGAAGCTTTCATGTTTTTGATTCTCTTCTCTTTACACCCTAACCTTAATAAATTTTGTATAACTTACTCTTTTCTGAGTCTGCATTTTGCAATTCTTTGATAACTTGAACAAGGACTCAAGGCTTGGGGAGTTACAATCCTAGGAGTCTTCTAGATTATTAGGCAGATATAATCTCTCCCAGAGATCCAATACCATGTTAATGTTACCATGAGATCAAATCTAACTTAAGGTTTCTCTTTACCAGAAAAGACAGTGACAAATTATTGAACATTATGCAATATGTCTAACCTGTCTGTCCCTCAGATTTTTCATCTGTGAAATGGCTATTTGTTTCTACACTATTAATGATGTTGCTGAGATGATTAAATAAGGACATGAAGCCATAGGTTCAGAAGCTTTTAATGAGTATGGCTCAAAAATAATTCAGGCAAACAATTCTAGCACAGTATATTGAGCTAATCATCAAGAAGGTGATCTTAGCTTGCAGAAGGACATAAGTGGCTCCTCAAGCAAGGTTGGTAGCGATCCTTTAATACATTGACTTGTCAATGGTCTGTTTGCATTGGATATTTTGTGAAGTAGTGTGCGGATAGGCAGACATTGCAAAATGTGGAATTTTGAATAGGTAGCTTCTTTGCAGAAAACAGGAAGTTGATGCCCTTTAGTAGAATCTGAACTTGAATAAATTAACAGAAGATAACACAGCAGAAATGTCTTGCATAGGCATCACATAGTACTACAGTGTCAAATAGAAGTTCTTCTTAAATTAATATTTGAACAAATATGGTTCTAACTACCTTTTCCTACCATGTTTCTGTTGCTTGTGCCCTCTGATGGTGATCTGGCCATGTTGATCTGACCAGGCAGAGATCACATTTTCCCTGATCACGTAATCCCTGAAGATGATTGGTTGGTCTCGTGAATGCACTGTCGAACTGTGTTGCTAATGATAAGATTCCAAGATGTACTTTAAAGCAAAGGGCAGCATTATATTTTATTTAATAAAATCATCGATCGCCACTAGAAAGTAAACTGTGTTTATCTGGAAACCCAGTTCCCGAAGGATTTATTCATAGCAATAATACCTACTGATAACTAACCATGTCACTGCTTTGTAGACTGTGGCCAGTAATGTCTTAAGCAAATGAATTCAGAGATTTTCCTCAGCTTGTGTGCATAGGCTACAAAAGGGAAAACAGCCCAAATTGAACCTATGTGGGTCTGAATTATTGACTTTAGCTTTGAAGTGCAAATGAGCTAGATGAAAACATACTTAGACTACAGCACAGAAACTGTCCTGACGGGCTGGTGGATGCAGCATTAACTGTTCTGTGTAAGGACGGCCTTGTATTTCAATGGGTCCATTGTCCTGGGACCAGTCATCCCACTATGTTTTTTGCTAATGTTTTTTGTACCTTCTCTTCTTTTCTACTAATTCCACTCTCTGAATTCCATAAAATAGTTTTGTTTTCATGATTTTTAGCTTTGTTTCTTCTAAAACTAGACTTAAACAGACTCTAGTCAGGACACAGCCATTGCAATAATGAACTTCTCAGTAGGCTACATTCATCAGTATGTATTATGAATGTAAACTCCTTTGGAAACTTCTACTTGCCACAATTAATCTACATAAAACTAAGTGAATATGTCTGGAAGGAAGATTGAACAGAGCATTTATATGACGACACAAAATGCCATGTATAAGCAAATTATGAAATCATTTTGAGTGTTTTTCAGCTTCAGCAAAGAGTCTTTTATGGAGCCTGGATGTATAGGACACACTTTGCAAAATGCTAGTAGGAATTGTGTTAACTCATGACATCATTAAAATTAAATGAAGGAATGTACTGCTTGTTCAATATATCCCATCAGCACCACCTTAAGTCATGTACCCAGCATAAATTGAGAGGCCTTGACTAAAGAGCCCACAGGGAAATGCTAGATTTTTGCCAACATAGTAGAAGGTGTTTTGGAGGAAGGTTTTTGTTGAGTGCTGTATCAGTGGCATTTACCATCTGCCTATGTATCAAAAACACTCTCCTTCATCAGATTATGAATTTTTAACCTCTTTCTCCCTCATCCTCTCTCTTCTTCCTTGAAGACTTTATTTTGTTGTCTAGAAATAATAGGGCTTTTGGGGAGGAAAGAGAAAAGACTTGTTGAAAGAAGGACTTAAAGCTGCTTTTGTGTTTCATTTTATAATCTCTTGTGTAAGAAGCAATGCAGATGCCCTTCCCTTTCTGTGGAAGGTTGGTTCTAGGTCAAATTCTGAATCTGTGATGTTCAAGTACACTGTAAAATGGCATAATCGTGTTGACATGCTGCCTATGAACATCCTCCCGTGTACTATAAGTCCTTTCTAGATTACTTATAACACTTAATGTACATGAAGCTATATAGAAGGGTATTATACTATATTACTGAAGAAACAATGACAGAAAAAAAAAAAAAAAAAACTGTGTATATAATCAGTACTTCATGCCAGTCTTTCAAAGATTGTTTTTCCATTCATAGTGTCTTGAATTCATAAATGCGGAAACCACAATTCTGAATTCTCCAGTTAATCTTTTTACTCAAATTTCACCCTTTGCCATTTTCTTTTACATAATGATTCTGTATCAGCTACTTTCTCATTTCTGGGATAAAATAGTTATCCAGGTGTAATTTAGGAAAGAATCAAGTTGCTTTTGTTTTACAGTTCCACAGGTGACTCTCCATTATGGCAGGAAGGCAAAGAAGCAAGCTGATGACTCTGTGCAGCACAGTCAGGAAATAGAGAACCAACAGCAAATGGGGTCAGGTTAGAACACATCCAAGCCCACCCTCAGTGACCACCTTCCTTCAGCAATACTTCAACTGCTAAAAGTTCAAAGAACTTTTGCTAGCAACACAGGGGACCAAATGTTAAGTCACATGAGCTTAGGAGGGACAATTTGCATTCAAAATACATCAGATTTTATCTCCAGAAATGGCCCTGGGGAATGTCATTGTGTAGACTACTATTTTCCAACCAATGCCACAAGGAAACAGTCTGGGATGACATGCAGAGACTATCTTCAAAATGCATTATAATTCCAGTATTCTTAAGTAGCTCTCTCACAGAATAAATATGATGGAGGAAAAATGCAAAATTTATTGAATTGAATTTCCAATAGCTCACACAGAGGTGACAGAACAAAGGGCTCTTGAAAGCCAACAAATGAACTAATCAAACTCCAAATAATTAGTCAGTATCAGTTCAGTGGTGCTGAAGTTTGAATTCCTTAATAAAGGGGTAAAATTATAAGGCAATAGGAACCAAATGAGAAACAAGGAAAGAATATGAACCCATTTGACTATAAAATTGTACCTGAGCCATTCTTTCAGATTAGATAGACCTAAAACCCCATGTTTTGCAGCTTCAAAATGGTTTCAGAAAAGTTTTTTTTTTTTTATTATTATTATCATTGTTCAATTTCATGGGCCTCTGCACTTGAACTTCCAGCCAAGAGCAGGAGTCGAACTGCCAAAAATAAAGTGAAGAAGCTTTTTTTTTTTTTTTTTTTCATGGCATTTGTAGCCAATATTTTCAGGCCCAGGAGGTTAGAAGACACATCTAAACTTCTGAGTGCTAATATGATTTGAAACTTAGAATCTTCTGCTGAGATTTTTTTCCAGTCAGAACCAAATCATGAGCTAAGGAAGCAGAAGGTCAGAATACAATTTCACAAGTGATTTTTCTCTCCTGGCTTCAACATCTGCACAGCTATAGATTTCTGGTAGGTTGCTTCTCCTCTCTGAACCTAACTTCAATATCTATAAAACTAATTATGAGGCATATTATCAAAAGTGAATTATGTTCCTTGTGAACAGCTTCTTTGTGTAACTTAAATCTGCTTGAGTAAATACTCAGCTTAACACGACAATGTATAGCTTAGTGTTCACTATATAGAAGAGCTGTGTTCTACATAGTCCTTATGAAATTATCATTTAATTTATCTGGCATGATAGGAGACCATATTGCCACATAACCAGAATCTAGTTTCTCAAGTCAAAAATGATTGTGATGAAGAACATTCTAAGATATCTACACTTAATCAATTTTTTTAATTAATCTGTTGCCACTATGATTATTTCTATGCTATCTGATAATTAACATTATACCTTTGTTCTTATGGCTTAAAAGTTTAATTTTTACAACTATACATTATTGCAAAAGTCTGTCTCCCCGATTTACCTGAATCCTCTATCTTATTTCTAATTTGACTTAAACTGCATTATAATATGAATAAGCTGATAATCAAGTGTGGTATGTTCAATCAAAGTTGCTACATGTTCAAAGAGAGCCCACATACCTGCCTCTAATGCTAAGGCTTTTGTGAGAATTAATCTGTATTGTTGGAGGATCTCTTTTTCTTCTTATTTCCAGAAATTGGGGTATATCAATATAACACTGAATTATTGCAACAATAGTCTTGGCACACAGGCATTTTTGTAGCTATATTCATAGAAATTCTGCATCTTAGTTAGGAGGCCAGTGTTACAAAGGCATATATCTTTTACCCTTTAAAAAATGAATACCTGCCTGTAGAATTTGATAATTTGGATGCTGGCATATCCACATGCCTCTCTTGATCTCTTATGAGACAGTTTCTAAACTATCTCTTCATTTTTGTATGGCTTTACACCTTCTCCGCAAAGAGACAGCTATTATCTGCAATCACCTAAAATCATCTTAATGCAATTACAGCTTTTGGAATCAGCTTGAGTTCAAATGCTGACTCAAATACATCCTAGTTTTTCATTATAAGCAATTGAATGTATGTTATTAACATAGTTTATGGATGAAATAAATTAGTTTGCCCATTAATACCAATAAGCTCAATCCATGCTATATTATACATTAGTCATTGCTGTAAGTACTTTATATATGTGTAACAACACCAATAAGGCAGATTAAGTCTGCTTCATAGCTAGGGAAGTTGAGGCAACACTGTTAATTAAATTACTTACTACCCCATGTCTAGTAAGCATCCTGTTTAAAATATGAATGCAAAATGTATGGTTTCATTTTGTCTATTAATTATTCTTTAGAGGCAAGCATAACAGACTGGCCTTTTTTTATGCAAGAGAGTGAGAGTGGGAGAGAAAGAGTGAAAGGGAAAATCGACATGCTAGGGTCTCCAGACACTGCAACCTAATTCCAGACCATGGACATTTGCATCGCTGTGTGTCTGGCTTATGTGGGACCTGGAAAGTCAAGCATGGGTCCTTAGGCTTCACAAGTAAGTGCCTTCACCACTAATCCATCTTTCCTGCTATTCTATTAATGATTAATATTAATTATGATCAGGACAATGCTGAGTAGATTTACTTATTCTAATAGTTGATGTTGTTACATTATCTGGAGGGAAAAAGCAGGTTCACGCTTATTTTGTCATCCCTTGTGATTGCTGGATATATTTGTCATGATAATCAGCTATCTCCTGAAAGAGCCTAGGGCCACAGTCACAGGACATTGAACCAAGGAGGTAGCATGTTGTGAGGAACAAGGGAAAGACAATTCAAAGTTGAGAGAAGGGAGGAGGAAGGAAAATTCATGAGAACATTTACAGTTCATAGACAGAGCATGCAGGCAGAGAGGCCTCCCTAGAACAGCTCTTGGGCAGGAACATGAAATGTTCAGGTTGGTAGGACACAAGGAGAGGCTAAGAAGGGAGAGGTGATAGGTGATTAACATTACACCACCCCTCATGCTTGTGTTCCCACAATCTAGATTCATTTTAGGTAAGCCGCTGCAGTCCTTCTCCCCGCTGCTGCATGGGGGTCGTTATAGCAAACGACCAAGAAATCTGATGTGTCAGCCACATCTAATTCCACTTTTCAGTGATCTCTTTATATAAACAAGCAAGGCTTCTGATTTAAAAGTACAAAAGTAGTGAGTGAACTCAATTTATGGATAACTATATGATTGCCTGGATTTTGAATTCATAGGAACAAGGCTGAGAAGAATGAAAAATTAACATCCTTGAGTGCTTACAGAAAAGACACACATATGTACACGCACACACTGTTTGTGATATACAGTTTTTATAAGCCATGAATGAGATAATTCCTCAGCTTTAGAGCTGCCAGCTACTAAGTGCTACTACCACGCCAAGTATGTTCCTTTTTGCAGTCAGGATCGTACACATGCATACGTGGGGAAGAATCTGTGTCAGCTCTTAAGGAAGCATGCCACTATCTGAAGCTAACATCCACAACCTTACCTAGCTCTGTGGACATAAATCATGCTGTCACCACTCAAGGGAGTAAAAATTGTATTTTTTTAAATCCACTGAAACATGCCTTTCCTTCTTCATCACCATCCTGATCCAATAACTGTGAAGAACATGGCAGTATAATCATGGTCATATGATTGAGTGATCAGAAAACAAGACTTACACACATTTTTCAGTTCTTTGCCTTAATTTTATTTTCAAGTCTGATATTTTTATGATAGGTTTTCAGTTTATAGTAGGACTTCAAGAAGCCAAAAAATAGATGTACATAATAAAAAGGAGGCCCACATCAGATGAATGCACATGCCTATTTTCTGGACTATCACGTATTTTAAAGAAATTTATTTATCATGTATTTTAAAGAAATTTATTTGAAGCATGTATTTTATTCTCACAACAACAGGAAAACTCAGAGAAACAGATGTTCCAAAAACAACATTTGTTATAAGAAAGTTTAAAACTTGTTTATAAAAAATTTTTCATTCATTTTTTGACACATGATATAGATTTTCCTTCATCACGATACATCTTAAATGGTTCATTGTATTCTGGGCAGTTTAATTTTGAGATTTAATTTTCAGTTGCCAAATACAAGATTGGACTACATTTTTCATTGATTCCAAAATAACTCAGATATCTAGGAAGAAGATACTTATTAGGCTTCATAGAGTTTTGCTAATTGGGTTCTTTCATAAGCTATGAAACAAACAAACACAAAATAACACTAGAGGAAAGCAGTGGGTGGATCCCTTCAGTACATGGCATAGAAATGGGTTAAAATAGCAACAGACTTTTCTTTCCCTCCAGTTTGCTATTGCCTAAGGTTTCCCCATCCATGGTGAAATATTTTGTCTCTCATTTGAAATTCTTTGGCCTCAACTACATTCTGCCTTTGGACCAAACCACCTGTGAAATAGCTATTTCCCACAGTGGCTCCATGCAGAATGGCTTTGACTAAAATAAACAGGGTGGGCATGGGAGTGATGGGCAAGCAGATCCATACAAATAAGTTGACTCTGCCTACAGTGGCTATAGAAGCTTTTTGTTGTTGTTGTTTTGTTTTGTTTGTGATATTTTTTCAGGTTATTCTAAGGATAAACATAAAAATCCCTCCTGTTGTAGGTGCCTTTTCATTGCTGAAACAAAACACCCATATATAAACAGCCAGTGGGAGGACAGGGTTTGCTCTTGGGTACAGTCTCCAGGGGACACTTCATGATGGCAGGGGAAAACATGCCAATGGGCGAGGCTGGACATCTGCATGTAGAAAATAGTGGCAAAAAAGTGAGCCTGAGTTATGGCAAGGGGAGAGAGGGCAGGATATAGCACCCCTAAGCCCATTCCCAACAATATTCCTCCCTAGCAAGGCTTAACCTCCCAAATTGCCATCAGCTCAGACCAAATATTCAAAACCATAAAATTTATGGGGGACACCTGATTCAATCAACCACAACTCCTTTTGAGCAGGTTCTTAAACTGCATGAATATTTTATGAACCTTAATTGTTTATGATGTTTAAAAATATCATTTAATTTCATCTTGTTGGATCTGGTCAAGAGCTGTCAGCCATCCCAGACACTATTTGGTGTAAAACAGCTGAAATGCACACTAGAAATCTGAGCCAGTGGGGCAAGCAGAAGAATTCCAGTTTTCCATTTCTGGTGCAGAACATGAAATTGCAGGTTAGAGGACTGAGGCCACAAATTTTCTTGGTATGGGGAAGTTTAAAATCCAGCAATTCAGTGAGTCAAGGTTTTAGGAGGGGAAGGAGCAGGTTTTCTGAGGATAGCTCCTGCCCTGACAGCTGTGGTGCAAGGGCCACCAAGCCAGCAGAAGGGGCAAGACAGAAAAAAAAAAAAAAATCAATGGAACAAAGAAGCAATGAACTGGATGGAGAGATAAAATAGAATAAAAGTGGTTGAGGAAAGAAAAGTGCATGAAGAGAGGAGAGAGAGTGAAAGACTGACAGAGAGAGGGATAGGGAGATGGGTCACCTCAGTTCAGGGAGTAGGTGAGGAAGAGACAGTGAAAGATATCCAAGGGAGGTCTTATATGTGCTACCTTTGTGATTGGGGTAACTTTCTTCCTAAAAAAGGGCCTTGGGAAACATGTAGAGTTGTGGGCAGGTGGTCAGGGAAGGAGCTCTGTTGGCTAAACTCCCTTGAGTTCTTTTGGGGAAGTGAGACCTTAGAAGCCTTGGGACTTTGAGACACTCCTAACACACAGCACATACAAGGTCTTTTAAAGTGAGGAACAGTAGCAAATACCACTAAACAAGTGGGGTTTGTTTACTTCAGAATCTCTTCCATCACAACAAACAGGCTGTCTCTTCCATCAGAGCTAAGTAACTCTTTCCCAAAATGCTGGTTTCTTTTCCAAAGGATTTCTGATCATGAGCAGTCTATGAGAACTATGATTTACTTAACAAAAGTATAGACAGCATTATCTGTGTGTTTCTAACCTACACATTTGGTGATTCAAATATCTCTGTGGAAGGAAAGGAAGGATAGTAGCAAAGAATTCAATCCAATGTCTGGGATACTAAAAAGCTAACAGTGTTAAAGGAACTAAATCTAAATAACCTTTCCTAATGTTATATTTATGCCTGAATTAATAATGGTAACCTATACAATGCAATTGCCTAACTTCAAAGTTCAGATGTGACTTTGTATGGCAGAATTAATTTCCTTGATTGCTAATCCATCACACTAAGTGTGATGCATGCGTTATCAAACATGCGTATTTCTGCTATCATTAATTGTGGCATATTGTCACAACTGATAAGGAAATGCAGTAGGAGGAAAAGAAAAGAGGCCCTGATATTGGCAGTTTAGCTATGTCTTCCCACAAGCCATGGCAGGTACAGCCAGAGCCTGCAAAATAAGAGAGGGCCCTAGTGATTCTCAGGAGGAGAAAAGACAGATTTCCACAGGCATCCATCACCTGGCCAGCCTTGCTCTCCATTTGTAAAGCTTTGTTTATACTGTGAGATAATGATTGATGGGGTCTGAACAAATGCTTGGAGAAATCAGGGATGGTGCAGGCACTTAGGTGTGACATTTGGCCACAAGAAATCTGCAGGGAACCAGCCAGCTGGCAATGAGGCCATTCTGAGGAAATTAACACAAATGCATTTAAAAGAAGAGTAAATAATGAGCATTGGGTTAAATGACAGCAAGGAAAAATGGCAATTATGGATATCAGGTAGAGTATGTACCAGGCAGGAGAAAAGGGGAAGGGATATGGCATTATATATTATTTGGGTGGATGTCATTAAGAAAATGACATCTTCTAAGACAATCACTCCTGATAAAAGCAGAGCTTCAGCTAAGAACATAGAGCCTTGAAGAGATAAAGTGCAAATAAGAGAGGTAGCTTTGGAAACTTTTATTTTGAATAAGACACAACCAGAAACAGAAAAGTTTGTAAATTATTGATATTCACACTTTATTCCATTAAAATTCAATGAAAGTAGAATGAAGAAAGAGAGCAAGTCTTATTTGCTGGCATCAGAAGCACGGGCTCTTCTTAATGCGACCCCTGTGCCCTGGCTTCTATATGCTGAGAGTGTGTAGACAAACATTCATCCCATCTACTTCATTTTATTTTACTGTGGGGAGGTGTACAGTACATCCAGATCTAAATCATGACTTTAAGACAAGAGTGCCTTTAACCACTCACAGAAGAAACACTTTAATATCAGTGTCACAGGTTACCTACTTTTGGCTGGCACTAACACCTGACCAAAAGCAGCTTGAGGGAGGAAAAGGTTTATTTTGACTTAGAGACTCAAGGGGAAGCTCTATGGTGGCAGACAAAAGGATGATGTACAAAGAGACTGCACATCACCTCTGCCACAGCAGGTGGCAAATAGCAGCGTGGGAATGAGCCACACAGTGGCAAGGGGAAGCTGGCTATAACACCCATTAGCCTGCCCCAGACAGCACATCTCCTTGAGCATGGATCCAATTCCCAAAGTGCCACGAGCTGAGGATCTAGCATCCTGAACACATGAGTTTATGTGGGACATCTGATCTAAACCACCATAACCAGTCACAGAAGAATCACCAGAGCAGTAGTCACAGGTCCTTCTGCATCTTAAGCCCTGTGTTTTCTGAATCCCTATAGCCAATTTCACTGTTAATGTCTTCAGTAGCAGCACCTAGCTCTGCTGTTCTTCACCAGGCTCACTGTATTTCCCCCTCCATCATGAATCTCTCTCAAGCTTGTTGTCCTTACTTGCTTGGGCAATTGTTCAACCCCAGACTTTCTTTTTCACCACTTGTCACGAGTTTCCCTCTGCCTGGGCCCTTGTTCTGTGCATCCCCCAAGGATAAGGTCCACTTTTCTTTAACCTCTTTCATTTCTGGTTTTGTCTCCTTTAATTGGAAAAAAAATAATATGAAGCCTACACATAGTTACCAAATCCTGCAAAATTTAAGCTGCACAAAGCTTTTTGCATGCTCTCTGCCTCAACATATACACATGACTCAAGTCCCATCCATTGAAGTTATTGGGGTTAAGCATCATATTGGGGATATCAGTGCTTTATTGGCTTCTTTTAAACTTTCCATATGGGAAGAGGGAGAGAAGTAGATGGTCTTTGTTTCAGATCCCTGTGTTGGCACTGGTATAGCTGGGTTCTTCTTGTTGGCTAAGATCTATCC
Organism: Orientallactaga sibirica; assembly: GCA_036365145.1. Lineage (NCBI taxonomy): Eukaryota > Metazoa > Chordata > Mammalia > Rodentia > Dipodidae > Orientallactaga > Orientallactaga sibirica. The sequence continues at coordinate 4,837,616 of JAEOAD010000154.1, forward strand.
ATAGGAGCACATAGATATACATCTATGCTTGCTTATATCTTCCTTCAGCATGTGAAGTCTCATTTATGTTGTGTTGATGGATGTCAATAGTTGTTTTATGCCTTTTTAAATTAGGAGTTTTGCAAGAGAAAATAATATGACCTCTGAGTCTGACTTAAATGAAAATTCATCAAGTACAGGTGCGAGAAATGGAATGGAATTTACTAGGTATGTTACCCAGTTAATTCTAAAAGAACATTCCTGAAAACAAAGAGTATATATTTACCTTACAAGTTGAAATTTAACTTCGAAATCTCATTTATTCCTCCAAATTTCCACTCCATGTAGTAAACAAGCAAAGGACAGGCAAGTCTTAGGGTTTTGGCATAAACTTTCATTTCCTTATTATGTGAGACACTTATATCATTGAAGTTGTGTTCACATAGTAAATAAGTTTACAGACAGAATCAAATCTTCCTCTGTATGATGCACTATAAACAACTAAGAGTGTCAAATAAAAATTCTTTCATAAAAGCTATTTAAAAATTATAAAGAAGGAAGGAAATAAGGAAAGAAAAAGGAGAGATAGATGGAAGAAGGGAGGAAGGAGAGAAAAGAGAATGAAGAAAGAGGAAGGGAATGTAGGGAAGAAGAGTAGATATAAGGACTGTTGGAAGAAATGAGGGAGGGGGAAAGGCAGGCTGGGAATGGAAGAAAAGCAGATTAACCTTTCATTAAAACATAGTTTCTCTCTCTTCCAAGGTATCTAGTAAACAAAACTACTAGAAGAATTTATAATGAAAATTACTGAAAGTTTTTACCAAATCTGTCTTGTATATAACCTGTGGCATTCTCCCAGATTCCACTACCCAACATGCTGACAGTATGTGACTGTAGTCTTTTGTTCTATATTAAGACTTTTGGTCTGCATTAAGTTCTTAAAATCACCGCTTCTCATGATTAATGAGGACTAATAAAGATGTGTTTATCTCCTCCTCCTCTAAGAACAACAATAAAATATTGATCAAGAAAGAAAATGTCCTGCTGGGGAGATGGCTTAGGTTAAGGCACTTGGCTGCAAAGTCTAAGGACCCAGGTTTGATACCTCAACACCCAAGTACAGCCAGATGCACAAAGTATCACATGCATCTGGAGTTCACTTGCAGTGGCTACAGGCCATGTCAAGCCCATTCTCTCTCTTTGTCTATATCTCTTCTAAATAAATAAATAAATTTTTAAAAAGAACTTAAATGTCCTCATGGTATGTACATGACTCAGCCACTAAAATCCATATTTCATAGTAGGGATGAATTCAATTTATTTTATTTTTAAAATAATTTTATTTGTTTGCAAGCAGAGAGAGAGAAGAGAGACAGAGAGAACGGGCACAACAGACACTGTAAACAGATACCAGATGTATGTGCTACATTGTGCATCTGGCTTTATGTGTGTATACGGAGGAATCAAAATTGAGTCATTAGACTCTAAGGCAAGTGCCTTAAATACTGAGCCATCTCTGCAGCCCTATATCTGATTTTAAACTTTGGCACAACTTTTACAGAAGGTGGGAAACAGGAAACTCCAAAGATGAAGCTTATAAACTGCCAAATCTCCACTTCCAGCAAGAAAGGGCCATCACAGTAAGAAAGCCAGAGATGTCACAGTGTGGAGAGACTGCTTGGAAGTATACACATAAAGAGAAAATAACAGAAAGAGGACTGCCCTGTTACCCGGGCAATGAACATTGAGAGACAAACACCACCCATCATTTCTCCTATTGATTCTTCTACTATGATTTAACCTTAAAAAATTATTTGACTACAGAAAATACTTCAAAATATTATTTCCATGTAAACTAAACCAAAGAGAATTATAATACAAAAAAAAAAAAAACATTGCATTTGAGAATACGTGAAAATAAGGCCAATAATTGGGACTTTGAAATAGATTCCGACTTTGGCCAAAGTAAGTAAGTTAGAAAACTTATTTATTTCTATAATTAGTTTAAAGTCAAACCACATCTTTTTGTTTGTTTGTTTGTTTTTTTGAGGTAAGGTCTCACTCAAGCCCAGGCTGACCTGGAACTCACTATGTATTCTCCGGGTGGCCTTGAACTCATGGTGATCCTCCCACCTCTGCCTACCAAGTGCTGGGATTAAAAGCATGCACCACCAAACCCGGCTCAAAACACATCTTTCATATCATGATTACTAACCTAAGCTCTGCCATAATGTTAATTAAAACTTGACCTTAGGTAAGTCTCCTTTCACCCCTGACTCTTCAAAAATAAATAAAATAAAATCTGTCAGGGGAATAACATATTATGAATTTTGAAAACTGAAAATGGCTTTGCCCATTTAAACTCAATGAAAATATCCTGCCAATAGCCCATATCCAATGTCAAAACACTCCTAGGATTTACACTCAAAAAGGTTTGCTAGGGCGTTTTATTTTTCAGTGACTAAAGAGCCTCATGAATGAATTCAGTGAAACCCTTAGCCACATCCAATCTTCTCAGGCCCCCTTTCATTTAGTTCATGGATGTTGGCATCAATTGAACAATATTCTGACCTTTTTTAAAGGGCAAATATAATACTACATCAGCTTGGTTTGCTGAACTTTAGACTCTTCTGAATTGGAGAGTATTTGGGAACTACTGGGTAGATTTCATATATAATGTCATGGCAGAATTAATGATTCATTTCTTATACGAATTACAAAGCTTTCCTTTAAAAAAACAAGTTAAAATATATATCATTTAAGCTTGAACATTTAGACCTTTTGTTGAATCAGCAGCCCTCAGGATATGTGGGACTAGTGCAAAAGAAAACAATGATTGCATCAAGAAAAATATGCAAGATCAAAAGCATATTGTTCATAATTTGAGAGAAAGAACAGGAGTGGCTCTAGGCAGAAATAGAAAGTGACTCACACATATCAGCAACTCATAAAATATTTTTGAGACCCTTCCCTTCTTCTTTTTCTTTCTCTGCCCCAAACTCATGCTCTATCCCTTACATTACAGATTTATTTTTTCCCCAAGATGGATATTCCCTGATTAGAACTTATACCTTCAGTGTTTCATCTCATAGATTTTAGAACATTCTAAAGTAAAGTAGAACTATTACAGTAAACCAAATTCCTCCCTCATCTTTATCTTGTTGACCATGGTAATGATCTGAATTCCTATGTCACACATTTTAGAATTTACAGGATATCATTCAGTGCCCATCACCAGCCTGTTAATGCTGTGTTAATAACCTGTTCATACCGAATGAGATGTTGATAATGTGTTTCTAATTATAGTACCTGGCACAAATGCTTAATAAATACTAGCTATTAGTTTAATTTAATATCTTTATCTTCCATTACACAGTAGGAATTGTGTATTTAAGTGACAGAATTTTCACCTGTAACTGCAGTTATATTAAAAAAGGCATGACCTGTGCAAATCAGATGTAAACCAATTTTTACAATAATCAATTCACATGTATTAATTGACATTGTTGCACAAGGTACCATGTGAAGTAAGATGGGACAAAAATAGAAAAAAGTTTAAGTCAACTTCCAAACCAGTAAGTTCATAGTGTGACTGGATGAAAACACAGGGAAAGGGGATGAATAAAATTAAGGATAATGATCATAAAAGAAAGGGAATATTTGATTGATAATGAATATCAAATGGCAGTGAGTCGTTATGGGTTATGCATGTGGCAGCAACAGTCGATTATTTGGGAGACAATGCCTCTGGGTCTGATGTCCCAACCTGCGGCTTTTACAATCTTTCTCCCTCTTTTCCTCAAATATGCCTTAACCTTGGTGGGTGTGTTTTACGTCTATTTCAGTCATTTGCTCTTAGGAGCCTCTAGATTTGTGCCTCAGTAAGTGTAGAGTATCCTCAGGGTCTGTCTCATTCACTCTGGTGCTGACTGTCGGGCTCACCATGGAAACAGCACTCTTGCTCATCTCCCCACTTCCTCTGCGGCTTCACTTGGGCCTGGTCTGAAATGCAAGGGGTGGTTTATCTCCTCGGTTATTGCTATCTTCTGAAAAAAAAAAAAAACAGATTCTCCAACAGATAGAAAAGTCAACACAGGTTAGATTGGATAAGCATTATTAATTTAGGGAGATTTTCATGGATGTGGCCCTGGTTTAGCCAAAAACTAGTGGGAGCTTAATATTGGAGAGCATAATCTTTTCTCCATAGGATTCTGACCAGGTTCTTAGTTCCAGATACGGGTTTCTTTCCACCGATCAAATCTCTTAGCCAATCAGAAAGTCACTGGTTACCCACAAAGGCTGCATGCAACCATTGTACTTCTTAGTTGTTAGCTTCTAAGTAGATTAAAACCCTGCTTACATCGTTATTGGCCACTTTAATCTAGTAGCAGCACATGGAACACTTTCCAGCACTAAACAGGCTGTCTGGGGACTGCTCTCTTCCAGCATATAGTGTCATTAGTAACAAGGTCTTACTTTTTACCTCAGGCCAGTTATCGAGTGCTTTTGCATAACCCTGCTTTGTTTTGGGGACCTCATAGATCTCTCTCATCAACAGTTCAAAGTGGGTGGCACAGACTTCTGGTCCTGGGAGTTACAGTCCCACCCTCTCCAGGGATCTTCTTTTCAGACACTCCCCCTATATTCCTGTTGAGGGTTAAATCTTCTTGTCTACCTTCAAGGAGAAAGGTTTCTATGGAACCAGTTCACTTTGGGTTTACTTTTGTGTTTATTTACCCCAGACCTCCCATTCCTCTTCCCCTTTCCCCAAACCCTTCCATCCCTATTATTTGGGCCCCAAGTTGTCTATCAGGTATGACAGCAACTCAAGCAGATCCATGTTAGGAACCAGAAATAACTGAAAACATGTGATGTTTGTCTCTCTGTGGTTGTGTGTGTTTGCTGTGTATAATCTGTTCTAAGTCCATCCATTTTCCTACAAATTTCATTGTTTTTTTTTTTTTTTTTTTTTTTTACTGCTGAGTAGAATTCCATTGTGTATATGTACCACAACTTTGTTATCCATTTATCTAATGGTGGGCACCTGGGTTGATTATGAATTTAGCAACTATAAACTTGGTTGAGCAAATATATCTGTAGTGAAGCATGGAGCATTCAGGGTAAATACCCAGTAAGGGAGTGACTGGGTCTGTTGGGAGGTCTATATTCAACTTCTTTAGGAATCTCCATATTGATTTCCATAGTGCCTGTAAAGTTCGCATTCCCACCAAGAGTGAATGAGGGTTCTTCTTTCCCCACATCCTCACCAATATTTGTTATCATTCATTTTTTCAATGATTGCCCTCCTTACTGGAGTAACATGGAATCTGATAGTTGTTTTAAATTGCATTTCCCTAATGGTTAGGGATGTTGAACATTTTCTTAAGCGTGTGTTAGCAATTCAGATTTCTTCCTCTGAGAACTCCTTATTCATTTCTCAACTCCATTTTTGGAGTGGGTTGATTTTTTTATTGTTTAGTTTTTTGAGTACCTTGTAGATTCTAGATATTAGGCCTCTGTCAGTGGTATAACTGAAAAAAAATTCTATTATTCTATTGGTAATCTATTGGCTCTCTTTATGGTATGTTTGTCTGTGCAAAAGCATTTTAGCTTCATGAGATCCCATTGGTTGAGTAATTGTTGAATTTCCAGGGCTACTGAGCTATTGTTCAGGAAGTCCTTCCCCACTCCTATATCATGAACATTCCTCTTATTTTTTTCTTTCTGGTCTTATATTGTGGTCTTTAATCCATTTGGAACTAACTTGTGGATGGTGAGATGAGTGTGTCTAGTTTCATTTTTCTACAGGTGGTTTTCCAATTTGTCCAGCATCATTTGTTGAAGATGCTGTCTTTTCTCCAGTGAACCTTATCAGTACATTTGTCAAAGATCAAGTATTGTAGTTTCATGACCAAACGGCTGTTGTGTTCAGTTCATTTCCATTGATCTATATGTCTTTTTTTTTTTTTTTTTAAAATATGAGTACCATGCTGTTTTTGTTACTATTGCTTTGTTGTATAGCTTTAGATTGGGTATGGTGACATCTCTAGAGGTATTTCATTTGCTAAGGACATGTTTGGATAACTGATGTCTACTGCTATTGAATTTTAACATAATTTTTCTATCTCTGTGAAGAATAATGGAATTTTTATTGGTATCACATTAAATCTGTATATTGCTTTTGGTAGAATTGCCATTTTCACAATATTGATTCTGCAAATACAGAAGCATGGGATGCCTTTCCATCTTATCAAGTTCCTCTCAATTTCATCTTGAGTGTTTTTACATTTTCATTATACATGCCTTTCACATCCTTGGTTGGTGTTATTCCAAGGTATTTGATTTTTTTTTTTTTTTTTGTGGCTAGTATAAATGGGGCAGCCTTGCTGATATCTTTCTCTGTATATTTGTCCTTTGCATATAGAATGGCTACTGATTTGTGTGTCTTGATTTTGTATTCTGCCACATTGCTGAAGGATTTAATCCCATCTGAAGATTTGAGGTGGAGACTTTTGTGTCCCTTATGTATAGAATCATGTAATCTGCAAATAGAGCCCATTCGTCTTTTTCCTTTCCAATTAATATAACATTTATTTCTTTCCCTTGTCTTATTGCTTGGCCTAGGAATTATTGTACTATGTTGAAGAACAGTGGTGAGAGTGGGCACCCTGATTTGTTCTTGATCTTAATGGTAACTCCTTGAGCTTTTCCCCAAGTATTATTTGGGATTTAGGTGCTTCATATTTCACTTTTATTGTGTTGATATATAAACCTGTGCCTGTCTATTTTCTCCAATGCTTTAATTATGAAGTGATGTTGTATTTTGTCAAAGGTCTTCTCTGCATCTGTTGAAAAGATCATGTGGTTCTTGTGATTATGTTTATTTATGTGGTATATTACATTGACTTATTTCTGTATGTTGAACCATCTCTACATCCCTGGGATGAATCCTGCTTGATCAAAGGGGATAACGCTTCTGATGGTTTGTTGAATTCCATTTGCAAGGATTTTCTTCAGGATCTGTGTATCTAAATTCATTAGGGATACAAGCCTATAGTTTTGTTTTCTTGTTATATTTCCATCTGGTTTTGACATTAGGGTGATACTCGCTTCATAAAAGGAGTTGGGAGCATTCCCTGTTCTGTGATTGTGTGAAACAGTTTGGGAAAAATTGGGTTCATTTCTTCAATGAAGATATAATAGAAATTGGCTGAGAAGCCATCCTATGCCTTTTTTGGGGGGAGGGGTGGTTACCATTTCAATCTCAATGGATATGATAGGTTTGTTTAGGAGATTAATCTGCTTTGAGTTTTGTTTTTGTAGGTGGCATGTGTCTAGAAATTCATCCATTTTTTTCCAGGTTTTTCTATTTTGGGGAGTGGTGTTTTGGAAGTATGTCTGGATGATTCTTCAAATTTCATGGATATCTATTGTGACTTCTCCCTTTTTATTTCTGATTTTGTTAATTTGAGACTCCTCTTCTTTTCATTTCATAAAATTGGCTAAGGGTTTATCAATCTTGTATATTTTTTTTTCAAAGAACCAGCTCTTTGTTTCTTCAATTTTCTCATTGTGACCTTGATCAAGTGAATTGCTGAACTCGAAGGAAATCATGAAAAAAAAAATCCCATAAATGAAATTGTGCAGAATCATCTCTCAGAGCACACAGCTTTTGTCATGATGGTTTACTTAATTGAAGAAAAACAGAGAAGCCTGAAAAATAGAGGACCTCAATAACCAGCTGATTAATCTTAAAATGTTATGAACAGATCCAAAAATGAATTTCAGGAAGCATCAAGAATATCAGACTTTGACCTTAAATCTTACCTCTAAAAAGAGATGGACACTATGCAAAAAAAAAAAAAAAAAAAGAACTTTTTTTTTTTTTTTTTTTTGGAAGTAGAGTCTCATGTCTCACTCTAGCCCAGTCTGACCTGGAATTCACTACGTGGTCTCAAGGTGGCCTTGAACTCTTGGCAATCCTCCTACCTCTGCCTCCCAAGGGCTGGGATTAAAGACAAAAAATAAAATTTTTAAAAACCTCTCTAGAACCCCTCACTAACAGAGTCACTTATGAAAAGGACAGAACCTCTGACCTGAAGACAATACAAAAGAAATAGATCTGGAGTCCAAAATCTTTGCTAAGTTCAAAAAATGATGTGAACAGAATATGAGGGAACTATAGGATGCCCTAAAACCACCAAACACCCAGATCAGGGGCATACCAGAAGAGGAAGAAATCAAGGCCAGAGACATAGAGAGCATATTCAACAAAATTATTGAAGATAATTTTTTCCAGTATCACAAAAGAGAAGTCCATCCAGATACAAGAGGCTCACAGAACACTATAAAGACAGAACCAAAGAAGAAAATCTCCAAGAAATATCATAATTAAAAACCTTAACAATGAAAACAGAAAGAGAGAGAGTGCTAAACACAGCATGGGAAAAACAACTTACTACATGCAAATAGCATCCCATCAGAATTCTGTCAGATTTCTCAATGGAAATCCTAAAAGCCAGTAGAAACTGGAATGGTGCTCTTCAAAATCTAAACATCTATGACTTCCAACCCATACTACTGTACCTAGTAAAAGTGTCCATCAAATAGATGGTGAAAGGAAAACTTTCCATGAAAAAGGTTAGCTCTATGATTATATGAACATATGCCCAAAACTAGAAAGAATGATTCAGGGAATCCTCCATACAGAAGAGTCAAACAACCCGTCTCAAGAGCCTACAAGAAGATCACAGTAAGCAAAACTGGAGCAGACTCAAAACAATACAAAGCACAAGAAAGCGCCAAACCCTATAAAGCATCTCATCATGGCAGGGTTTAAATCAAACCTCATGGTTATAACCTTAAATATTGATGGTCTTAACTCTTCCACCAAAAGACAGAAGTTAACAGGGTAGATCAGAAAAATGGACCCTAAATATAAGCACCTCCTCAGGGTGAAAGGATGGATAATGATATGCCAAACAAATGGAAATAAGAAACAAGCAGGTATTACTATATTAATATCTGATAAAATATTCTTCAAAATAATCAAAAAGGACAAAAAAAGACCACTTCTTGTTCATAAAGGTAAGGATTCAACATGAGGTCATCACAATCATAAATCTACATGCACCAAACATGCATGCATCACAGTTTATAAAGCAAAACCCACTTGTCAACAAAGCAGAAATAAACACCAACGTTATCATAGTTGGTGACTTTAATACTTCACTATCATTCATAGACAGGTCATCCAAGCCGAAAATCAACAGGGAAATAATAGAGCTCAACAACACTATAGGTCAGCTAGATCTAATGGACATCTACACAATTTTCCACCCCAACTCTACAGAATACACATTCTTCTCAGCAGCCCACAGAACCTTCTCCAAAATAGGCCATAGAGCATGCCTGTATAAATTCAGGAAAGTTAACATAACTTCCTACATCATATCAGATCACAATGCTTTAAAGCTAGGCATTAACAAGAGAGACATCAGGAACTCCACCAGCTCCTGGAGACTGAACAACACACTTTAAACAACTGATGGATCATGGAAGAAATAATAAAAAAAGAAATTGTAAAATTTCTATAATTGAAGTATAACAAAAACACACTTACCAATATTTAATGGACACAATGAAAGCAGTCCTAGTGAGAAAATTCATAGCACTAAATGCCTTCGTAGCAAAGACAAAAAGATACAAAATGAATAAACAGAACCATCCAGCTAAAGGCGGTGGAAATGTAAGAAGAATCAAACCCTAAGTGCTCCAAACAGAAAGACATAATCTAGAACACAGCAGAAAATAATGAATTGAAAACTAAGAAAATAATTGAAAACATTGATGAAACGAAGAGTCCTCTTCTTTCTAACTCTTCCTACAGCGAAGAGTTAAGTGAGATGGCTGTTGCCTTCCATGACTTTGTCAGTTTTTTCTTTTTTTTCTTTCTTTTAGAAATCTAAGAAGATGTTTAGTATTACATGGAAATTTTGTGTAAAGAAATGAAAAAATACATAGGTATACAGGATAATAAAGTTTATTTGTATTCCTAAATGCTTTCTGTCAACAGAGGCATTTGTGATTGTTAATTTCTGTTGTCACCTTGATTGAATCAAGAGGAATCAAAAAAAGATTCATCACTTGAGCAGATTGGTGAGGGTGTTTCCAGGAAGGATTAAGAAAGAGGGAAAGGCTTTTCCCCAGAGTGGTCAGCCGTTCTGGTGGCAACCTAGATAAAGAGTTTCTAGAGAAAGGCAGTATTTTTGGCCTGGCTGCTGTTCTACTTGCTGGTGAGTACATCTACTGTGCTGTTATCCCTCAGAGACATTGGAACCCAGTTTCTTGAGCCTTCCAGTGTGAATAGAATATCAGCATCTCTACAGGAATCCTCCAGGCCTTCAACACCAGATTGGGACTGCTCACTTATCCCACCTCACAGATGGAGAAGCTATCAGTTCTTAGCCTCTCTAGCCTGCTGACAGCCATTTTTGGAATGGCTTGCCCACATTGTGTAATCCAATCTAATATAGGTGCACTTGCTGTATTCTATTCCCATAGGGAATCATAACTGACACATTGTCCAACCCCATTCCACTTAGAAGTTGAGATGTCATAATCCACATTAGTAATTAATTTTTATATAAAAGACTATTTTGGGGGTCTGCATATTTTAGGAGAATATGTTGTAACCTTCCCCCTCCCAGTACACTTTTCAGTCAATGCACACTGCTATGGTAGATAAGAAAATACACATCTTTGGATTACACACACACACAGACACACATGTTTCATTATATTGGGTTCAAGGAGATAAGCTTCCTATTCTTACATGTTGGCCTATGGTTCTCAAAATGATATATAGCTTTTAAAACTATATAGTAAATTATGTCAAAATTTGATATTCCTCACTAAATGAGAAATGAAAACTCCACTGAGGAAAACTTCACAGAGGTTGAAAAACAGGAGCTTTCTTTTGTAGAACATAACAACTCACACCTTATTTCTCTTAGTTATGAAGGTGAAGAAAAAATAAATGATAATTAAATTACCAACAGGTCTCAATAAAAAAGGGAATAAAACTACATTTTATTGACAAGTTCTCACTTCCACTAACCAACTACATTCCTCCGACATTCATATTATACATTCATTCCTGATGTCCCTACGGCATGTTCAATGCCTTGGGACAAAATATTGCTCCCAGCATTTCCTCCAAATTCTGCTTGAAGCTCCCACTTTCCTCAGTGGTTCACTCCAAAGTGACCTGAAGTAGCAGGAATAAGTCTGCAGGCCAGGCCAGGTGACCTGAGTCAGTAGTTCAGGAATAAGGTTCTAAGACTGGTGACACAGGCACAGGCCAGGTGAGCATCTATTAAGCACCACTTGTGTAAAGTCATTTACAGGATAATAAAGTTTATTTGTATTCCTAAACTGTCAACAAGGCATTTGTGATTGTTAATTTCTGTTGTCAATTGAATCAAGGGGACAAAAAAGATTCATCACTTGAGCAGATTGGTGAGGGTGACACAAGGATTAAGAAGAGGGAAAGGCTTTTCAATGCCTTCTGGTGGCAATCTAGATAAAGAGCTAGAGAAAGGCAAGCCTCCTGCTGTTCTACTTGCTGGTGAGTACATCTACCTTAAGTACCTGTGAAGGTACTTAAGGAATCTTATTTAATTTTAACAGATAATTATTCACATAAATCATGCACTTTCACCCTGCTAAAGCCCATAAAAGTTAGAAATATGAATAAAACAGTCTGTAACATATTGTTTTCTTGACTTGCTGCCACTGTGGTGACCAGATAAATGTCCATGAAATAGGAGTATGCAGTGCTAGTGCCCTCTCTAAGAGTATAACTTCTCTGGGCTGGAGAAATGGCTTAGCAGTTAAGGTATTTGCCTGTGAAGCCAAAGGATCCTGGTTCAATTCTCTAGGACCCACGTAAGCCAGATGCACAAGGGGCACATGCATATGGAGTTCGTTTGCAGTGGCTGGAGGCCCTGGTGCGCCTATTCTCTCTCTGACTGCCTCTCTTCTCTCTCTCTTCTCTCTGCTTGCTTGCAAATAAATAAATAAATAAATAAATAAATAAATAAATAAATAAAGAGTATCACTTCTCAAACAAACATATTAGTGGAATCTCTTATTTTTTTGCTTGTGTTACCATGTGTAGTGTGCATGTATGTGTGTATGGCTATTTCTATGAGTGTAGGGGCACATGTTTATGCAGGTGCACATACATGTGCGCAAAGATGCTAATAAAATTCCTAAGGAGGAGACAAAGAGCACATTCCTCATACTTGAAGAGAATCTCATGACTAGATCCAGGAGAGGCAATCACAGTAAAGACATGAGAGAAGTAGAATTCATACAGAAGTAGTAGCATCAACTCCTGAGTAACTTTCCTCTTCTCTATAGCTCAGATTCATGCTTGTCCTTTACAAAATTTCTTTTCTCTTCCTCTCCTTTCCCCAATGTCTAATTTATATTTTACAACAAAGCTCTTCTTTAAGTCTTTGCCAATCTAAAAGAAAATATGTACTATGTACTGGAATTCATTCAAGGTAAGCCAAAAAAAAAATATGACTTTAGGTTTAAGACATAATATCATTAGATAAAGATATAACTCCATTAAGAAGAGACTAAAAAATCCTATAGGCTTAAGGGCAAACAGTATATAATACACTTAATATTTTAAGTAACCCAATCTGTTGATGCTCCTACTGCTCTCTTGGCTTTTGTCGGGTGGACAAGAAGAACCCTGAGTTCAATGCTGTTTGTTATGTTTGTATTTGTATTTATAGATTATTTTTGTGAAAGCTGACCAGCATCTATTGGATATAAACACATTCTTTCTATAACATTTTTAGCTATTAGCAGAACTCTGGTAGTGATATGAATTATTAATGCTTTCTTTCCCCATGGGGACTCACAAACAGATGTTCATTTATGCATTTAGAAAAAGATTGCCTACAACAGAGAACAAGAAATACTAGAGAAAGAAATAGCTTAGAATCAGTTGATTAGGCCAAAATATTAGAGATATTTTTCTACATGTATCTAACCTTGGATTGATTCAGGGAAGTATTTTGTGTGTGTGTGTGTGTGTGTGTGTGTGTGTGTGTGTGTGTGGTGTGCATATGTATGTGAGTGCACATGTGTGCAGGCATGCTTGTATGTGGAAGCCAAATGTAGATGCCAGGTGTCTTCCTCAATCCCTCTCTATTTTCTGAGCAAGGGCCTCTCACTTGCACTGAGATTTCACCAGTTTAGGTAATATGTCTAGTATCTTTCTCAGGAGATTCCCTGTCTCAGCTTTCTGAGTACTGTGATTATGACATCTGGGTTACGACATAAAATATCTGGAAAATTAGGTGATAAGAGAAGAAGTTCATTGAGCTGCTAGTTCTTGAGGTTCCAGTCCAACATCAGGGAGCACTAATGCTGTGGGCTTCTGCTGATGGTACCAGATGACCATGGTGAGTGGTGAGTGGTGTGACGAATCGCTCAGATCAGTTAAGAAGTATAATGATGGAGTTCCCCCCTCATGACATGTCCCCAGTGATGTACGGAGCTGGCATCAAGCTCTTCCTCCTAAAGTTCTGAAAAGCCCCTAACAACTCAACCATGGCAACCAACTCTCTGTTTGCACATGGACCTCTGTGAAATGCTCTTCATAATAATAGTGTTGGTCTATCCCACTTTCACTAGGAATACAGTCTTGCATCTTTTCATGTAAGTAGCATCTGATATTTTTATATATCAATCTCTACCCTTAATCATTGCAAGGATGGAGACATTTATGATGGCATGTTGTTGATTCATTCTTCTATTTGCATATTGCTACTTTGAATGTGTTAATTAATGTCTTGTGCAATGCCCATGATTTCTTGGTATATATGTATATTGGAGACTTTAGTCCTAATTTCTGAATCATGCTCAATGACACACTTATTTTCTAGTACATTCACTTCAGTTCCTCACACTTCTTTCTACCTGTATATCAGTACATTCTTTCCCTTCCTCCAGTATTGTGGACTTGAAAATATCATTTTTGGCTTGTCACATTTTGATTTTTCATAATGTATTTTTAGTTTTTGTTTTTTTGAGGTAGGGTCTCACTTTAGCCCAGGCTGATTGGAATTTACTATGTAGTCTCAGGCTGGCCTCCAAGTCACAGAGATCCTGCCACCTCCACCTCCTGAGTGTTGAGATTTAAGGCATGCAGCACTACTCACCAGAGAAGGGGGGCAGGTACGCCTGAGCCTCTAGCACCTGCAAATGAACTCCAGATGCATGTTCCACTTGGTGCATCTAGCTTTATGTGGGTGCTAGGGACAGTAATCAAATCCAGGCCATTAAGCTTTACTGGTACACGACTTAACCTCTGAGCCATCTCTCCAGCCCTCAGTATGCATTACTGATGACATAGTATGAGTTGGGAACTATGGTCAATATGGAGACACATTAATGCATATTACTCTGAACATAGTCACTTCAGTTTAATAGGGGTATACAGAAAAGGAATCATATTGTTTACATGTAAATGTATCCATGAAATAGTTCTTACATATGATTAAGAGAACACAGCTGCACAAACCTAGAAGAGGTGTCAAAGATACTATCTAGTTAGGTTGATAAGGAAGAGTTAACTAGATAGAGGGTTGAAAGCTAGAAGTGATTATTTTAGGCAAAGGAAATAAGGTGAATGTGGAAACCATACTTGGAAAGAGAAGGATGCAGGAATCAAAGACACAAATATGTTTGTTTCTCTGTAGGCATGTACTTCACAGATATATTCATGCTTTATTCCTATTACCCTAAGAAACTAGGGTGTTATCCTGACACTACTTCATGGAATTAGTGATTAACAAGGAACGATTTTACATGCTTTACACATATGTTAACTATCTTCATTAACTCATCCTTTTTCAGGCTCTACAAGAGCTTGGAGTTCCTTCGAAGCCCCAGAATGGAGATCTGGCCAGTCACAGAGTACAAGGTGGAAAAGTACGACTGGCCATTTATGACAATTTAATCACAATTCCCACTCAAATTTTACACTATGCAAATTCATCAGCAGATATAGGAGAAAACCCTATGTTAAAAACAAAAAAAAAAAAAAATAAACAACTAATAAACAACCCTTCAGTATCTGTGACAAAGGGAAGAATTACTCTGTGCACCAATAATTCCACTTGTAACATCAAATATTTGGCATTGGAGAAGTCAGTGCCCATACAGACAGGCCATTCATGTTGTGCTACAAAAAGTGACCTTTAATATTTGGATTCTTGCACACAGCCTTCACCTTTCTATAGTCAGTGATGACCTCAGAAAATTGATGCACAGAGAGAATCTAGAATCAGGACAGGAGAATGATGACGTTAGGTCACAACATTGAAGTCATTTTATCATTTCGTCCTTTGTTTTACTATTTGTGTATTGCTAGATTTTGAACCCAGCAGGTTTTATTCTTTTGTTTTTCCATTTCTCCAGCCTAAATTTTTTTTTATAGAAGGTTATATTCTTATATTCCATCTCCCCTGCCCCCATTGCACTGAGGGCCCTCCTCAGTGGGATTATTGGTATTCACTGTAGAGTCCTGGAGTCTTTTTTTATAGTTATGGACATAGCATGTAAACAGCACATGTTGGTACCATCCTTACCCTCATCCCTGGCCCCCTTCTGAAGGCTCCTCCCCTTGTGGAGGCCAGCTGGTTATCCCCATGGGGATTTGTGCATTGTGGGGTAGCTATCAGTTATGCGGAGGAGGCAATGTCTCTGTGTGTAATTTCCCAGCTTATGACTCTAACAGTCTTTCTGCCCCTTCTTTGGTGAATTGCCCTGAGCCAAGTTGGGTTCATTTTAGGTATACTTCATTGATGGGCTTGGGAGCCTTTGTATCTCTGGATCTCTGGTTTGGTAGGAGTTGAGTGTTCTCTTTGTCTATCTCCTTCACCTTTGTGCTGCTATCAGGTTCACCAAGAAAACAGCACTCTTGCTCATTTCCCCAATTCCTCTATGGTTTCAGCTGGTGCCCTGGTGAAGTGTGACTGGCTGATTCTCCCCTCAGGTTTTGCATCCATCTGAAAAAGAGAAGCAGATTCTCCAACGGAGAATGAAGTCAACACAAGTTAAATGGGATAACAATTCATTAATTTAGAGAGAATTTAATAAGCATAGGCCATTCTGTAGCCCAAGATTCATGGGAACTTGATATTGTAGACCAAA
This sequence comes from Orientallactaga sibirica, assembly GCA_036365145.1. Lineage (NCBI taxonomy): Eukaryota > Metazoa > Chordata > Mammalia > Rodentia > Dipodidae > Orientallactaga > Orientallactaga sibirica. The sequence goes on from JAEOAD010000154.1 coordinate 4,853,837, forward strand.
CTCGTTATCTGGATATGATTCTAACTTGTTTCCCAGCTCCAGGTATGGGTTCCTTTCCACTGAGTGGATCTGTTTGCCAATCCTAGAGCAGCTGGTTACCCACCATGTCTGTGTGCCACTATTGAACTAGTGTGAGCATCATGTCAGGATTTTGCTTCTGAGAAGCTTAGCTCTCAAGTCAGCATGTTTTATTCTTGAGATAAAATTCAATGCTAATTTTTTTATATTATTGTATAATAAATGAATAAAATAATAAGTTTAACTATGTTACCTTCATTTATATGTGGAATATACTCTCATGTTTCACCCCACCACATTTCTTCTGTCTTTTTCTTGCCCTGATAATATCCCTCCCTCTGCAAGAGCCCAAAGAGATCAGATATGATAACATGGAGACACTCAGTATAATACTATTTTCATTTGAAACCTTTTAACAAAGTGTTCTGAAAAAAAAAATCATATAGCATTGTGATCTCTGATGCCTTTGGGTAAACATATACATCATTGATCCATGCTTGATATATCTAAAATCAATCTTCCCTAAACATGTTCAGACTGTGTCCTGTCTGCCTGTTGGAAACGTGATGTTCATTGGAGGCCAGTCAAAACCAGATTGCCCTCGTCCTTTATATCTCTATCTCTCTATAGACATCTGGCCTTGACACTTATCAGATGGCTTCTTACTAGCAAAGCTTTTTCACGCACCGTAACCTAAAGTGACAGAGCATAGATATATGTATGAGACAAGAGCACTGGAAGAGCTCTATGAAGTCATCTTGAGAGTACCACTGAAATCTTTATTGTATATATTAGAGAGTGAAATACTGCTATCTACTTTTCCTGGGAACCCAGCAAGTAAGGAAACAGCCATATTTACTCAGGATTAGAATGACCTACCTTTGTTTTCCTGCTCATGGAAGACAGAATTTTTATCCTACGCATGAAGCGTGAAGCTTTCTGCTAGAAATCCATTTCAAACATAATCCTCTTGAGTTAAATATTTCATCCTGCTCTTCTGTCTCCTAAATTAAAAACAATTTTATTTTCATTTCTGATTTTGTAAGTGGGAATTTTCTGCACTTCATGAGAATGACTCATCTATGAATCACCTACTTTGGGGAATGCTGAATAGAAATCGTTCTGTTTGTTGTTTGTTTATCTCACTCAGGAAGCAGCTCTTGTGCTCAGCCCAGCTCTCCCGGACATGTCAGCCTCGACACACTCTGAAAATCAGATGAAAATAAATTATAACGATGCAGTAACAATGACAGTAGAGAATGAAGAGAAGTAATGAGCTCACAGTTCTCAGATGACCACTGATGGTCAGTGATCAGAATATATATGAACTCTCTCTCTTTCTCTCTCACACTTACATGCACATGCACACTCAGCTTCTATGGCATATGCTGATTCCATAGAGTAGGGTAATGTACAATGGCATTTATTGTCTGTAGAAGTTGCTACTTCTATAATTTTCCAAAAATATGTCTCAGTTACTTAATTTCAACATAAGCAAAACTTGACCCAAAATACTTTGACATATTTGTGACTTTCACTCCCCTTTTAATATTTTAATATCTTAATATAAGCATTTATTGTGTATTGAGCATGTCCTCCATAACATTCTCCCTCTTTCTTATTCCCCTCTCCCTCCTATTAGTGTCCTTTGTTCTCCCAGACAGATTTACATCCATTTCCATGTCATATGTAAGTACATGAATGTATATCTCTGTATAAAATCTAGGAACCACAAGTAAGAGAAAAAATATATATTTATCACTATAAGCCTGTCTTAATTCACTTCCCATGACTCTTGCCAGTAGAACTTATTTTCCTACAAATTTACATGACTTTCTTCTGTTTCATGAGCCACGAAGCTCTGCCAAATCCAGAATTAGTTGTTTTATTTACCTATCTACAATTAGTATTTAGGAAGTTCTGAGTGCAGTCATCATCTGTTCCAGGTCTTTATTAAATTTGTTTCATTTGTTTCTTATAACACCTTCATGAGGAATAGGTTCCCATGTGAGGAGTGAAAAGGAAATTTCCTTCATCAATTTCACATAAGTAGCAAGGCATTGAGCTTTCATTGAGTCCACCCAGTCAGGTTCTGGAATACAACCTTTAACACTCTGGTATGCTAGAAGATAGGAAACTACTGGAAATTCAAGTTATGAAGAATACACTTCAGGCTCACAGGAAACAGTATCTCAGAGACTGACAAATAAGCCTGCTGGAGTATATCTCTTGTGCTATTGTTACCACTATTTAAATTTACACTGTTAATAGTTCATTGTGGAATTACAACGGTCTAGAGTGAAAGGAAATTTGAGAGTTTACCTATTCTCTGATCAATTGTGGACCACAGCAGTTTAGCAACTTATACAAATAAATTCCAGAACCAGAAACCCATTTTTGTGAATTCTATTTTAGAAGGGCTATCTAGAGTCAATTAGGTAAGACAGACTTATATCGTAATATTTATTTATTTAAAGGAATCTGTATACTATTTAATGTATGTTAAGTGTGTGTCAATGAGATTTCTGAGCTGATAACAAAGGATTCTGAAGATCAATGCTTTAGCACGACTGGTCTGCAAACAGAATAAAGGAAGTGCTCCCAAATACCATGGAATTTGTAAATAAAAATCTCTGAAAGTTGTGTAAGATTTTCCCATTTTAACTCAAAAAGTTTGTCCTTTTTGTTTTATTTTTCAATGATATTCTTCTTTTTTTTTTCTTCTTTTTTTTTTTTTTTTTTTTTTTTTTTTTGGACAGAGACACACACAGAGAGAGAGAGAGGAAGACAGAGATGGGCAGCCTCTCAGCTGCTGTGAACGAAATCCAGATGCGTGCGCCCCCTTGTGGTCAAGTGTAGCATTGCACCCTTGCGTCACTTTGCATCTGGCTAAACGTGAGACCTGGAGATTGGAACCGCTGGAGATTGGAACCAGCATTCTTTAGGCTTAGGAGGCAGGCGCCTTAACTGCTAAGCCATCTCTCCAGCCCTTTTCAATGATATTCTTATGATTAAAACAAAGTACTATTAATGAAAAATTAGGAGAGATGGGGCCAGATAAAAATAGAACATTTGACAAAATTGGTATATGGAATACATAATCTAGTCTTGAAAATGATTAAAAAATTGTAGTCTTCACTTTCACCTAGGTTTAGGTAGACAAAACATCATTCTCTTAACTTTATGTTACAAAAATGGAGGGAAAAAAGAAACAGACATCAATAAAAGAAGTTCCAAGAGGACACATGACAGAAACCAAGTCAGTGCTCATAGCTTGAAGCAAATTCTCTTCTGGGCATAGAGATGGGAAAGTATATAGATATTTCAGTTAATTGCTTTCATGAAAAATAACCACTTTAGTTTTATCTATTTAGTTAAAGAATGATGTTAGAACATTGAATCAACAACAATAATAGTAATAGTAATAACTATATTAGTTGTAGTATATTGACAAGTGAAACAAATGAAATTGTGTCACAATGAGTAAGAGGGGCTATTTGAAATATTGTCACAGTTATTATTCTATAGTATTCTAACAATAGGAGGTAAAATGAGATTATGCTAAAACATATATAGTAAATTTTGGAAGTCACTAAATGAATAATCAGTTTTTAAAGTGTGAATGCTATCCTAAAGTGGTAAAATGGAATAAGACAGAATGTATAATCATCAATGAAGGAAGGTGTAACAATGGAATTCAAAGAGGGTGAAATAGAACAAATACAAATGATAAAAAAGTTACAAAGACTGAATTTCAATCCTCCTAGTTGAATAATCACTCTATGTTTGAGTTTCTGGATAAAACAAATAAGATTCAATAACTCCACAAAAAACATACTTCAACTATAAATGTTCAATAAGTCAAAATAAAAGAAAAGAATTCAGCTTAGTAACATAAGTCAAAAGGTAATGAGTATTTCCATATGAAGTAGGATTCAGAAAATTGGAGATTATTGGCCATAAGAATAATATTCCAGGGCTGGAGAGATGGCTTAGTGGTTAAGGCACCTGCCTGCAAAGCCCAAGAACATGCATTCGAATCTCCAGGTCCCACGTTTAGCCAGACGTGATACAAGTGTGCAATGTTGCACATGCACACAAGGGGGCACATGCATCTGGAGTTCATTCACAGTGCCTGAGAGGGCGCTGGTACACCCATTCTCTCTCTGTCTCTCTCAAATTAAAAAGAAGAAGAATATCCCATAAGGATAGTACTGCAGTTCTCCAGAAAGAATTGGTCATTGTAAAGTGGCTAAACCATACTAGTGGAAACTTAGTACAATAGGCAAAAATTGAAGGGGATATAAGATAAAATTGATAAATTCACATTCAAATTTATTATATAAACTTATACCCCATCCTTGAGAATTATAAGATCCAAAAGGGAGGGAGAAAGGAAGGACATAGTGGGTCTGAATAATATCAGGAGGCAATTTGACTAAACTTACATGTAGACAGCATTTCAACAAGCATGAGCTCAATGTACTTTTCTTTATATTGGACATGAAACACATAGTTTTATGTTGCTTTCAATGTCATAAAGGACATAGTAGGAAATTTAAAATAGGAAAATTCATGACAGGTAGTTCTCAAAATATTTGAAACTAAAGTTAATATCACAACTGTAATATTCTTGGAAATTTTCTAAATATTTGGAAGTGAAACAAATATGCTTCTAAATATGTCATGAGACATACTGGAAGTCTCAAGAAATTTAAAAAATATTTCCATATTAACAAAATGTAAAAATATAAATTGAATATAATGGATATATCTAAAATAATACTTAGAGGAAATTTTACAGCATTAAAACATGTAGAAGATGAATTAAAACCAATGACCATATCCTCTACCTTAGGACAGTAAAGCAAATGATCTCTAAAGTAGACATGAAGAAATAAATACTACCAAATATAATTGAAATGAATTGAGTTGATGAGATGTCTCTCCTATAGTAAATTCAGAGTTTATTGTAATTGAAAAATACAATTTCTAACTCTCTTTTATTAGAATTTTTTTTTTTAACTTTACTGGATCAAATGCAAACAAAATCACCACTTACAAAATGAAATGATATTTAGGGTTGGAGAGAGAGCTCAGCAGTTAAAGGCCTTTGCTTCCAAAGCTTGCTGGTTTGGGTTTGATTCCCCAGTGCTCATGGACGTCCAGAGGCACAAAGTGTCACAGGCGTGTGGAGTTACTTGGCAGTGGCAGGAGGCCCTGGTATAAACATATGCTCTCTTGCTCTCACTTTCTCTCTCTTTGCCTCTTTGTCTTTTTCTCTCAGATAAATAGATAAATACAAATAATTTTAAATTAAATTAAAATATATTTAAACTCCAGGATGAAGTTAAATACTATTCAGATCTCCATCATGGAAGTGCTAATTTCCTGGTTGTAAGAGGACAGGGTACAATGTAGTGGTCCTACCATTATTTTAATTAATCTTTACATTTTGTCAATGTTTCAGGCTTGCATGTAGAAATACAAACTTGTTAATGTTTTTCTCATATCTCCTCAACCTAACAAAATCCTAGTTCATTTCAGCTAAGGTAATTTTCTGTGTTCTATTTAATGAGTAATTATATAGTGTAAAAATGATGAGAGTGTTGTCTTTTCCTTTCAAAAGTGTGTGCCTTTCTGTGCTTTTCCTGTCTTGTTGCTTTGAGTAGTCATCTAGCATGATGTTGGCTGAAAATGTTGATATCATCTTCATTTTGCCCATTAATTTAATGAAAATATTTATAAATTTCATCAAATAAAAATAAAATTTAGGGCTGGAGAGATGGATTAGCAGTTAAGGTGCTTGCCTATGAAGCCTAAGAATCCATGTTTCATTCTCCAGGTCCCACTTAAGCCAGATACACAAAGTGATACAAGCTTGTAAGGTCACACATGTGTGTGAAATTTGATTGCAGTGGTTGGAGACCCTGGCATGCCAATTCTCTCACTCTCACTCTCTCTCTTGTTCTTACTCTCTCTCTCTTTCTCTCTCTCTTTCTCTCTCTCTCTGTCTTTCTCTCTCTCTCTCTCTCTCTTGCTTTCTTGCATAAAAATGGCCATTCTGTTGGGCTTGCCTCAAAAATAAATAAATAAATAAATAATAAATAAATAAATAAATAAATAAGTAAAATTAAAATTTAGTTTGATATTTTATGGATAACATTTTCTTCACCATTATTAAATCAATTTTTGTCTATATTTTTTAAAAATTTTAATCATGAATTTGTGCTGAATTCTACTAATTGATTTTTTTCAACATCTATTATACAAATTTCAGATTTTGATAGTAGTAGTTTTAAACACAACAACAGCAAACACAAAAGTTTGTTTTTAATTCACTATAAGGAACCAGTCTACAGAAATTATATTTCCCAGGAGTCTCCATTAATTATAAGGCGCTCCAAAATTCTTTTGGGACTTCTTACACCCACCGATTAGTCATGTCTAAAAACATCCAATCCTATCATATAACCTCTTCTGTTGAAGTTCTACTTGAGATTAGCCTGACATCCTTGAACTGATGCCTATTGTGAAGGAGAAAAGTCATTCCTTTTGTGCTCAAAAGACGATATCAGGGCTGGAGAGATGGTTTAGTGGTAAAGGTGCTTGCCAGCAAAGCCCAACGACCCATGTTAAACTCTCCAGGTCCCACATAAACCAGAGACATAAGATGATACAAGTGTGCAAGGTTGCACATGTGTACAAGGTGGCATAAGCATCTGGAGTTCTATTGCAGTGGCTGGAAGTCCTGGCATGACAAATCTCTGTCTCTCTCTCTCTCTCTCTAAGAAAAAGTCACAAAAATGCAATATTAGGTGTCACTTATAATATGAATTTTGTACATATAAGAAAATCATCATTTAAAACCAAAAACCTGGCTGCATTTTTGCTCCAGTGCTGGCTTGCTCCCACTTAACCTCATCCTATCACAGCTGATACTCATGAATCATGTTTACCTGTTCATCCTATTACTCAAATGATTAACTTCAGTGATGATTATGACAGTTCTGAATGTATAACATGAAACAATAATTGACATAATTTGTTTGGAAAGTTGGAAGAAAAAACACTAGTGAACTTGGAAAATAGGTAAGGTGGAATGGCCCAGTTGGAAGAATTATGCTAGTTTATGGGAAGTGGGAGTTGAAGGGCAGAAAGTAACTATAAATCTATGGAAAGAAGGAGAACATTGCATGCATTTTTTTAAATTTCTCCTATTGGGATTAGTGTTTCAGAAGCTTTTGTTTGCATCTGTTGTCTCTGCCCATCATTCCATAGCTGGTCAACTCAGTAGCAGGTATGAAGGGCCCAGCCAGAACAATTCTCAGCATACATTCTGGGTAAACCCAGAACTCTGCTTCTTAAAAACTAATTCACTGAAAACTCCTGAAAGGCAGACTTTTAATAAACTCACCATCAGTTCAAGCAATTTCAGGGAGCAAAGTATTGTTTTGAAGATTGACATGTAACTTATAAGTATTAGTTAGAAGGAACAATAAAAACATTATTAATAAGGAATTAATAAAAATCCAATTAAAGTTCTAAAAAAAAAAAAAAAAAACCCTTTCCTCTGTGAGAACTGCCAGAATGAAGACCTGGAAACTCTTATACCACAGGCTGCTAGGAAAGTGCAGAAAGAGTGACGGGGAATAAGTGACTAGGAGGACGGATCAGGTCTCTAGGGACAATGCCAGATAATGGTAAATATGATAAACCATGCCAATTTCTGGATTGCACAACCTGGAGATAGTATGGGCTAGATCCCTTTCCACCTATACTCACAATAGTTCACTCTGTCACTGAGCAAAGAGTGGAGCATTTTCAGATGTGAATCATTGTCCCTTGCTTGTTGAGGCTAGAAATACATTTCTTCCTAAGAAGACAAGGGAATAATGTCTAAGGGTCTTATTGAAATATCTGATAGAAAGAAAACACAAGAGAAAGCTTATTGCGCCTACTCCTTCCCCACCTCTGCACTGAATGTAAATGAGTAAGTAAAGATGAGATGGCTGTCATGGAGTCTTTGGGCAAAAATACTCTCCCAAAACCATCATGATTTGATTCTGACCGGACAGCTAAACCTAGAAATAGACTTGGATTTACTAGCAGGAAGGAGGTAAACCATTCCCACTATATTTATGTAATAAACAAAAACTAAATTCCTATTTCCTAGAAATATTGAAATTGTTTTCATTATATTCATTGACCACAGTTTATTATTGGGATTATGACTACTAATAGATTCAATGATTTACAGGTTGGATAATTTGTATTTTTTTTTTATGAGAAAGAGAGAGAGAAAGAGAAAATTGGCACATCAGGGACTCTAGTCCCTGCAGTTCTACTCCAGTTATATGTGCCTTCTTGTGCATATGCACGACCTCACACACTTGTGTCACTATGTGTGTCTGGTTTACATGGGACCTGGAGAGTTTAACATGAGTCCTTAGGCTTCAAAGGTAAGCATCTTAACTGCTAAGCCATCTCTCCAACCCATGTTGTCGATTTTGAATGGATATATTCTGCTTTGTCCCAAAAAGTCCTTCTCTTAGTAATTTTTTTTTCTAGATACAATTTTCCTCCAAATTTCATGATTTCATTTTCCTTACCACTCACAATAACTCCTTTGGGTATTAACTATTCATCAGTTAAAATGCACCTGGGCTGATTCCACTTCCTACCTATGATGAATAGACCAGCAACAAACATGGCTGAACAAATATCTCTATTGTAAAGTGTAGAGTCTTTAGGGTATAGGCCAGGGAGTGGTATAGCTATTTCAAGTGGTAGATTTATTTTTTAAGTTTTTGAGAAACCTCCATACTGGTTTACATAGTGGCTGTACAAATTTACACTCCCTCCAGCAGTGGATAAGTGTTCCTCTTTTTCATATGCTTGCCAGCATGTTTTGTCATTTGATTTTTTAAATATAATTTTGTTGGGAACTTTAATATATTAACATGCTTCAAATTTATGATGATATCCATTCTAACCAGAGTGAAATGTTATCCTAAAATTGTTTTAATTTGCATTCCCCTGATTCCTAAAGATGTGGAACATTTTTTAGGATATCTATTGACCATTTGTATTTCTTCATTTGAAAATTCTGTGTCAATTCCCTGCCTCATATTTTAACGGGTCAATTTATTGTGTATTGCTAAGTATTTTCAAGTTTTTTGTATATTCTAGATATTAAATCTCTCTCAAATGTATGGCTGAAGATTTTTTTTCCATTCTGTAGGTTGCCTAATGACATTGTTGATAGTTTGTTTACCCGTACAACAATGTTTTAGTTTCATGGATTCAAGTGCTTTAATCCCAGCAGTCAGCAGGTAGAAGGAAGAAGATTACAAATTCAAGCCCAGGGCTGGAGAGATGGCTTAGCAGTTAAGGCTCTTGCTTGCACGAGTTCAATTACCCCATACCCTCATAAACCAGATGCACAAGGTGGTTCATGTTTCTGGAGTTCATTTGCAGTGGCTAGAGGCCCCAGTGTGCCTATTCTCTCTCACCATCTGCATCTCTCTCTTTCTCACACACACACACACACACACACACACACACATACATACATACATACATAAATAAATAAATAAATAAATAAAATTAAATGTTAAAAAATAAAATGTTCAAGCTCAGCCTCAGTTTCATTGTGACTTCAAGGGAAGTCTGGGCTACATATTATTCTGTCTCAAAACAAACAAAAAAAAACAATCAGGATATTCTTTTTCTCTAAAGTTTGTCTGTGTGTACACATTTTAGTGGGTAGTCTCAATCTTGGTAAAGATTCAGAGGCTTCAGATTTCAAGATAACTGATTAACTGATTTAGCATTGTTACATTGCATGTGCATGCATTCATTAAGTAATTGAAGTACTTATAATTAGTTAACTATTATTTCAAGTGGTTTCTGAACATATGGATTGTGAACAGAAAACGGGAGGTAAAGATAAAAATGAAACCCAGATATTCTTTCATACATACCTATGTTTTCTCTTTAGAAAAACAAGATAAAAATAATGTGATATTAAGCAAAAAATAGTAATTTGCTCAAACCACAATATATATTGTTTTCTCTAAAAGTACCTCTCTTTATGTTATATTACCTATTACCTTTGTTATATTACCTTTTCCACTATGGTACTATATTTGTAACTATTGTCCCCACTCAAATGCACAAAGAATTTCTCCCCAAATGTAAGTTACATTAAAATCATAACCAATTAATTGCATTTTTCTATTGCACGGAATTTCACTGAGTCCCTAAAAGCCCAGCAGATGAAAGTCTGTTTAGAACTGCAAGAAAGCTGATTTTTTTAAAATAAAAATATGCCCTTTCTTTGTCTGCAGAATAGAAAAAAAGAGGAAAAAAAAAAAAAAAAACGCCCCAAATAGAATTTTCATCCACTCCTCAGCCTTGCACTTATTAGTATTGGTCCCAGACCTAGTGCTAAGTGAAGTGTTTTGCTATGCTACCCCATGAATGATAATGGCATGGAAGTACACTCATTAACAGAGCAGAGTGCTCCCTGAAGAGGAGAGCAGCAAGGCAGGGGAGAGAGGACCTCGCCTTTCAAAGGCTTCTGATATGGAAGCTTGAACTTTGATTTTTAAAGGTGGGGTGAGGTAAAATGAATTATACTTCATTAGCAATGTGGTGAGATGCACAGCCTCCATTCTCCAGAGAGGCAGCCTTTAGTTAAACTCCCTGCATTTCGGTGTGGATGGCAAGGCATATTCTCTATCCAGACTCTGCTAAACATAGGTGGCATTTTTTTTTTTTCATGATGGGATATAATTTCCTTCTGTTTCTCCAAATCATTTTAATTATTTATTAAATTTTGCAGAACCACTCAGATAAACAACACAAGATATGGACAGCCGTTTAGCAAGTGGTAAGCATGTGCCCATCCTAACAAGCCTGCCTAACCCTAACTCTAAACTCCAGTCCCTACACCGCCCTTAAAGAACAGAACCAAATATCTGCTTAGGTACCCTCCCCACAAATATCATCTTATTTAGCCTTGGTGGCTCATTTGAGAAAGGAAAGGCACAGGATCATATTTGCTTATGTTTTTGGTTATGTGAAAATATCAAATCCATTTTGTCTCACTTCATTAAAACCAGATTTTAGGCAGCCTGTAGAATTTACAGTGATGCAACTATTAAATTTAGGGTTAGGTTTAAATTAATAAATGCAAATAAAACTATCAATATAATATAGTGAACAATACAATGAGAAATTGTGCAAAATTAAAACTCTGAATATGTAAAATGGGAATTTTTCAAAAGTTTTAGAGAGATGAATCTGTACAAACATATAGGAATCTAAGAAAAACACAGGAATATTCTTCTCTATGCATAATTACAATTGTAATGTGATGGTCATTTTATTTCTTAAAAAGAACAGTGCTTTCCTCAGACTAGTGCTATGCTAGCTCCAATTCCTTTAAAATACAATTATATACATCTTAAAATTGAAATGAGTAGTGATCAGTCTCAAAAATTATAGATTAAAGAAGCTTCACATAAGCCCTCAGATAAAATCAATTGTGGACAAAATGTAATTTTAAATTAAATAACTTCTTTCAAATCCTTGATGATGAACTTAATAAAATGTCATCTTCCAATAATTAAGTGAACACATTATTTTATGTTGTGCAATTTTAGCCATAAGCCTAACAAATTTTGGAGACAGCAGAAGGTTGATGTAGACTTTCCAGTGTTGCATCTCCAGCATGCAGTGAGGTACTTCATCAAAACAATGGTTTTAAAGGTGTTAGTCTTCTGCAGAAAATGTTGGCATTCAGAGCAGTACTATTGTTCCAGAAGTAACAGTTAGGATTATGACCTCTTACCAATACTTACAAAAATTAACTCTACCTACATCATGACTCATTTTTCCTCACCTGACCTCAACCCACCTTTGATCTTGAGCAGCACTGATCTAAACTGCAGCTTTTACTTCTCGCTGCCCAGATGCTCAAGCCCATCACGATGATCTGCTCCCACTGGAACACACTAGAAGCTCTGTCTGTACCTTTCTTCTCCAAATGCTATTCTTCATCATCACCAGGGCCTTTCTTCTGCTCAGTAACCACTTGTTACGAACATTGACATGGGAATCTCTGACTTCTTCAGAGAATTTCCTCTCATCATCTAATACTCCTCTAGCATTTGTGTACATACATTCTAAAATTATATTCATTTGTATAGCACTTCTCTATGACAAAATACTGTTCAATAGTAACATTAATTTGTGTTTGTCTTTGAATGTGCAAAATCAAATAGGAATCACAAGATGATTATTGAGCAAGGTTTTTATAAGTGAAAGAATAGGTGAATGAACACATGAATTGATGAATGAATAGAAGAGTAAAACCAGGAGTATTTTTTTCATGCATTGTCATAATTTAACTTGCCTGACTGCCTGATGGAAGAAGATGAACTTGAGCTGGACAAGTCAACAGTGGTGGTGGGGGGGGGGCAGGGCACTGGAAATCCTAGCATCACGTCATTTGCTACCTCCATTTCCAGGGACACAGTCCCACACCATCAACCTCCTTCCCATGAAGGACAGCATGTTTCACTTTTTAAAACACGGTACCTAATAAGTAATAAGAGTTTTTATTTTAGGGCTGAAGAGATAGCTTAGCTGTTAAGTGTTTGCCTGTGAAGCCCAAGGATCCTGGTTCAATTCTCCAGATCCCATGTAAGCCAGATGCACATGATGCCACATGTGTCTGGAGTTTGTTTGCAGTCGCTAGAGGCCCTGGCATGTCCACTCTCACTCTCTCTTTCTCTAATAAATAAATAAGCATAAAATCTTTTTAAAAAAGAGTTTTCATTTTAAAGAGTACTCTTTTCTTATTGTAGTGTTAGAAACCTGAAGCATCACCAGCAATGTGGAAGTGAAAGTACTAGGGCAATGATAACATCCTAATGGGAATGAGTATATATGATTGAAATTAATGGAATGTTTTCAGGCACAGCCAATAAAAAGACATCATAGAAAATACAGTTCAACTACATGGTACAGTAAAATGTCCTGGTTCAACCCATTAGCTACTTCTTTCAAAGTGAAGACATCTCTGCTGGTTGACTGGCCTTGAATTAGGCCATCCGTATAATGCACAGTGACAGAAATTGCCATTACAAGCAAATGAACATTTGCAAAGTGGGACATGGGGGAATAGTCACAAAGCAGAAAGGCTGGGCCTGGGAACTCAGCATTGTAGAAGTGATGTTCATAAGACAAGGGAAATTTAAGGGTTCATTGACACTGAAAAATGGATATTAGTAACAACACTATGTTTGTGTGTACTACCCTTGCATTTCAGTGTATTTATGTTCTCAAAAGAAGCCAAACCTTTAACATCATTAAATCATAATACTTGACATTTAATTATAGCTTCGAAAATGCATGTATAATTTCACTTTCATTTTTAAAATGTTTTCCTTTTAATCCATGAATAGCATTGCTATCTTCACAGCAAAGTTTGCTGAACAGGGAGAAGGCATGGTTTTAATGATTTGCTGTCTTGCTGTAGCAACTGTCCAAATAGACCCAGACCACTCCATAGCATGGAGGACTGACTCCACAGTGAATGACTCAGAGTGGAGATGAGACAGAAAATGGTAAAAAAAAAAAAAAAATCCTCACACACAATGATCTTCGCACTTCATTATTTTACATCATAGCTCATTTAATCATCAGTAGAACCTGACAAAGGAATTATCTTTCCCATAAAGAGGCCAGAGCTCAAAGGGTTTAGTTACATCAGTAATATAAAGTCTGAAATCTGCCATGTTGCTCATGAGCATTTGTGCACAGATTTTTTTTTTTTTATGCCTACAAACTCTGTGATTTGTTTTTTACTCTATGTCATTAACTACCCACATGTTTTGGTGAATTCAAAACTATTTTCCTTTGGGAAAACAATGGAAAATGTATGTTATTATTCTTATTCATTCTTCTTCTTCATGCAAGACAAATGTTAGGACAAGACGAAACAAGAGTCAGGGCAAACCTCTGATCCTCTGTCCTACGACAATGCCTGGGTGCAGTAGAGATGGGTGTTCCATGTGGGAATGGGCACCACCTACAGGAGCCATTACTTAGAAAATTTATTAGAAATCTAGGTTATCAATTCCTCAGTCCTCAGTAATATTATTTAAATTAGTATTCCAGAAATTGCCTCCCTCCTCTCATATACTGGGCTGTATTTCCTTTTCTTTATTCCCCCACTGTTTCGCTTTTTTACCACCAGTGTATCAAATGAGGAGTCATGGTCTCTGGTTGGTCACTCCAACTCTGTGTGAACACACACACACACACACACACACACACACACACACACACACACATGGGCATTTTGGTTGGAGCATATCAGTTTCACAATTGTCATTTTGCAAAAGGTCTTTAAGGTATATATAGAAATTGTAACATTTTTATCACCAAGACAAATTTCAATTACATCTATGATCATGGCCATCCTTGGAAACCATTCTTATGTACACTAATGATGTATTGGATTCCTTAAGCTTCCAAAACATTTATTTTCTCACAGATAGGGAGTCTGGAAATCTGGGTCCTGGATACAGCAAGTTGGCGTCAGTGCCGTTGGAGTTCTCTTCCTGATTTGCTGACAGCTGTCAGCCTCCTCCCAGGGTGGCAGAGATTCTGGAAACTTCCTTTTCATACAAATGCACCAATTTCATTAACATAACCATCACTCCACAGCCCCCGGCTCTAATATGAGGACATGGGCTTTTAGGACTTCAACATAAGAATTTAAATGTTTTCAGTACAGTCCATAGCAAATATATTCTGTTTCAAGCCTTTCATAAGTTTTATTCAGAAGGGCTTCCTTAAACTTACCAATCCACATTATATGCATTTTTATATAGCTGTGTAATCCAGTCTCACCTATAGGTTCAAAGTCATCCCAAGTTCAAGTAAAATGCTCATGATGAGGATTTTGCTGTTAATCCTTGCTCATGTTCAAAGTCAGACTCATGGGTAGCTCTTCATTTACCATAGTTACCACATTAGCTTGTAAATAGGACTGCAGGTAGGCAACAGAAAGAGAGTATGAGTGTCTGTTGTACCCTAATAACCCCTGATTGGACAGTGTAATATAAATGTAAAGATAAACTGACTTAAAACAGTTCTTGATTAAATACTGTAGGTGACTAAATATAAACTCCCTTTTTGAAACAAGGTATAATTCAAATAATGTCCATCTATCAGAAAGATATCAGTCCAAATTGTAATTTTGATAACCTTTATAACTTTGACTTAACTAAGAATGAAACAAATACCAAATACATTTCTAAACTTTTGTCAACTTCAAAGAAAATCATTCACCAAGCAAAAGAGAAGAAAGCTTTCTTTCAGGCATCACAAAATATTATGCAGTCAAGTAGGCCCAGCAAATATGAGACAGGTGGCATTCAAACGCAGCTCTCTTTCATATGTAAAGGGCAGCTGGGTCGAAGCTCAGATCTCTGGCTCTGAGATAAAGGATTTCAATTTTCAGAAAGTGTTCTGCAAAGAAATTAAAAATGAAAAGATAATGTTATCACCAGAGATGGCAGTGTCTTTGTTGGCCCTAAAGACAAAGTGTCTAAGCCCACATCTCACTCTGCACTCATGTGGACTCAGATTGAGCATGACCAGAGACCAGATCTGAGGCCTCAGAAAGTGACAGGGAAGAGCTGTGAGAGAAGGAGAGGGAGTAAGCTTATTAAAGCAGAAGGTAGAAGAAATCCCTGAAGGATTTCTGCTGTCATACAGGTGAAATGATTAACCCTCCTTTCCAGACTCAAACACTTTTTATTTATTTTTTATTTTACCAGCAGGTGGGAGACACATTCTGAAAGTCTTCACAACTATGAGCCAAAATGAACCAAAAAAATAACATGCGGAATTCTGTGTATTCACGACTTTCACAGCTGAGTAGGCAAATAGATTAACTTACAAATTCAAGATTAAAATAAAGCACCACACTGGGTCATTTTGTGACCTGGAGGCTTTGGTACATACTATTTAGTTGACAGTCTTAAGGAAAAGGTTAATGATTTCTGCACAAAGAAGCAAACTATCTGACAAGCATGGCCCTGGTCAGCATCTTCTGTTAACCCCCAAGTCCAAACAATACATAACCAACCATAAAGGGACAGAAGGACAAACCAGCTGTGCCCTCACCTTGCTCTCTATAGATGCCAGCAAAGGTACAGCTATGAATACTTTAAAAAGAGCAGTGGGCTAGACCAACATACTTGAGGAAACAACGAGAAGAAAACCATTCACTGGCACATGAAGCAAAAGCGAGCTTGGTGGAAGACCATGATAAAGATGAGGTTTGAGTGGACATTGGCTTGATCATGCATGACTATCCCATGATACAATGTGGCATTTGTGTCTAGGATCTGTCTATCTTAAAACCACTTTATGTTACATAGAAAAAGAAGCGCTAGAGTGGAACCTTGTGCTAGGAAGAACCTTTGAAGGCTATTTGTAAGCTATCAGAAGTACGTGCTTAGAACAGCCATCCTTGGGAAGGGGACTGTCACCAGAGAGTACTCACTGCAAGAAGTGGTTAATTTCCCTTAGGATTGACTTGTAGGAAAATGAGGGAGTTCTAAGGCACAGCTGATGGCCAGGTGTGGTGGCACGCGCCTATTGCCCAAGCACTCATGAGACTGTGGCAGGAAGATGATGAGCTTGAAGCCATCCTAGTCTACATAGTGAATTTGAGGCTATTTTTAGCTACATAATGTGGCCATGTCATAGTAACAACAAATAATAATAATAATAATAGTGATAATATAGCTAAAATAAAGATAGAAATGCAGATTCTGGGGTTAGATCTCCATATTTGCTTCACCTCAATGGGTCCATTTCTAGCTATGAGAACATGGAATGTTAGACAATATTTCTAAATCTGTTTTGACTGGGTGACATGAGATTCATGTTAGTCTCTCTGTGTTTTTAAGGTACAGAGCTGGGCACGGTGGCACACACTTTTAATCCCAGCACTCAGGAAGCAGAGGTAGGAGGATCACAGTGAGTTTGAGGCCACCCTGAGCATACATAGTTAATTTCAGGTCAGCCTGGGCCACAGTGAGACCCAACCTCAAAAAAACAAAATAAATAAATTAATGGATAAGATACATACTGATATGTAGTATTTGTCTACTATCCCTGGGAAAATCCATCAAATCTAATATATATTGCTTCCTGCTTTCTTAAAGAAGGCTTCCTGTATTTTATGATTCAATCCTCAGAAAATACGTAGCTAAGCTATGCAGCATATTAAATTCACCTAGGAACTAAAATAATATGTTAAAATTATGATATTATATTCTACATGCATTTATTATTTTCATCCTTTCTTTAGGAAACACCTAGGAAATAGAAGCAGAAGCTAAACACATTTGTGCTTCAAAAAAATCAAACAACTTCTCTTTAAGATACAAGGTTCTGGGCTGGAGAGATGGCTCTTAGCAGTTAAAGCACTTGCCTGCAAACCCAAAGAATCTCAGTTTGATTCCCTAGGACCATGTAAGCCAGTTGTACAAGGTGGCACATGTGTCTGGAGTTTGTTTTCAGTGGCTGAAAGCTCTGGTGCACCCATTCTTTCTCTCCCTGCCTGTTTCTCTCCCTTAAATTAATTAATTAATTAATTAATTAATTAATTAAATATTTTTTGAAAAAGATACAAGGGTCTTTATTCTATAATGTTTTCCTTTAAATAAATTTCAAAAGAAATTTGAGAAAACAGAAATTATGAAAAGATCTATTAACTAAAATAATCTTTTACAAGAGTTTTTAACTTCGATATTTCTAGAACATTATTAAAGGAACAATTTTGTTAAATAACAATTTGGTCAAGAAAAATCCAAAGATGAGGCCACTTCCTCAGACTTAACTTGCAAATGCCTTGAGAACAGAAGGTCTGGTGTGGGGGAAGGACTGTCCAATGTAGGGAGTTTGAGAGACAAGAATGGCCTCTAGTTTCTAGTCCAATGGATAAAGTGAATTGCACTTCACATGGCTCCTCGGGACTGATACCATGAAGGTACAGCACTGGTGCATGATCAGTTTAACTTACTACGGAGAGCAGAGGAGAATTTGGCAATATGACTTGGTAGCTAAACAAAAAGATGTAGAAAAAGAAGACAAGGAAATCCAAAATAAAGTGTGTTTATAAGATCTAAAAGGCAAAAGTTAAAATAAAGAGAGGGTAAGATTGAATGGATGAGTCAAGAATTAATGAAGTAAAACCATGACCTGTTGTTTTTGCATTCAGGACACCACCATTGACCACATATGCTTGAAGTGAAAGTCAGATTGGAAAATGCTAATAAGCTTGAGTTTTAGACCATAAATATTATCTAGACATTTAAAAATGTATGACCCTACACAGAAGTAGGAAGCTGAAGGTAAAAATCTATACAGAGAGGAATTTCTTTGTTTCCTTTTAGAATGAACTTAAAGGTGTTACTATTCTCTGAAATAGAACTGAGGGAAAAGCTCAAACATCAACAAGAAAGATTTGTATGGTCTACAAAAATAATGGTAAGGCAGGAGAACTTTTAGGAAGACATTTTCTAATAAATTACAGTACAGAGGCCTAAGGTAAAGTTATAAGACAAAATGGTTACTTCTGTTTAACATATATATGTGTATAGCTTCATATGTAGTTGATGGAATAATGCAAATTTCTCCCACAGGGAGAGGCTTATGATATGTATTCCCGCCCTAGCTTTCATTAACACTAGCTTGTCCATTTCTGTATTGTCACAGAGAAAGAAGGAAGGAAATGTGTCATGACAGATGGTGAGAATGATAATACTGTGATTTCAGTCTGAGATGCGTATCAAAGGCCTATGTTAAGGGTTTGTCTCAGCTTTTTACTATAAGAGATGGTGGAACCACTGAGAGGCTGGACCTAGTGGAAGCAATTTCAGTCATTACAGGGAAGTTAGACATCCAGTCTATTTCTCTCTTTTTATTATCAGCCACCACGGGATGAGATAAGTTTGCTCACAGAGGAACAAAACAGGGCTAACTGACCTCTGACAGAAATCTCTCAAACTGTGAGCCAAAGTAGCCTTTCTATTTCTAAACTGACTTATGTTAGAAATTAATTTACGGTAATAGAAATCCAGCCAAGCATAGTCTACCAGACATGCCCATGTGTTTAAACCTCATCCCAGTGATGAAATCTAGCCCATGATAGCTACAAATATGACCCAATAGAAAAATGTAAACTTACATAAAACAGTGTGTGTGTGTGTGTGTGTGTGTGTGTGTGTGTGTGTGTGTGTCTATGATGCGTGGGTATATTTGTGCATGTTCATGTATGTGAGTGTAGGCAAATGCATGTCACGGCATGTATGCATGTGGAGGGCAGAGAACCACGTTGGATGAGTCCTTGTCTTCTATCTTGTTTGAGGAAGGATCCTTCATTATTGTTTACTGCTGCATTCATCAACCTACCCTGCCCATGAGTTTGTAGGAAATTGTCTCGTCTCTGTCTCCCTTCCTATAGCAAACAAGCTGAGAATACAGATGCCCTCCACAGTGTCTAGCTTTTATATGGGTATCGTGGTTTGAGTCAGATGCCCTCCATAAACTTAGGTGTTCTGAATGCTAGGTTCCCAGCTGATGGAGATTAGGTAATTTACACCTCCTGGAGGCTGTGTATTGTTGGGGGCAGGCTTATGGGTATTATAGCCAGTGTCCCCTTGCCAGTGTTTGGCACAGTCTCCTGTTGCTATTGTCCACTTTATGTTGGCCAGGGGGTGATGCCCACACTCTGCTCATGCCATCATTTTCCCCTGCCATCATGGAGCCTCCTCTCTAGCCTATAAGCCAAAATAAACCCTTTCTCCCCCAAAGCTGCTCTTGATTGGGTGATTTCTGCCAGCAATGCAAAGCTGACTGCAACAGTAAAGTCGGTACTGAGGAGTGGTGTCACTTGCTACTAAACACCTGACTGTGTGGCTTTGGCCTTTTGTTGCTGCTTTTCAAGAGGAATGGAGAAGGATTTGAAACCTTGGCCTAAGAGATGTGTTGCACTGTTGTAAGTACAGCTTGATGGGCTATTCTGGTCAGAGTTGAAAGACCTGAATGCAAAAAGAACTATGGACCGTGAGGTTTGGCTTGTGAGGGTGAGAAGGGGCTTTTTTTTTGGACTGGACTACAAGCAGTTTGTGTGGAGAGGTTTGCTGTTATGTCCCTGTCCTGAGAACTTGTGCAGGGTTGCATTGCGTAGAAATGTAGCGGTGTGAGCAGAGGGATATGGCACAGAAATGAAATCTTTGGGCTGAAACTTCTGCCCGTTCAGCTGCAATTATATGAGCGATTACAACTTTAGAGATTGGGCCAGGTCACCTGCATTGAGACAACAGTAAGAATGCAGTCTTTTGAAAAGGCCTGAATGCTGAGTGTCCTGTTCTTCAAAGTCTGCTTCATTCCCCCCTGGGTTAACAAATTGGCACCCTACCTGGTATTATGGAGTATAAGAAATGCAGGAAAGAGAGGGTCATTGAATTTGCAACATGGTCTTGTGTTTTGGAAATGGCCATGGGCAGTGTAAAGTGGGTTTGCTAAATGCCTGCAAGGAGACCTGATGGAGCTATGAGGATGGACCTCGGGTTTCAGTGGAGACCCAGTGGAGATGCCAGGATCAGGAGAGGGCTGCTAAGGAGAGTTGCCAAACCCTGAAGAAGTTTCCAGGACTGTGAGTAGCCTAGCTGGAGGGGTGGAATTGGAACTCAGGAGACTTGTTGCTGGTTAGAATTATCAGACTTGAAGACTTATCACTGACTAGAGTTGCTGGACTTGGTTCTACAAAGTTTGATGTTTGCCCTGTCTAAATCTTGTATTGGTTGAATATTTCTTTGCTATGCCAAATGACATCTTTTGCAGTTGAATGTTTATTCTCTTCCATTATGGGTTTTTTTTTGGGGGGGGATTTTTGGTATTCTGGCTCAGTTAAAAGACATTAGATTATGGGGATGTTTCAATAGCATTGGGATTAATAAAATTATGGGAACTTTTAAAGTTGTATGAATGCATTGTATTATATATCATGTATGGTTATCAGTTTATGGGGGGCAGGAATGGAATGTCATGGTTTGATTCAAGTGTCCCCCATAAAGTTAGGTGTTCTAAATGCCAGGTTTCCAGATGATGGAGATATGGGAATTAAAGCCTCCTGGAGGCAGAGTATTGTTAGGGGTGGGCTTATGGGTATTATACCCAGTGTCCCCTTTCCAGTTTTTGGCCCACTTTTCTGTTGCTATTCTCCACCTTATGTTGGCTGGGTGGGGGGTGATGTCCATCCTCTGCTCATGCCTTTGTTTTTCCCTGCTATTATGCAACCTCCCCTTGAGTCTGTAAGCCAAAATAAACCCTTTATTCCCCAAAGCTACTCTTGGATGGGTGATGTCTGCCAGCAATGTGAACCTGACTGCAACACATTTTGTTTGGGATCTGAACTTAGATACTCATGTTTGCATGGCGAGCACTTCCCTCAGCCCTCATGATGACAATTGTTCTCTGTGATTTATGCTGTAACTACATTTCACAGATCTTGAGAATGAACATCGTAGATGGCAATGTCATGTCTCAGTGTCAAACGATGAATATGCCTGGAATTTATCAAAAGATGCAATCAATATATGCATATGTTCACAGTTTCCATTCTTGTCTAGTTTCTGAAATAGATGTCTTTAATCTAATACATTGAAAAATTATGTTGTATTACTTGATGAATCCTTAGAGTATTCCTCTGTCTAAACATTTCTCAGCTACCTAAGGGCGAGGTAAAAAATAACTCTGAACTCAAATGATTTCTGGGATTGCACATGAAAAAATAGAATTCACATAAGACTTGCACCCACCTCTCTCTTCCTCCCTTCACCCTGCTCTTTGCTCTCTCTCTCCTTCATTCTCCCTCTGTCATCCCTACCCTCTCCCATCCCCTCTCTTCTTCATCCCCTCCCTCCTCTCTCCTTTGTTGATCAGAATCCAAATCATGAGGCTATGACAACCTGGTGGCAGTGGGTGTAATCTGGGAAGTTGTGGGTTAATGTCTCCAGCCTCTTGAGTCTGTGAAGTCTCTGTGTCAGAATTGGTGCTGTTGGCCTGGTGCAGAGCTTCCATCCTGTCATTTGTTCCCCTTCACCCAATCTTACTTTGACAGAACCATTGGTCCCAGGTGTCATCTATCTCTAGCCAAAAAGATTGCTTTATTACCACATTCATCAATTTGTACTCTGAGCTTGAGTTAGAAGTGACTTGGAGAGACAAAACTGTTACCTTAGTAATTGAATATGAATGTCTTATTAGGGTTCACTTTCACTAATCTGATATGAAAGTCACTAATGTGATATGACTTTAACACTGTATAAGCAACAATAAATTCTGATATGATATGAATATTAATACAATGCAATGGGATAGTGCTAATATGTTAATATGGTGAGATATCCCTAACAAGATATGAGGCTTTCAATTGGAGAAATTAGTATTACTTCACTGTACCTCTCTGTAACTGCAGACACTAGGTTCCAAGATAGCCTCTGTCCGGATTTGACAATCGTTGTCTCTTATGACACAGACACACTAAGATCTGGGTAATTATCATTTTTCAAGTTAAGTACTATTTATGAATATGGTAAACAGTTACTGCTTGCATTATTTTTGCTCACCTGTGCATATCTATTGATTGAGTCATATCAGTTATACAAAAATAAAATATAAGAATAGATTAGTTATCAATACAGATTTATTAAAACTCTGGGAAGAAAGCTAAGAAAAACTGGGGCTGGGATATGACTTATCAGTTAAAGTGGTTGCCTGTGAAGCCTAAGGACCCAGGTTTGACTCTGCAGAACCCAAATAAGCTAGATGCACATGTTGGTGCATGCATCTGGAGTTTGATTGACTAGAGGCCCTGGTGTGCCCATTCTTTCTCTCTCTCTCCCTCTCTCTCATAAGTAAATGCAAATTAAAAGAAAAAAAAAAAGAAAATGTGGGTGGTACAGACTCTGAGGTCCCCCTCACAACAGCAGATAAACACATAGGTATCTATTGTTCGTACAAGTCCTAATTTGCTGTCTTTCCATTTCCTTCCAACCACTTATGATATTTTGAGTTTTGGTCTTGTGGTGATACAAATGTAAATGGACACATACACCAAGGTCATTTTGATTAAATGTCCTATTTAGTCTTAAACTGAAAGAGCCCTACTGGAGTAGGTGTGTTAATAGGGGTGGATCTTGAATCTACTCCTAAGAGGTGTGCTGAGAGCTACCTCGATTTCTGGCTATTTGTGCTTGCTGGTGCTGGCTTTTGTCTCTGTGAGCTGGGTGTATGATTATAGTAGACAGCTTCAGGTTCGCTGAGATGTACTCCCAAACCAGGAACAGTTATGGAGGAAGGGATATTTATTGAAGCTTACAGATCCAGGGGAAGTTCCATAATGGTAGAAGACAGAGAGAGAGAGAGAGCACAAGCCAAATCCCTAAAACCACATCACAAAGCATACTTCAGGAACTCCAGGCACTTTGGTTATCTTTAAATTGGAATTTCAAATCCACCAACACACCTTAGTGGAGGATCCTAAGACAGTGACACCTCCTCCAGCCAGGTGGCTCCAGATCAAAATTACAATTTGTAATAAAACACAGAACATATTGGGGGGCATCTATTCAAACTACCACAGTGATGAAGTGAGCCAGCTTTCTCCACTATGATGAAGCTCCCTCTGGAATCTGTAAGCCTGAAATAAATCCCTTCCTCCCATAAGCTGCTTCTGGTCAGGTGTTTGTCCCAGCAATGAGAAGGGAATTGCTACAAGTCTGTTATATCAGTTCCAGTCCAAAAAAAAAAAAAAAAAAAAAAAAAAAAAAAAACTCAAGAACAAGTTAGCAAATTTTTCATTATAAATCAGGCTATGTGAGTGACTGATTTTGCTCCAAATTTTTACAAGTTTTCATGCTTTGATTCTGTTACTATTGATATGTATCATAATTCAAATGTCAGAACACCAGGGCTGAAATCATTGTTACTGTCTTTTGGAAGTAGCCAAAAATCCACAATTTATCTTCACAGTTTGGTTAATGAAAGTTTAGCCATATATAGTAGCTTGAAATTAAAATACAAACTGATTTTTTTTCCATCATATAATGTTTAATAGCTAGACAAATTGAAGAAAATCTGGTAAGTCCCAATTTGAACAATATTTCAAAGTGTTGGGTAGCTGGGGCCAACCATCACTAATGGAAAAACCTTACTTCTTTAGATATTTTTTTGTAAGACTAGTCTATATCCTGCCAGTTTTCCGTAACTGGCCATAACTGTAAGGATTCCATATACACTCTTGCCTCAACCAGCCATAAAATATTGAGTTTTCAATCATACAAACCACTACAATAGGCATTTTTGAAGTTTAAAAATGTGACAGGAATTTTACTTAAATATAATATGTTTACCCCCAGAATGGAGAGATAAAAAGAGATATGCATATTAAAATAAATATTAAAGTAATAATTTTTATTAAAATGTAGACATCATAGAGAACACTGGTAGACCATACATTTTCCCTGGCTTTTCCATCTTTAAAACAGGATACTAACACTTTGCCTAGAGAATTTAAAGACTGAGATACATTTTCTTAGCATAGCCAATGCCTTATCTGCTCAAGGCTGTCCTCAGTCCTCAGAGATCTTGTTTAAACCCTTGCTTTTGTAGTTATTTTTTGGCAATTTGTGACATTCCTGTTCTATTCCTTGGGTATATGCAAAAGAAGAGGGACTCTTAGCCATTGAAATCTGAGAACACTGGAATAAGCATGTATGGCAGTGCAGTTGCCATCTCTCTGGCACACTCTTAAAGCCATTTGGCAGAAGGACCTGCAACTTTTACACTTAGAGAAGCCAAGAGGAAAATAGACATGAAAGTGAAGAAGTCATTGTTACATGTGATGATATGAAAGAAAGACGAAAGCCAAGATCACAGGAAATGCAGCAAGGAATAGTTTGTTAAATATGAGAAGTAACTAATTTTAGTTGAAAACTTTCTTTGGCTGCATTTATGTTCATCTGAAAGTAGTTGATTCAAAGTCAAGCGTCTGTAGTGTTAGAATTATTCATAATACAAAAAAATCACCCAAATCTTCTGTGTATATAAATATGCATGGAGGCTGTAGGCTGTTTGTGTGCATAATAGGGAGGCAATGGCTGGAGATTTTCCCCTAGCAAGATCCTATAACCACCTACTGCTAAGATATTTTGTAATAATACGGGGCATGAACAGTACTAGAAGACAGTACCATCTCATTCTTCCAAAGATCTTGCTATAGACAGTGCCATATAGGAAATAATGTCTGGAGTTTTGTCTGGTAGTTTGAATGTCCCCCATAGACTCAGGTAATTTGTTAAAATTAAGTTTCCAGCTTCAGGCCCTGGCAGGTTGACTCCTACTAACAGCAGGTGTGTCATGAGGGAGCTCATCTGAATTCAAGCCAAAAGGTATGAAGAGAGTTTTTGAGTCTTCTTGTGCTTGCTTGTGGTGCTAGCTATTTGGTGGTGTCTCTGCTTGGATTTATGAATGGAAACCAGCTTCTTTCACCATCTGATGGAAATTCCCTTGCATCTGTAAGCTTGCAATAAATGCCCTGCTCCCATAAACTGTGTCTGGTTTGGATGTTCATCCCAGCAACATGGAAACTGACTACAACACCTTGTGTCCCACAGACCCTCTACGTAGGAGTTCTTTCTCTCTTTAAGAAAGTGCAAATAACAGACAGGGACTCTGGAAAGCAGGAAGCAATGACCACTCTGCAGATAGGCATATGAGTCTGTGGGAAAATAATGTTGGAGAAGTGTTTTCATGAATTTCCAGATTCAAGTTGCTCCATATGAGCCATCTTGACAACAAAATTCTAGAAAGATCCTTATCTCATGTAGGAAAGCCAGTGTTCCAGTACTTTACAAATGTAACTGCGTAGAACCCCACCGTTACCCACGCATATGGTTATCCCAAGATTGTTCATAACAGGGAGGACAAAGGAAAGTCTCTCATTTGTGACCTGTAAACGGTGGCTCATGGAAAAGATGATGGGTTTTAGATCCAAATTTTGGTGTGACAGATTGTTCTAAAAATGACTTTTAATTTTACTGGAATCAAATCAAATTAGCCAGTTGTCCTACCTCCTATATTTGTGTTTCTCCGTTCAGCTTTGCAAAGAGGTGTGTGTAACTGTATGTTTTTACATGTGCCTATACATAAGGATGTATTCATCATCCATCATCTTTGTGCCTATCTCTCCTGTGCATGCTTTTATATTTCTACTCATGCTTATTCCTATAAATAATATATATGATAGTTCTGTTAGTTTAAAGAAGTTATGCAAGGCTGGAAAGATGGCTCAGCAGTTAAGGTACTTGCCTACAGAGGCTGTTGACCAGAGTTCAATTCCCCAGGACCCACATAAGGCCAGATGCACAGAGTGGCACATGCACTGACGTCTGTTTGCAGTGGCTGGAGATCCTGGCACACCCATTCTTTCTGTCAGTCTCTCATCTCCCTCCACTTGCAAATAAATTAATTTGCTTTTTAAAAAGTTATGCAAACGGGGCTGGAGAAATGGCTTAGTGGGTAAGGTGTTTGCCTGCTAAGCCAAAGGATCCCGGTTCAATTCTCCAGGACCCCATGTAAGCTAGATGCACAAAGGGCACATGCATCTGGAGTTCGTTTGCAGTGGCTAGAGGCCCTGGCGTGCCCATTCTTTCTCTCTCTGCCTCTCTTCTATCTCTCTCTCTCTGCTTGCAAATAAATAAATAAATAAAAATTAAAAACAGTTATGCAAACAATCAACTTCATTTACTTGGTTGTTTGTACAATAGCTCTGTATTGATACAAATTGATCTAGAGAACATAGAGAATCTAAAGATATTTGTTGTGCAGCAGACAGAAAAATGAAGAGATATTGGCATGTTTCCGGTATTGTTTACTATTCTAATCAGCAAGTTGGTATAAAACCCTCAGTATGTGCTGAGTTTTTTTTTTTTTTTTTTTTTTTGGTTTTTCGAGGTAGGGTTTCACTCTGGTCTAGGCTGACCTGCAATTCACTATGTAGTCTCAGGGTGGCCTTGAACTCACAGCGATCCTCCTACCTCTGCCTCCCGAGTGCTGGGATTAAAGGCGTGTGCCACCATGCCCTGCTGATGAAACATTTTCTAAGGTAAGACACCAAGAATTGAAATATAAGTGTAATATAGGCATGTTTGAATGGCCTGCATTTTAACCAACCAGTATCCTTGATGGTGGCAACATATTACATTGCCATTTGTAATTCATAAGAAGACATATTTCTAATAATTCCACAGAGTTGTGATTATGAAATTGTTTATCTGACAAGTATGAAGTTGTCAGTTTGCTCTGAATTAAGTCCTCCTATTATTATGAAGCAACATTTTTTTTTCTGTTTTCAGAAGGAATTTTCTGTTCGAATCCTTTGCTTTTGTATAAAACATTTTTATTAAACATTTGTGGAGGATTTGATGTGTTCTACTTACTAACATAACTTCATTGGAAAGTCAGGTGGGAATTTTAATTGTCAGTATTACAATGGATAAATCTATAAATCTTTACCTTTGCAGCATGATTTTAAATTATTTATAATATTATTGTTAAAGAGAATAATATATATATATATATATATATATAATATATAATAATATATATAATAATAAGAATATAATATTATTGTTAAAGATATATATATCTTATATATATTTGGCTAAAGATGTGCTGAAAATTAGCTTGAAGTGATCTTTATACTCATTTAAAAGCTAGGTCATTCAAAATAAGTTACTTATTACTTCACATTATTATTATTACAGAAATAATTCTTTAGTTTGCTGCCAGGGTTAATATTAGATATGTAAAATTTTTCAAGAGATGCTTAAAATTTCCCTGAGCCACATTGGGGTCATTTTAGTTCTACTTCAGTGATGAGGTTTTAGGAGCCTCTGTGTCTCTGGATATCTGGCTTAGTTGGAGTTGGATGTTCTCTGTGTTTATCTCCTTCAGCCTTTTTCTGGTGTCATGATCACCATGAACGCTGTATTCTTGCCCTTCCCTTGCATTACT
The DNA here is from genome assembly GCA_036365145.1 of Orientallactaga sibirica. Taxonomy (NCBI): domain Eukaryota; kingdom Metazoa; phylum Chordata; class Mammalia; order Rodentia; family Dipodidae; genus Orientallactaga; species Orientallactaga sibirica. Next base: position 4,882,037 of record JAEOAD010000154.1, read on the forward strand.
CTATGGTTTCAGCTGGGGCCCTGGTGAGGTGTGATAGGCTGATCCCCACTTCAGGATTGTCAACCATCTGAAAAAGATAAGCCAATTGTCCAACGGAGACAGAAGTTAGTACTAGATAGAAGGGATGGCCATAGATGTTTTGGAGGGAATTTTATATGCGTAGGCTCTCTTCTAGCCCACATTTGGTAGTATTTTGATCTTGGAGACTGAGCTCATTTTTTGTACATGGTTTTGACTAATTTCCCAGTTCCAGCAATGAGTTCCATTCCACTGAGTGGATCTATTAGCCAAATCAAGAGCAGTTGGTTGTCCACCATGACTGTGTGCCACTACTGCACTTGTTTGAGCATTATTTCAGGTTGTTTCCTGCTGGGTAGCTTAGACTGCAAGTTGTTTGGACTGATGTCAGCCATTTTCCCCCAGTTGCTCGTGTAGCACCATCTGGCACTAGACTAGCTGTCTGGGGACTGACCCTCTTCCAGATTCTGGCCAGGTCTTTCCATGTTTGGTCTCACACATGTATGCTGTCTTTGACAGTAGGGTCTTACCATTAACCTTTGGTGGGTCATCAAGAACTCTGACAGAAATCTGGCTTTTGAAAACTATCTATTTATGCTTAGATTCATTTGATAGAATGAAAAACCTTAAATTCCTACACTAAGCTCTCCAAATCCTTTCTGGCTATCAGGTGAGGCCATCCTTGCTTCCTAGCGGGATCTCTGTGGTTCTTCTTCATAAGTGTCTGTGTTAGCAAGCCAGAAACAGTGACTGCTATCCTTATCACACTTGGAATTTCTGGTTGCCCTTCATGTTGAATATTTCTAATTACTGCAAGAAAATGTTTGCTGTTCTTAAAAATGTATGTGATTTGATTAGACCCATTTGGGTAATGTAGAATAATATCTTATCTTGAGGCCTGAAGCAATCCCATCTGTAGCATTGTTTTGCCACATAATATAACTCATAGAATGTACATAGTGCATCAATAAGGCTTGCATGTTTGTGTGTGTTCTCTAAGGGTTTAAGTGTTAAAATTAATCTCTTAATCCAGCTCTGGTGTTTAGAGATGGGGATCCTAGGGTGTTAATAGGAGCAAATAAGGTGAGCAGGATGGAGTTCACTCATTGGTACTGATAGCTTTCTAAAAAGAGAGAGAGAGAGACCAGAGCACACACTTATGTAATCTTTGTTTCTTCCTGTGTGATGTCCTAAACCACTACTGACTGGATCAAACAAGTGATTGTCATCTGGGTCACACTGTGAGCCAAACCTGCTTTCCTTATTTAAAAACACACCATTTATATATAGAAATTTTGTGAATTATTCTTATATTGATCATTTCATAATTCTGTTGAAATCTCCTATTAGTTGTAATGGGATATTTGTATATTCTCTTAATAATTATATGGCCAAAATTATAAGGTCTGTTCAACATTAATATTATTCACTCATTTTGTCCTCATATTATAGTAAATTATATATACTGACTGCTCCTTTTGTGCTGACCATTTCTTCTATTGAGTGAATAGAAACATTGTATTTTCAAGCATTTGCACAAATGTAAAGTTTACTTGATATAAACATTTCCTATATTTACTAGTTACTGCAACATGATATCTACAAGTTCCTCAGAGAATTGCATTTAAAATATCTGGCTTTATTTTTCCATTTTTATTTATTTCTGACATTTTAAAGAATACGTCTCTAGGATAACAGTTTGTCTCTTCTTACTGTACACTTTACAATAATACAAGGGCTCTTCTACATATTCTACTATGTTGGTTAACATTCAAAAACTATACTAATTTATTTTGCTGATATGAGCAAGGGTGCATCTTTTCAATGATTTTACTTTAAAAACTTTCTTTGATTTTTCTATGTCTTACATTTTATTTGTATATAGTTTTAACATTTTATCTTGGCTTGTCCCCTGAAGGTCTAAGTTTTATTTTAGAAAATCTCAATATGTAGTTTAGTCCTTATTTAGTTCCAGCCAATGACACCATCTGCCCTTCCTGTGAGTAACTAAAAATTTGAAGCCTGTCTGATTACTGGCCACTTTCACCTCCACTGCTTCTTTCCCTGTGCTTTGGGAAGTATGTCTTCTTCTCTCTATTTTTTTTTTTAAATAAACTCAGGGATGTATTAAATATATTAGGCCCCATTTCACTTACCATAGTTGTTGTAAGAGGGTGTTGGTACTATTTTACACACCATTTTGCTAGAAATAGACCATTCCAGAAGAACCCCGTCTAGTCTGACATCACCTTACAGCCTCCTAATTTCTACTTTCCATCTGTGATTAAGTTTATTGCCTGATAATCAGTCACTGGATTATCCAAGAGCAAATAAAGCCAGAGACTGTTTGATCCTATAACACTTTCATATTTTAAGGCCCTTTTCTTGCATATGTGTACTCTATTTGGTACTAGGACAGAAAATCATTTTTTTTTTCTATTCTATGTATGGGGATATGAAAAAAAAGCACAAAGATGGAGGAGCAGGATTTAGAATAAGACCTGTCTCCTTCTCTCTGGTTGCAGTTCTCACTACTATACATTTTCGTGCACAAGCAGGGGCTGATGTTTCTTGAGATGAAGTTAAGAAATCATTCATTTCCCCTCCCCAGAGGCCACATTGAATTTATGGAAGGATTAGAAGGTGATGTGACACCCCCTCAACTTAGAAGTCTCTTTTAATGTGTCTGCATATAGAACCTGCTTAAAGTTTAGTATTTATTGAACTTTAAACTGATTTTATGTTCAGAAATTTTGTAGATATTAAGGAATTTTTGCTGTAATGGAAATATAGTGATGAAATTAAGAATCAGTTTTAAATAATCTTTAAGAGCAAATGTGTACCCCATTCTAGGCATTAACTGATATTAGAAAATTTTTGCTAGGGAAGTAGTAACTACATATATTATAGGTAACATCTTTTTAAAATTTTCACTTAAATTAGTTGTTACCATGCAAAAATCCTCATTCATGGGTTGGTATTAGATAGCAGTCATTTGGTAATTCTTCATCACATGATCATGTATGGTTCCTGAGGCAAACGCTGAGGGAAAGAAGACAGGAATCAAGCCTGGATTTAAAGACCCATCAGCATAGGACAAATATTAGATATAGTTTCCATAAGCATATTTTTATTTAATCTTCTGTTTTAAAATATGGTTTAGGATAAGTGAAGCCAAAATGTCATAAAAGTTCAATGAAAAGAAAGAGTGCACATATCCATCAGGAATTTAAATCTATGTTATCTAAGCTATTATTCTCCTTTGTTAAGTGATAGGTAAATTTATGATAGTCATCTTAAATGTGCTACTGGTAGATACAGAAAATAACAAGGATGTATTGGAGAAAATCTAAGGTTGTTGGAATCCTTAGTAAATAGTACATCTATTAAGACTTTTATTGATAAACTTGATAAAAGATATACATATATATATTATCAAGTATATCATGTATATATATATATATATATATATATATATAATCATTTTAAGCACATATATGTATATACATATATTAATTGATTTCTGTGGAAACACATTTTGTTTTAGCTAAAGATTTTATCTAACATATTTATGCATTTTCAACATGGATATGAAAACCACTTAATAATCTCAATGACAACAGTACATGAAACACTCCTACCTGTGAGTCTCTCAAATCACACTGTGGTTGAGGTAGCTAAGCAGCTGTCCCTACATTCATTGTGAAGTGAAGATTGATGGCTTCAATAGCAAGATTGTGACTGAAGGTCATGACGTGTGGCAATGGCTCTGGAGAGCCAGTTGGCTTTGTTTCTTCCCACCTCTTCTTTAAGTCACTTTGTAGTGAATTCAGCTAGTGTGGAGAACATTTACACTACTCACATTGAATAAGGCTACAATCAGAAATATTTCATGCTTGTTGCTTTGATGTTTTTAAGTGAACCCTTCCCATACATTCCCCAGCACATGAATAGTCTTGCTCACTTCAGTAGAAGATGAAACCCAACCTCATCACCCTTCATGACCAGCAGAACTACAGTCTGAAGATCTATGTCCTCACCTCTGTGAGGCTGTGGAAGGACCAAACGTCTGGCATAATAAAAAGCAGCAAATAAACACCATCAGAGGGTTTCCCATCCCCAGCCACAGTGAAAATGTAATTAGTAAAAAATGCTAGGCGCGAGCATTGTGAGACCAGAACTATTCAATCAGAAAGTGCTGATGGAACGTATATAAGCACAATCAAAGCCTTTATTTAAATAGGGGTTACAGTCCTAATAAAACACAAAGGGAAGTAGGGGCATAGGCCTCCTCGACAGGTAATGAAAGAAAAAATTAAACTCATCCAATTACATCTGGGGAAAAATCCATTACCTATAACAGAGAGCGGACTGCCCCAGGAAAATTCAGATGCAAAACTAATAATGAAGGCACACTGTCCTTTCAACAAATTCTAAATGAGCTCTAATTTTCTTATATCCACCATTCCCAAACTATATAAATTTCAACTAAGCAGAAAAAAGTGACATGCTAGCACAATTGTTATTCCAAACAGGCCCAGCTGCTTGCTCACCTTAATTAGACCTAATCCCAAAAGGGAGCCAATCTTTCCTTATTTTCTTCTATGAGCTAACCTGATTTTCCTCAACTTTTCTTTTCTAATAGATTTTGCTGTAACCTTTCAGCAACTGTCGTTTGAGCTTCTCTCGCAGGAATCACAAACACACTGGCTCCTTGGCCAAATAGAACCTGAGCTCATGATGTAAAAAGGAGAAAGCCAGGGTGTTGCTGAGAGAGAGGGTATCTTCATGAAAAAGGTGAACTTAATCACCTTCCTTCGAATTCCCTATAGTGTATGAGAGTGTGACAGGGGTGTGTTGACATTTGAAATTCTGAAATGACAGGTCCTGGACAGGCATCACAGATAATCTTCTTTAGCTCTGTTTTGAATGGATTTGAAATGTCTCTTTCAAACAAAATCTTAAAGAATTAATTTTATTAGAGAGATTAGGTGATCTTACAGATTATAAGTGAAGTTAACCTGCAAAAGTCTACATTGTGTGGCCAATACTACTACTGTGGGCAATGCTCAGATATGTGGGGTGTGAAAGTCTATGAGAACTTAATGTGTCTTCCCAAACTGCTTTTATCTCTGAGGTAAGTACTATAAGCAAAAAATGTTCCTTAAATATTTGTAAAAACAAATTGTCTTCTACTCATAGAACAGTCTCATTGGATAAAGGCCCTGGAAGACATCCTTGTATTCTCAAAGAAAGGAAGGCATTCAAGGCCTCTAGGCTATAAATTTGACAAATTCTGGATAAAAGATGGGCAGAGGAATGAATTTGATACAATGAGCTATGCCTGAATAAAAATATAGTCCATGTTCTCAAAACAATAGAAAATTTGAGAAAAACATTTGGACATACCAAACCAAGTGGAACCGAACTAGCATGCTCCCTTCCTGTGATAGAGAAAGGGGAAGGAGTAGAATCCAGAGAAGTGGATGCCCTAGGCTAGGAAGACAATGAGAGTCTTCACAGTGATGGTAATGTTTAATCAAAGTCAAAATCTGAGGAATATTTCAAATACAGTTTTGGAAAAGTAGATAGACAAAGAACTATGAAGCAATGTGATAAAACTTGAAAGAGTATATAAGCAGCCTGTGTTCACAAAGACTGCGTGGACCTCCCAAAACGTTTACTGACAGTGTAGTGTGAGCACTGGTCTCCCAACTGAAATTTGAGGGTACTTATTGCCAGTCTGATTTATATTCCTGTATTGCCATCCAAATCTAGACTTTTTACTTGACATTTCATGCATACATATCATGTCTTCCCAAGCAGCAGCAAGCTCCTGAGGGCAAGAACTGCATATCATATCCTTTATGTGCCCACAAATACATTATGCATTCCCAATCACCCCCAATGCATTAAGTAAGGATAAATATAAATACCAGGTGCATTGATTAAAGGATGAACACAAAGAGATGGAGGAAAGAAAGTAGAAAAATGCAAAGAAGGTGTGGGAAAGACAGAATGAGAGCAGCTGTCCAAGTAAGACAATGTACAGTTAGAAGAAACCACTCAGGCAGGAAATGCTGCTTCTTTCTCAACCAGAAACGCTTCCATCTGATCCCACCAGTTTGCAACTTCTCCTTAGTTAATATTCCATGAGGGCACATATAAAACCTTCATTGTGAAAAAAAAAAAAAAACCTGAGAGGATAGACAAAAAAATATTATACACTAAATGGAAAAGATAAAACTTAAAAACAAATCTGCCTATGAGAATCACGATTCCACTCTCACAGGTGTTTACCAGAAACCTGCCTATTTGTATCTTTGCAAAATTTGAGGAATGGCTTAATTTAAGAAACAAACAAGCCCAACCCAGAAACTATCTTCAGAGAAGCAGAATCAATTATGAGCAGACACTTCTGTTCCAGTGCCATAAAAAAGAGCTCAACTCTGCTTTCCTGTGTTCTTCATGCTCACCTCCTTTCTATTTCCAGATCTCTGGCTCTGAGTGTGCAGTAATCTCATGCCATCAGTAAAGCCTCTATAAAAACAGAACTGCCATTTGGGCAACTGTAACTCTACCACAGTTAAGTTGCCAGACAGACATTCACTCAAATTAGCTTTAAAGAATTAAAAAAGAAATGTTGTCACATCTGTCTATGTGAGATGTCTTTGGAGTGTAGAAAGAAAGAAATCAGAAAATGTATTCCTTCAAAAATATGCTACTGAAAATTCCTGCCTATGCCTACAATTTAACACACACACACACACACACACACACACACACACACACACACACACACCAGATTCAGTTTGTGCTAATATGGGTTTTGGATGATGAACTGAAGGAAAAATGAGTCAGAGACAGGTAAGAAAAAAGAGAAAATGGTATTTCCTTGTGAGAAAAAATTATTCTCTCAACTGACAAATCTGAGGACAGGCTTGGGAACACAGAGGCAACTTTTTGAAGATGCCTGTTGCCCCTCTGAGAGGAAGGGAGAAGCCACTTGATGGGACATTTATAACATGCACAGCTGGGCTTTCTGGGTTTAAACTGGCAAATGAACTCTGGAAGATAGTCAGCTCCACCGTTTTTAACATCATCATGAAGGTCTACCAGCCCACTGTTGAGTCATTTCCTATCTCCCAAGATCAGGAAGGTACCACAAGAACACTGACTCACCATAGGTAAAGGATGCAGGGTTAGTTATGTGTATTCCCTTTGCCTGTCAACAATGGAAATAGGGGGCCTGTGTAGAGGAAATGACCAAAGGCATAGTTTCTACATGAAACTACAGTGAACTCACAGAAAACACATGAATGAATAAGTGCAATACATAACTTACACTGAGTTATCAAATACAGACAAAAAAGCACACTTACCTCCCAAAGAAGTTAAAAACAAAAACAAAAAGCAAGCAAACAAACAAATAAGCAAAAACCACAAATCTTACTCTTAGTAAATTTTAAACAGTCTCTTAGTCCTGTCTTGAATTATTCAGAAAATGAGCTTTTATAAAAAAATCATGGTGAGAAATGTTCATTCAGTAATCTTTAAATGAGCCATTTTTATATGACAGACTATATTCAAACACTTTGGGAAATACATATAACAGAGATTACAGTTTTGTTTACAAAAAGTTAACAGCCTGGAGAGTTAACAATACAAATTTATCTCCTGTCCTAGTTTTACCCCTCCCCCATTCTCACCTCATCCCCTCCCTTTGTTGTGTGTTGTGGAAACAAAAGACTAGGCAGTGACACTGATTCTTTTCCTCATCTCTACCTCACATAAGCACAACAAAGTACCACATTGCCTCTTGTGATCCCAGGAGAGGATGACAGATATTGAAAAGCCCTTCCTGGTGTTAGTTCTTCCATGAAGGTCTGGTAAAATTCAGCAGTGAATCCATCTGGGCCTGGACTTTTTAGTTGGGATTTTTTTTTTTTAACTGCTTGTACTTGTTATAGGTCTATTTAAGTGGTTAATCTCAACTTGATTTAATTTAGGTAGGTCATATAAATCAAGGAAATCATCATTTTTTTTCAGATTTTCAAACTTAGTGGAGTATGTGTTCTTGTAATATGTCCCTATGATTTTTTAAAAATTTCTCTGCTATCTGTTGTGATGGTACCTTTTTCATCTCTATTTTTATTAATTTGTGTCCCTTCTCTCTTTTTTTTTGGTCAGATTTGCTAAGGGTTTGTCAATCTTGTTTATCCTTTCAAAGAACCAACTCTTTGTTTCATTGATTCTTTGGATTTTTTTTTTTTTTTTTTTGGTTTCTATTTCATTAATTTCTGCCCTAATCTTTATTATTTCTTCCCATCTACTGACTTTTGGTTTGCCTTTTTCTCCTTTTTCCAAGGCCTTAGGTGCAGCATTAAGTTGTTTACTTGTGACCTTTCTAATTTCTTAACATAGGTCCTTAAAGCTATAAATTTCCATCTTAGGACTCCTTCATTGTGTCCCAAAGGTTTTGGTATTTTGTGTTCTCATTATCATTAGGCTGCATGATTTTTTTTTTTTTATTTCCTTCTTGATTTCTTCATTGACCCATTCATCATTTATTAGTGTATTGTTTAGTTTCCATTATTTTGTGTATGCTCTATAGCTTTTCTTGCTATTGATTTGTAGTTTGATCCCATTGTGATCAGATAGGATGCATGGAATTATTTCAATTTGTTAAGATTTGCTTTGTGTCCTATTATATGTCTATTTTAGAGAATATTCCATGTGCTGCTGAAAAAAAAAAAAATGTATTCTTCAGCATTTGGATGAAATGTCCTGTATATATCTGTTAGGTCCATTTGTTCTATGACCCCATTTAATCTAGAAGGATCTCTGTTTATTTTTTGCCAGGATGACCTGTCAATTGGTAAGAGTGGGGTGCTGAAGTCACCACTACAATTGTGTTTTGTGTTATCTGTGACCTTAGTTCTTATAGTGTTTGTTTGATGAAATTGGGAGTCCCCATGTTAGGTGCATACATGTTTAGGTTTGTAATGTCCTCCTGTTGGAGCGTTCCTTTAATCAATATAAAGTGACCTTCCTTATCTTTCCTCACTAATGCTGGTCTGAAGTCTACCCTGTCAGATATTAGGAAAGCAACCCCTGCTTGCACCATTTGCTTGCACCATTTTCTAACCTTTCACCCTAAGGAAATGTCCATCTTTGTAGAAAGGTGAGTTTCTTAGAGACAACAAATTGAAGGATCCTGCTTTTGAGCCCAGTCTTCAAACCTATGTTTTTTGGTTGGGGCATTCAGGCCACTGATATTAAGAGTTATTATTGAAGGGTATGTATTTATTTTTGACATTTTTCTTGTTTTGTAGTTCTTCTGGTTTTACTTTTGCTCTCTTGTATTAACTAGTATTGGAACATGGTTTGTTTTTTCCAGGATCCTTATATGTGTGCTTTTCTTTCTCTTCAGCATGGAGAATCCTTTCAAGTATTTTCTGTAGAGCTGGTTTTGCCTTCAAATAATCCTTTAGCCTTCTTTTGTTGTGGAATGTCCTTATTTCTCCATCTATTTGAATGGATAGCTTTGCAGGATAAAGTAACCTTGGTTGACAGTTGTTATCTTTTAGAAATTGGAATACATCACTCCAAGCCCTTCTGGCTTTTAAAGTTTGTGTTGAGTAATCTGCTGTGATCCTGATGGGCTTGCCTTTGTAGGTGACTTGCTTTTTCTCTCTAACTGCTTTCAAAATATTTTCTTTGGTTTGTATGTTTGGTAGTTTAATTATAATATGGCAAGAAGAGGTTCTTTCCAGTTTTTGTCTGTTTGGTGTTCTAAAGGCTTCCTGTATCTGCATTGGCATCTCTCTCCCAATTTGCGGGAAGTTCTCTTCTATGATTTTGTTGAAAATACCTACTATGGCTTTGGAGTGAAATTCTTCTCTACTATACCCTGAATTCTTATGTTTGATCTTTTTTTTTTTTTTAAAATCTTTATCTGAATATCTTTAAATTCCCATTCATACCTTCCTATTAATTTGTCTTTCTCTTTGTTGGACTATATTAGATCTGCTACCTGGTCTTCTAGTTTAGATATTCTGTTCTCTCCTTCACCCATTCTACTGGACAGATTTTCTACAGAGGTTTTTATTTCACTGACTGTGTTCTTCATTGCTAGTATTTCTGACTGGTTTTTCTTTATTATTTCTGTTTCCTTATTCATGTCTTGCATTGACATCATTATTTCATTAAATTGGTTTCCTGTGTGTTCTTTGATTCCTTTGATTTCCTCTTTGAGGTCTTTGATCTTATTTATAATCATTCTTTTGAAATCTTTCTCAGGCATTTTCTAAATCAGTCTCACTAAGGTCATTTCTGATGCATTAATACTTTTTTGTGGATTTATATTGTCTTGATTTTTTGTGTTTCTTGTATTACAATGTAGAGTTTTTTTTGCATCTTGGATTAATTTAATGCTTGGGTTTTCTAATTATCTGCACTATTATTAGATGTATCAATCAATCTGATGTTACATATCTTCAGGGTAGGAGCTTGAGGTGCCAGGGGTGCCTCTTAAGACTCTCAGAGTAATCAGAAAAGTGACCCTAGGTGTTGGGTTTGCCTGCTATGAGAGTATTCAAGTAGGCTGGTGTAATCCCAGTTACCTTTTGAGATGGCTTTTGTCTCAGCTATGCTGCTGCATGGCCACTTGGGTCCCTCTTTGCTATGCTGTGGTCTCAGGTAGGCTGGCTGGGTCTGTGGGTCACTGCTCTGATCATGCCAGGTGCTGTGTACATGAGCTCCCTTCCCCAGGTCTCTGGTGCTTGTTGGTGCTTGTGCTGGTGGTGGGGGAGGGGAGGCTGTGAGTGGAGGCTGAAGTCCTCCCACTGGTCCTCACAGTCTTCTTCCTCACAAGCTGCTCCCTTGGTCTCTGTCATTCTCCTTCCACATTTCTTGGTTTGTGAGAAGGCAGCTGTTTTTTCTTGTTTGTTTGTTTGTTTTGTTTTGTTGTTTTTTACTGTTACTCAGGCCAGGCCTGGTGGCTATGGTTGCCTGGAACTCAAGTTGCCACTGTTGAGCTGCTTTTGCCTGTATCTGTGGGCTCTTGATGCTCTGGATCTCTCCTACTTCTCTGCTGTGGTTGATAATTTACTTATATATTTCACTTTTTAGTAGAAGAGTGTATTTTGCTGTTTTTTTTTTTTTCTTTTGTGTTTTGTTTTTTCTCCCCTAGGCTGTTTTGGCATGTTTCCTATGCTGCCATCTTAACTGGAAGCCAAAAAGACCTTCCTGGATGGACTCTGGAAGACCTCTTCATATGGCCTCCTTGCTTTTGCTTTTGCATTTAACATACACTTTTGTCACACCCCTTTATTACTCATTTTCTTAAAGACTGGGTTTATTTTTTACTACCTCAACTTTATTAAAGTGATTATTTGTTGAAAATTTTTGTGCTCTTCGAAAACGTATGCACACCATAGGGACAGACTTCATCTTTGCTACTCTGTTTCTATCCTGAGAAAGGGGTTGTGATTGAAGGAAGATACTAAGAAATATGTATGTGTGATTATTTTGTTATTTTTATTTTAATTCACAAATTTCAGATAAATCAATAATTAAAAATACTCCTTGATATTTTACCATTATTTTTATTTGAGTCTTAATTATATTTAACATTAATAAAAAAAATCTGAAACTTATCAACAGGGCTTCAAAACCACAAATCAAAATAAGGGGTCCCCAGCTTAAAGAATGTAGACCTAAAACAGCATGTAAAGGCATGCATCAATAATTTTGTCTTGACAGATATATGTTCTATTGAGTGGATGGCACATTATTCTTACAGGAAAACTAACTTAAAATTCACTTTATTTAAACCATCTATTTACACATCTTGAGATTGCACAGTCATGATTATTTTCTAGTGATCTTGTCTAATAGGAGATGATTTCCTAACATATCGTGGTAGTTTATTAACACATTAAAACTAATGCATAAGCTTCAGAGAACTTGTGACTCTAAGTTCTCAAGCCATAGTAGTGCTTCAATAACATTTATTTATTTATTTATTTATTTATTTATTTATTTATTTATTTATTTATTTTGGTTTTCCAAGGTAGGGTCTCACTCTAATTCAGGATGACCTGGAATTCACTATGTAATCTCTGGGTGGCCTTGAACTCATGGCAATCCTCCTGCCTCTGTTTCCCATGTGCTGGGATTAAAGGTGTGTGCCACCACACTTGGCATTACTTACTTTTACATAGAAAAGGAACAATAAAATGGAATGAACTTAGAAGTACCCTCCCTGACAACATATTTCCATGATTCATTTTCTTCTTTTCGTTTTTATTTATCTGTGTTTCCAAGGTTACATTCACCTTTAATTCTACCACTTCTACAAAATTTCAGTGCTCCAGCTATGAGGAGATGTTAGAACTACACAACATCAGAACAAATATCAGATTTTATGAGCAAATCCAGTATTAATTATTCTGCTTTTATTTTCCTACAATGACATCACACCATCATTTTATAAAGAATTTTAAAAACTCACATCACTAAGAATTGTAATTAAAATTGGGCTTGATATCTTTTTTTTTTTTTTTTTTTTTTTTTTTTTTTTTGGTTTTCCGAGGTAGGGTCTCACTGTAGCTCAGTCTAACCTGGAATTCACTTTATAGTCTCAGGGTGGCCTCAAACTCATGGCGATCCTCCTACCTCTGCCTCCCAAGTGCTGGGATTAAAGGAGTGCGCCACCATGCCCAGCCAGGCTTAGTATCTTAAGTGTGATGCCACAAAATACTGGTTGTTCTTTAGAAAAAGTATGTTGGAGTTTCTTATAGAAATAAAGTCAATGGGAAGCCAATGTACACCGAAACCTATCGACTGAGTTGAGGACTATCATGGGCAAATTTCAGGACATTTTTATATGTGTGCATTTTGACTCCCTAACATAAACTTCATTGGAATTCTAATTCTCCAAGTATATATAATTGGAGGAATTTAGATGCCAACAAATTCATAAGGTGGGAAATAAAACTGTCCTCAAAGCACATGCTTTGAACTGGCATTTCTGAGCAGTAATCTCTTTCTCTCACTCATAGAAGACCAGTACAGACCCTGTTTTCAACCACTTATTTGAGAGAAGAACCATCTTTCATATAAGACAAAAACTCTAAAAGAAAGATGAGAGAGGAAGAAAGGGGAGAAAACCATAAGTACATTGACATCTTTTACCATATCAATCCATTGAGAGAAATAATCAGCTTATTGTTTTCTACTCAAAAACAAATATGAGAGCAAGGTATTCAAGGAAATGGAATGAACTCCACATTGCCTGCCAGCTGCCTTTGTACTGTTCTCATGGGTATTTTGTTTCTTTGTGTCGTATGTCAGTGGTGATGAGATTTTTCTGTTATTGTTTGCTTTGTTTTGCCTGTGTTTTTATTTTTCCTTATGAGATACACCACAAAATTCTTTTAATATTTGACACAAGATAAGCTGATTTTATAAAGACAACAAACAAAGAACAATCTAAACAAAATGTCCCAATTATGTATAGAAAATAAAGGCTTGAAGGTATTAAAAGAATTTATAAATTAACCTTGTATTTCTTTTGTTTGTCAGATGTGTCATTTTTAGTAGACAAAATAAAGACAGAATTGTTTTTTAAGCCTATATGTGTTCCTGCCTGGTTTTGGAAGGATGGATACTGCAGTTTTTGATTTGTATAAATTTCTAAACTTCAGTATTGAATGCCACAGAGGCTCTGGCATTAGTACATTCAATGTCCCCAAGATGAAACACATTAGAAATCCATAAAGCCAACGCAGTATCAATTTTGTTTAAATCATCACCCCTCAGCATTCACAGCATCGGCTGTATTTAGTAGCATAGAATAGGGTAAGGTTTCATTTCCCTGTAACTCTATGCAACTTTTATTTTGTGCAATGTTCTCACATATCAAGTAAATTGTGTTAGCCATGGGGGGACATTTCTGAGAATCAAAGAAAAATTCATGTTTTATAATCATTACCAGAGAATGGGAGGGAGACTTATGCAGTTGCAGAGAGCTGAGAGGTTATGAAATCAGGATTCTAAGTCTCATTCTCTAATAAACTAGGTGCTCAGCTTGTCTTGAAAAAATCTTCTCACTTCTTGGAGGCACTCGAGATTTCATCAAGAAAATGTTGGGGCTAAATTAGTTACTGACTGTGAACTTTTATTTCTAACTATTTATGATGTAAATGCCTATCTAGGAAGAAAAAAAAGAAGAAAAAAAACTCTTCTGTGAAAGTTAACATTGCCATTATTATTTTTTCTACTTTCCTTATCTTAAGAGGATTTCTAACTAAGTTAACATTTTAAATGATCCTTTTTATTATTTATGATATTTTGCTGTGGTTTTCCTCTACATTGTAAAATATACATGTTGTGAAAGTACTGTTTAACCTTATTTCATCATTTATAGTTGGATGCATTAACAATTGCAGCACATAATGGTGCAACTAACTAAATAAAAGTAAACTCATATGAAGTTCATTATTATACTTGCTATTGTGTTAACAAATTATTATAAATATTTTTTAATTTTAATTCAGTTTTTGCAGATAACTTTTCACATCCAGAAAAAAAAATACCTGATATTTTTTGACCTCATACATGGAGAAATATTTTAAAGTAATGCATTGAGTAATTTCTTTTTTTCTGCATAGTTAAATGTTTAATTAAAAATAATAATTTATAATGTCTAATTGCCTTTTTTCAAGATAAATTAAACCAAATAGTATTGGAATGAATAGGAAATACACTGCAGAGTCCTCCAAGATTGGGTCACTTCCTTCAAGCCATACCTGGAAGAGTATCTTGATGGGGAGAGGAGTATGCTAATTGGCAAGAAAGGGGAGATTAAGTAAGAATTTTTCTGTTAACAATAGGGTTCAGACTCCCCCATAACAAGTAGGCTCATTATGTTAGGGAAACCTCTATCCATCCTATGGAGGTAGTAGGGAAGAAGGCAGGTGAGACAATGACCTTAAGCTTTTGGTCATGGTCCTATCCTTTTTTCCACCATCAGTCATGAACGTTCACATCTCAAATTATCTGGAAACCGATGGAAAAACACATGAAGGATCAGTGTGTTCATGAAGGGTGTGAGGGCAAAGACATAGACCAGACAATTTGAAATCCAGACTTGATCTGGACCGTACCTGTTTGGGTAATCTTAAGGAAACGAATGACTTCAATCTCAGTTAGAGCATCTTCAACAAATGGTACTAGTGGAATTGGATAACCACATGTAGAAAAATGAAACTAGACACACTCATCTCCCCATACACAAAAATCAAACCCAAATAGATTAAGGACCTCCAAAACTCTTCAACTACTAGAAAAAAATCTCCATGATATAGGAATGGGGAAGGACTTCCTGAACAATAGCTCAGTAGCCCAGGAAATTAAACAATCACCCAAACAATGGGATCTTATGATGATAAAAAGCTTTTGCACTGACAAACATAACATAAACAGAGGCAAGAGATTACCCACAGAATGGGAGAAAATTTTTGCCAGCTATACCTTTGACAGAGGCCTAATATCTAGATTCTACAAAGAATTAATGAATCTAAACAACAAAATATCAACAACCTGGGTTGGAGAGATGGCTTAGTGGTTAAGGTAATTGGCTGCAAAACCTAAGGACCAATATTCGACTCTCTGGATCCCACGTAAGCTAGACTCACAAAGGTGGGGCAGGTGCTAGGTCGCACATGCTCACTAGGTGGCACAACTGTCTGGAGTTTGATTTCAGTGGCTAAGGCCCTGATACAGCAATTCTCTTTTTCTGTCTCTCTCTCACTCTCTCTAAAATAAAAATAAATAAATAAAATAAAATTACTTTAAAAAATCAACAACCCACTCAAAACCTGGGAAAGAGAAGTGAAGAGGGAGATCTTAGAGGAAGAAATACAAATTGCTAATACACACTTAAGAAAATGTTCAATATCCCAGCAACTATGAGATTCTACCTTACTCTGGTCAGGATGGTAATCATTAAAAATTCTGATGACAACAAATGTTGGCAAGAATGAGGGTAAAGAGGAACCCTTATTCCCTGTTGGCACGAATGTAAACTTAAACGACTATGGATATCAACACGGAGATTCCTGTAAAAGTTGAATATAGAGCTACCAACAGACCCAATTATTTCCTTACTAATCATTTACCCTGAATGTTCCACACTTCACTACAGAGATGTTTGCTCAACCATGTTTATAGCTGCTTAATTCATAAAAGCTAAGAACTGGAATTAACCCAGATGTCCATCATTGGATGAATGAATAATAAAGTTGTGGTACATTTACACAAGGAATTCTACTCAATAAAAAAAAAAAACCTATACAATGAAATATGTGGAAAATGGATGGGGTTAGAACAGATCATACTCAGTGAATATACACAATCACAGAAAGATAATCATCACATGTTTCACTCATCTGTGGTTCCTAACCTGGATTAGCTTTGGTTGGTGGCATACCTGATAGGCCCAGACAATAGGGATGAAACTATTGGGGGGAATGGAAGTTTGGAGGGAATAAACACAAAACTAATCCCAAAATAAACTGGTCCCATAGAAACATTTCTCCTTTAAGGTAAACTAAAAGATTTAACACTCAACAGGAGTATAGGTGGAGGGTATGAAAAGAAGGGTCCTGGAGAGAGTGTGTGATGAAGCCTAACCTTAAAAAATTTTAGCTCTAGCTGGTCACTCCCAGTACCAGAAATCAGTGCTCCCCATATAGAACTGTGGATGAGACAGACCTATGCAGTCCCCAAAACAAGACAGACTTTGGTCAAAGCAGTTGATTATCCACCTGAAGTAAAATGTAAGACCCTATTGCTGAAGACATAGACAAGGCTCAGGCAATTTTGAGGAAGAGGGGGTAGAAAGATTATGAGAGCCACAGATTGGGATGTCATACTCAGAGGCATTGCCTCTCACAGTAACTGACTGCTGCTGCCACAATACATAACCCACAACCCCATAGGGAATACCAGCAACTCCACTAAGGAGGGCCCCCAGGGGAATGTGGGTAGGGAGGAGGGGAAATGATAGTACCAACACATGGTGTATTCATACAAAGTATGTTCTTCTTAGAAAACTAAAATAAGGCTGGAGAGATGACTTAGCAGTTAAGGCATATGCCTGTAAAGCCAAAGGACCCAGGTTTGATTCTCCAGGTCCCATATAAGCCAGATGCACAAGGGGGCATACATGTCTGGAGTTTGTTTGTAGTGGCTGGAGGCCCTGGTGTGCCCATTCTCACTCTCCCTCTCTCTGTCTCAAATAAATAAATAAATAAATAAATAAATAAATAAATAAATAAATAAAATTTTTTAAAAAAGAGAAATAAAATAAATTTAAAAAATTGAAATATAACAGGAAGGAATAAGATGGTCTTAAGGCATATAGAGTGGAGGTATCACAGGAGGAAGGAGCACTCTCAACTCATGGTAATGAATGCATCATTTCTGGTTATCCTAGGTTGTAGGTAAACTGATGAAAAATTGCATTGTCCTTTATGAGAGTAAATATTTCTAGTACACATTGTGACTGCTGGAATAACTGATATTTGCATATGCCTTTTTATGTGGCTTGATTTAATTAACAGTAAAGGAGAAGATGATTTTCCCTATAAATTTGTGTTGTATACATTATAAGTTGAGGAAAAAGACAATACATAATTGTAATGATTGTTAAAAAAAGGAATTACAACTTGAAGCAATGCCAACAATTAACAAAAAAAGACATTTGTGAAGGAATATAAAAACCAATAAACTTTATTTAGTAATTTTTTTAAAGTCAGAGTTAAGATGTAGTTTATTTTTCAGATCAGGAAATGAGAGGTAGGTTCTCAATAAATGCTAGATACATGGATTTATAAATTTTAAACTATATATTATTGTTTCTTGTGTTCAAGCAAATTTAAAAAATACAACCTCAGTTTTGCTCTTTATCATTGTATATAATCTTGGTTCTTCTGTCCTTCACTGTGTGGTGGTTTCTATCTCTGAGGACTCATTCAGTCCATGGAAATGGTAACAAAGCATATAATTCTCAATGGGAGATGTTGATGGCCTTTACAAATTACAGGCTGTAAATGCTGGCCCATTTTGAATAACTCAAACTTTGAGTTCTAGATATACAAGCAGGAGCCATTTGTAATAGTGAGTATTGCTGGGTCAAACCACCTTGAAAAAATGGAGACTAGTCCTTTGTAATGCTAAATTTTGATCATTTAGGCCAGCATTAAAAAGTGTAGCTAGGGGCTGGAGAAATGGGTTAGTGGTTAAGGCGGTTGCCTGTGAAGCCAAAGGATCCCGGTTCAATTCTCCAGACCCATGTAAGCCAGATGCACAAGGGGCACACGCATCTGGAGTTCACCTGCAGTGGCTAGATGCCCTGCGATGCCCATTCTCTCTCTGTCTGCCTCTCTTCTATCTCTCTTTCTCTCTGCTTGCAAATAAATAAATAAAAAATTTTAAAAAAAGTGTAGCTAGCCTGAAGTTTATTACTATTCACATGGAAAAATCCATGACCATATGAAAGATACCCAAAGCACAGTGGCTGAAGCCTCCATCAATGTCAGCTTTTCTAGGCTGACTTATGTGTGATTCAACTAGTGAATTTATTTTCCATGATTGGGAATTAAGTGAATTGTCTTATTTCATTAATATTCCCAGGAAAATGTTACTGATGCAAATATTCATGGTCTAAAACAAATCAGAATGGAAGCTGAGACATTTATTTCATGGTTCTTTTGGTGTTTGGGTCTTAAATGCACCCATATGCTAAAGTTTTAGTCACCAGTCTGTTCCACTATCATAAAATAGAACCTAGTTGAATGAACTTAGGCCATTGAGGGCACGACCTAGACAGGGATATTGGCATTCCAGCCCCTTTCCTTTCTCTGTCTTTGCTTGCAGACCACTATGAGGTGAGCAGTGCTTCCTACTATGATGTTCTGCCTTACCACAGGCCCCAAGACCACAAAGAAACTTCAAAACACATGAACCAAGATAAACTTTTCCATCTTCATGTTGAGTTTTCTCAGCTACTTTGTCACAGGGATGGAAAGCTGATTGTTGTACACCTCATCAAATGCTGATAAAATAAGATCACATAATTTTTCCTTCCTTTGAAAGTATATTTTCTACAATGTATGATACTATGTGAAATAGTTCAGTATATGACAATAGATGGGCTAAGTGTACATGTATTATTAACCTACATGAAGGCTTTGAAAGTTGCATGTCTAAGTTGTATGTCAAGCCAAATGATTTTTAAAAATAATTTAGTCATCACTCTAAATTTTAGTTGAAAAGAGAAGAAGAAGATTTGATCTTATATATAAATAATCTACACGTTAATAGGTCATAGTGTTAGAAGTTTTTGTATTTAGTATTTGTCACTTTTCAGAAACCTAGTTGACATTTTATTAATCATGAAATATCCATTGCTAGATCAGTATAATCAAGTTGGAATTTCTAATACTCAATGTGAATTGAAAGTGTGTGTAGTGTTTAGTGGAGGATTGTAAAATATCTGTAACAGAGAAAAGGCATGATGTCTTTCTGTAGTAGTCAAATCATATGGTGAAATATAAAATGTAAGGCTTAAAACACACAAAAGGTTAATGAAACAGTAGAAAATAGTAATGCTAGGGACATATTATGACATAAGGCAGCATAGTAGTAATTAATAAATTAGAAATTTTGACAAGTACAGTAGGGGTCATAGGACAATGACATCATTGTGAGCTGAATTAATCAGGAAAGAACCCACAGAGGACACACCATTTAACTAGTCCTTGAAGGAAATGTGGAATTTTAATAAAGATCTGTTGCAGAGTGCCATCTATGGCTGAGGAAACATTGCAAATTTGAATGTATGGAGTGTTGACTACTCATGGGGAGGAAGGTCAGAGTTCAGTATTTGCTTATGAAAGCAAATAAGACAACGTTGGGTGGGAACGTCTAAGATGTTTCTTTTTTTTTAAATTTTATTTTTGAGAGAGAGAGAGAAAGACAGAGAATGGGTATGCCAGGACCTCTCATTTGTTAGAATCCCAAGAGTGAAATTATATTTTTTAAAAAAGTGTCTTTTTTTAAAATATGTGTATATGTATGTCCTTTTTTGTGTGTCAGGGTGTGTGTATGTGTGTGCATATGTGTGCAGGTACATAAGCGTGTGTATGTAGTACCAGTGTATAGAAGTGAGAAAACAGCCATAGGGTCGTCCACCTTATTTGACACAGGGTCTCTCATTGGCCTGGAGTTCATCAGTTAGGATAGACTGGATGGCTGGAGAGATGCCACCTCCTTTTGCTGGGATTAGAAATAGACACCATTACTTCCAGCATTTTTTATGTAAATGTCCCTGTACAGCAAGCACTATGCCTACAGAATTATCTACCTAGCTCCAAGATTTGCCTTCTTAATAATCTTGAAATTTAAAATGAAGATAATACTATTATCTTCAGGTAGAAAAAAAAAGGATTGGATTTGATGAGAATCTGAGTTGCAGTCCCCAGTGATGTAAGAATATAATAGTTCTTTATTGCAGACTATCTTTATGGTAAATGGAGGTGTAACATTTCAATTAACTATATCTGGAATGTAAAGGAAAGCAAACAAGTAATTCACAACTATGGCAAAATTCAGCAAGGAAGAAATTTTAAAAGTATACATAAAATTGAAAAAAAAGCAGAAAACCTTAACTATTCTTGGGAATACATAATGTAATGTCAATATAGTGAATTGAAATATATGCAAACTACAAATAGTGCTACTACCCACTGATTTCCTCTGCTTGAGATGGTGTTCTAGTTTATATGCTGAAGGTTAGCTGAACTTCGTTAGCAGAATCACTGACCTAAGGAGCTATCATCTGAGACTTGCAAGACTGATTAACAAAACCAGTCGATGCTTTCTAATATATTTTAGTCGCATATGCCAAGTGAACTCAAAAGCAGACCAGACCTTAGTAAATTGCTTAGGATAGAGCATTTATCTAGCATACTTGAGGCCCTATACCATATCCTATACCAATTCTTAGACTATTCTTTTCATCACTGTTGTAACACTCTGTAAAGAGACTTCCATCACTTTTCCCACCTGGCCTAAAAACAAATGACATTCTGGCCTAGCTGCTGGGACAGACTCTGCTGACAGTTTGTTGGCAGTGTAAGAGTCATGGAAAAGAAGCTCCAAGAAAACAGCAAGCATAGCCCGTGGTCACTTGGGCTTCCATGGAACAAAGCTTAATTCACACACTCAGCAGACCCCAGAATTAGAAATAACACATTGTCTCCACCTCTCTCATAATTGGGAAACCTATTAACATGTAGTCAGGTTGAGTTCTAACTAGTTTGGTCATGTCAAATCTGCTACCTACTTAGTTGAATATATTAGAAGATTAAGGATCTAATAGTGAGCTACAGTAAGTAGTTCAGATATAATTTTATGCTATACCTTTCATAGTGTACATGCCTATTCTTGTGTGTTGAAAACTGGATTTTTTCCCATAGGACTTATAATGGGGAAGCACAAGTCTATCACTATTTTGGGACAGAGTCCTAATGTACATCCCAGTCTTTAAAGTGATGCTTTTCGTAAGCCCTACTGCTTTTCTTCTATAAAATATCCCACAAAGAAGGCAAGCCGAAACTACCCTTTGAACTTGTGATTTCAGGAAGGTAAGCACCCTGCTTGGAGATGAGACAAAACACAGTGAAATGACTACAGAACATTGTCAGAGGCAATTAAGGGACACTAAGTGGCTAAAGTGTCACAAAGAAAGCAAATAAGGCCAGCATAGCATAACTTCCTCATCAGACTGTCAAGTGTGTTTGAAATTGAAAAGAATCCAGCTTGGCCATAAAAGTCATCCTTCCATCAGGTGAGCCATCTTTGGTACTGATGTAGAGCCCAGGCCCTTTTGCATGCAAACACTCTTATAGTTTCAGTGGATATGGGCGGAAAGAAAGCAAACAACAAAACTTGTTTATCAGGATTGAAGTTGAACCATCTGTTGTTAATGATTAGATCTCCAGCTTCCAATCTTTGTTTGAACATTATTGCTCATTTCTAGCAGGGCCCTGCATGGCTGTTTTAGCCTGCATGTGGATTCTAAGTAAAAATACAGCTTAGATTGAAAGCCTGTTGGAAGAAGAAATCATGTTTAATGATGTCTAGAAGATTCTCTTTGTGCCCTGAAGGAAAACTCAGGAAGCCAGGTCAAGAAAGAGGTCAATTCTTAGCTCAGCATGGCTTTCCGCTAATGGGTGTGCTCTGTGGGGCTCACTCGGCCCAACTGAAAATGGATGTTCGTTTCTGACTTCCTAGGAGAGAGGCTAGATAAGGATTAATGCCTGTTTTCCATCCACTTTATATGAAAACTCAAATTTGATGCAAAGTTTATAAAACTCAATTCTGGTTTCCTCTGTGGTATTAAACAGGTTGTTGGGATAAATATTTCTTTCCCAGATAGTTTTATGTCTCTACAATTGTGGTTTGGGAAAGTATCTTAAATCAAAATTTTTCATAAGTCCTATTCACCACTTGGAATTGGCTATATTGATTTCAGGTAATTATAATCATATGTATCAAGCTGCATCATGGGCATGTGAGGCTTGTGAAATTACAGATATAAAAAATAAAGAGTGAGCTGGAGTGATGGCTTAGCAGTTAAGGTGCTTGCTTGCAAAGCATAAGGACCCAGGTTCTATTCCCCAGTACCCACATAAGCCAGATTCACATGGCGATGCATGCCTCTGGAGTTTGTTTGCAGTGGCTAGAGGCCCTGTTGTACCCATATTCATTCATTCATTCATTCATTCATTCATTTATTCATTCATTCTCTCTGTAATAAATACATTAAATAAATAAAGAGTGAGAGAATGTGTGGTGTGTATCTGTTTATATTATATTGTGAACATATGCAACTTAAACGTCCCCTAAGTAATACCTGTCTCTATTTCACTCTTATTCTATAGTTTCCTTTCAGATGAGAGGTACAAAACACATACAAAGGAAAATCATGCACATATAATGTTCTAAATTTTCCACACTATCTAGTTGCTTCCTTCCCATCATATATAATCACAGTGGTAATATATAGCATGCACACATGAAAGTGTGTGTGTGTGTGTGTGTCTGTGTGTGTACATGTGCACGTACTGAGTTGATTTCAGAACATCTCTGGGAACCAGTAGTTTGGGTTTGAAAATGTTGGCAGATTTTCAAAATAACTGTCCAAGAGTAAAATTATCCTCATTCATTTTGGAACTTTGTCTCTTAATCAACTCAGCCAAACCAGGTGTATTAAGGAGTTACATAGATATTTAACCAAAAATTTAGATTTTAAGTGTTACCTTTAACATTTGCTAGCACATTTTAAGAGTTCATCACTTTAATATTTTTACAGTTGAAGTACTTGTACTTCTATATCAGGTCTATCTTTAAACTTTGCAAGGAAAAAATTGGTAAAATACCAAGATACTCTATGGAAGAAAAAATGATGACTCACTGAGCAGACTATACCATGGGCATCTAAAGCAGACCCCCAATGCCAGTATAAAACAATAGTGGAAATGTTTCAGGATCCTTACAAAGCCCACTGCAATACAAATGTGTATACATAATATTTATACTTGGGGCATTGATCACACTGAATTGGGGAAATTTGAGAAGTGAAAAGACAGATAGGCCTCTTAGATGTAGGGTGGAAAGGGCGAAGGCAGAATATAGGCTTGCACTGTCTCTGAGTTCCAGAAACCCATCTGGTGTGGTTTGGACAGGTGGCACGTACCAAATCTTTGGGGATAGGGTCACACTTGCTCCTGCCCTCTTCAAATACTTTTGCATGACTTCTTAAACACCCTCATTGACCCCTTGTCCTCTTATTCTGGTTCTTTGCTGAGTGAATTACTGTTTCAGCATTTCACTCATGTTCTTTTTAAAATCTAAACTTTATATTAAAATGCAATAGGAATAAACCTGCATTAGTTTAGTTGGATACAGTTCATGTGATATATATATATGTATATACATATACATATATAGTAAAAGTTCTAACAGAATGAGACACATAAAACACTAAGGAATTATGAAAGAGAACCATGCTTCATTGAAAGATAAATACTTTTAGTTGGGCTAGGAAAAAAAAAAAATTGAAATGCCTAGAATGCACAAAGCTGGCAAAGGGAAGGGCGAAAGCAGGCCTCCAGAACACTCCGGACTCAGGTGCTCATATCTTATCTCTAATCATTGACTTCCGCTCCTGCTCTTACCTTTTACTTCAGACTATCCAGTTTGTCACAGTTTTTACTTCATTGTGTTCAAGTAGCAAGTGGTGTGTGTGTGTGTGTGTGTGTGTGTGTGTGTGTGTGTGTGTGTGTGTGTGTGTGTGTGTGTGTGTGTGTGTGTGTGTGGTGTTATGCATATTTGGGTGTGAGATGGGGTCTCTCCCTGAACCTGGCATTGTTGTGATTTTGGTCAGACTGGCTGATATATGAGCCCCAGGGATCCTCTGATCTCTGCTTTACACTGGACTGGGGTTCTAGGAATCTGTGACCACAAACAGCTGTGCTGTGGTTGCTGTGGAATTGAACTTAGGGTACAACAGGTCATCTCCGACCCCTATGCTTGTGCTGCAAGCAATCTTACCTGCTGAGCCATTTCCCTAGCCCCTGCACACAGTCTTTTTGCACTTGACTTGCAATCAATGATAACCGTAAATATAACAGTGCTCTCCTTGATCCCAGGGCTGTTACGGCTGTGGCTGTTTGTAGAAGGACACTCTATTCTAATAGCACATCCTCCATCCCACATCACTAGCATTGAACAATGTACATCTATACATGTATACTTATTTATAGCATACATATAGAAGGAACATATGTGTAAAACATATCTAACCCACTTATATTTGATTTTTTTTTTTATTTGAAAATAAACTTTAAAAAAGAAGTTTCTAAGAAGCCTGATTTTCTTCCCATTCCATTTAATAGAATAAGACAGGCATTAGCTCTATGAGTTTATTTCTGTTCTTTAAACTAATGCTATATGCAAGCAGAAATCTCCCAGGCCAAGTTCACATTCCCCAGAGAGACATGATCAGTACGACCTTAGCCACGTGATCATTTCTAGACCAATCATATCACCAGGAATTGTTAGAAGTGAAACTATCTGAACAAGAACAATTCAAGAATTAGTCAGGGAGAGCATGCTTTCGTAAGCTGAAAGTAGACAAACGTGAAGGGAGGACATGATTGTCTGCTGCTGGGCTCTCATCAGGTTTGGGTTGGGTTTGATGGTAGGACCCTACTTATGTAACCAACTGGCTACCTGTCTGTTTGTGATTGTGAGAGGCTGTTTATTTCATATCTATCTATCTATCTATCTATCTATCTATCTATCTATCTATCTATCATCTATGTAAATTTGTATCAATGTGTCAATCACAGGAAATAACTTCATGTTTCACTTCATAGGCCAAGGCCTCTGGGTACAAACAAACACAGACCCTTGCTCTTATCTTAACAGGATGTGATATCCATGGCAAAACAAAACAGAAAAAGTGCCACAAGATTCACAAAATGCAGGGCCTTCTCCATGACATTAGTAATTGAGTTATCTCACTTCTGCTGAGTCTTAACAAAAATTGGATGGTGGTTGGATCATCACCAAACCAGAATGTGAAGGAAAAATAAAAAAAAAAAAAAAACATATTTTGTCTCCAAATGAGACTCAGTTCTAATGTCACCTGCTACCTACAATTGGCAATGAATTGCATTCTAGAGCATTGACTTTACACAGTTATTCCAGAATAGGCCTCTCTGGCATCAGACAAACCATCTGTAATGAGGAGTCTCAGGCTGAATCTTTAACCCACTTACTCAGAATCCCTGTGACTGGTGCCAGAAAAATGTGCTTAACAATTCTCCAGAAAATTCTGAGAAAGTTTGTTATTGTTGTTCTTACTTGAATTTAAGAATCTAGCATATTTTTAGCATGAGCTTGAAATGTAAGTCAACTAATTTGAACATTACCCAGAAAATAGAAGGATGATATAGAAACATTTAACTTGTTGAAAGAGGACTGCTATATCACACTTGTACTTATAACTGATTTAAAAGAATATTCCACAAATTTTGAATATCATTGCTCTCTGTACAATTCACTTCTATAGACTATAGAATGACCTGGTGTATGGCACAATGCAGATCGGGCCCTAGCCAGGCCACCTGCTAGTAGGAAACAGGAAGTGGCTTCTGTGGACTTGGCATCATGCACAGGCCTGGCATGACAACAGCTACAGCCCCATACCAGCGAGCAACCTGCTACAAGATGATCTGCCAGAGACAGGCTGTCATTGGTCACAAGAAGGGAACTACCCCATACAACGATTGGCCAGCCAAACCCTTAAAAACCCCTACACTTCCTTGAATAAATGGTCAGCCACAGCCAGTCCTCTGCCCACTTTCACCTGACTCCCAATATCTGTGTCTTGACTCCATGTCTCTCACCCTCTGCCAGGCGGAGATGCTGCATCCCCTCCTGGGCTGGCCCTAGGAGGGACCCCCAACAACCTGGCTGTAAGGACTTTTACTATTTGATATGCTGAGAGCAGGTAACACATCTAGTCAATAATAGCAAAATGGTAATGTAAATGGGAATGCCTATGGGAACAGAGATGAGAAGGACAAAGTAGTTGCCCAGAGCAGTGGACACCTAAACAGCAGAGTAGAGTGCAGGCACACTGTGGCACTCACTCCGAACGTGGAGGAATTGTGTGCCAGACAGCAGAGGAAAGTGAGCACAAAAGTTTCAATATGTCATTTAAGGGTTGGGAGGATGACTCATTGAGAAAGAAGGCAACATGAGGACTGAATATGGGTTACCAGCACCCATGTAGAAAGCTAAGGTTGGCAACAAAGGGAACACCTGCACTGAGGCAACAGAGACAGAAAGATCTGTAGTTGTCAAGTCTTACTGAAGACGGTGAGCCCCCGCTTCAATGAGTGCTGTTGTATCTTAGAAATAAGGTAGAAGATTGATAGAGGAGCATAGCCAACCAATGTTCTCCTATGGCCTCTGCAAACGTGTGCACACACACATGCACACATATGCATACACCACACAGAAACAGACACACACACACACACACGCACAGAAAACACAGCCTTTGAGAGTTAGAGTAGTAACTATGTCTATTTCACTTTCTCATGCCAGTTACTTCATTGTCTCCATTGGTGTGTATCATAGTTTAGTTCTTTTGCAGTAGAGGATGGTTCCTGACCTTGGGTATCTTTGGATTTCCATGGGACAATGTCTTCAAAGCAAAACAGAGCAGAAGCCCAGAACTTCTATTGCCTCTGAATGCCTCATGACTTAACACATTAAGCAAAAATTGACCTCAACTGTCTGTGTTTTCACAAATGCTTCCCTCGGGGCTCCTCAGTAGATTGTACTTGGACAGAGTCTGAAAGAGGAGGAAGACCGGAGGTAACATTAAGTTGGCCTTTATATAGAAATGGATGAAGAGCAGCTCGACACAGAGGTCTCTCTCTGGACCAGCACACAGGTAGACAGAATGCATCTGCTCTTCCTTATTATTCTCTTGCTGTTCTTCTGGAGTGGGCTTTCCAGATGTTGTGGTTTCCATATCTAGTGTCTTAACCTCACGGAAAGATAACAGAACATTTTACATTTTTGGCTCTGTTAAACTACCAACACAGACAAGAAAGTAATGACTGTGAAAGACATTAGGTGTCAATGAGAATCAATGGAAAAAAATGCACGGAGAAAAGAAAATCTCATACTTTCTCTTAGCACACTTATATATTTGAAAGAATATCTAAAATTATTAAAGTTAACTTAGAGAAAATAATCACCTTGTTACCTACAAATTGATTAATACTTCACTGTGAAAAATATATTAATAATAATTGCAATCAATTTACTATTGCATTGTCTTTCTAGTGACCTGATCACCCATATGTGCACATTTTAATTATAAAATTTACACTTCTCGGGCTGGAGAGATGGCTTAGTGGTTAAGGTGCCTGCCTCCTAAGCCTAAGAACTCTGGCTCCAATCTCCAGCGGTTCCAATCTCCAGGTCCCACGTTTAGCCAGATGCAAAGTGATGCAAGGGCGCAATGCCGCACTTGACCACAAGGGGGCGCACACATCTGGATTTCCTTCACAGCAGCTGAGAGGCTGCTGGCACGCCCATCTCTGTCTTCCTCTCTCTCTCTCTCTCTCTGTCTCTCTCTGTGTCTCTCTCCACACACACACACAAAATTACACTTCTCCATCTTATGTGCTGTGGGCACTCTTGGTATCAGTGTTCCTATTTTCAGTACACTAATCACTGTTTCTACCTTTAGCTAAAGATTGTGAGAAACAACAGGGATTCAAATATACAAAATAACCTAAACAGTGAAAACCTTTTCATCCATTCCCTGACCTTGGAGAGGAATTGGGACAGATTTAAGCAAACCCCAGGCTACTTTCCTGTCCGTCCTGTGCATCTACATCCACTCCAGAAGGTCACATCAGTTTATTTCCTTCCTCCAATTTAACATCAGGCTGCTGAGATTCAAAATGTTTATGCTCCAAGCGAAGGAACCTTTTTCTTTGTTTGCCAATCTGTGTCAGATTTAATCTAGGTCTGTAAACACCAGTGTGTTTTCTACTCTGATGCAATTTCCTTAAATTCCCCCTATAGAGGGTGTTTTTGTTGTCATTGTCTTTCTTTCTTTTTTTCTCTTTTTAGTAATCTAAGAGAAAAAAGAAAAAAAAATTCCCTGAACCAATTGGTCAATCGATTAACAAATTAACTGCTAAATAATAGATTGGGTGCTGTCTACATGTTGACAGGGTGCCCAGAATAAAATATGTCTCTACAGTAGTTGTTTGAACACAGTTCTAACAAAGCAACACTTGCTTTTCCTAACTAGTTTACACAAATGCCTAGAAACCAAATGGAAAAACATGGACTGATAATATTTTATCATTCATACAAGCTGAGCAGAAATGGGAATTACATTGAGAAATGAATAAAACTCGTTTTCTTTCGAATTAAATTTTAATGTAGCAGAACTTTACATGATCCTTTGAACATAAATAAATGCAAGAAGACAACTAAATATTTTCCACTTCCAATTATGTCATTTATACAGAACATGATGTGGAAGTACACAGAAAATAATGGTACTTAATAGACAAAACAAAATACAGTGAAAGAGATGGCAGGGGGAGGAGAAGAAGGAAGATTGTTTAATGAAGTTCATGTTATGTAAAAATTATCCAGAGCAACTTTTTGAGTCTTGCTTGTGTACTTCAAGGCTGTAAGTGTGCAATAATGAAGATAGGGATTATCGAAGCTGAGGCTGTAGCTAGGAGACCTAGAGAGAAAAGACGTAAGGTGGAAAAGAAGTGGTCCTATATTAAAAGGACAACATGGCGAGACTGCTCTTTACTGATAGTATTCACACAAGTTCTGCAATGAACATCATAGAAAAGAGCAGGGATTTCTCCCCAACCCACATTCTCTGTTCATTTGGAGGTTTTAGACTCATGGTTTGGAGGAGTACTAGCAGATTTAGATTGGAAGCGATTTACAAATTTATAGTTTGGAGGATTTCCTCAGAGTGTGGATTTTTAAGATGTAACCACATAATACCACAAACTCAAATGATTGTTAGGGACACAGGTTACGGTGTAGTTAGCTAGTGTGAATGCCTAGAAATAACTGCTAAAACATTCATCTCTTCAGTAAGTTTCAACCAATTTTATTCAGTAAGGGTTACCAATTACTGCATTCCTAGTCTACTGTTTTCCTGTTGAGGTGGGGTGCAGTTTTATTTAGGTTCTATGGCATTACACACTGAGCCCATGAACTATGTTGGAATACAATATAAATGAATATAAATAAATAAGAAAAATAGCAGCTAGAATATTGTTAGCATTTGACGTTGCTTTGATGTGAGCTTGGCATTGAGTGAGGGTGCAAGAATAGAAAGTGAACAAGTCTTGGAATGAAACAGATTCAGAATTAAATATTAATTTTTAATAAGCTTCCAATAGAGTAACTGGATTCTTGACAACGTTTTATTTTAGTATGCTTGAACATAGTGTAGCGCTAATAAGAAAATGTAAAATTACCTGTCCAGAGTTGGGAGGTCTCAGATCCAATGAGGACATCCTGATATTTAAAGTCCCTGTTCAATTAAGATCGATTATCAGTCCTGAAAGTGGAGGTGAACTTAGACTTGTGGTCATCTCTCATGACTAAGGGGAAGAGCAAAACCACCATGCGTGTGCGTGTGCATGTGTGTTTGTAATACATTAAAAATTTAGTATGAAGTCATAGATAACTACGACTCATTCACATGGATATAAGGAATATTTTAACTATTCAAGAAGTTGGTTCTATAATAAAAAATTACCAATAGAGCATTCAAACCTGTATGGGTCTTAGGCTTAACTCTCTCAGCACTTAGTGAAGAAACAGTACCAGTCTTCTTAACAGAATTCAAAATCAGTATAATGAAGGTAAGTATTTATAAATCTGATCAAGAATTTATCAAAATATTAACAAGTGAGTCAGTGAGACAAACATTGAATACCTTAATTTTACATTGTACTAAAAATTCAAACTACAACTTATAAATCACTATGACCAACATTCGTGTTTCAAAAGGAAAGTTAGCATAAAATACTTCATGGGGTGGGAGAGATGGCTTAGTAGTTAAGACATTTGCCTGTAAAGCCAAAGGATGCCAGTTCGATTATCCAGGATCCACATTTATAAGTCAGATGCACAAGGGGTGCACACATCTGGAGTTTGTTTGCAGTGGCTGGAGGCCCTGGAGTGCCCATTCTCTCCCTCTCTCTCTTCCTCTTTCTCTCTCTCTGCCTCTTTCTCTCTCTCAAGTTAATAAATAAAAAAAAGGTACTTCATAAAGAAGGTTTGTGAATGAAAATAAAACTGAGTATCATTAATAGGGAACTGAGCATAAAAGTAAAAATGAGATTCATTGATGTCCTTATATATCTAAAATTAAATGGAACCACCATAAAATATTAGCAATAATCTGTCATATACGATGCTAATGCAATTGTCATCAGGTGCAAATCCTTTGTCAAACTGTTTGATATCATCTAAGAATTGTAGAGAAATGCATTTACCTCAACCTGATAATTGTACTCATGCGAACTCTACATAAATCTGTGAACATTTGCCCAAAGACGAATATACAAAAATGTTTGGAACAGCATTTTTAAGATTATTGAAATAAAGCGCAGATTCCTAAGCATCCTTTAATGGCAGAATAGATGGATGGATTATAGTAAGTCACACAATGGAATAATAGGCAGCCCATACTGCAAATGAACATGGATGAGGGTCACAAACAACACTGAATCAATGATGCTGGACATAAAATAGAAAAATGTCAAAAATATGATTTATGAATGCATTCAAACACGAACCCACAAAGCTGAGCTGCAGTACATCTTGAGCTACGTACATGCGATAAAACAATGAGGGAAAGTAAAACAATGCCATGATAATGATTTGGAGAGGAAAGGTACAGTCTTTGGGAGAGCCATGAATGTGTTGGAGCTTTGTTTATGACCCCTTCCTTCCTTCCTTCCTTCCTTCCTTCCTTCCTTCCTTCCTTCCTTCCTTCTTTCTTTCTTTCTTTCTTTCTTTCTTTCGTTCTTTCTTTAACTTGATCTGCATGTGTTCTTTAATGTTTATAGTAAGATAAATTTACCACATGGTCATAACACTATTAATACTTTTTGAGCAACTATATGTATCTGCTATAACTCATATATGCGCAAGATATGGAAATTCTTTTTTAAGTTAATAAGTTCTATATATAGATGGCACTTTGAATTCCTTCTATATGAAATTCAGATAATAACTATTCGTTAAGGTTTCTTGGAGATATGAATAGAATGAATTTCTTGAAGCAAAGCAAACACTCATGTACTATTGTTGCACTCAGGTTTGCATTTCTGGCAGAAATCACCCAATCAAGAGCAGCTTGTGGGTGGGGGGGGGAAAGGGTTTATTTTGCCTTACAGACTCAAGGGGACACTTCAGGATGGCACGGAAAATTATGGTATGAGCAGAGGGTGGACATCACTTCCTGGCCAATATCAGGTGGAAAACAGGAACAGGAGACTGTGCGAAACACTGGTATGGGGAAACCTCAATCAAACCACCACAACTATAAATGGAATTCATGCAGGTAATGAATTCTCCATGGTTTATATGATAAAGGAGGAGACAGGTGAGTTATGGTGGATACTAAAAAGATGTGTCAGATGAAAACTCCTTCACTCAATTTTAAAAGTTAGTTAATTCAGATAACCACATGATGAGTAAGCTGCTATCAAGTGCATGTGAAAGTGTATTCTTGTCTTGAGTGGAAATACATCTAAAGAACCATTGCAATATTTCACACAGAAACTTATCTTCCCGTGAAACATGAAAAAAGTGCCTACAAAGCACTTTTACAGGAAAACATTTTTGGTTAAAGATCTTGATATTTATTTAGAAATTGTGGCAAGAAGCAAGAACAAAAATGTGGAGGAAAGAGATTATCTTTTTTTTTTCTATTCTTATATCCCACATACACACCTATACTATAAAAAAGACTATAGAATAATGTTTTGAAAAGAAACCAATCACTCTTTCTGTGCATCTCTCAAGGACCAATTATTTTACAATATATAATGCATCTACTAATTGCTGTCTACAAGACTTTATTCAGTCCCTATCATCTACACTTTACATGTGTGACAAAGAAGCTGTCAGAGCTGCCTGAAGAAGTGACGGGAGATCTTGATGTGGTCATCAGGGTTCTTTGCTGTCCTGAATAGCCTTCACCCTGGTTTGCTCTACCTGGGTAGAATGTTTATAATCTTCCTCTAAATCATCCTTACACACTCCCCTTGTTCTTTCTCAGTTTCAGATTGCATTCCATGATATCTTCTCAGGAGTACCCTCACAATTGTAGGTATCTGCTCAAACATCCCCATATCAGAGATGTCTATCCTGGCTGTCATATATTAAGTAGTGACAGGTGTCACCTGTGTCTCCTCCCTTCCTTTCGTTCAAGTCCGTAGCAGACATTCCATGCATTAACTTATCTAGAATTTAGTTGAACCTCCATGAGAGCAAGTTTATTTCTTCCTTCTGTTTCATCAATGTTACTATAATGACAGTGCTTAACATAATGCCTGATGTGTGTGCCCCAAAAGTGTGCTGAATGGATGAATGCTCAGGGCATCTATAGCTCTACACATAAACAGCTCACTGGGTCATTAAAAGCCTAAAATTGTGCTAGAGATGGCTTAGTGGTTAAAGTGATTGCCTGCGAAGCCTAAGGACCCATGTTTGACTCTCCAGAGCCCATGTAATCCAAACACAAAAGATGATGCAAGTGTGCAAGGTTGCACATGCACACATGTCTGGAGTTTGATCTTTGATCGCAGTTGCTAGAGACCCTGGTGTACCAACTCTTCTCTCTCTCATAAAAAAAAAAATGCAAAAAAAAAAAAAGGGACTGGAGAGATGATTTAGCAGTTAATAGCTTGCCTGTGAAGCCTAAGGACCCCAGTTCAAGGCTCAATTCTCCAGTACCCATATAAGCCAGATGCACAAGGTGGCGCATGCATCTGGAGTTTGTTTGCAGTGGCTGGAGGCCCTGATGTGCCTATTCTCTCTCTCTCTCTCTCTCTCTCTCTCTCTCTCAGCCTCTTTCTCTCTCTACCTGTTGCTCTGAAATACATAAATAAAAATAAACAAAAATTTTTAAAAATGCAAAAAAAAAAAAAACATAAAAATTACCCTCCAATTGAATTTTCCTATCCTAGAAAAGCTACATAATTCTAGTATTTCAGCTCACATCACCCTCTTTTATTCTCTTTAAACATATAGAGACTTGGGCTGGAGAGATGGCTTAGTGGTTAAGGCGCCTGCCTCCCCCCCTAAGAACACTGGTTCCAATCTCCAGCTGTTCCAATCTCCAGGTCCCACATTTAGCCAGATGCAAAGTGACACAAGGGCACAATGCCACACTTGAGCACAAAGGGGCGCATGCATCTGCATTTCGATGGCAGCAGCTGAGAGACTGCTGACGCACCCATCTCTATCTGTCTTCCTTTCTCTTCTCTCTCTCTCTGTCTCTCTCCCAAAAATATATATAGAGAGAGACTTATATACATGCATACATACCTACACAAACATATATCAAAAAAATCCATCCATCTTTGATTAACCATGATATGCATTTCTATGTAAGAGTAATTACTTACCTAATGTGTGAAAATGTTAACAGCTCTCCAAGATGATACTCAAGACCTGGCCATGTAACACTTTACCGTTTACCAAAGGGTCAATGAGGCCAGCCCCTGATGTGTGTATATTTCTACTTGCCACATATGAGTACCTTGTTATCGACTGGCACACTTTATCTTTGCATTTATGTAAAACTGATCTGGGGAAACTATAACCTGAGAAATGATAGAAAACTACCTCCAGCCGGTTCTGACCTTGAAGCCATTCTGGTATTATTATTTAGGTGATATGAAAACATTTTATTTTCAATTTTTCCTCACCCTGTTGCAAATATTTTTTTTTTTAATGAACAAAGCAATACTGATATCTTGCACTAGGAAATTTACTTGATAAGAATCCTTAGCTTATTTTGCCATCATTTGAGTAAATAGAAGACAGTATGTTTCTAGGAGACACATTTTCTAGCCTTCCCAAATTAGATGCTTCTTAAGCACTCTGCCTTATCTCTAATAAGGAGACATTGTACTTCTTGACTGAAATGTTTACTCTGCAGAAATGTTGTCACAGCTATTTAATAAATATTGTGAAAATCTGTGTTGACAGTTTCATAACCTAGAACTTAAAGCCAGGCATGACCCCATACTCTGATTCTTATCCATGGATATTCCATGCTTTCCATTTCTACAAGCATGGTCTCCATGCATGGAAGAAGCAGTCTCAGAGCGGCTCTTTTCAGAGGAACTCTCTCTGTGTTTTGCAACCTTCTTGGTTTCCTGTGTCCATCTCCTCTTGCTTTCACCCACTTCCCAGAACAGCTTCCTTCTGTTTTCTTTTTCATCCCCCTACACTTGGGTCATTGTCCTTTCTGTACTGTGTTCCTACCATGATACAAAAAAGACTGGTAGCAAAATTCACATTTAAAGAAGCCCATGCCAGGTGTGGTGGTGCATGCCTTTAATCCCAGCACTTGGGAGACAGAGGTAGGAGGATCACTGTGAGCTCAAGGGCCTAGAATGAGACCCTACCCTACAAAAACAAGACAAACAACAACAACAAAAAGAAGCCATGTCCTATTGAAAATCAATCTCAAATAAAGATGGAGAAGATATGATACTAAACTTATGTATACAGTTCCATGACTCTTATGTTTCTCATAACTGAGGTAGATATAAAGACAAAATTTTAAAATCACCTATGTTATCAACATACAAAAACACATTTTTAAAGTATTGGTAGTTTTTTTTCTCAAGTACAGAATGCTTAAGTATGGTTGTGTGTGTGTGTGTGTGTGTGTGTGTGTGTGTGTATGTATGTAAAACCTTACCTTGACTTCTAAAAAATATTTTGAAAGTGGCTTTACATAGCAATGTGGTCCCCAGATGGCCACATCTTTTGGGGACCCAGTCATGTCTCTAATTTTTTCCTCTGAGTGCTTGATTCTCCTTGGAAAAATGACAAAGGTTATGTAAGAAAACCTTTAGATATAGAGCACAGTGCTCCAGTCCAGACCTTTCTGAATCACCAACTGCAGGGGAGTTGCATACCTACATAATTTCAATTTCAAATACCTTTCTGAGCATTTATGTAAACTCTCTTCTTAATAGGATAATTGTTACAAAGCTGTTTACAGCTACCTATTTCACTGATTTTAATAGCCAATAACACCCTATTTGTTTCCCAGATACATTGCTCTTCAAAAATGTGTCTGTGTATCTGTGTACCAATATCAGTAAGACAATGTCATTGCATACGTGCTGAGAGGAGTATTTGTTCATTTTGCATTAATATATCCAAATACCTGACACAGACATATTGTATATAGTAAATGTTTATTCTCCCCAGTTCTGTGCCATTTCTTGCCCTGTTTATTCAGCTTCTGCTGACATCCTAACATATCATGTTAGATGCCCAAGGAGTGGTATGGGGTCACATCTCATAACAGGAGGCCAGGGAGAGTTCCAGGTTGGAGGCCTAGGTTTATATAATACGTGGATTTTGTGAGAATTTGCAGGCTTCCATGATAAATACATAAATCCCTTATGAGGGCAGCTCTCCAAACAAGTGAAAACGTCCAACAAGGACTCAGAACTTAAAGGCTTCATGACACTCTGGGAAACAAATGTCTCCTAAGGAGGAAGTACAGTGCATCTAGATACTGGGGTATGCTGTGGTAGTCACTCGATTAACACTCAAACCTGTCATTTCACAGTTAAGGAAACTTGCGTCCTGCATGTCTCATAAAATGCCATAAAATTATAAATGTCAAAAGATTTTTTGATAAGTAGGCATGAAGCCTATCTCAGATCTAACTCTTTTTTTTTTTTTTTTCATTTTTCATTTTTTCAAGGTAGCATCTCACTCTAGCCCAGGCTGACCTGGAATTCACTATGTAATCTCAGGGTGACCTCGAACTCACAGCAATTCTCCTACCTTTGCCTCCCGAATGCTGAGATTAAAGGTGTGCACCACCACGCCCCACTAGATCTAACTCTTTGACACAGTGCCCTTGTCATTGCAACCAGTGAGTCCTTACCATAGTCAGGTCCTTTCAGCAGATAGTCTGATTTACAGCAGCCACAGTATTGCCTAGTCTGAACATTTTGCCTGGCTTCTCTATTCTCCTGCTCTTTGAAACACCCTGATAGAAATATATATTTTTTCCTACATTTTGCATTTGCTACTCCATTTCTTTTTATTCTGGCAGTGTGACTCCTGCTGCTGTTTGTGAAAAGCTTTCTGCTTCCCAACATTTAAAATGTCTTTGTATAAGAGGAAAGCCATGCAAATTTTTTTTCTATTGAAATTCAAAACCCAGCCAAGCTGACCTCATTTCAAAATAAGACCAAATCTCAAGCTAGCCAGTTTTATTCAACCATCCTTTTACATATTTTTATTTATTTATATGAATTTTTCCCCTGTGGACATTTTGTATCTGTAAGAGCGATTTTAGAGTGTTAATGAAGAAGAGTCATGATAGTGCTTCGCATTTGCATATCACGTCACAGCCTCAAACCTTTTTGTAAATATCATCTCCCCACAAGTGTCTGGTGAGGATTTTAGGGAAATTGCATACATCACTCATGCGCTACACACAGACAAAAAAAGGACTCATACTCTTCTGTGTGTGTACACATACCCAAACATAAGCAGGATATATGGAGTGAATTGCCCAAAGGTTCTATGTTGTTAGAGAGTGTATATACTTATGCATAGATAAGGTCAAAGTCACTGGAAGTCCTAGCTATGATGAAATCCAGATGCCCACTATAACATGGTGGGATCTGGGCTATTTCATTGAGTTAGTTTTCTATAACCCCAGTCCACCTAGGAAACTTGCCAAGTAGGAGGAACTTTGGTGCTCACATAACTTGGAAAGGAGTGATAGATTTATTTTAAGATGCACATTCTAAACAGAAACTCATTCTTGTCTGTTTCCAAGCCTTCTTCATAGGAAAGCACTCCACCTCAGCCAGATCATGTTCTGGATTGCCATTCAACCATGGCATTTGATTTGGAAATTCAGATTTCCCTATCAGAAAAGGCTTATCATGTCAGTTTAGAAATGGGCTTCCAATCCACCAATGGCCAACGAGAGACTAAAAAATTCCAGTGACGTAGTTCTGGCAATTCTTTGTGTCTTAAAAAGTTACAAAAATGACACACTCTAAAAGGATATAAACAGGGAGGCTACACATGTGAGGTAGAAAGCTGCTACTGTTGTTTGACTACATAGATATGTAGTGTCCATCAAAATTGCCTTCTAAATATTTATGTTTACGCCCACAGATTAATGCATTCCTTATCGTCAGTGAGAGAAGCATCTTTTGAAGGTGGTGGTGACTATTCGTGACACTCAACACTCATTAAAGGGGCAAGAATATGTGACTGTGGAATGTTCATTCTATATAAAGAAGATATTTATATGCTCCCCTCTAAGGCTCTAAATATATTGTGACAAAGGGGATTGGAAAGGATGTCATAGCCAGATGGGGAAGAATGCTTGGGAACACTGTCTTCTAGGTATGACATGGTCATTGCATTCATGAGCTCACAAGTGCCGAAATTAAAGGTGTGTGCCACCAAGCCTGGCTCATTTTATTTTATTTTATTTTATTTTATTTTATTTTATTTTATTTTAAATTTGGTTTTGCGAGGTAGGGTCTCACTCTGGCTCAGGCTGACCTGGAATTAACTAGGTAGTCTCAGGGTGGCCTTGAACTCACTGCGATCCTCCTACCTCTGCCTCCCGAGTGCTGGGGTTAAAGGCATGCACCACCAGGCCCGGCTCATTTTATTTTTTCTTAATTTACAAGAAAGGGATTGTCCTTCTCAATTCGGATTTCAGATAAAAAGTATGCACTTCTTGAATCCACTTTGCTACTCACCTGGAGAAAAGAAAATGGTTTCTGGTTAGGCTTTCCCTGCTCCTTGTTACTCAAACAGCCTTTATAACCCCAGTGCACTACTATAACTTTTCAGGGAAAATTCCTGTGGAGCAAGCTCCATAATTTAACCATGTGAACTAGATCAAAAAGATGAGATCTTCCAAGTCAAGTGGGGCTGCCCGAGATCAGACTGAGATTATTCAGAGTTTAAAGCTAGGGAATACCCAGGATGGGTAACTAAAGAAAGAAAAAAGTAAAAGAAAGGGAATTGGTAAGGCCTGTATACAAGAAGTGAAATAAACACGAGGAATAAAGAATATAGCAGCTAGGTTCTCCATCAGTGTGTGCTGATCTTTAGCACTGAATTTGAATTTGAGGAACACCTTTTTCACATCTCTCAATTTTCTTTCCTTCTTTCCTTCCTTTCTTCCTTCCTTCCTTCCTTCTTTCATTTTTTTCTTTATAAAAAGGT
Organism: Orientallactaga sibirica; assembly: GCA_036365145.1. Taxonomy (NCBI): domain Eukaryota; kingdom Metazoa; phylum Chordata; class Mammalia; order Rodentia; family Dipodidae; genus Orientallactaga; species Orientallactaga sibirica. The sequence goes on from JAEOAD010000154.1 coordinate 4,921,262, forward strand.
TTTGTTGTGTACTTCAGGCTAACCATAAGCATTCACTCCTCCTACTGGAGCCTCCCTAGTGTTGGGTTTACAGGTATGTACCACTACAGTTGACTTTATAAGAATTTTAGTAAGTCCTGGGTATATAGGATTGTTATTTTTAAAATTATAGTCCTGGGTCTAGGGAGATGGCTCTGTAATTAAAGGGGCTTTTTCTATAATACTCCTGACCAGATTTCATATGTCTAGCACCCATGTAAGAATAGATACAAAGTATCTCATTTTCTGTAATCCTGACATATACCTATAGCAATGCAGGCAAACACACAATAATCCCCAAACTCAAGGGCCAGCTACTCTGACATTCACATTAGCAAACAGGAGAGCTCCTGTCTCAAACAAGGTAGGAGAGGACCAGTACCTCTAGGTTACCCTTGGAGCTCGACATATGAATCATGGGATGTTTCTAACCAGACACTGCCCCATCACACACACACCGCACACATGCACACATGAACACATATAGAGAATTAGATTCCTGCTCCTTTGCTTTCCCAAATATTTCTGAAGGTAATCTTTAGATTGCAGATTTCTTCTTGGTCCTGCACATGGAGTCAAGGATGATTGGAACTGAATATGGAAAGTGTAGGGTTAGATCTATTCTACTTAGACACTAGTTTATACAACATACAAGCAGTTCCCAATGAGAATCTTCTTTAGAAATTACTATTTTCAAGTACACAGAAAGAACATTATGCATACTTGCATTCTAATACTAACAAATGGCAATATTAAAATGACACACACATATGATTTAAAGATGATGTAAAAATTTCCAATAGTTGGTAAATAATAAGATAGCATCAAATGAATTTTCTGTAATAAAATTATTGGGGAGGTCATTAGCACATTTATTTATTTTTATTAAAATTCTTTTAAAATATTTTATTCATTTATTTAAAGATTAGAGAGAGAGAGGGAGGGAGAGAGGGAGGTAGGGAGGGAGGGGAGGAGGGAGGAAGGGAGAGAGGCAAATAAAAAATAGGTGCACCAGGTCCTCTTGCTGCTGCAAATGAACTCTAGATGCATACACCACCTTGTGCATATGGTTTTATGAGGGTGCTGGGTTTTGTGTGAAAGTACCTTAACCATTAATCAATCCCTCCAGCCCATAAATACAGTTATCATTGAATGCTTTAAAAATAAAAGTTAAAGTGAAAAAATACAATTTTCAAATTGGTACATTTCTTAAAACTTATTTATTTATTTTATTTATGAGAGAGAGAGAGAGAGAGAGAGAAAGTGAGAATGGGCACATAGGGCCTTCAGCTTCTGCAAACAAACTCCAGATGCATATGCCACCCTTTGCATCTGGCTTACATGGGTCCTGTGGAATTGAACCTGAGTCTTTTGGATTTGCAGGCAAGCACCTTAATTGCTAAGCCATCTCTCCAGCCCTAAATTGGTACATTTTTAGTTTAAATTATTTATCTGTCTATATCAAATCCCTGTGTCTGTACAGTCCTACATATGCATCAGTAACTTTATTTTTATATGAGTCTAGAAGGTATCTTACCAAAGGAGAAGTAAGAAAAAAGGCCATAAAAACTGCCTGACTGTCCTTTTAAATTATGTAAACCTCATTTTATGTAATAGTGTCAGTGAACAAATAGTTGGTTAAGGAAGATTAGTGGATGTAATTATTTATTCATTTTAATGTTTGTTACTAAGCCTTTCTTTTGCTATTTGTGGCCATTATGTGAGGAAAGATCAATATAAGGAAGATGAGAAAGTGTGGAGGTGATGGTTAATTATGAGAAGGAAGGTAGGCAGAGGCTGGCTTCCTGCAGATAATCCCATGGTTCATCTTGCAAATGCTTCTGTATTGAATATTCACTTCACCTTGAAGCAATGTGGGGAAATCGCCAGCTAGACATTCCTTTGCCCACTGGCGTGCTGCTTTCTCCCCACAGAATTATGTGCAACGAGGTGGCTTAACTTCCTTAACTCCCTTAACTCCCATCAAACTTCAAAGTCCAGAAAGGCTATTGACATGTAACAGGAATACAATGTATATTTACTGAATGAATAATAAATATAAAAGAAACTCATCGAGCACCTTCAAATCTTGTCTATGAGATTAAAATTTCTCAACAATGTTTAAATTCCCTAAGATGATTTATCATAAAATAACCTGATAGCTTGTCTAATCTTGGGTCATCAAATGGGCTTTTCCATGATTTATTGGGTTGAATGTCAGGTACAAGTGCCGGGTAATATTTTTTGAAATTATTTTCTAATTTTTAAATATTGTTATTTTATTTCATAAAGAAATACCTTATAATTAATAAAATTCCTGAACTCAAAAATTCTGGTTTAAACTGATACACTTATGACATTGCTGGTGTTGTAGTTAATGCAGAAAGCAATCCAGCTGGAATAAAGGTTGTGCTACAAAGTCCCAAGGCCTACCTACCAGTGACCCACTTTCTCTAGCTTGGCCCCATGGCCTAAAGATTCCACAACTTTTCAAATCACTGCCAAAATCTGGGACCACATATCCAAACACAAGAGAGAGCAGATTCATATTTTATATTTTGAATTTCATAATAAAGTAAAATTATTGGTTCAATTTAACCCACATGCAGCATGTGATATCCAAAGTGTCAACTTCTTTGTGCTTGGCAGACATCTCTCATCAGTGACTCTGTACGGTGTTCTTAACACTGATAGAAAGAGAGAAATATATTTTGGAAAAACCTCTTGGGTGAAGGAGAAAGGATAGAGATCCTTGAATATGAGGGTGAGAAAGTATCACAGAAATGTTGATTAAAAAATAGCATTATTACAGCTGGGGAGATGGCTCAGTGATTAAGGAGCTTGCCTGCAAAACGAAACAACCCAGATTTGACTCCCAAGTACCCATGTAAATCCAGATCCATAGTGGTGCATGCATCTGGAGTTCATTTGGAGTAGCTGGAGGCCCTAGCATACCCATTCTCATTCTTCCTCCCATTTCTCTCTCTCTCTCTTTCACTTTTTCTCTCTCCCTCTTTTCAAATAAATAAATTTTTTTAAAAATCATTGCTTTTAAATATCATATTTGGTAGAAGGGCCTACTTGAAGTTGTGAGATCATAAGATACAGTGATTCTGATCTGTCTTGATGGGTGCCTTTAATTTTAGTCATCAATGAACAAAACTGAGGTACATGTGATAAAAACTGGCAAAATGATCGCAGCATTTGTGGCCAGCCACTTGAATTTTCAGGGTTTCATTTTCCATCTCTATGACTTGTGAATGATTATATATAGCATGTCACATGCTTTATGAGGATATCAGTGACATATCTGAGTAAAGATCTACTATTACAGTGGCTATATGAGATCATTCACTATCACTGGAAATTTCTTAGGCAAACAGATCGCTGGCCATTTACCTTCTCAATGATTTAATGAAGGCTCTCACATTCATTAAACAAGAATAGATAAGAGTGCAGTCTAAACGATTGGTAAATGTCATACTTGAACTGTTTATTTCAGTTATTTATAACTATAAAAACAAAACAAAGCCAGAAAAAAAAAAAAAACCCTAGAATCCATTTACTGAACCCTCCTTGTAGGACTCGGGAGTCTTTCCCATTTCCATCTCCTATTTCACTGAGTGGACAGCAGCATAACTTCAATTATCCCTCTCTTTGGTCACTAAACCCAGCTGCATAATAAATCTATTATTTTTCAGAGTATGCAAGTGTATTTATTACTTTTGTTCCATAATGTGTATTTGGATTTAAAAAGAACTTATAATTTAGTTGGAGATTCCTCCTTGCTCCCATCCCCTGACCTTTTATCAGTCTTACAGCTGCATGTTAATGTTGGTTTCTTTAGCTTTTTGTTTTATTTTGTTTTGTTTTAGGAACTGAATATATATATATATATATTTATATAAGTTCTGAAATTACACAGGAAAATGGGAACACTTTCTGTTTGGGGCCCATAATGTCTGTATTTTGTTCATAATGCAGAGCTGAGCTGTTCAGTAACTAGAAATTACTTTGACAGATTTATATAGCAAGGAATCCATACTATTTCTATTATTGTTACTTATGCCATTGTTTTATTGAATGAACAGAATATATACTTAATATTTTAGTCACTACCTTCCCTTAGACCTTAATAAGCCACCCCCTTTCCTATCACACCAATCTTATTTGGGGCAGATCTGACTTATTTTCAAGCAATGATTTTTAAAGTACAGATCTAACCAGTTAAGCAATTTCATATAAATTTAATGTTCATTTCCTCATTTTCTCCTGAGATGAACAGGTGTGAGTCCTGATGTCCAGGGTCATGGAAGGTTCTTGGTCCATATGATTCAAGTGGCTCCTCTGGTTCTTCAACCCATGCCCTTTAACTGGGCAAAATATCACCAATGCTCTCTTTGTGGAGCATGAAAAGCCTCATTCTATAGTATGACTTTGCTGTGAGTTCCTCAGGGAATCTTTTTTGGACTTTTTCAGTCTATGCCTCTAGTAGGGGTTGGGGAGTTAAACTGTTATGTATCTTCCCAATAAATTCTCTTTTCCAAGACTTACAAAGCTATTCCACAGCCTGTTCCAACTAAAATATCCATTTGCAGTGGTCAGCTCTACAATGGTGGGTACAGGCGAGATGGTTCAAATGCATCTTTCAAATATTCCTTTTCGAAAAGTGATTCTTGTATTTCTCAAGTCAGCACTGCAAGCTGCTCTTAAACAGTCTTCTCTCCATTCTGTCCACCACAGTACTGGATTCCTCAATTTAATGAGCAAACAAGAATCGGTTCACATTTATATTCCACAATAAAAAGAAAAGGGCACCTTTTTCTGCTATGTTCTGTAGTCAGTGATGTCACGATTCAATTTTCCAACTTCAGTCTTCTTACTTTCAGCTGAAGGGATGTATGGCCACTGTGGTGGTTTGAATGTAAAATGTCCACATAGTTCACGTGTTTGTGAGTAAGTTTCCTCCTTATTCTTCAGCTTCTCTCTCTCTCTCTCTCTATTTTTCATTCTATCTGTTTCTCCCACTGTGGATGTCCGAGGAAGTGTGCCTGCTTATTCTGCTATGGTGAAGCTTCCCCTGGAATCCCTAAACCTGAAATAAACCCTTTCTTCCTAGAAGCTGCTTCTGGTCAGGTATTCTTCCCAGAAACAAGAAAGTAACTTTAAAATTGTCTTCATTTCCTTGAAATCGGCTGAGGCAGGAGAACTGCTGTTCTTTTGTTCCTACTCATCCTCAATAATACTATTACCTTGCTCACCAGTATACAAAGAACAGATGTGTGGAGAGAAGGAGTAATAAATGGCTGACTTACCTATTTTGGGAGAAGATACAGAAAAATTTCAGACCACTAAATTGTTATGAGATGGATCTCATTCTCTTCTTAAGGTCACTTGTCTCTAGGACAACAGATAGTACTCACATAGACATGATGGCTACTAAATAAACAGGGAATCTAGGATGGATACAGATAAACATGCCTGTACAGACACACACACAAACACACATGCATGCACACACACACACACACAAATGGATGTGTTAATTGATATGTCTCCTTGACAAAGAAGAGTCCTCTGTCAAACAGTATAACTTTCAAATGTGAAGAGCTAATGAAATCAGAGCCATAGGTTAGTATTTAGCATTTATATAGCACTTGTATTTGCAAAGTGCTTTAGAATAATTTAATCCTTAATCCTCATAGCAGCCCTGGGATGGAGGCCTAGTTATCAGTCCTCTTACAAATGAGGAAACGGAGACCTGGAAGGTTTCCTGACATGCTATGTGGCTGATCGGTGGCAGCCACCAATTAAAACACAAAGGTCTTGACTTGGAGCACTGTTGCTCATCCAGTGGGCCCTATGGAATAAGATTTCTTAATAAACCCGTGAGTCATGGAGAGAGGCACAGACTCACTGCAGTTTTTACTAGGCTGTTTCTACAGCATCTCATTGATGGCTTAAATCATCTTAGGGCTGCTGAACTCTTTTCAGCAATAAAATAAAAAGTGTATTAAGTGCTAAATTCTACCCATAACGGGTATTTCTCATTGACTACAAGTTTATGGAAGTTGTCAACTTCAGAGACCAACTTATATGAAGGTACTCCAGGTTCTGTAGGTAGATGAATTGATCTAGTCAGAAATGACAAGGATAAAATTAACAAATTTACCAATCTCACAGAGGTGAGTGTACATTCACCAGCTTCCACAGTCTAGAACAACTCCTTGCAAAGCTCCACAGCCAAGGCATTCATCTTTTCACCTGCACATGCTGCTACCTAGATAGCTCAGTGTTAGTTATGAACTTGAGATCACCATAGCAACCAATTAGTATTTATGTTGCTAAGACAGAATACAGAAAAAGGGGGAAGCAGGGTGTACTTATTCATTTTTATGTGATTTCTGTGGAGAAAGGATAAAATGCTGATTCCAGTTTCCTAACTCCCATTGACTACTCACATCTTAATTCTTATTCATATATTTCTTTTGCATAGGAACAATTCTTGATGGCAAAGCACCTATGCACCAATGATATGCTCTATACATTTAATAGTTTCCAAAAGAAATGAGAAGAGCAGTGAAATAATTATAATTTGTGCATGTGGATCTACTATAGGATGTTTTCTTCCCAAATATCCGTGGGATTCAAAATCTAAGCCTCCATCTACAATCTTCTAAAGCACACCCATTCACCTTAAATCATATAGCCTCTTCAGAATTTAACAGAACAGGAAATAAATGGTGTCATGATTATTCTTTATTCATATTCATATTTCAGTTGCATTTAACCTCTGTGATTTCCTTATACAAATACTAAAAAAAAAAAAAAAGAAAGAAACAGTACAGTATCTCCTCATACAAAGAGAAGGAGGCATCCTTATGTCGAAAATCCCAGTTTGAACATACACTAGCAATGGAGTTACTCAAAAGTTACCAATGTCAATGGCTTGGTTTCTTTAAAATAAACAAAGGATTCTATCCCTTGAGCCAGAATACATATCTTAGAATCTGATTATGATAATTGCTCATTAAAAATTAGGTCTCTTACTAGTTGATTAAAAACATACAAAGTTATTTCAAATAACAGTCTTTAGAGATTTGTATGCACGTACTGTCTCCATCTAATTTACCTCAAATGGTTTGCTATCTTTTAAAACTCTATTTCTTAGGGAAATTTCTATAAAACAGAGAGTGGGAAGTGATATCTAACCTCTTCGGGGATGACAGTGAGCCATACAACCTGAGCCCTCTCCACAAAGCTCCAGAATTGCATGATCTTGTAAAAGTCACAGCATTACCAGTCACCACTGTGATTTGAGACATCCCACAAGCAGCATACACTTCTCCAAGGTTCACTCTGAACAGTTCAGCACCCTGTGTAATTAATGAAATAGACTAAGAGACTATTACTCTGATGAGCAAAGTGTCTGCGTAGTTTGAATGAATTGAGTAAAGAATTAAAATTTCCCTTCCATTCAATTTGTGGCAGACTGTTTTAATGGGAAATAAATAGTAAAAAGGCCTGTTAGTAGACCATTGAGGAAATGGAGCAATCTTTTTGGTTTGGTCGGCTTGATTTCAGTCTCTTTATGACAAATCAAGAAAGGGGATTAATCAAGTGAATTGAGGAATTCCTTAAATGGATCGCACTTCATGTGTGAGATGCTCCAAAGAGATATTCCCAAGGCACAGTGCCTGCACCATTCACATGGGCACAATGCTTCCTCCATAGTCACAAGCACCTGTGTGGGTCATTCCTACAAGCACCTCCTCAGTTTGACTAGCATTTGTCACTAGCTCAAATGTCACATATTTGCATTCATTCTGCTCCCCCTCTACTCTTCTTTCTATGATAACATTATAAATACTAGCTAATGGATATTTATTAAATGATCAATAGGCCCAAATGAATGCTAGTGATACATTCAGACAAAATCAGGTTTATTTGGGTTTAGTTGATAGAAAACAAAAGTACTATTGTTTTGCAATTATTTCCTTTTCCATTTTTCTTCCTATGTACAAAGAAACGTAAGATGTATTCAATATATGTATACATTGATTGTTTTTTTTTTTTTTTCATCTTCAAGGACAGTCACTTTCAAAGATAGAAGAGTGGGCAAATCATGAGATGTTTATTTCTATCAGTCCATATGGGAAAATTTTAAATGATTTTATCATAACTTCTCAGACAACATTATACAAAACTAAGAATTTTAAATATTAGATTCTTATGAGTTTATGCTTTTATTTTAGAAGCAAGTAATCATATCTTAAATATTGTATTTTTATTCCAAAGGGTAGCTGGTTCAATTCTAGAACAATTCATTTTCTCCAAATATGCAGTGAGGAAAAAGCATGATGAGATTATCTAACTATACTCACTGAAGAATGAAAATACATTTGCCTAAGGGGGGGAACTTCAAAATTAAAACCAGAGAAAGTAATCCAAAGCAATCAAAACTAACAAATGCACTTAAGAACCTGCAATATGTATAGCTATGTGTGTGGTACTGTACCATGTACAGATATAAATGCTACATATCTGTTTGCTTTAGGAAGTCACAAATCATTGTGGATATGGACCAGCCAGATGAACAGCAAAAATGGCTTTAAGAATTGAATATAGCTATCAAAGACAAGCTCCCAAGCACAGTGTAACTCCAAGGGCTGAAGAACAAGAAAGCATCACCATTAAATACATCCAGGCTCTGAAGCTGGAAAATCATTTCAGATGGGAAGTGTTCAATCCACTCATCCCTTACAAGCATTTCTTAAAATTGGACCATGTACTCCCTCCGGGAGAACTTTGTGGAAGGGAGAGGATTAGAGCTTGGCTTCTTGGAACATGTACTGAAACATACCAGGAGCTTGGAACTTATCACAGAATGCCTTGTACTATTGCTTATGCTGTTAGAAGTATAAGTAATACAACAAATGGCAATAATAATAGCTTCAGTGTCTGAAAGCCAGATACTGTGTAAAGGGTGCAAAGTATTTACATCATCTCCTTTAATTTCTATAATAGTTTGTGGTTTCTATTGGTAAATCCTGTTTATTGAGGAAATGAATTGGATTAATGGGAGTTAGCGGCCTTCACATAACTTGATTTTAATGAAATTATGAATTCAAAGATTCTGTGTGTGTGTGTACAAGTGTGTGTGTGTGTGTGTGTGTGTGTGTGTGTGTGTGTGTGTGTGTGTGTGTGTGTTATCCAATTCTGTATTCCTTTCCACAGAGCTCTGAAGCTTCAGTAACCAGATTATGAATTCTGTGATGGCTGAAACAATATATTTTCTGTCTTGAAAACCTCTCCAGTGACTGAGTTTGAATCTGATAGCACATACTTACAAGAGTGGCTCTGCCATTAGTCTCCGAATTCATAGCAAATTGACTTTGAGAAGTCATATTCAAACATCCACAAGAATTTAAAGTACTGATTATTAACTTGACAGGACCTAGAAACACCTAGGTCTGACTGCCTGGACATTCCCATGAGGCATATCTTAATTAGGTTAGTTTAATGATTCATGATTAGGTTAATTATGTTGGGAAGACCCATCTTAACTGTGTGCAGCACCATGTTCTGTGGGCCAGGGTTACTGGCCACATAAAAAGCAGAACACCGTATGAGTAGGAACACATGACTCTCTCAGTTTTGTGACTGAACTGAATGTGACCAGTTGTCATGCCTTCCCCACCATGATGCTCTGGAACCGAAAGTGTACACTGAAATAGACACGTATCCTTTAAATTGCTCCTGGTCAGCTACTATGTCACAGCAGTGAGAAAGTAAATGATACAGTTGTCTACTAGCTTCTTAAATTAGTGTTATTCTTGCAGAAGTGTTAAATATCTGTCAGTGCTCTTGATGATCCACCAAAGGTTAATGGTAAGACCCTGCTGTCAGAGACAGCATACACATGTGAGACCAAACAAGGAGAGACCTGGCCAGAATCTGGAAGAGGGTTAGTCCCCAGACAGTTAGCTAGTCTAGTACCAGAGGGTGCTACACGAGAAACTGGGGGAAAATGGCTGACATTGGTCCAAACAACTTGCAGTCTAAGCTACCCAGCAGAAAACAACCTGACGTAATGCTCAAACAAGTGCAGTAGTGACACACAGCCATGGTGGACAACCAACTGCTCTTGATTTGGCTAATAGATCCACTCAGTGGAATGGAACTCATTGCTGGAATTGGGAAATAATTCAAAACCATGTACAAAAAATGAGCACAGTCTCCAAGATCAAGATACCACCAAATGTGGGCCAGAAGAGGGCCTACCCATATAAAATTCCCTCCAAGATATCTATGGTCATCCCATCTATCTAGTACTAACTTCTCTCTCCATTGGAGAATTTGCCTATCTTTCTCAGATGGACAACAAACCTGAAGGGAGGATCAGCCAATCACACCTCACCAGGGCCCCAGCTGAAACCATAGAGTAATGCAGGGGAAGGGCAAGAGTTCAGCGTTCTTGGTGATCACGACACCAGAAAAAGGCTGAAGGAGATAAACGCAGAGAACATCCAACTCCTACTAAGCCAGATATCCAGACACCCAGAGGCTCCCAAAAACCTCATCACTGAAGTAGAACTAAAATGACCCCAATGTGGCTCAGGGAAATTTGCAGAAGAGGGAATGGAAAGGATGTTAGAGCCACAAGTTGGGGCATTATACTCAGAGACTTGGCCTATCCCCCATAACTCTTGACTACCCCCATAATGCATTACCCACATTCCCCATTGATGAGGGTTCCTATGGAAGAGGGAGGACAGGGAGGAGAATAATGGAGTCACCATTATGAATGTAAAATTAGAATATTATAAACAAAAATGAATTATATAAAAAAGAAGTGTTAAATATCAAGGATTCTGGCCATGTTTTACTAAAGCTCCTCATAAAAGAGTTTATGCACTTTGAGATTCATGTTTTCATCTGTTAAATGGAAATGATAACACTACTTACCTATCTATGATTTTGTGAGAGATTACTTGATTATATATATAGACATAGAACTTTGCTAACATCATAGATGATCAAAATTTTAGATATCAGCACCATTTTCTGATGTTTAGAGTCATAAACATTTTTTTCTATAATAGGTGAAATTAGTGATCAGTCATTATCTATTTCTTACTAGTATTTCCATGAAAAGAAGTACTAACCTAATGTGTCAAGACTGCAGGACGCAGGAGGGAAAAAGCCAGAGACAGAAAACAAAATAGAATTTAATCAACAGTGCTGAACTATAGCTTAGAGTCCATGCCTGGGGTCAACTTCCACCCTTGGTGAATCTCACAGAGCTTGAAGATGAAAACACATTCTTTGTTTGCTGAAATTCCCAGGAGTATTTGAGTTTGGAGTTCCTTTTAAAATTGTTTTGTATGCGTTCTATAAAGGGTGTGTGAATATGTGTGTGCTTGTGTGTGAGCAAATGTGTTTACCATTTTTTCCTTCCTAGAAACTTAAAATGTGGTCTAGTGTCTTATCTCCTCTTTTGTTCCTTTTGAATCACTTTCGTTTGGGGATCTTTGTGTTACTTTAGATGTGATAGTGAACGTGTGAGTTGCCTGCTACTTCTATGGCCTTGTCAGTCAAACTGCAGACAGACTTTTGACATGGAAATCTTTAAAACAAGAGCTCAAGATCTCTTCAGGTTACCGTAACTTACCAGGATGGTATTTATAACCCACCCAAAGTATAATCCACTGCAAGGAATAAAACCATAGTATCAAATTAATTCCTGTATATTAGCCAGCCAAAATAGTAAATTGAGAAGCATAGCTTGTTTCAACCAATGAAATACAGACATATATTTTCTCTATATTAATCAATCAATCATAAATCAAAGTGCTCTCTATTAAGTGCCTACTGAATTCTTAGGCCTGAACTTTGCTATATGAGACAGAAAAGGAATAAATGTTAATAGTTATTGAGCATTTGTACCAGAAAACTTATTATGGGTAATAGTGCTCCTGAAGCTATTCTCAAAGGGGGTTCCATAGGGACACCGTGACAGAATCCAGCTTTCTCTGCTCAGTGCATAAGCAGAAGAACTTGTAATTTTTTTCCATAAATTTCATTCGATGATATGTATTCCTGATATGTGCAGAGCTGTCCTGTCCTCTGGTCTGGTACTACCCAGTGGTACAAGCCACTTTGATGTCTACAGTCACTGGCTCTGACTTCTTCCCTGTGCTATATTTACTTCTGTACACTGCTTCACAACATTGGTGGAGGTTTTAGTCTTCTACCTGCACTCACACACACACACCTCCCAACTTTTCATTGCTTTCTTCTTGGCTTAGTTTATGCTTCTTTATTTATTGTTCCACATATTACTTTTCCCACAACCTCAGGTAAGAGAATAATTCCAATATTTAATATCTCCTTGTTCTCTTAGCTTTCCTACATACCCTCATTCAATTGATCACAGTATTAACAACTGGCTTCAACATACACAAAAGTCCTAATCTTTGCACAAACTGTCATTGCAACAATTCTGACTCTTCCCTCCTCTGTGTGTTTTGAGCCATAGCCTCCTGCTTAGGCATCTCTCAATTTCATGACTATAACAGAACACGGTAGATAAAACAAAACCTAGTAAATTTCAGCTGCACAAATTTGATATTATTTTTTAAATACAAATCTGTCTATGTCACACTTTCTCTTAGAATGCTTTAGGGGTGTCCTGAGTAATCTTTTTGAGGATAGAGTTCTTCATTCTCTTGTCAGTGCTGCCTTCCAACCTAGTTTTTCATCCTGTCCTCATCGTTCAGTCCATTTGCAGACCCTTCTCTCAACACCTTCACATCAGCTGTAGGTATGGCACTCTCTCTTCAGTTTATAACAGCACATACCTGTAGCCACCTATGTCCCACTCCAGTCTTCTGTGAAGTCTAAAGTTGGACACATATCAAACTATATATGTCATAAACCTTATAATCCATATCCTATAGACTTCTCACTGATGGGGATAATTCAGGCTCCAAACCTATCTTTGTGTCTTGAGGTCATTCCTACAGTTATCTTGATATTATGGGCTCTCCAACTGGTAGGTCTATTTTGGAAGGCTATGGAAACTATAAGATAGGACTTGGTAGCAAAATAGTTCATAATGGGTTAAGTTTTTGAAATTTATCCACCTTCTGTTGGTGGTTGTTTCTTGGTCCAGTATGAAGTAAACAGCATCCACATGGTCTTACTGCCCTGCCTTCTCCACTATGATTTGAAATCAGAAGCCAAATGCATTTTTCCTCACTGTTACTCTCAGATATTATAGTCTCAGAAATAAGAAAGTAAGGAATGCAAAACATACTTTGGAGTATGAACCAGTATTTTGTGCCTGAAGATGCCTGAATGCTAATTTCAGTTTTTCCTGAATCAGGTAGGTGATGTTCTGCAACATATGTACCTCAGTGAACCTTCTTTCTCTTTCCTTTCCAAGACAGTCTGATTCTATTAGGTGATTGCTAAGTTCCTTTTTAAATTATTTTCATAAAATTCCTTGAAGTAGCCTTCTCAGTCATGCATTAATCTATTTAAAGAAGTAAAGATAAACAAAGGAACTTATAAAGTATATTGTGCAGTTAAAGGTGGATAAGGAGCTCTCAAAATTAAAGATATAGAGACCTGGGAAGTATACTGTGATAAGAAAATAAAACTGGGAATGTATGAATCTTGAATCAACCTTGGATAAAAGTCAAAATAAAAATGAACAGAATCTGTATTAATTTAATAAGAATCTAAACCAGACCTATATACCAGCGATTGGGGTCACATTTGGCCAGGGCCCCAAAATAAGGCAGTTAAATTAAATAATAATGAAGTTATTTGCAATCTATTAAAATAAAAGATTTATCTTAAAGATTTAACGTACATTTTCAGTCTTTAAATTGGCAAACTTTAGACTATCGGGAAAGTCAGCTATGCAGAATGAATCATGTCTGTGGACTTTGAGTAGTGACAGCTTTACTGTAATAATATCCACAGTGCTGAAAAAAGAAAAGACAGATGGATCCAATGTCTACGCCTTCACCATCACTCCTCCTGATTCCTCATGCTTATTTTGAGTCTCTACAAAAACAGTGTGATGGTTATCATAGATCTTTGCATAGCATTCATTCAAGCATTTGTTGAAACAGCCTGCTACTGTGTAATTCATGTCTACCCCCGGCTCATACCTGCCCCTTCTTCCCTGCCTTCCATCTTACATATCTCTGAGATGAGCATTTATCTTACTTTGCTTCCCCGTTCCTCTTCTCTTGTCAGTCTAGCAGGTGTTCTTTTCAGATTGCTTTCATTCTTCATTATTCATTGTGAGTCCCTTCCTACTTTTGTGTCCATTTTTATCCTTCTCTTTCTGTGTACCTCAAACATCAGAGCTATCCATTTCTCAGAAAGGTTTGGACCTATTTGTCTGTGGTTATTTACCCTTAAATTAGGGCTTAGAAAAGCTACCCAGTGAGCTTTGCCTTGTTTCTAATGGAAGAAAGGCTCTTCATGTACAGACAATGTATGAAATCAAGATGGTTTTTATTTTCACACCTGCTCCAAGCTGCACGCATCTATTCTTCAGTGGCCCTGTTTGATTCTGAATGGTCTTGTTACTTTATATATATATATATATTTTTCTTTTTTCCCCAGCAATAAATTCAGTTGAAGTGTTTTTCAAACTCACTGGCCCCCAATTTATCTGTCCCTAAACCTTGTAACTTCCAGTTTTTATAATTGTAGTTATTACCTGGCAAGTTGTTTGTGTTAAGAATCACATATATGGATGTGTTGAGCTCCTTTTAAATTACTTGTCATTGAGGACTTTCATGACACTCTCCTATCTTTGGAAGTCACTGTCCTAGAAGATGAAAACTCCTTTGATTTCACAGAGATTCAGAGCCCCATAGTGGGCACACCTGTTGTAGATGCTTCCACATCTTTGGGGCATGGAGGCATGTCTCATCAGTGCCATAAATAAAGCCAGGGACACTGTTGAGGCATGAAATGGTCCAAATTCCTCAAATCAGTGATGGTCAGATTGAAGTGCTATTACATACATGACAACAAAAACAGCTTTAACATCTTAGATGGCCGCCTTCCACACTCCCAGGAAGATGCTGTAAGTACTAATTAAAATAAAATATAAATAGTGGCTGGAGAGATGGCTTAGCACTTAAGCACTTGCCTGTGAAGCCCAAGGACCCCGGTTCGAGGCTTGATTCCCTTGTACCCACGTACGCCAGATGCACAAGTTATCATGTGCAGCTGGAGTTCGTTTGCAGTGGCTGGAGGCCATACTGCTCCCATTCTCTCTCTCTCTCTCTCTCTCTCTCTCTCTCTCTCTCACTCTCCCTCTTTCTCTCTCTGTCATTCTCAAATAATAAATAAATAAATAAACTTAAAAAAAAATAAATAAAAATAAAAAGGAGAGTTCCCAGAAAATAATTCAGAGAAAATAATTGATGGAATTTTGACAGCATCCACCCCTAAAGTTTCATTTTTAACATATCTTCATTTTTTGTTTATTATTTGGGGGAGGTTGTATATACATAGTGTGTGTGTGCAAGTGTGCACAATGCCATGTGCCATGAAGTGCCCCAAGTGTCCACCTATGTTACATTCCTACTCTGAGTCTGGGGAGCTCGATTATGTTGGCCAGAGCAGAACACCTGGTTTCCTGTTCCTTCTCTCTTCTGCCTATTCTTGTTGGAGTCTCTTTGCTGATACTGTTTTTTGTGACCCTGGATTAACCCCCGGTTTATTTCCTTTTGTAGGACTGGGGTTACAGGTGATGGATATTCAAACTAGTGGTTTCAGGACTTCTCAGACCATAATGCTGGCTCGGGAAGCACACTTATCCCCTGAGCCATCTCTCTAGCTTCACAGAGCTTTGTTTTGGAGATATAGATGCCAGGTGTCTGTGCTGTGTTGGATGCTTTGTTTTATCTTTATGGAATTTTGGAACTACTAAGATCATTAGTCTTGTGAAAGTCAGAACAACTTTCTTTCCTGTAAAAGTAAATGTTCATCGATAGGGATGTATGATTTATATATACTTCCACATAGATGGCAATTTATTTTATGTGCTGTGGAATTTAGAGAAACCAGACTTTGTAATAAGAAATGCAGATGTGCAGAAGTGGGTTCAGAAGAGCAAAAGTCTGGAAGCACAGGCCCAGTATTAATAACAGCCTGCTTGCTACAGCTGTTCAGAAGCCTGTCCTTCCTCATTTCAAATTCTAAATCAGCAGTTTATTTTCCAGTTTAGTTAAATGCTATAGTAGTATCCCCAGTGTGTAGGTGATTCTCTGTCTGTTGATATAAATATATACTGTAGCATGAAATGACTGACAATAAAATTTCCCCATTTTAAAGTAAAGATTTCCAACTTATTTTGTTCTCTAGTTGTAAGTAAATATTCTGGGGGTGGTGAAAGGAGTGTGTACACAACCTGATTTAGAAATCAGCTTTTTCTCATTCAGTGTTTTCCACAGGCATGTTTAACACTATCTAGATCCTGGACACTTCATTTCTTCTTACTTCTATTAGCAATTGATTCTGTTGATTTTTTAAAAAGATAACATTTCAAAAGACATCTCTCTCCTATCCAATATCTCTGTAGCTTCTATGTCTCTAGCCTGTACTTTGTTTTTATTTTGTCATCTTTAAGCAAGATGCCCATTAACAGTTCTTCCTCTAATTTTTCTACAGCCCATTGAAAGTGTGATTCTTATATGTAAATTTATTTTATTTTTTATTTTATTTTATTTTTTGGTAGTAACACCCAGAAGTTAACCTCTCATCTATGAGAGTTATTTTGTCCTTGTTATGTTTTTAAAATAATCACTCATTCTGTAGACCTACTAATCTTGAAATTGCAAAATCTTCCTGTCTCAGCTTCCCATGAACTGGCACTACAGGCAACAGACAGCATATCTGGCTCTTCATATGTATTTCACCAAGTTACTTAGTTAGCATCACAAAGTGAAAAAATATCACAAAATATTTAGTTGCTATCATTATTCAATTAAATATTTTTTTCAATAGTTCACCAGATATTTGCACAAATATCATTAAAACATTGTGAAAAGTTATCCTGTCATGAGTGCATATTTCTAGAAAATGTTGGTAAGCTATATATGCCAGATAGTAATTTATTTTCTCAGAAAATTTATCGATCCAACTTTACAGACCATAGTCCATGGAACTTCACTAATTTTTACTACTTTGGTTCTTCAGCATTTGTTTCTAGGCATTGCCAAAAAAAAAAAAAAAAAAAAAAACTGTCTCTGGAAGATGGTGAGATGCATGTGAATATAAAGAAATTTCTTCTTAGTAAATATTTTGATTAGTCATAGTAATATTTCAAAACCTATGGGATTTAATAGGTTGGATCATACTTTTTTTGTTTTTGTCATCAGTAATTATACTTTTTTAAAGCAGAAATAATCATGAGTAGTAAACACCAACTAACTGGTTCATGCGATACCTCATTATACTGTGAAAAGGGCAAGAGCTATTGTAGACAGAATATTCTGGACTTAAGAATGGCAGAATCATTTCTTGGACCTCTATCACAGTATTTATATGCCTGAAAAAGAAATTTGTAAAAATATTTACTTGACATTACACATGCAGTCTATATTCAATAAAGTTATCAAGCAATAGAACAGGCCCAATCCTGTGTCATCCTACTTCAATTTCTGTTTAGATTATATTAGAATATAATTATCTGAAGAGACTGATCTTAAGAAGATCTTCTATAGCTTTTAGACATGTTTATGCACTCATCGTTTTCTAATAGAAATTGTTCATATTCTTCATAACATTAAGAAAATTATCCATTCAATTTTCAGAATTGTTAGATGATAATGAAACTCTTTCACTAGCACACACAGAGCTCTCCTTCCTTTGCTAGGTGGCTGTTCACTGCTCCTTACCAAGGATGTACGAAGATGCAGCTTACTGTTCCCTCACACAATTGAAGAATGTGAGGTTGCATGTAATTGGCCATTTCTGCAAATACTAATATGAGACAGAAAATTATACTAAGTATGTGACCTACACTTGCATTTATTGGAAGTATGATCAATAAAAGCTGAGCAATTATTTTCCAACAAATGATATAAAATACCTACTTGAAGGGCTGGAGAGATGGCTTAGCGGCTAAGGCGCCTGCCTGCTAAGCCTAAGAACGCTGGTTCCAATGTCCAGCGGTTCCAATCTCCAGGTTCCATGTTTAGCCAGATGCAAAGTGAGGGAAGGGTGCAATGCTGCACTTGACCACAAGAGGGCGCACACACCTGGATTTCGTTCACAGCAGCTGAGAGACTGCTGGCGCACCCATTTCTATCTCCCTCTCTCTCTCTGTCTATCTCTCTCTGCCTCTCTCTCCAAAAAAATAAAAAAAAAAATAAAAAAAATAAATAAATAAAATACCTACTTGAAAAAGTTACATATTGTGGTTCACTTAATTTGTGTTACTCCATTTTATATATCTCGATATTATTATATGTGTTATTATAGCTATATTATCTATTAATTTCACTTTTTACTTGAAAAGACTCTTCATGTAATTTATTAGTAATATTGGATGTCATATTTCTTTTGATAATTGTAACAGCTCTTTACATATAGAGTGATTCACCATTGGTTGAATGTTCTTTAGTGAATATTGTAATACGAGGTTTCCATTTGTACTTTTCAATCTCCTAATAGACCCCTCTTCTTCTTGCTTCTTCATGAGAATTTGGAAAAAGCAGAATTGTCTTATTTAGACTAAAATGGATGCAAATAGGGAAAGAAGTCAAAGTATCTCATTTGTACAAGATAAGATCTGTGATCTGTATGTAAGAGACCTTTAAGACTCACAAATAAAACTCCTAGACCTATTAAACACTTTCAGTAAAGTGGCAGGGCGAAAAATTAATATGCAAAACAAAGTAGCCTTCCTACTTCCTATACCAGTGAACAACATACTGAGAAAGAAGCCCGGAAAACAATACCATTCACAATAGCCTAACCTGAAAAAAGAAAAAGGAGAGAAGAGAACTTTCTTTACAATGAAAAACTTCAAAACAATAAACAAAGAACTGAGAAAGACACTATAAGGTACAAAGACTTCCATGCTCACGTACTGCATGCACTGAAAACATGAACATTGTGAAAATGATCATCATACCAAAAAAAAAAAAAAAAAAAAAAACCTGTTGGATCAATGCAATCCTAATGAAAATGTCAGTGCCATTCTTTATAGAAATAGGAAAAATACATATGGAAGCACAAAAGACCCTGGATCTCCAAAGCATTCCTGAGTTAAAGAATATTGCAAGAAATCTCACCATATCTGATGTCAAGTTATACTACAGAATCCATTAATAATTAAGAATTGGCATTTTACTGTCCAAATATAAAAACCATTTTTCTGTAAGTCACCTACTCACCTATTAGAATGTCTTTCTACACAATAAAATTTAAAAAAGGACTGTTCCATTGACTTGCTAGTGGTCCCCAAACAGGTACTCTGTTCTGTTGGTGTGAGATGGAAGGAGAGGAAAGCAACAATTTGATGACTGGCTTGGCTATAAACATTATGCATCAGAATTAATAGACTTAGGCTGGCCTCCCCTCAGGGTTGACTGTAAACAATGCTACATCCCTGCAGGCAACTGCTTTTGCCTCAAAACCTGGATTCATAGGAATTCAATTACAGTTTACAAAGGTTATGTGAAAAAAAAAAAGTGAATGCAGATAAATTGTTTTATATTCTAAATTCAGAAATATGTAAAAGTAGCAGGGGATTAGGGGTGGAAAGGTAAGTGACTTCACAACCAAGAAGTGTGCACTGTATCTTCACTTCAAATCCCAAAGTCTGAGAACACAGGAGGTGGGGCCCATTTACTCTTCAAGTCTGATAAATGTTTAGCATTTTCTTTACTAGCTTTTAGGTTTCAAATATTAAATAAATAGGGTGAGAATCCTCTTGATTTAATATCGCTGGAGATAAACTGTTTGGTCACCATGAATATTTTCCAACTCAGTTCCAAAGCTTAGCCCAAAAGGAAAATAATGTACCAAAAGTCAATAGTAGGAAGATATTGAGATTCTTATTCCAATATTTAAATAAATAATATTGATTCCTGAAGGCCAAAACATACTTGATTTTGTGGTGCAGAATGGCAGAGTACTAATATATCTTTTTAGCAATCTTTTGGGAGCTGTTACTATTTTTGTTGTGCTACATTTACAGAAGTTAAATAATTTTAACAAATTGATCTTTTAAGATAATTGCACTTTTAAAGCAATCATCTTCAGAGATTAGAACAAGTAGCAAGTGTTTAGTATTTTATGAATCACAAAATGTAAGGAAAGGAAAAACAAAAAAAAAAAAAAGTGCTCCCGGGTTACTTATTTACAGATGTGCTACTTTTGGAGACTTGAAGTGACTGGAATGGAGAGAAGACATCCCTCAGTAAGAGTTAAGGAAAGTAGATGGGGGTTGGCAGATGGATCAGTGGGTTAAGCACTTGCACATAAGCATGACGATGACTGCCTGAGCGCAGCTTCCAAACACCCAGCTAAAGTGCCAGGTGTGTTGGTGCATGACTGCGATCCCAGCACAGGGGAGGCGGAGACATGTGATTCACGCAGTTCAATGGCTAGCTATTCTAACTATATCAGTGTTTTCTAGGTTTTCAAGGAAACCTCTTTCAAAGAATAAAACTGAAGAGTGATTGAGGAGGACACTTTTGGCCTACATGCACACACACACACACACACACACACACACTACTCATGAATATTCATACAGACATACAAACACACATATTTTGGTTTGATTCAGGTGTCCCCCATAAACGTAGATGTTCTGAATGCTAGGTTCCCAGCTGATGGAGATTTGGGAATTAATGCCTCCTGGAGGCAGTGTATTGTTGGGGGAGGGCTTATGTGTATTATAGACAGTGTCCTCTTACCAGTGTTTGGCCCACTCTCCTGTTGATGTTGTCCACTCAGTGTTGGTGAGAGTGTTATGTTCACCCTCTGCTCATGCTATTGTTTTCCCTGCCATCATGGAGCTTCCCCTCTAGTCTGTATGCCAAAAAAAAACCTTCCCCCCACAAGTTGTTCTTGTTTGGGTGATTTCTGACAGCAATGTGAACCTGGCTGCAGCAACACACTCCAAGCTTACCTGTGAACATGCACAAATACACATAGATGCATCTGTACACATGCACACAGTCCAAACTTACCTGTGAACATGCATGCACACACATGCACACATTGCCTATGATCATGTCTACATAGACACACATTCACCTGCACAAATACACACATGCCACACACTTACCTATGAACATGCATGCCCACACATGTACAAGTTGCCTATGATTATGGCTACATGCACACATGTTCACCTGCACAAGTACACACACACACACTCACACACACAAAAACAATACAAGAAAAGAAAAGTACACTGGTGGATTGGTTGTTCCTTTCAATACATACATTTCAGAACAGACTCAAATCAGGTTTAACTGTATAACATACATTTGCTTTCCTTTTTAGTGCTCAAAAATTCATCTTATATATCTTTTTTTTTCTTGGAAAGAGACACAGAGAGAGACAGAGAGAGAGGGAGAGGAAGACAGATAGAGATGGGTGCACCAGCAGCCTCTCAGCTGCTGTGAACGAAATAGAGATGCCTGCGCCCCCTTGTGGGCAAGTGCGGCATTGTGCCCTTGCGTCACTTTGCATCTGGCTAAACGTGGGACCTGGAGATTGGAACCACTGGAGATTGGAACCAGCGTTCTTAGGCTTAGTAGGCAGGTACTTTAATAGCTTAGCCATCTCTCCAGCCCATCTTATATATCTTGCATTCATTCCTCCGAGGGAACTCATGGACTTTTCTTTGAATGATAAATAAAAGCAGCTCACAAGCGCAATCAGGAGGCCTGCTTCGTAGCTTGCTCTAGGGGGACTCCTGACCCTTAGGCTCACTCTTCCACATTAGTTGGAAGTCAGACAGTTAGCTTCACTTTCAGGAAGAAAAACTCAACTTAGAACCTTCTAGATGGAAACTTTGCCCTTTTACTGCTGCCTTTCCTCTTAGAAAACAAGGTAAAATGAACCCTTGGTTAGGTTAATTGACTTAGAATTGTATCTTTTTAATAAGTGCCATAATGTATGTCAGGTTCCTGAAACTTGTAAAAACAAACAAACAAGAAAATAAACCAAAAAGGAACTGCTGTCAACCACATTAAATTGTATTGTTCAAGATGTACTTTTGATTCTGGGTGATAATGAAAGCCACTGAGCTGATTTGCCAAGCATCACGAGAAGAGCTGTGTCCTTTGCCATCTCAGCTTTTCCTCTGTGTCTGAGCTGCGACAAGGATGGCTGTCTCAGACCTGCACTCCCAGAGGAGCCAACACTGACTTACTGGGACTCCACAAAGCCACTTTCAGAAGAATGAAGACAGTGACTCTCTAAGGAGGGTTTTCTCCAGAGTCCATTTGTTTTAAAATGAACACTTTGAACACAATGACTTAGAAACATGGCCCTTTCCCAGGCCTACATGATACTAGGAAGACATCTTTATCTTTTGTTTTTCATGGACCACTGTTCCTGCATATATAAAGCCAGTATACCCTTCGTCCCATGTCTCAACTGATCTTCACAGCTCATGTTCCCCCATATCTGACTCATCAAAGTCCCTAAAACAGGGCTTCTTCAAACAGATACATAGGAATTGATTTCCCCAACACTGTACCATCATCCAAATTTCAGGAGCATGAGGAAAAGAAGATTTCTCTAGTCATGGATTGTTAGACACTCTACCTTTATCTGGCTATATCTACAGGCAGCTATGCAGACACTGTCACTGTGATTAGACTCTACATGTACACATTAAATTGAAGTCCCAGCTCTCTCTTGATGTGTTGCTGAATGTGACATCTAGTGCAGCTAGAGGTTAGTGGGCACTGGATCTGGATGAGAGAAGTGGGAGGATGGTGGGTGGGCTTTTTCTCCATGTCTGAGAAAAGACAGTGCTTCATGAATTCCTCAGCCACATTTCCTAAGATGAAGATCATTATAATCAAAGTAAAATGATTCATGTTGATGCTATCAATACCTTGATTCCTGCCTGAGATCAGTTATTCAAGCTGGAGATATGTGGGGTTTTTTTTTTTTTAGTTAAATTGTCATTGTTCAAAATGTATTTGTCATTTTATTGTATTTCTCCCCACACTAGACTTCAAACCTCACAAAAATGTGGACTCTGTATGCATCATCTGGGTATCTGAGATCTGGTATAACTTGAACGTCAATAAATACTGGTGAGCAAAATGAGAATTTTCCCCCATGTGTTAATTATCCTGAATATTACGTTTTAATCATCAGCCCTAACATGTAGGGTTTTGTTCCATAGTCCTCATTTCTGCTACAGGATAGACAGTTGGGTTGTGGATCACAAAGAAGTGAATGATCACAGAAAATTAGCATCCATCTTCTGAAAGTTACTAGAGAAGACAGGGTACTCAAGCAAACCAGACAGCAAGGGTACTAAGCTGGCAGCTGGATCAAAAAGCTGTGAGAGTGGACACCCGACAGCAAGGTGTAAACATGAGCTACAGGAGGGAGCTGGGACTCCCCTGAGGACAGAGGGAGAAAATACAGCTCTTTTTAGTGCTAAAGAACAAAGGTGGTTCTAAGTGATCGCTTTTACAGCAGACAGGCAACAGCTAATGGAGTAAGTAGTACAAGAATTTAAGAAGACTAGAAACTTTAACATTAGCATCTTAGTCAGCATTTAAATTCCATGTTTATAAACTGATTTTTTTCTTCAATGTTTCTACATCTCTAGGTCTCTTTTCTTGCTCTGGAATTGGCTCTGTCTATGTTGAATTATAGAAATTCTCCCTTTATCTATCTATCTATACATATAAGTGTGTGTGTGTGTGTGTGTGTGTGTGTGTGTGTGTATTTCATGTGTAGGTGTAGTGCATGTGTATGTGTACGTGTAGATTTTACTCTCTGTAACAGTCTCTATTGCTCTTCTTATTTTTCTGAGAGACAATGTCTCACTGAACTTGAAGTTGGCCTCAGCAATCCTCTGGTTTCTCCCACCCTCAGTGTTGAGGTGACAGGTATGCATGACCATGTTCAGCTTTCTAAATTGGTTCAAATGATAGAATTCTTATTTTTAAATATACTTTATTTATTTGTGAAAGAGAGACAGAGAGGGGGGGTGAGAGAGAATGGACACACTAGGGCCTCCAGCCACTGCAAATGAACTCCAGATGTATACGCTCCCTTGTACATCTGGCTTACATGGGTCCTGAAGAGCCGAACCAGGATCCTTTGGCTTTACAGGCAAATGCCTTAACTGCTAAGCCATCTCTCTAGCCCCTCAAATGACAAAATTCTTGTTCTCATGCTTTCATCACAAATACTTTAACCCATTCTGCCATCTTGGCTTCCCAAGGAGTGCAGAGTTATGGAAACTACCCCAGCCTTGTCACAAAAACATCTGGCCTCATCTCAAAGCCGTGGGAACTGTGCAGGATTGACTGTACCACTTTACATAGATCTGTAATTGAGATCCACAAAATTAATCTGGTAAAAGTGCTACTTCTGTACCATATGTAATTACAGGGCATTTAAGAAAAATTAGCTCCTATGCTCCAAAGCAACTTGTAAACCAGAAAGATCTCTGCAGTAACAAAATCTGATTCTCAGGTTCTGAAGTATCAAGAGAAATCTATGATAAAACACTTAACACAACATACATACACACCCCTCCTGCTGGGACACCTTACAAATCTCTGCCTTTTTCCTCAATGTCTATAATGTCTATAAACACCCGAAGACTACCTTTCCCAACTTCCCAAACCAACCAGGTCTCATGAAGAGACCCACATTCCTCTTGGCTCTGCTGTATCCTTCATGGAAAACAAGGAGTCTTGCATGTTGTTCCTTTCTGAGCATACTCAGCATAGCCAATTGGAATCTACATGAATAATTTAACCTCCCAGCAGGGACTGGACAGGATCGGAAGATGCTGCAGCTTTCCAAAATTAATAAAGTCTTTTATAGAGCCATAAAAGCCATAATTCAATCATTTTAAAAAGGGCACTGAACACAACACTTATTAAAGCCTGGGTGCAGGCTGAGGTGTGTTCAGGGAGCCCAAGAAAGCTCACTCAGCAGCAATGGCCTCAACTCACACCCACCCTTCTGCCTGACATGCAGATAACCTGACCCAGACATTTAATAAGCAATATTTACTGATTATTCTTCCTTGCTGCTCAGTCAGGGGAGAGCACTAATAAAGGGGATGATTGAAACAAGGGAGGAGTTCTCTTTCCCATTAACAGTAAAGTTTTGTGTTTGATGCGGGGGGGGGGTCACAGATTTCTGGACACCCTTATCTTTTTATACTGTAGTCAAGCATTTTGGGGCAAAATTTGGGCAATTTGTCCAATGTTTTTTTTTTTAATTTTTTAAAACACAGGATGATCATACTATTTGTTTTTTCAAACATATTTCTTTATTTGTAAAAGCACAGGGTAGAACAATCTGTTGCTTCTTGGTGGAATATTTCAGGGTTCTCACATGGCCTGCCTGTTCAGTGGTTATGCACACACAGCGTGTTTGTTGAGGTGCTGTGCTATGACTACAAGGTTCCAAGGAAAAGAACAGACCAGCCATGCGGTGATCAGAGCAGAAAACCCAGTCACTGCACAGAAGTGGACAACAAGAAGCTTCTCCATGCTTCCTTCCTGGTGTCAGAGGGTTTCCCTCTTATAATTTATAGGGCACCACCATCAATAGCCACATCTCTCCCATGACACTACTTACTCTCTTCTTATTCCTAAAGCCTCAACTTTCTCATGTGTTAAGCAATTTCTCTATCAAACCCATGGAAGTGAGAATGGTTTCGGGGAGGGAAAGCAAGCAAAGGTTAGGGACAAAGGCTTATTAATATATGTCCCCACCCCCTGCCCAAGGCAATGTAGGTCTCAAACTCCAAGCATCTCAGCAGATCTACTCCAAGCCATACTCTGCCCCATTTTTTACTTTACTAGAACAAATGTCCCAGGGCTGCCACAATGAATGAATTTTTAGCAAACAAGACATAAATAAATAACCAACTGTACAGCTAAGATGGTGCTCAGTGACTTGTGTGACCCACACTGCTCCCCTGATACTTGTCTCTCCAAGCTTCTTTCCCATAGCACAGCAGCCGGAGGGAATGTGAGGGTGGAAGGTGCCTCAGTACACAGCAGGTACTATGTGATCTGCCCATTTACCTAACACCAAGTGACAATGTGCCGCTCCTCATAGATCACAGCCTTTCTTTGCGAGGATTAGGTCACACTAGGCCATGGTTTTGCTAATAAGATCATGCATAATCAATAAGGGTCAGCTGACATCTTGTCAACTCCATCACTGTCTACAGGGGCTGAAGTAAGGCAGAGAGGAGGGGAGATCTGCCAGACACCCAGAATTTGAACAAATAGACAGTAACATTCAGGGCTCCTGCACCTAAAAACATACTCAGCTCTCACGTGCAAAAGACTTCCATGCAATTCACTCATGGATTCACGCCTCCTTTGTCCATTCTGTTGATACTCTGGGTGTTGGTCCTGTTCTTGAAGCAGAGGACAGAAAACAGCACTCCCTGAATTTGGAGTTTCCCCTGGAGCATCTGCATTCAATCAGACATGATGCAAAGGAAAAAAAAAAAGTAGTAGAGAGTGTGGGAGAATAAAAAAAGAGGAGAAGAAAGGGGAAAAAAACAAAAAGAGGAGAGAGTGAGGAACACAAGGAAGGGGAAGAGAAGGGAAGGGAAAAGAACATACCTGGTAAATATTAAATATTAATTATTAGGTAGAGAATTATCATTGGATGAAATAAAATAGAAAGTTAAGTCAGAGGTCAGAAAATACAGCATGAGCAAACTCTACTCAGGCTTTCATCAGCCCTACACCAAGATTTGAGATTCTGAGACAAAGTCAGTCATTCAGCTTTCATGGCTGGGTTTTTGTGTTACTGGGCCCATAGAGGCTGTAATGCACTGTTACACTATTCTTAATTCAAAGTTTACACCTAATTTTCATCAGCTTGTACTCCTGCATCTTTATCACTAACATTCAGTTCTCAAACTGCCTAATGGGTTATAAACAAGTACTATATTTATGAACACACACACACACACACACATACACACACACACACACACACACACACACACACACAATGGATACAATTTCATGAAGTAACAGGGCACAATATTAAGTTGTATTTTAAATTGTTCCTGATAGTAACATTGGATTCCTAATTTGCTTATGAGAAGAAAGTCGTTTTCCCATCATGTTATTTTGTTGAAGAAAAATATTCCATCACAACTGCAGTGGTTTGGTGGAAAAAAAGTTCCAGGGAGTGAGGGAAAGCCAGGAAAGTTTCTGCCCTTACTACTGGTGTCTGACTCACAAATGTTTGAGCTTGTTCTCATACCTTGCATTCAGATTATTTTAGTAGGATATGAGTCCTTAGAGCTATAGGCCTGAGGTCCTCATCCTGTTGCTTGTATGCAGCTACCAGTTACTTTTCTTAGAAGCCATTCTTCATATTATCCTCATGGCACATCTACTACCTCAGAGTCAGCAGCATGAACTCTTTACATTCAGGTATAACAGGGCTTTGTGTGAGGTAACATAGATATTGGAATGACAATTCCATTACTGTGGCATGTAAACTGCCATTGCCAAAAGTTGGACTTTCACAGGTCCCACACTATCAATAGCAAAGGATTTATAAGACACAGGAAACAGGTGTGTGGAATTTTGGGTGCTATAGAATTCCTCCTATCATAAATACATGCATGACCTTGTACAAATGCGTAGGGATACAGATCAATATATCTTCACGAGCTGAACACCCATGTATCACATCAAGACATAGAAACACAACAGTAGGGAGACCTGAAGTTCCTTTCTTCTTTTGCTCACAGCTCTAGCTGTCCTTGTGAAGATAATTACCACCTTGACCTCTAAAAGTACCATTCAACTTTGTCTGTTTTCCACATGTAAACACATACTTAAATGGAGCCCTATAAATAGACTCATTCTAGCTTTCTTTCTTCAAAGTAAGCAAAATGTATAAAGCTCAATTGAATAAGCATTTCATTCCTATTGCTAGTGGACATTGGAGTTCACAGATTGGAGTTGCCAAGATCCAGGGGATCAATCTATGTGAACATAACATTTTCAGGTTCTAAGCTCTATTTATCTGCATTCAATTTCAATTTCTACCTTTGACGTAAGGCCAGGTGGTTAACTTGTGGTCTCCTCCATTAGTGTGTTGGTACAGTAGCGTGCACAGCATAAAATTTATATAATTATAGATTGGTGTGGTTACCTCCATGTTCCTGGGACAAAGTATCCCACCAAAAGTAGCTGATGGAAGGAGTTTGTTTTTGATAGTCTTGAGAGGAAGTTTCATCATGACAAGGAGAGTATGGTACAGCAGAGAATGGACATTAGATTTCGTCATAGTGGCTGGCCAAAAGCAGCAAGAGTGAGCTGAGATCTATCAAGGGGGAATCTGGGTTATTACAATCCAAAGCATACCTCCAACAGTAGACTTCCTCCAGAAAGGCTCCCAAATTTCCACCAAGTGGAGACCAAGCATCCAAAATACATGAGTCTATGAGGATATCTGAGTAAAACATGATTTTAATAAAGGAATACTTTTGACATATTCCATAAATACTGTGGAGCAGTATGATATATGAAAGAGGGGTTGAAATATTGAAAAAAAAACATTATTGATACAGGTCTTCAGGGATTGCATCACTATGTGTGATACTTCAGTAGATTCCTAAAGAAAAGGAGAAATCATGAAGATATCTGAAGAACACAGAAGCCTTAAGATGCATGCATATCTTCAGTGTTTCAAGAATAGAAAGATAGCCAGAGAAGCAACTAAGGGATCATAACATAGGAGTTATGTAAAATGGTGACAGGACATTGAGGAGGGTGTTATGAGTCAGTGAAAGAGCCTTTGAGTGAGATGCAAAACATTTGTAGAGAAATAATTGTGTTTTAAAGTCACTAACAGGCACTATAATGAGTATGTATCATATAGGCCATAAATAAAAAAAAAAGAATGACAGGGCTGAAGAGATGGCCTAGTGGTTAAGGTCCCTGCCTGCTGAGCCTAAGAATGCCTTTTTGATTCTCCAGGTCCCACACAAAGTGACACAAGGGTGCAATACTGCACTTGCCCACAAGGGAGTGCACACATCTGGAGTTCGTTCACAGTGGCTGAGAGGCTGCTGGAGTTCCCAATCTCTCTCTCTCTCTCTCTCTCTGACTCTCTCCAAAAACAAACAAACAAACAAACAATGACAGAATAATGCAAGTATGAGCGGATAGGTACTTATATATTAGAGTTCATGGATGTTTTGTTATTCAATGAACACAAACATAGGAATTTATATTGGAGGACAGAAAGAAGAGGCACAGTTTTGAGCATATATCTTGAATTATTATTTTGATAGAAGAATAGACAAGGCAAGAAAATAGGTTTCCTATCAAACCCAGTCCCTTACTGACATCTTCTTCCTTTCCCATTTGAACTAAAATGATTTATGGTTAAGAGATTCAGCTATCACAGACTTTCATCCAAACTCTTCCAGAATTGACTCTATTTCCACCATTTTTTAAAATCAGTTGGAACAAGAATCTAACATGGTAACTGGTAGCTTGAATATAAAATGTCCCCTGTGGGGTAATGCAATTGATGGGTCCCCAGGTGTTTAGGAAATTTGAAGAATGTTAAGGAGAATTGCTAAAGGAAGTGTGTGGGTATGGGCCTTGAGATGTTATAGCCAGGCCTACTTACTATTCCTACTTCCTCCCTGTACATGTGACAATGTAATACCTGCTTTATAGTCCTATTATGCCTTCCCTGTTATGATAAACTATACAATCTTTAACTGTAAGCCAAAATAAACCCCTTTCTTTCCATAAGTTGCCCTGGTCAGGTACTTTATCCCAGCAACAAGAAAGTAACTAACATGGTGATCTTTGAAACTACAGAGCACAGTAGAATATTCATCGATTTATTCAACAACTTAATTTTAAATTGTTTAAAAACATAAGAAATATAACACATGGGAGAATTTTGTTAGGTTTTTAAAAATTAATTAATTAATTAATTTTTTTGGAGAGAGACACAGAGAGAAGAGAGAGAGAGAGAGAGAGAGAGAGAGAGAGAGAGACAGAGAGATGGGCGCAGCAGCAGTGTCTCAGCTGCTGTGAACGAAATCCAGATATGTGCGCCCCCTTGTGGTCAAGTGCAGCACAGCGCCCTTGCGTCACTTTGCATCTGGCTAAACGTGGGACCTGGAGATTGGAACAGCTGGATATTGGAACCAGTGTTCTTAGGCTTAGGAGGCAGGCGCCTTAACCCCTAAGCCATCTCTCCAGCCCTAGGTTTTATTTTTAATGCAGTTTCACTGTGATTTTTTTTTTTTTGCAAGGGTCACTTTCCCTTCATGTGGTCAGTCTACCTGGTGAACATACCTATGGGCTTTTCAAATGTTTGACAGTAAACCTGATGTTTACATTCTTTCAGTCTATTTTTCCTTGGCAGTTATGAATCCTGGGTCCCACAAGGATGAATATCATAATCATGTATTCCTCACACCATCTAATTAAATGCAATATTTCTTGGATTTTCAGAGTAGATTTTCATGACTACTGTTGATAACATTCTTGTTTCAATTTATGGGATGTTTCATAGTCTTAAAACCAGACTTTTAAAACATGAATTAACTTTTTGAGATGCCATTTCCCACATGTACCCTGAGGTGCATTTCTTATCTGAATATGTTATGATCAATCAACCCTAAACGCGTGTGGATTTCTCTTACATACCATACTTGGCTCCATCTCCAGACAAGGTCCAGAATAAGTTATGCCTGCCTTGGTTGTGAAGAACAGGCTGTAAAGGAAACTATTCTCTCACAAGGAGTGTGTGTGTGCTTGCATGAGAGAGAGAGAGAGAGAGAGAGAGAGCATGTGGTCTGTCTCATTGATTCCAGCATTAATATCTTCTTTTTATAAAGGTCATTTACATTTTGTTTTTAATTAGTATTCTCTCCTCTGTTTAGTAAATCTTAGATGGGGAAAGAATTAAAAGGTTTATGTTCATCTGTGTCTTACTCACACAACCTCATACTAGTAAGTCACATATCACCCGCCCCCTCCATCTAACATGTATTTTGATCTAGGCCTCTTTGTGGAAGTGTAACACTGCACACATCTGCTTCTTCAAACATCGTGCCTTTTCTTGTCCATGGAGTTCTAATCAATCAGTGTCAGAGTGTACTGTATATATCTTCCCTGCAGTTTCACAGCCTGTCAGTCACTTGTCATAAGCAAACTGGCCATCAACCTCAGAAGAGCTGACCA
This sequence comes from Orientallactaga sibirica, assembly GCA_036365145.1. Lineage (NCBI taxonomy): Eukaryota > Metazoa > Chordata > Mammalia > Rodentia > Dipodidae > Orientallactaga > Orientallactaga sibirica. Next base: position 4,952,767 of record JAEOAD010000154.1, read on the forward strand.
TTGCATGGCTCCTTTAACAGAATCCGGGTTTCCCACAGGACCCTCATTCCAGTTTTTTGTTTTTTTTAAAGTCACACTAATTCAATCAGTCCTAGTCTGCCGCCTGATATAGATATAGTTTTCTGAAGCATCCAAGTCATGAACTCGGCCCAATGATATTATGAGTGTTAAGTAGTTGACGGGTGGCCAGGTCTGCTCCATAGTCATGGGTAAAACCTAAAGGGAATACAAGCTCCAGTCAATGTTTGGATGGAAATCCATCTATCTGAAAAACACATAGTCATAGTGCTGTGGAAATAACAAATAAGGAATCCAACATTTTGTAAGCAATGTTATTTTTATTTTTGTAGATACTACTTTAGCACACCACTTACTTTTAAGTTAGTCTAATGAAGTCAATATATATATTGGTTTTTCGAGGTAGGGTCTCACTCTAGCCCAGGCTGATCTGGAATTCACTAAGTAGTCCCAAAGTGACCTTGAACTCATGGTGATTCTCCTACCTCTGCCTCCTGAGTGCTGGGATTAAAGGCCTGTGCCACCATGCCCAGCTGAATTCAAGATTTTTACAGGAGTTCTAGTTTGTTTAAGAATATCCCCATCACACTTGGAGTAGAAATCAATTTGAAGACCCCTTTTTGAGAGAGACATGGAAATTTAAAAGGGCATCTTTAGACTCTGAAAACTAAATCATTTGGAGAATGAGGCACAGAACTGACCAGACTATTAAAAGAGAAAAAAAGAAAACATGAAACTTCTTCATGTTCTGCAAAGCAGTCTGTTAGAGATGCCATTCTTGGGGATCACGACACCAGAAAAAGGCTAAAGGAGGCAAACACAGAGAACATCCATCTCCTACTAAACCAGATATCCAGAGACACAGAGGTGTCCAAAACCTCATCACTGAAGCAGAACTAAAATGACCCCAATGTGGCTCAGGGAAATTTGCCGAAGAGGGGACGGAAAGAATGTTGGAGCCACAAGTTGGGGCATTATGCAGAGAGACTTGGCCTATCTCCCATAGCTCTTGACTACCCCCACAATGCGTGACCCACATTCCCCATTGATGAGGGTGCCTTTGAAAGAGGGAGGATGGGGAAGAGGATAACGGAGTCACCATTACGAATGTAAAATTAGAATAATATAAATTTAAAAAATGGTGGAAGTATACTATGTCTTATTCTAGATCATCTGCCTCCCTGTACTACCACTACTCAGAAAACTGGCAAAACCAGAAAAATAAACAAGGATTCCCAAAGCTAGTGTTTTATATTACCCTTCACAATCATGTTGTCCAGATAACATCATTCAGTTCTATTTTCTCTTCACCTTCACTTCCACGTTTGTGGTTCATCTTTATCATCATCCTCCACTGACTGTGTGTGGGGCTCCTCTATGGCAGTAACCTCTGGATTCACTGCAGGGACAAAACACCCAACCAGAGGTAGTTCATGGGAAGAAAGTGTTTGCCTCAGCCTACAGTCTTGTGGTGAAGCTTCATCATAGCAGGGGTAAATGTGGCATAGTAGAAAGCTGTCACGTATCTGAGTGGAAGTTGTCTTAGTACTAGACTTGGAGCTGGCCAATATTATCCCTAAACCCATTCTGAGAACACACTTCTAACAAGTCACCACTTCCCAAATTGCAACCAGCTGGAAACCAAGTGTGCACAGTACATAAGGCTATGGGGAGCAGCTCATTCAAACCACCACATGGAGCCTGGGCACCTCCTGTTTTCTTTCTGTTGTCAAGAATCAGTACATTTCTCCACCCAAAGACCATGCAATTACTGAGGGAGTGAAGATACTCCTACTGGCTCCTTTCCCTATGTTGCTATACACCAGGCATGAAGAAAGCCACTCATTTTCATGACCTTAGATCATAAATATATAATGCATCCCACAAATGGAGCCATATTAAAACTGTGTGCAGCTGGAGACAATTCATACAACCAAGTTTTTGGAACCCCATTTGTCCTGTGATCATTATGCATTTTTCATAAAATCTGGAGTACCCCCATAGAATTTAGAAAATCCCAATTATTTCCTATTTTCTAATATGTGTGTGTGTGTGTGTGTGTGTGTGATTTATTTGAGAAAGAGAGAAAAAGAGGCAGAGAAAGCGTGAACATGCTAGTACCTCTAGCCACTACAAACAAACTCCAGATACATGCACCACCTTGTGGATCTGCTTTACATGGGTCCTGGGAAATTGAACCTGGGTCCTTTGCTTTTGTAGGCAGACTCCTAACCTGCTAAGCCATCTCTCCAGCCCATAAGTTGTATTTTCTATTTAAGTTAATTTTTGTCTTTTTTTTCTGCTTGCCTGCAACCAATGATCACTAACAGATACAAAGCAATAAGTATGGCTTTTAAATTATGACCTCCATAGTCCTTGGGCCTAGGGGGCATTGCAGAAATGTTTATTTAATGAGGGAATGAATAAAAGTTATCTTAGTGTAAGAAGAAAGATAAGACCGCATGAATGAGTGTTCAAACAAAGCTGAAAATGGATTCTGTTTTGTCTTGTGTTTCTTTCAAATGTTTTCTTTTCTGTCAGTTTTCCTGCCCTGGTTTTGCTTTTCTGTTGTAATTTGCTTTAAAGTGAATACTGCCATGTTTCTTTGAACTGAAACTATCCAGCAATTTATAGCCAAATTTAAGTTTGGCATAACAGGCTTAATGCTCAGCTTTCCATCTGTATTGTGTACTTGGCAAAAGCCCAAGGAAACTTGGGATTTTATGCTCCTGAATTTTATAAACCAGTAAACACAAAGGTATTGGAATTGTATATCTTAGCATGAAACATTTTATCTTGTACATAAGAAATATCAAATTGGACTGTGGTGTAAGCAGCTAGGGGATTCGTGCTACTTCCTCCCTTTAGAATTGTTCTTATTTAAGAAGCAATGTCTGTGGAAAGTGATGATAAAACAAAAACAATTTTCAGTGTTCAGTTTTCCCAGCTTGTCAAGCTATTTTTATTTGAATTCTGTCATGCTATCTTTCCAGAGGCGCCAAAGAGTCCAGGGTTTCATTTTATTATCATCCCATTTTCTAGACAGGTAGAAGAAAATGCTAAAGAATGCAGGTGATCCAGGAGGTCATGTGTGGTTAATACAAAACCATTTCCAGCAGTTAAGTTTCTAATGTTCCTACCATCAATGTAAAGGTAAATCCATTATTTGATTAATTCATATATTTAATGAACAGAGCTTGATTCTCTATCAGGTTATACATATGTTACAGAATCTGGCTAGAGAACTATACACCGAATAGTGCATGCTTATTACCAGACTAAACATGGAAGAAACTGAGTAATTCTTGAGTAATATGTAGCACCAGTATATGAATAATAGCATTGACCCTAAATTAATCTCAATGCTAACCATGAAAATACAAGCTAGAAGCTAATCTCACTCAATGAAAATTTATTTACTGATTATTATCTAATATCTTTATCCTTTGAAAAAGATCTTGCTAAGCCCTGCAGCTACAACTACACACCGGATTCATAAAGTGTAGTTTCCAAGGCATGGTCAGTCATACCATGATGCTTCATCACTAGTTCATACCAGAGCATACCACCATTCTATGGTCTGCCATTCAGCCTTCCCTTCATTCCTCAAGTGGAGACATATTGATTCCAGAGGAAGGTGTAGCCTATACACAAATCCCTCCCTTCCAAAGCCTCATTCCAGGCCATCTATTCCTATCTCATTTTTCTTCATGTTAATATTCTTCCTGTTTAGGGGGTGAAGGCCTTTTCTGTAGAGCATGCTGCTCTGCCATACCACTTGTTTACATTGACTCCATGGCTGCCAAGGAAAGGAAGCCGGCAGAAAATAATGCTTGTGCGAGCCATTTAGTTGACTACATGTCAAAAAGTAATTTGAATCAAAGAGTCACTAACTTAATTGATGGTGATGGCTCCATCCAAAAACAACCAAAGAAATTGATGTGGTGCAAATTGCACATATATTGCTCTTGAATTTGTGAGCACATTCTTGTTTGTCTTGACAGGATTCAAATTATCTTCCGGACAGCTCGACACATTACTTAAGATGTGCCTGTATGTGAATTTTAGCTGCTAAAGGGGGCAATAACAACCTTCCTGTGAAATTAATTCCCATGACTTCAACTTCATCTTGGCATTTCTTTTATATAATCCCTGTACATACTGCTTCTATTCCCTTACAAATTTGTGTTTTAACCTCTAAATCATTTAGTCATCATGGAATACAGACATACTGTCTGCATACCCTACAAATATCTAAAACATTAAAGAATAAAGAGTGATAAATAATAGTACATGCAACAATTTAATATCATTTGGACTCATCTACTTCAGTGGTACTGAACCTTAACTGTGAATTGCCATTGGGGTCAAGTTAAAGGGAGAAATTCTGAGCAGTACAGAACAAATCAACTTAAAAATCAATCTATACACTCCCAATAAAACCAGAATTTAACCAGAAGTCAGCCTGATTCTCAAATGTTGCCTATTCTCAATATACGAACACATAGCACTATTAGCTACCTTCTCATTGTTGGACCAAATAACTCAAGGAAGGGTGTGACAGTTAAGTTCTGTTGTTAACTTGATCAGATTAGGAATCAAGTAAAAGACACACTCCTTGGGCAGGTCTGCGAGAATGTTTCCTCTAGAGTGGGTAGCCCTTCTGGTGGTTAACTACATGTAAAGGATCTTTGAGATGGGGGGGTAGATGGTTCAGTGGTTAAAGGTAATTGCTTGCCATACTTAATGCACAAGAAGCTCTGACAGAATATGGTCCCTTTTTCATCTGGTCTTCCATGCTACTTGTGGGATAGGCATTATACCTGGATATGCTTGATATTCATTTGTTCAGGCTTCTTCCCTGTTTTGGTTATCTTTCCAGGAAACTGGAACCAAATTTCATCAGTCTTTCAACAGACTGAAGACCAGGGACTCTCCAGGAATCCTCCAGGTCTTCACTGCCAGAATGGGACTACTGAGATATGTAGCCCTGTGGACTGAGCATCTACTGGACTCCTCAATACTCTAGCCTAGAGATAACTACTATCAGATTGCCCTGCTGTTGTCCTTTAAAGTAATCTAATAAATCCCTTTTATAATACCAATTCATACTACCAGTTCTATTCCTCTAGAGAAAGTTAATGCAAAGGTTTTACTTCATCATACAGTTTGAGTTTACAGTCCATCATGATGGAGAAGGCATTGTGACAGGATCTTAAAGCAACTGATCACATTCAGTGTACAGTGAAAAAGCAGAGAGCGAGAGCGAGAGAGAGAGAGAGAGAGAGAGAGAGATAGAAATGTTATTGCTTAGCTAACTTTCTCTTTTTTATTTGCTTCAGAACCCCAACAAAGAAGTAGTGCTCCTTGAAATTAAGGTGGAAGGTGGGTCATCCCACATCAATGAATCTAATCAAGATAATCCCTCAAGGCATTCACAGAGGTTTGGCTCCAAAGTGATTCTAAGTCCTATCTAGTTGACAACAAATATAACCCATCAAAGTTGGGTATTAGGCAATTAATTAATGATTATACAACTGTTTGACTACATACCACAGCCACTCTTTCAGTGACAAGCCAATATGTATTTGGGCTTCAAAGATACAGAAAATAAACTTGACATCATACTAACTTTTATTTAATTTCTGTAACCTTTCATGATTATTCCATCAATAATATTAATAGTACCCACTAGAGTTTTGGCAGCTGCCTTCTCATCCTATGATTTGCTTGATACCACTTTCTACTGGTCTGTGATATATTTTTCTAGACTGCAATTTATTTATCATAGTAATATAGGATTATTCCTATACCAATTCAATCTTGTCCCAACTCCGAGTAGAAATTTCTCCGTCACCCAGAGTGGATCTCAACACAACACTTTGAATCTCCTGGACATATTCCAAGTAGAATTGATTCATGATAACATTCCTCTTATGAAAAAGAGAATGCAACTTCATAATTTCTATATTTTTAGACTCTTCTGGCCATTTAAACAAGTGTTAATGTATGTATGAATCATTTGGGATTTTGTTAAAATCCTACTCAATAAATTTAAGATGGAACCAAAGATTCTAACAAGCTTCTGGATGACAACAGACTGCCAGTGCATAGACTACAGAATCCATAAACTACCCTTTATTTATCTTAATTTTCTTTGACAATGTCTCATTATTCTATCTTCACCTTATAAGTCTCTTTAATTACACATATATTATGATTTGGAGGTAATCTAAAATAAATGTCTTTTTTTCTTTCACATAAAATTGTTCAGACATGTGTATTTTAATAAACTGGTTGTTCCTGCCCAATTGTGTCAATATAGCACTTGTAAATAATGGGCCATATCATTGCCGAGTACAACCTACTTCATGCTGCATTGGAAAGAAAATAGCTCAAAACCCTTTTATAAGCAATGCCATTTTATTTCCTCATTTTTCTTTACAGTACTGTGGCCTGAATATAGGACCTCATACATATCAGTATGCCCTTTACCATCGATCAAACGTTTATCCTTTATGTGTTGTTGGAAACATGATCTTACCAATTTGCCTGGGATGAACTCATTCTCACTATTATCCAAGGCAGAACTTTGAACTAGCAATTCTCCTACTTCAGATTCTCAGCTATCTGGAACTACAGGGTTGTACCACCAGGTCCATCTGTAAAGCCATTTTCTGTGCATGAAATAGCATTTAATGCACTCAATGAGAATTAATCCAAGCCCTGCTGGTTACTGGCATATGGTATCTAGAAAGTCGTTCCCCTCAGTCACAACTCTCTAAGACTATACTCTAAGACTATGCTCCTATACTGGCTGTTATTGCTGACCCCTTTCTTCCTGCTCTGAACTCAGATGTATATGACCTGAATCAGTGCCCCAGGGTTAGTGGTTAGGGTTAGTGTTTCCTTCTGCACTCCTCTCTGTCACTGATGTCCCTCATCCTGTCTGCCTATCTTCTTCTTCAACTCCTTGCTGTGTTATGTTTAGATGGAATTCAGTAGGTCAGGGTTGGGTAAAGATGACTGAAAGGAAAAGAAGCTTAAGGAGAAATGAACAAATATCCAATAAGTATCTAGCCATATTTTTTTACAGGTTTTAGGTTCACAGCTACACAGACTAAAGAGTCTTTGCTTGTGAAAACTCAGCTTTCATTTCAAAGGAAATTATGATGGAAAAATGAAAACCATTGTGTCTTTTCTCTTTCAAGTGACATCTTGCAAGTACAATTTGCTGTGTTTCTGGCAGTGACAAATGCCATGCACAGATCTAGTATATGCACTTCGGAGGCACAAGACCTTTTACTGGGCTGGAACAACAACAGAGTAAAACTCATCTTTCTGCCACTGTCAACAGCCTTGTGGCTACAAAAAAGAAAAGGGTTGCATAAAGAAGTACAAAGATGTTAATCCATTTTTTATAACTAGGCCTGAGCCATGTTTCTTATGGGATTCTGAAATACTGAGCTAACTTGTTTCTTATTCTTCTTTCCTTTATAAAGTGAAAATATCCTAAAAGCAGTGAATTATCTGATGTCACAATGAAGGTCACCATTCCCTTATACATGACCAAAAGGTTATAATTCTGAATGAGAAACCCAGAAGTCTGGAGGAAGGAGACATTATTACACTGTTGCCTGAACTTGGGTAAATCTTTGAGGAATCTGACTCCTCACTTGTAAAATTAAAGCAACACAGATAGTCCTTCCACTGTGTAACAATTACTTTCTAGTGGCTGAGACAAAACACCTGAGCAGAAGCAGCATTGGGAAGGAAAGTGTTCATTTGAACTTATGGTTCCACAGGGTAGAATCCATAATGGCTGGGGAAGCAAGGCAGGGCCAGGGAAACAGTGTCACACCATCCCAACAGCAGGGAGGAAACAAAGAGTGATGGATGCTGCTCAGTCAGCTTTCTCTTTTGTTGTGAGTCTTGGACACCAGCCAAGGGAATGGTGCTGCTCATAGTTAGGATGTACTCCCACCTAAATTAAGCTAATCAGAAAATATCCTCCACAGACATGCAGAGGCTATACTAATCTACATAATCCCTCACAAGTGAATTTAAGTCTTGTCAAGATGACAATCCTTACAAGATGTAAACCATCACACACTGTGATTAAATTTTATTTCTAAGATTTAGATCTAAAAATGTGTTCCTTAGCTAAGACAAGAAAAATAATACACAAATAACTACAGAACCAAATTTATTCAGCAACATCTCCTCAATTATTATCAAAACAAATCTGTCTCTTTTTCTTTATTTTATTATTTATTTATTTATTTGAGAGCGACAGACAGACAGAGAGAGAAAGAGGCAGATAAATAGAGAGAGAATGGGTGTGCCAGGGCCTCCATCTACTGCAAACAAACACCAGATGCATGTTCCACCTTGTGCATCAGGCTTAAGTTGGTCCTGGGGAATCAAGCCTCGAGCCAGGGTCCTTAGGCTTCACAGGCAAGCACTTAACCACTAAGCCATCTCTCCAGGCCCTGTCTTTTATTTCTTGATCTCTTGAAGATTTTCCTAAATTGTTATATTAATGGGAAGGGCTAATTTATAATAGTTCCCTTGATGCATAAAGATATCACAAAAATTGTTTGAGGGATTGTTGAATGAAAAATTAAATGCAACCTCTCATTTTATTTAAGCAATTTAAAAATAAAATGAAAAGAAAATGAGAGTGCCATCCAAGTTCACTATATTTTTGTGGATATGTTGTGGTTCCTTATCTAAAGCCAATTCATTATTGAGTTATAGTGGATATCAGAAATTCTACTAGGCCTGGTTGACAGAAGAGTCTTTCAGAAAGTACAACTTTTGAAACTGGAGAAACTTTCTCTCAACCCCAACATGATGAAAAGAAGGCTGCATATTCTAGGAGAGAAATTTTAACTTAATCATTCGAAATAGTAGAATAAGAAAAAAGAAATGAGAGAGGAAGATATCAATGGACTCTTATTATAAAAGAAAGGTTCAGACACATTTGACACACATACATTGTTCTCAGTGGTAGATAACAAGAGCTAGGATAAAAAATGTGTCACTGATCCATAGTCCATGCCTTATAGTGTCCCAAGTTACATTTGGTCATAGATGAGGAAGTTGTCAAGCTGTGAAGTGCATCCAACTGGAATTTCCTTAGCAGATGAATACAGCACATTTAGCCATGCTGGGGAATTGTCCATTGTGCTGAGTCAAGAACCTCTGGAGGTCTGAGCTGCTTGGTGCACTGGGGACCACTGAGGCTCAATGAGGTTTCTTCAGTCTTTTAATAAACAGATTGTGCCTGGTACATTGAAATTCTAAGTCAAACATGATGGTGCATGCCCAAGACTGGAGAAATTGAGGAAACATCGTGAGCTTGATGCCTGCCCATTCTCCATAGCAAGAAACTGTCAAGACAAAGAAGCAAGCAAACAAATAAAGTCTTTTATTTCTTTTGTTCCTATTGTATTATATGTAGTGTACTTTACATGGAATGAAATAGAACAGAAGAGAATAAAATATCTGGAAAGGGAAATATGTGAAACTAAAATATAAAGAAAGGGTCAGATGAGGTTCAGGATTGCCCAGCAAAATTCCTATAGCAGATCTAGGAGGAACCAGCTGAAACGTGAAAGATTTTTGGTAAATCAGGAAAGATCTATGTTAAAAACATGGTGGGCACTAATCCCCTACTCTGGGAAGGAGGAAGTAATGAAAACTCCATTTGCTTTCTAGAAAGATTTACACAAATTCAGCCATGTCAGTCACATATTGGGTTGATAATGGAAGATGTATTCTTGGAAGACTGCCCCTAATCCCTTTATGTTGTTTTCTTGGAGGACAAAGTCACAAAAACTAGTTCCATCCATTTAAAAATAAGTTCTGGGCTAGACTGAATATGAGAATGAGTCTGGAAAGCTTTGTCTTATTTTCCTAAATGTCCTATCAATGTTGAAAACCCTTTTGGCTGAAATAAACCCATAAAATATGTTAAGCAAACCAGAAAAGAAGCACTTACCCCTATCATATCCCATTTGTATGACATTCTATATCCTTTTTAAATTAAAAAATCCATTTTATAACATCCTTTCCTGCCATGTGGACCTTGAGAATCAGTACATGCCAGATATTCTTACTATGCCTATGAGTCTCTTCATGGTGTTTACTCACTAGAAACAGGCCAGAGTCACTCCTGCATTCGGAAGACTCTGATGCAAGAGATAGGAAAGGGAAATGCCATATTTTAGAAGGAGGCCAATGCAAGGTTATAATTTTGTTTTGGTTCCAATCATGCCAGAATATTGAACTCAATTCAGGATATAATATTTTGAAAGATAAAGTAAGGCATTGAGGAACTGAGAAGATGGCTTGACAGGTAAAGGTACCTGCCTGCTAAAGTCTAATGGCCCAGATTCAATTCCTCTGTACTCACGATAAGCCAGATGCACAAAGTGGTACATGCATCTGGAGGTCTGGAGATCATTTGCATTGATAGCAGACCCTGACACACCCATACTCTCTGTCTGCCTGTTTCTCTCTATTTCTTTCTCTTGAATGAATAAACATGTTCTTTAAAAAGTAAGATATTGTAAGGTCATGAGGGCCTGAATGGCAAGATTTGTATAGGCATAAGAGATTCTAATATTCAAGGATGAGGAGAATGGTAGCCAAACCTGTAAAATCAGTATGAACTGAATCCTGTGTTGAACCCTCTAGAGCAGTGGCAGACATATTTCTAAACCTCTCTTAGTTCCTTCTTTTAACCTGCAGTGTGTTAAATGTCACAATGCACCTAATATTCCAAACTCTCACCCAGTTCCTCCATTTAGAAAGTGGCTGTTTTGATATCAGATGAGGAAATTACAGGTAACTTAATTTAATATATGAAGAACCAAGTCTAAGCCATGTATAAGATCAACAAATGGTTTCTAGTAGATTTTAGCTTTCATCTGATGTAAAAATCTAATAACAAAATACTGAAAACATTTTCAAATTAAGCATTTATGACAACAATGGGGACAGAAGGGTACAATCTGTAACATACAGCTCAATGTAACTGGATAATATTTAGTAAGCAGCAAAATAATCCACAAAGTCTTCTACTAGTATTAGAATAAATTATCTTCAATTCTGTGAGGTATGCTTTTATATATAGGGTTTCATTATTTTGCATCTGTGCTAGAATACACTGGAAATGGATCAGAAGTTGATCTTGCACACATTGGTAGACTCCACTGACTAGTCCATCCACATGTCCAAACTCTACAGCAGACTTCCAGGCCAAGTGATTGCCAGGTTGTTTCTACACAGATGGCTGAGCATATAATTGTTGATTATGTAAATTAAATGTATTTCTTCTCTTTTGAAGGAAGTTTTTTTTAAATATTTTATTTTATTTTGGGGTTTTTTTTTTTTGAAGGACCTCTTTTAACACTCATATTCAAATCTTTCTGTGCACAAGGAACATATTTACTTTTTTCAAAAAATTATAACAAGCATCCTTTGATTCCAAAGAAAAGAATATTAAGAGGTACAACAATGATATTTTGGGAGCTGGAGACATTTCTCAGTGGTTAAGGCATTTGTCAGCAAAACTTAACAACCTGAGTTCAATTTCCCAGTATCCAATGTCAATCCAGGTGCATAGTGGTGCACATATCTGGAATTCGTTTGTAGAGGCTGGAAGCCCTGGTGTGCCACCCCCCACCCCACTCTCTCTCCCTGTCTCTCTATGTTTCTCTCTTTCTATATTTACAAATAATGTCCCTTCTTTCATTTCTATCTTTATGTCATTTCTTTCTTCCTTCTCCCCATTATTGATTTCTTCTGTGCTTCCTATCTTCTTTACTTCATATTATCTTCTCTTCCTCTCATTTTATTTGATTTTTAAAATTTTTTCCAAGGCAGGTTCTCACTATAGCCCAGGCTGGCCTGGAATTCATTATGTAGTCTTAGGCTGGCTTTGAACTCATAGTGATCCTCCTACCTTTGCCTGCCGAGAGCTGGGATTAAAGGAGTGCACACAACACCTCGCTTCCTCTCGTTTTGTAATGTCTATCATCCTTCCACATCTTTCATTCTTCATTTGCTTATTAGCCTTGCTTTTCACCTTCTTTCTTGCCCCCTTCAATTTTTTTTTGTTTCTATGTCTACTTGCTTTAATTTCTCTTGATTAAGACATTCATTTAAATAAAAACAAATTTACTCATTTATTTATTTGAGAGGAAACAAAAGAGAAAGATTAAGTGAGAGAGAGAGAGAGAGAAAGAAATGCTAGGTCGCTTGCAACTTCAAACGAACTCCAGACACAGCACTACTTTGAGAATCTGGCTTTATGTGAGTACTGGTTAATCAAACCAATGCCAGCCAGCTTTGCCAGTGACAGTGTTTAACTGCTATTTCTCCCAGACCACTTTTGCTTTTTGTGATATAAGTACGTATGTGCATAATTTGTGTGTTAGTGTTCATGTGGGTGAATGGTGGCATGTACATGCTATGGAATGAGTTCATACTTCAGAGGACAACTTTCTGGGTCAGTCGCCACCTTTCACATTGTTTAGGGGCAAGGTCTCATTTTCCATGCTGCATATCACCAAAAAATGCCAGGCTACCTGGTCTATGAACATCTGGGAAATTCTCCTATCTCTCCCTTTCCTCTTATTATCATCGTGCTGGAATTACAAAAGTCTCACCAAAATTACAGTTTTTATGTGGGGTCTGAGCATTTAAACTCAGGGATTCAGTCTTGAGTGACAAGTAATTTATCCACTGAGCTATTTTTTCCAGACCTATTTCTTAATTTTAAATGATGATTTCATTTTTCGCCATTCCTATGTTCATTTCTACTTTCAGTTCTTTTTTTCCAGTTTTATTTCTACAAACGCTTCCTAAGCAGATGTTAGCATCATTTAGTAACAAAAATCCACCAAACACAAAGACTTCATTGTAAAGATATTTTGATTCACTGCATGGGATCAGTTTGAAAGTATAAGCAAAAGTAAGTGAGATAAAAAGCTCACATTATAAATATTTCTTCAAAAGCTTAATAGTTGTAAAGCAGGTAAGATGGGCATGGACACACCTGACATTGCAGGAATCATGAGCAGTGATGGCCACACAGGCTCATCTCTTTGGTGAAAGTCGTGGTGGGAATCTCAGCCCTGCATCTGTAGAACACAATCAGAATCCCAAACACATACTGCAATGATGCAAAGGCACAGACATATATTCATAAAACCACACAAGGACTGAAATTGGAATTTTATATCATTTTATCTGCCAGGAAACATAACATCACAACAATCAGGATAATAAACCTGTCACATCTCAAAATTTCATCTTCATTTGTTAACGTTATTTTCCTACTTCTCTCTATTCCCACCTTTTCTATTCCACAGCCAGGGAAACACTTTGCATCTTCTAATGTTTTATATAAGTTGAATCGCAAAATATTTTTCAGGTTGCCTAATGTCTTTTTCAGCATTGAAATGATCACATAGTACATTGTATCATTCTTGTTAATTGTATCAGTGGTGATGATGTAATACCATTGACTCTAACCCACTGACTAGCAATTAAGAATATGGCTGCTGTGGACACAAGCACAAAAGCCATTATTTAACACCTTACCAAGAGTGTTGGAAAGTTCTACCACAAATATGACAATGTTCTGTATGTCATGGTTGTCAGTTATTATTTTTGCATTTTAAAGTCTATGCACTCTCGTGGGTGGTCACTGCTATTTCATTGTAGATTGTCTTTACAGCCTCTCATCTATCAACAGTTTTCTATGTTTAATTTAAAAAATGGTTTCTGGTAGTTTGTTGAATATGTGAGGTTGAAATTCAGGCTCAGTCGTATCTGCAGACAGAGATTTACTGGTCATTAATTAGCAATTTAATTTAATTCTGGATTGTATAAATCTGACATAAAGGACCCAGATTTGTTTTTTGTTTAAAATTTTGTGATATTTATAAAATGAATACTAGAATTTAGAATATGTCACTAACATGTCACATTTTTCATTTCATTATTTTCCTTCTACTCCTAGGGGCAAAGGGTATGCTATTGATCTGAAAATTAGCAAATACATTCTTGGACTGGGATGTTTAACATAAACCTTTGAGCCTATGGGAAAGGTGTTATTTTTTAAATACTAGAGATATATAGTACAAAATATCTAGCATATCTGTTGGATAAAAACATCACGAAATATCATTTTGTGCTAAAGTGTCACTTCTCCATATGACCCTAGAACTTAAGATTCTGAAGTACAAAGATCATAAAATAAGTGGAATACTTTTGCTTTGGTCCTCATAATCAAATGACTAAAATATGCCTACTTATTCGGGTGATTAAATTTTGCTATTCTATAAATTATATTTTATTCTCAAATGTACTTATCATGTGCATATGGACAATGTAGAAAAAGTGAATGAAAGTTAAACAAAAATCTATCAGCAGAGACTCACAAACTACTGTCACATCTCAGATCATTTTCTTGATTGAGTCTAGTCAGAGCTCTGTTCCTAGAATTCCATACCCAGTCTTCACTTTGTTCTGTTAATTCATAATTGAACACACAGTTTCTGGACATAAGCCCAGTGAGTGATTGATTGAGCCTAAAATGACCTTTTAAAATGCTTAATGATTTTCATTTCTGTCTAGATTTATTAAGTTTTGAATTCACTATTACAGTGTAAGGCATGATGAGATATAATTTCTTTCCAGATCTTAACAGAGATACCAAATGCTAAAGTGAACTTCCAGAACAAGATAAAAACTATGGCAAAGGTAGTCTAGAGCCTGGGAAACACATAAACTTTTCACATCTCTCATAGGTTTACATGTATCTTAGATTAGAGACTGAAAGAAATTCATTTTATTCTATAACAATAATCCTAATTATCTACTTTAAATTTTTAAAACTATTTTAAGCATACCAAAATTTGGTGAATACAATACAGACAACTGTTTACATGAACCATTTCAAATGAGCTATGGTGCTGATATTCCATGAGCCATAAATATACTAGTATTTTTTTTTCCCAAACAAGGTAATTTCCCTACATGATAAAATCATAGAATTAGAAATCAGAAAATTAGCATCTACACAATGCTTCTCCTTCATACTCAGATGCCCTTCAGCTTACATAGTAATGCAAACTGTGTCTTTTATTATAAAATGACACAGAGCAGAATCAGGTACTCATTTGTTTACTTTGAGTGTCTCCGACCTACTTGTGTTTGGACTCAACTCTCACTCTCATCTTGACTTTTATGATCCTCCACTTCTGAAAATGGTTAAGACTTTGTGGGTAGGTTGTTCCATCACTAGGACATATCAGAGGCTTTCTAACGTTTAGACACAGAAGTAATGTTCCCTTAGGAGGAGCACACAATGTCAGTTTGTAATGTTGGTCAAGATACTTACATTGACACCTTCATTAAAGCCTAGGTTAGCCACTGCAAAGAATGGTCTTACTTTGTAAGTTATTACAAAGATGCAAAGTATATACAAAGATGTTTGAGGGAATTTTAAAATCTTAACATCCCATCCGACAAGAAACTTTACATTGATTATATAATTTATTTAATTGTCATGGGATCATGTCACCTTTAAAATTTAAGAAGTTGTAACCCTGCATTTATTTGGTGCTCATAACACATTTTTCCATGAAAAGTCAGTGAACTTGGCACCTGTAACTTTGAACTGTCTCCATCAGGGTCTAAGTAAATCTTTACCTTTGTGATGTAGATCACTGATGCACAGGTCTTGGGTTTTGTTTTATTTGTGAAATAAAGT
Source organism: Orientallactaga sibirica (assembly GCA_036365145.1). Taxonomy (NCBI): domain Eukaryota; kingdom Metazoa; phylum Chordata; class Mammalia; order Rodentia; family Dipodidae; genus Orientallactaga; species Orientallactaga sibirica. Next base: position 4,968,578 of record JAEOAD010000154.1, read on the forward strand.
TATTTGAACTAGCTATTCTTGATCTTAATATAGTGTAACATTCCTGAGACACTTTCAGTAGATGTAGCTGGAGAATTTGCACACATATTAGCATATATATATATATATATATATATATATATATATATATATATATATATATGGTATATTTCAATGTTAATTAATACTGATATCACTGAGTTTAATAATAAGGAATTTTACTAGTTTTCTCTATTTTCATAATTGTAACTACTTCTCCAAATAAGAAACTTGGCTCTCATAACCTTATTTTTTTACTTATATATATATATATATGATATGATGTGATTTTCATTGACTTAAACTTAGTGTATAAAACAAGGGTTTATCATACATGCATATCATTATACTTTGCTCACATTTACCCTTCATTGCTACTATTAGCTTCTCTTGTGCCACCTCCTTCCCACAGGCTCCATTCCTCCCTCCTAACTAGATGTTTTATTATTGTACTCATTTTATCAGCCTCTATTCTCTCACCCTATTCAACATGGCTCCTCCCCTCATCCATACAGGTGAACTCACCTTGTGCCATGTGAGAGCTGATTCTTTGACCTGAGAGGCTCAGTATAGTCTTCCTCACGTTGTGGATTCCAATCCTTCTGTGTCCTCTGTACCCACAAATGGATACCCTCTTCACCCTTCACCATGCAATGTCTTTGATCTCAAAAGGAAGAACTGCTACCTGTGTTTTTTTTTTTTTTCAACTTTTGCTTTAATTCTTCCTTCAAACCTCATGATGGGTTAGGTTCATAGGTGGATAACCTTGAAGAAGTCTCCCCTGAGTGGTAGTCTTGGGTCTTTTTTTTTTTTTTTTTTTTCATTTGCATGCTTTCCTTATTGCAATGGGACTGACTCTGAAACCCATACTAGTGAATTTTGACAGGGGCTATCCCAATTTCTGGTTGAAGACTGCATTATTTTTAAATGAGGAAAAAAATGAAGAGAAAATGAATGAAAGAAGAACTGTTATATAAAAGGGATTTTTTTTTTTTTTTGGACAGAGTCAGAGAGAGAGAGAGAGAGAGAGAGAGAGAGTGAGGGGGCGCACCAGCGGCCTTTCAGACACTGTGAATGAAATCCAGACTTGTGCGCCCCCTTGTGGGCAAGTGCGACATTGTGCCCTTGCATCACTGCATCTGTCTAAACGTGGGACCTGGAGAATCAAAGGGCTTTCTTAGGCTTAGCACGCAGGCACCTTAAGTGCTAAGCCATCTCTCCAGCCCAAAAGGGCTAATTTTTTTTTAAAAGAAATGTTCAGTGTTCCAAATCCCAATCAAAACACGTAAGTGTGGAAAGTGTCTAAGGATATAAAGATAAGCAGAGACAGGGATGCTCACTCAGGAATGGAAAGCTGTTCTAAATCCATGCAGGGCAAGTGGAGGACAACAGACTGGATGACATACCAAACAAGTATAATTCAAATCAACACAAACTAAATGCAAAAGGGAAGGAGAGACATTTTGAAAGGGGGAGGGGAGAATTCAAGCAGTTCTTCTATTATTGTTTTACCATGCTCAGATCAGTATTTCATTTGGTATAGACACTTACCTTCGCCATAAACTCCTTCAGGTCAGATTGACACCTGGGTCATCATTAGGTACCGTTAGCACCTACTGCTCAGTGAGACCACTGAGACTTCTCTGCATACCTTGGGATACATAAGAATGTGCTTTTAGGTCAGCCTTGTGATGTGCCTGCATCCTATGATGCCTCCTCTTCTCTGGAGCAACAGCCACTGTAGTCAGCAGAAGTTCTTCCTAAATCCTAGGACTTCTAAAATGCCCTCAACTTGAGCAAACTCTATCCTAGGTCATCAGAATTTACAACAATAGATGGAATGCCCACTTTTATTTTATGTTACATTTTTCAGTTCACAACATTCTTCCAGCATTCAACATTCTTCTCACAATGTATATGTATATGTCAGAACATGTATGATTAAAAACTAAGGTAATGAGCTAGAGAGATGGGTCAGCAGTTAAGGCATATTCCTGTGAAACCTAAGGACCCTGGTTAAATTCCCCAGTATCCACTAAAGCCAGATGCACAAAGTGGCACATGCATCTGGAGTTCATTTGCAGTGGCTGGAGGCCCTGACATGACCATTCTCTCCCTCTCTCTCTCTGTCTCTCTCTCTCTCTCTCTCTGCTTTCAAATAAATAATTTAAAAAAATCTAAAAACAAGAAACAAACCTGAGGGAACTGAGACTCATGGAAGATCACTGGTTTTGTCATGACCTCTCACAAGTTGAAATAACAACATGAATTAAACTTTTAATTCCAGAACCTAAATCTCTGGGCTGGTATTCCACTTCTCTGTATCTATATTTCTATAACTTTATTAACAATTTTTTTCAGTGAAAATGTTCCTTTTCCTCTATCCTTAATATTTAGCATGTAGCTTTGCATGTACTATGTCTGGGACTTATATTTGTTCATCAAATACATCAGCACCATAGTAACAATGATATGACTTGTGGAAAGGTCTGAAACCACGCCCACCCCAGGGGAAAGGGTTCGCTGCTTTTCGGCCATGCTTCCTCCCGTGTGCTCCTTATTTCCCGTAACAACACTAACAACAGCACACTTCCGATCCGTGCGGCTGCCACTGAGGTGCTCCTGCATTATTCAATCTAACCACAGTGGCTTCCAAGGGAAAAATAAATACCTCGACGGAGGCTGGCTGCTCTGCCTCGCATGCACGAGCATGAAGGATTTCTTTGCTGTCAAGCTTTCAGCTGGGAGCAGAATCCCCCTGCTGAGCCCCGTGGCTCACTGCAGCACTTAAGATAGGATTCGGCACATGGAGTCTTAGGCATCTCTGAGCCGGTACCTTTCCCTCCATGTTCCCGAGGCTTAGGCAGGCACAGTAAATGGAATTCTTGACTATCAGCTGGTAACAGATGTGGCGGGTCTGGAGAGTTGACCACCTGCCAGTACACCCAAAGATAAAATCATTGACTTTCCACATTGGACCATACGTTTCAACTATGTATCTGGAAGGAAAATACGTCTTAGTGGATCATGAGGGGGAAAATGAGGGGAAGAAAGCATTATTTTGAGACCCTATTACATTAACAAAATTAGATGGAAGATTGTTGTTTAAAAATGCTGTGAAGTCAAGTCCCCAAGGCAGGAGCTTACATAACTGGAGCTCCATAATTCAAAACTCTAAAGATACAACGGTAACAGAAGACAAGGTTTGGAAAATACCATGTCATCAGTGTAACTAAATACCACAGTTCTGGGAAAAAAAAAATGCAATGGAGTGAGGGCTTGCGGCTGGGAGTGAAACTGAAAGATGAAATGATTAGAGAGCACTTTTAAAGAAAATTCACTTTTTTATTAAACAAATGTGAGAAGGCGCATGTGGGCACAAGGAATAAACTTGTAAAACAGAGATAGAAGCAATGTGCAGATGTGTCCCATGGCCACTACTCCAGAGCTGTTAAAAACAAATGTTAACAGGGCACATAAAGATACCTTAAAGAGGTTGAACTATATCCTGAAGACAGGAAAAGCCATTCAAATTTATGGAAAATTGAATGAGTAATAAAATATGGGGAAGGATGGGGCTAGCTGGAAAGAGAACAGGGCAGGGGTTTAGCCAGAGAGGGAGGGCGACCACAGAGGGTAAGTGAGTGGATATGATGGAGAGATGGCTCAATGGTTAAGAGAAGCAGCTGGTCCTTTAAGCCAGAGGGCCTATGGTTCTTCAGAACTCACATAGAAAACTGGGTGTAGCCACTTGTGTATCTGTAAGCACAATTTTTGGTGACGGGGCCAAGGACTAGAGAAGAGTGAATCACTGGTGTTTACTGAGCACTGATAGACAACGGCTCAGCGAGAGGCACTGTCTCAATGAAATGCACAGATCAGATTTAAAAGAAGGACACCAGATCTTCTCTAGCCTCTCAAAACATGTGCATTAGCACCACACATCTACACACACACATGCATACATCACACTTCATGCATACCACACATGCTTTATATAGATACACATACATGCACACACCCACACACAAGAAACATTTTATGTACATGTATGAAAATACCATAATGAAACTCATTATTATGTATAATTTGTATATGTGAATAAAAGTATATTTAAATCAGTAGTTGCTCAGAAAAGCAATTTTGAAGTGGGTAGTTTTATAAGGGAAGAAATTATACAAGGGAAATTTTTAGAAAATTTTGCCATAACAGAACTGCAAAACAATTAGGACTTGATGTAACTCAGAGTACTAGAAAGTGGTAGGCAAATGCATTGTCCACAGGAAGGTAGTACTTACAGAGGTATGCAGTGGTGGTAGGATGTTAACTACCACCCAGTGCATCTATCTTCTGAGCTAAGCCTGGTGCTGGCATAATCACACAGTGAGGGTTTATCTTTGGAGATTCTCACTGCTGTTTCTGGATTGTCTACTTAATCTGGGTCTAGCAACTACCTAGTGTAGGTGCTGGTCCCAAGGTCATGCAGTGTTCTCATCTTTTTTTGAGACATGATGATTCTCTTCACTGAGTGGCAGTCAGGTTCTCATTGCTCATAGATGTCCAGCAGCAGTCCCATTTCTCTGGGACCAATTTTACTGTTGCAGTCAGGTTCACATTGCTGGTAGAAATCACCCAACCAAGAGAAGCTTATGGGGAAAAAAGAGGTTTGTTTTGACATTCAGAATACCTAAGTTTATGGGGCCCCTGCATCAAATCACCACATTGAGCTTCAGAATATTATGCCAAATTGTGCCATGTTCTTTACAATCACTGTCTCCTGTGTGCTAGAAAACATAGTAATGCAGAGTTTTGTTTGATAAAGAATTACTATACTTAATTTTAAGTAGTTTTAAAGATTTTATTGTCATTTATTTATTTGTTAGAGACAGAGAAAGGAATGGAGAGAAAGAGTGAGAATGGGCACGCCAGTGCCTCTAGCCACTGCAAACAAACTCCAGACGCATGTGCTACCTTGTGCATCTGGCTAATGTGGAACCTGGAGAATTGAACCAGGGTCCTTAGGCTTCACAGGCATGTGCCTTAACTGCTCAGCCATCTCTCCAGCCCAATTTTAAGTACTTTTAAAGCATACAGATGCATAGATAATTGGTTTTCACAACATACTACTTAAGGCCCATGCAAAGAGGTCATAATAATATGATATCCACTTTGTTGGACATCTATAAAAGTAAAGGGATATAGACTACTATATTCCCATTCTCTGTAAGTTCAAGCTATTGGCAAAAGGTGAGGTCTTCGCAGTACAAAAATTCCAGAATTGATCTGGAGAGATGGCTTAGTGGTTAAAACATTTGCCTGCAAAGCCTAAAGACTCAGGTTTGATTACTCAGGACCCATGTAAGCCAGATGCACAGGGTAGCACATGCGTCTGTAGTTTGCAGTGGCTGGAGGCCCTGATGCACCCATTGCCCCCCCTCCCAAATAAATACATAAAGTGAAAAAAATTTAAAAATCCAGAACTTTCATAATGCTGAGCAGTGCTGCATTTCTCCTTCATGCCTTCTGCATCTGACTCTACAACTCTGAACCATGAAGAATGTCCTAGGATCGTGCACACCATGTTATCATTTACTCCACAATAGTGTGGTGTACAGATGGAAAGGTACAATACATTACAATACTATATTCCTTCAAGATCATTTATTTTGACTCAAGTTTACTATGTAAATTTCAGGGAAGCATTAATTCAGAGAAAAGAGAGTTCCTCCTAAAGAAAGCAAGGCCCAGCAGAGTTTATAGGTGAGATAACAGATGAACACATTGTTCTCAGCAGATGCCGAGATAACTGACAGGCAAAGGTCACATCCTTGATGTTGTCTGCATGATATTTTGAGCTTCATGTGACTGAAAGATAGGAATACTCCAGCCACCTCCAACACAATCAGCATTGTGGGTGCTTGTTCATTCCCACAAGTGCCTTACAGAATACTTCAGACAACAGAGTCTGGGCCATTTCCTCAAGTAAAATACATAAACAATATCATGTTTTCTGCAGTCCTATGGTAAGTCCCAGAGCAGAAGGGTAGATTTGTGAACAGGGGAGACATGGGAGAATCAGTATAGATGACATATCTTCCAAAATGCTTAGGGTCATGCAAAGCTCTGCGAGTGGCATTTATAAACAATTGGAAAAGAGAACCCTAGGAATATTATAATAAATTAAATAATTCATAAAGCAAAGGCCAGAATAAAACAGTAACTTTACTTTTGTTGACTCTGCTTTTGCTTCCTTTCTGATTGTAGACAGGACAGCACAGTCCTCAGAGAAACAGCCAAAGAGGAAAAATGGAGTGGGAATGGAGAGGGAGAGAGGTATGCGAACTGGGAGGGGGAAAAGGAGGGGAAAGTTTGGACATTAAATAAATTAGTAAATGAAATGCAAAGTTTGTACTAACCTACCCTGTGCTCTCTCCTTCTGTGTGAAGAAATGTCTCAGGAGCCGGGCGTGGTGGCACACGCCTTTAATCCCAACACTTGGGAGGCAGAGGTAGGAGGATTGTCGTGAGTTCGAGGCCACCCTGAGACTACATAGTTAATTCCAGGTCAGCCTGAGCTAGAGTGAGACCCTACCTCCAAAAACCCAAAAAAAAAAAAAAAAAAAAAGAAATGTCTCAGGAAATATACTGACAAGAGAGTTTACCTCATCTCTGCTTTTCATGCTGGAACCTCAAAGCAGTCATGGTTATGCGACACCAAGAGGTTTAGTAAATACATCCTGTTGCTTTGTTTCCCATGTGTCCTGAATATGCCTGTTCAGCCATTCATCTCCGCACTTTGATTTTCTTACCATAGGAATATTAACTTTGGAATTTCTTTTGCAAATAATATGGAAAACAGTAGTTAAATTTAAATTTGGCATAGTCAATAAATGATTCTCCTTTCTGTGCACGTTTACTCTATGCAATGTTCAAACTCAATTTGATCTCTTGCATTTTTGGTTAAACTTTATTTAATGATCATTTTGATACTTGTGGAGGTCCAAGAAATATTACGGTGAGATCCCATATGGCTTCTATTCTGTTTTCTCCTAAGGTCATGTCTTACAAAGCTGTTATGCAGAAACACACCGAGGTAACTGATAATGAAATGAACACTAGAGTTATACCAGGAATATTACTTACCTTGCTACCATTACCATGCTGACTCTCCTGCATCACTCTTGAAACTTGACTGATCACTCTTTTCCACTTCCATAATTTTGTTACCTTAAGAACATTACATTGATGGAAACATACATAATGCAACCTCTTGAAACTGGCTTTTGTCATTTGGCACAAGCCTTTTGGGATTCAGGCAGATTACTATGTCTGTGAATAGCTCGTCCATTTTTCTGTTGGAATAGTATTTCATACATGAATGTTTCACCAGTTAGATAACCATTCATCCTTTGCAGGACTTCTGGGTTATTCCCTTTATGGAAATAGTACAAATAAAGCTGCTTTTGTTTGTGAATATTGTAGTACGACTATATGTTTGTGTTTCTGTGTGATCAAGTTCACATCTCAGGGTCTTATAAAAGTTCTTATTTAATTATATCAAGCAGCTGATTAAGTTTATATTTTTCAAGGCAGCTGTAACAATTTATATTCCCACCTGTGTCTCTGACTGCTCAGTACTAACATTTTTACTCTGTTTTGTTTTTTATTTTTTATTTATTGTTTTGGAGACACACACACATACACAGAGAGAGAGAGAGAGAGAGAGAGAGAGAGAGAGAGAGAGAGAAGAAGAAGAAGACAGATAGAGAATGGGCGCGCCAGCAGCCTCTCAGCTGCTGTGAACGAACTCCAGATATGTTTGCTGCCTTGTGGGCAACTGTGGCATTGCACTCTTGAGTCACTTTGCATCTGGCCAAAAGTGGGACCTGGAGGTTGGATCTGTTGTTCTTAGGCTTAGCAGTCAGGCACTTTAACCGCTAAGCCATCTCTCCAGCCCATGTTTTTAATTTTTAACCATTTCTAATAGGTATGTTCCCTCTGACCAGCCATCACATCAATGAAGGTCTTTTTTCAGTGGGATTATTATTTGTATTCTCTGTAGTGTCATGAATGCCCCAGTCAGTTTATGTGGTGGAGTGGCCGTGCCTCAGGATGCCCCTTCCCAGCCCATGGCTCTTACATGCTTTCCGTGCTCTCTTCTTTAATGTTCCCTGAACCTTGTAAGGTGTGTTAGACATCTCTTTCAGTGTTGAGCTCTCAACAGTGACTGATTTTCTGCTTTGATGAATTCTCATTCTTCTCGGTGTTTAGCACCATGTCTCAGGAAGAGATTCTCAGGCCAGCCATAACAGCAGCTCTCATATTTAATCCAAGGCTTCCTCTGTAATATTTCTTGAGCCCTAGCAGATGTGATAGAGGTGACTCATCAAGCTAGGAAGTTGGCATTCCTTCTTGTCATACTGATGGATCTGAGGTCTCTCCAGTATCTACCACCAATGGCAAAGAAAAGAAAAGAAAGAAAGAAGGAAAGAAAGAAAGAAAGAAAGAAAGAAAGAAAGAAAGAAAGAAAGAAAGAGGGAGGGAGAGGGAGGGAGGGAGGGAGGGAAGAAAGGAAGGAAGGAAGGAAGGGAAGGAAGGAAGGAAGGAAGGAAGGAAGGAAGGAGGATTCTCTAACCAAAAACAAGGGTGACATGAATAAAAGTGGAAAACCATAGAGATTTAGAAGACTTATCGATGTTCTCTTTTTAGCCAAGAAGAGTGAAGCCCCTCTATGGTCTATAAACTTCCAAGACAGACATTTGACTTGGGTTCTCAGTACCAGGTATGAATCCCCTTCCGATGATAAAGTCTCATATGAAATAGGAGCAGTTAATGTTTTCCATAACTTTGTGCCATTGTTGCATCAGAATACATATCTTGCATGCTGGTTGCTTTTGTAGCCTGCAGGATCCAGTGTTTCTTCCTGATTTTGGTGTCCTTTCTCCCCTAGAAGCACATGTAGTGTTTTCTGGCACTATGAGATGTAGCCATGAGGGAGCTGGATTCCATCTCGATATCATCTCTGAATAGCTTATAACCTCATTCTATGGCATTTTCAGAAAAATGGCCTTACCATATAGATCTGGTAAGTAAACAAGTACTCTGGAATGGCCTGCATTGTTGTTTTTATGAGAGGGGTGCTGCTCTTTGGCTTCCCTGACCAACATCTCATAGTCAGGAGTAACACAATTTACCAGAACCAGCATATGGTTTTATTTTTAGGGTAAAGCTTTCTTTGCCCCTGCAGGGTATACTTTTGCCCAAACACATTCACTCATTCATTCTTATGCTCTCATCTTTTAATTAACTGACCAGGAGGAAGGATTCTATGCTACTGGTTCATGCCTTCCTACATTTTATCTCTTCCCTTCCTTCTCTCCTTATCCCAGTCTCCCTGGGACTCTTCCTCCCTCTGTTGTCTGTCCCTTCCTTGTATGTGTACTATCCCTTCCTCTTGTCATGTCCAGGTTCTCCTGTGGGCAAGCCTTGTTCTACCTTCCTAACTGGTACTACTGATGTTTACTACAGCTTATAGAAACTATTCCATGTTAGCATCTGTATAGGAGAGAAGACAAGCAGTGTTTGTCTTTCTGAACATGTGTAACCACACTCAGTATGATTTTTTTTTCTAGGTCTATCCATTTTCCTGAAAAAAAAAAAATCATCATTAAATTTTCCCTTATGCTGAGTAGAATTCCGTTGTGTACAGGTACCATATCTTCATTACCCATTCAAGTCAATGCAGATCAGGTCTGATTTCAGTTCCTAGCTATGGTAAATAGAGTAGCCACAAACATGCTTGAGAAAGTGCCTATATAGTACATTGTAGACTCTTTAGGGCATATGACTGGGAGCCGTATACTGGAGTTTTCCAATTATTCCTTATGCCTGGAAATTCTCTGGTTCTGTTCGTCATAAGACTGGGGTTACAGACATTTGTGGCCAAGCCCAGCTCTTTAGGTGCATCCTGGGGATAAATTCAAGTGGTCTCTTGAGCTTCTTAGTCTTTTATGTTTATGAAGGAAATGCTTTTTAACTACTAATCCATCTCTGTCCTTTATTTCTTATATGTAGAATACAATTGATTGTGTTACTTTTCTCTTGTATCCTACTACCTTTTGATTTCCTTTACTAATTATATATATATATATATATATATAGTCTTGTTTAGAAACTTTGACAGTCATGCAATCATCCAGTAAGGATGATTTTTCCTACTTCCCTGCTGCTGTGGAGATGTGATGTTTGGCTTTCTGCTCCTGCCATGCTTTCTCTACAATGATGAAATATCCCCTCAAATATTTAAGCAGAAAATAAACCCTTTCCTCACATAAACTGCTTCTGGTCCCAGCCACAAGAAAGTATCTGCTACAATTCTGAATTAGGGGAACATCTATAAAATGATCATGGAAGTTTATTAGAGAGGAGCACATTGATAAAGAACAGGCAAGATGCAGGCTTCTTCCAATATTCCTTTAAGTATGTATCTCTTCACTGAGTTGTTCATCTCTACATGTTTTAATATTCTTAATTTTTCTATTTTTTTTATTTGAGACCTAGAGAGAGGGAGACAGAGAAAGATAAACAGATAATATGTACACCATCACCTCTAACCACTGCAAATGAACTCCAGACGCATGTGCCACCTTGTGCAGCTGGCTTACATGGGACCTGAAGAATTTAACCTGGGTCCTTAGGCTACACAGGCAAGCACCTTAACTGTTAAGTCATCTCTCCAGCCCTAATATTATTTATAATAAAACAGTAAGATGCATAAACTCTGGGTGTTTGATGCATTCTAATAAATTAATTGAATTTAAAAATCAAGTTCTTAAACACTGACTTGTAGCTAGTCAGTCAAAAACACAGGTTACAACCTTGGGATCATGACTAGAGTCTGAAGCAGGACCATTCCTAAGATTCTGAGCCATTTCACTTGGGATATAGTATGGCCTCCAGGTAGTTAGTATCAGAATCAAATGGAATTTCAGGATACCAGTTGTGTCTGCTGAAAAATTATTGATGAATGTGAGAACAGACAAACCACACAACAATTGATATAAATGCTGTGTTGAGACTTGAGTGAGAGAAGGAAAAGATATATCTTTCCTTCCTGTCTCTTACAATATCCCACTAAGACATCAATTCTGACATATCATGGAGAAAAATCAGTGTTTCTTTCTACTCTCACACCACTCAACATTTCTGATATGAGATATATCCAGGGAGGGGTTTCCTCTCATACAAAGTAAGTCTCTATCAAACCACAACTGAGTGTCATATAATTAAGTTAGTTCTAACCCTTCTTACTCAGAGACAGCATCTGGTCCCCGGGGCTAAAGGCTCAGTCACATAAGATTGGCCACAGATCAGGTGACATGAAGCCCTAAAGGAATGATGCTCCTTGGGGAGGGGGCTTGATTAATTTGCTAGAGTGGCTCACTGAGGTCAGAGAAGTACTTACATTTACTGGCTTCTTGTAAAGAGTAGAACCACAGAGAGAGAAGGCTGAGTAAATGTACAAGAATTATGGTATATGGGAGGAGAGGTAGAGTGCTGACATTTTCTCTGAGATTGAGATCACCTAAGAAGCTCCATGCTTTGGAAACTCAATGACCCCAGTACATTTGTGCTTTGCTGGTGAGTTCATTATAGATACATAATTGATTAAACCATTAGCAATTGATAACCAACTCAATCTTTATCACCATTCCTTTTCTGGGTGCTGCAGATGCTATTGAAATTTCTCATTGTCTAATTTCATGCATGAATCTGCAAGGTGACTAGTTGCCATCCTGCCACTATGCAAGGAACCCAGTTACCATTCATTAGCATAAAACCCACATTTCTTCAATATATACATGTTTGTGTGTGTGTGTGCGCGCATGTGCTCTCATGTGCATGTGTGTAGAACTGTATGTGCAGCTATATGTATGTGAAGGTATACTGGACAATGTCAAGTGTTTTCTTTTTTTTTTAATTTTTATTTTTATTAGTGTATTTTTCAGATTTAGAATTCCCATTTAGTTTTTCATATCTTTTTATCATTATTATTATTATTAAAAATAATTTCATATGGATGATGTGTTGGTATCATCTTTTTCCTTGTCCCTGCCCCCATTCCATTGGAGATGCTCTTCAGTGGGGTTTTAGGAATTCCCCATGGGGTTGTAGTTTATGTTTTATGAGAGCAGTGGTCAGTTAATTTGGGGGAAAGGGAATGCCTCTGGGCATGATGTCTCAACTTGTGGCTCTTACAATCTTTCTGCCACCCTTCCACAAATTTCCCTGAGCTGTGGTGAGTGAGTTTTAAGTCTACTTCAGTGACAAGCTCTTAGGAGCCTCTGGATTTCTACTTTGGTAGGTGGTGAGTATCCTCAGCATCTGATCTCCTTCACCCTGACACTGATTATCAGGAACAGCATGGAAGCAGCACTTTTACTCATTTCCCCATTCTTCTGTGGATTTAGCTGTGGTTTGGCAAAAGTGAGAGGGGTAACTTATCTCTTACTATCTCACTACCCTCTGAAAAAGAACAACAGATTCTCCAATGGCGAGTGAAATCAGCATAGTTTAAGTGGGATAAAAATTGTTGATTTAGGGAGAATTAGATGTATGTATCTCCTCTTTTAGCCAAAGACTAATGAGAGGCTTGACACTGGAGAGCATAATCTTTGTCTCCATAGGATTCTGATCTGACCTGGCTCCCAATTCCAGATATGGGTTCCTTTACACTGAACAGATCTCTTAGCCAATCAGAAAGCTATTGGTTACTCACTGAGGCAATGTTCCACTATTGCACTGGCATTTACATCATGTCAGAGTGTTTGCTACTGAGTAGCCTAAACCTCTGATTGCTCAGACCATTGTTGGTTATTTCCCCCCAGTAGCTCATGCAACACTTTCCAGAACTAGACAGGCTAACTGTCTGGGGACTGGCTTTCTTCTGAATTCCAGCTAGGTATCTCCATGCTCTGTGTCAGCAGTGTATAGTGTCTTCAGCAATAGGGTCTTAGCTTTTGACTCAGGCAAGTAATCAAGTACTTTGATAGCTGTTATAATTTTGGGACTCCATAGGTGTCTCAGATCAATAGCTGAATGTGGGTCGCAACTAATCTCTGGTACTGGGAGGTACAGGTCAGAGTCAGAAAAAAAATATATTCTTTGAAATTTAGGCTTCATCCCACCCTCACCAGATCCCTACTTTTCAGGTGCTCCCATTTACTCCTTTTGAGGGTTATATGTTTTAGGCTATCTTCAAGTATAAAGGCTTCTATGATATCAGCTCATTTTTTATTTAACTTTGTGTTTGTTTTCCTCCTTCACTCCCCCCCCCAACACTTCCATCTCTATTGTTTGTGCCTTGAGTTGCCTGTCAGGTATGATAGCAACTCAAACAAGTCCAGGTTAGATAAGTGACACTATGTGGCAATTGTCTTTCTGTGACTGTGTGAGTTTGCTGAGTAGGACTTGTTCCAAGTCTGTCTATTTTTCTACAAATTTCATTTATCATTTTTTTCTTACTGTTAAGTAGAGTTCCATTGTGTAAATGTACCACAACTTCATTATCCATTCTTCCAATGACGGACATATGGGTTGGTTCCAGTTCTTAGCTATAATGAATTTAGCAGCTCTAAACATGGTTGAGCAAATGTCTGTGTATCAATACATGGAGCATTTAGGATAAATGCCCAGTAAGGAATAACTGGGTCTGTTGCTAGCTCTATTTTGATCCTTTTTAGAAATCTCCAAATTGATTTCCATAGTGGTTGTACATTGTTTCCCACCAACAATGGATGTGGGTTCTTCTTTCCCAACATCTTCACCAACATTTGTCATTGTTGGATTTCTTTAATTATTGCTATCCTTACTGGAGTAAGGTAGAATTTCACAATTGTTTTAATTTGCATTTCCTGAATGGTAAGGGATGTTTAACATTTTCTTAAGTGTGTGTTAGCCATTTGTAATTCTTTCTCTGAAAACTCCCTAGTCAGTTCTCTGCTCCACTTTTGGAGTAGGTTGCTTGATTTTGTTGTTGTTGTTGTGTTGTTTAGTTTTTTGAGTTCTTTGTAGATTCTAGATATTATTCTTCTGTCAGTGGTATAGTTGGCAAAGATTTTCTCCCATTCAGTGGGTAATCTATTCACTCTGCTTATGGTGTGCTTGTCTGTGCAAAAGCCTTTTAGCTTCATGAGATCCCTTTGGTTGAGTGATTATTTAATTTTCTTGGCTACTTGGATTTTGTTCAGGAAGTTTTTCCCCATTCCTATATGGTAGAGAGTGCATCCTATTTTTCCTTCCAGTAGAAGATTTCCAGATCTTATATTGAGGCCTTTAATCCATTTGGACTTGAGTTTTGTTATGGAGAGATGAGTGGGACTAGTTTTATTTTACTACATATGTCATCCAATTTGTCCAACACCATTTGTTGAAGATGGTGTAATTTTGTCAGTCCACATTATAGGCACCTTTGTCAAAAGTCAAGTAGCTGTACTTACTTGACCTAAGGTATGAGTCTTCATTCTTTTCCATTGGCCTACATTCCTGTTCTTATGCCAGTACCATGATGTGTTTAATCTTATGGTATTATGGTTTTGTAATATAGATTTAGACCAGGTATGGTGATACCTCCTAAGGTGGTTTTTCCCCCCGAGGATACAATTGGATATCCAAGACCTGCTGCCATTCCATATACATTTTGAGGTTTTTTTCAATACCAGTGAAGAATACATTGGTTTTTCACATCCTTGGTTAGTGTTATTCCAAGGTATTTAAATTTTTATGTTGCTGTTGAAAACCAGACAGCCCAACTGATTTCTTTCTCTGTATATTTATCCTCTGCATTTAGAAAGGCTACTGACTTTTGTGCATTGACTTTGTAGCCTGACACTTTACTAAATGAATTAATCACCCTGAGAAGTTTTGAGATGGAGCCTTTTGGATCTCTTCTGTATAGAATCATGTCATCTGCAAATAGAGCTAACTTGAGTTCTTCCTTCCCAATTTGAATCTCTTTCATTTCTTTCTCCTGTCTTATTGTTCAGGCTAGTATTTCTAGTAATATTTTGAAGAAGAGCCACCAATTCTGCTAGATTAACCATCAAGACTCAGGTATCCTTCTGTCTTTATCTCCATTGAGTTCTATTACAAGCAAGCACTGCCACACCCAGCTTTTATTTTTTGTATGGGTGAGGGGATTAGAACTCAAGTCTTCATGCTTGCCCAGCAAGCACTTTAGACATTGAGCAGTCTCCCTAACCCGCAAATGCACTTTTCCTAGCATGGAGATGCTGTTTTAAGAGCTATGTGACAGAAAATCAAATATTCAAACTGGGGCATGGCTACTAGATTGACAAAATATGAGTGCACTGTGTAGACAATCTATCCTTGAAGTTGGAGAAAGAGAGCAATGATATCTCATGGCATATATGAGAACTATGTTGTGACACAGAGAAGACAGAATATGGGTAAGCACTAGCCCAAGTAGCAACAAGCAAACCTCATAGCAAACCACATATCTGCATTTCCTAAAGAGCCACTTGTCAAGCACTGCTTGGCTGCAGCTGTCTGTGGACTCAGCACAGCTGCCACTCTTAAAGCAAGGTCAGACAAATTAACCAAAGTTAATTTCTCAAAATGACTTTGTCATCAAACTTTTATTGCCATTCTTCTATCATGAGGAAAACTTGAGTTTGACTCAGCCTATATCTCTTTATGTGAGCTGAAGGGGGAGATAGGCATAATTTCCATGTTCTTCTTTGTAAGTTAGGACACTTACTTCTGGTCACAACTCTAATGAGGTGCCATAGAAAGTCACTATAAATATCATTGTACAAAAGAACACTTAATGGAATTTTCTTAACTGTCGAAAACAGAAGTTATGTTCTTTTTTACATAATAAAATTATACAGTGTTGTCTTATTTTCCTCAAGGATTTTTCTATTTTATTTATGGTTTCATTGAACTTCTTCAGTTAAAATTAAATCATTTAGATGTACTGGGACCCTATGTTAGAAGGGAGCCATCATTAAGCATCAGTGTTGACAAAGAAGATGAAAGTACATTGTTGTGAAAACTAGTTTTGTCTTACTAATTTTATAGATGTTTCACAAATGAATGGAGAGGAAGAAGATGATAATATGTACATATATATTAATAAATTTTTAGTGTAATGTATATGAACCCTTTCCCAATTCAAGCATTCACTTATTTCATTGATTAAGATTGAAGTTTTAGTATATTTGATGAAGATGGATTTCCTGCACAGCATCTATTCCCTCCTTCCCCCTCCACAGGCTGGCTACTGTCACCTTGCCCAAAACTTGAGCAGGATTAGGGCTGCTGAGAAGGAGAGATGGATGGGATGGGATTTATAGAGCTCACACTGCCCAAGAACATGGTGGATTTGAAGTGTAAAAGTAAGACTAAGCCTTTCAGGTTTGGAGTTTGTTTAATAATACAGAGGATTGAAGTGGGATTTTTCTTCCAGACAGTTCAAAGCACTTTATTGCTTGGTCTGTACTTCTGCTGGAATCAGTGAAAGAGGAAAGAAGTAGCAGAAATTATGCATCTTATTTTTCAAGGAAGAAAATTTTGTGCCATTTTCCCAAATGGCAGTGGGCTTGAGAAATACCATGAAGAGTACTTTATACACAGTATTGGTGTGGCTCAGGACCCATATTAAGAGGATTCTAATTACTGAAAGCTGGAGGGGAGAGATAATTCATCTGAATATATCTAACTGAACATTAATAGCATATTAACCCATCTTCTTATATGTAGGCTTCCGATGACATACTGAAGATTAAGGCTCAGTTACCTCACGAAACACTCACGTGTCCTATTTGTTAAGCAGAATATAATTTATTTTTGAGCAGAACAAATTCACAAATTTATAGGAGGGATTTCTAGTTGTCAGATAAAATAGTCTGCTGAGGCTTTATAAAAGAAGAATGGTTGGACTAGGTTGTATAAGGAAAGATAATTTAAGTCATGTATAGCAAAGGAAATTACATCTGAATGTAGGAAGGAATGTTCTGTAGAAATTCTGGTTTTTAGACAGCAGACATCTCCGTCTGAACAGAACTAAACCCACTGTTGAGCAAATGCATGCATGAGCTTAGCTTTTTATCCAGTCTTATTTGGACACATGTGTTTGTTGAGAACTGTCACTGTTGAGTCTGTATGGTAGTGTTTGGAGAACATGAATTCAACCCAGGCATGTTTTACTTAGAATAAGATGGATATTATCCATTTGGGTAAAGGTCTTGCATCAAGTGGTGTAGTGTTAAGTGCAGGAAGGAAGGAAAAGACATTGAGTTATCTCTGCAATATGACCCCTAGACCAAAATGACAAAGAGTGAATCAGATGGCAAACTTTCTTCCCACTTCCCCACTACAGAGTTTTTTCCCCTTTAAAAAGAGACAGCCAAGCAAACTTGCTTTGTAGTATTTATACTTACCAATTGCCAGACACAGATTTTGCCATTTCTATAAATATACAGAAATGTTTGGTAATATATTTTATCAAGTTTGATGACCCCTTTTATTTTTCCTTATATAGCTCTATAGTTTATGTGACCTTCAAAAGGTGGTCAAAGACTGGAATCCTCACCAAACCTTCCAGAGGTCAACCCAAACCTATCTTGTTCAATTTTATTTATTTTAATTTTCTATCAACAACTAGAACATGTACACTGTAATTTCCCAACATAGAACAATATCCACACATCTGAGAAACATTAGCAGGAAAGGTAAGATAATTCTTTTCCATATTCATGGAAACTCCCTCTGGAAAGGAACACCTGAAACAGTTTATTCTTCAAATAGGCTTCCTATGTTTAAAAATAATCTTTGATACTTCCTGTTAAACTGAAGTTCTTCCTTTCTTCATCACTGAATTAAATTCTGTTACCTCTTTCCTTGCACGTAATTTAAACACATAAGTAATGTAAGGTCTCTAATGCGTTCCCTGAAGATATATTTCTGCATCATAATGTTGTACTTAGATCATAAACTACTCAAGGTCAGTGTGAGTGCCTATTTAACTCCCTTCATGTTCTTCTTACAGCAGCATGTACTGAGAGCTGAATAATTGTCCTCATGAAAAAGTAGTTGAAGGTGTTTGTCTCCTTAGCATTGGAAAGGAAATCAAGGTGAAATTAAAAAGTTAATAGAGACGGTCGAAGTTTAATGAGAAAACAATAATTATACCTAGCTATCTGTGTTTATGTCTTGAGTCAAGATTGCCTCTTTTTAGAGACTGGCAATGATAACCAATAAATAGACTTTGATGCAATATTGGATGAAGTATATTTTAATAATAATTAAAACATAAGCCTGTAATATGACTTTTTACCTTGATCTGTATAATCCTTATAGCCTCAAGAATCAGAGGACTTTTTATTTTTAAGAGGTAGGATCAAAAGAGCCTAGGCACAACAGAATTGACACCTCCACTTGGAAATAACATCTATGGGGATAAGGTCCAATACAGCATGTAACCTTTTCAATGAACTATAGTTAAAAATGACACAATAAGCCTGTCTACTATTCTACTTGTTGTCAATGTAGACTCCATAAACTTGGAGATGTTAATAGGTCAGCTTTGCAACACCTGGGAAGCCACCTTACTGATGTGTTACTCCTTAAGAACAGAGGAAATAAGAAAATGTGTTTGTTCATGTGGTCTTTATTTTAGGACATTCAAAATCTTGTGTGGGCCTAGCAATGAAATATACATGATTTCAAAGGAAAATTTGAGACCAAAACAGATAAATGTGCATCTGTTCTGGAAGCTTGTCCTTAGCTTCAATTTATTCTAGATAATACGTTAGCATCTTCTATGTCATATTTATGAAAGTTACCTTTAACTTTCAGTAATGTGAGTACTGAAGGAGGGAAGATCACTTGCACATTCATACACAAGGTTGCATTTTATCTTCACTGTGTTTTCAGAGGTGCAATATCTATTAAGGTACCCTGACTACAGTGAAAGTGTTCAATGATACTATGAAATGGCTCTAAAGCCCATGGCTTGCTTTGATTGTCATTGCCTCCTTGGCTTCAGAAATCCTTACCACATCATAAGATTTCCCTTTCAGTTCTAGAAAATGTCACATTTATTTCCAGACCAGAGCATGTGAGCCTGCGGATCCCTTTTCTAGAGTATATGCCAGTCTTCTGCCTGGCTACAAGTCAGCTCTCAGAACCTGGAGGGACTGTCACTTTCTCATCTTTGTCTTTGCTGATTATGATATAAAATATCTTTTACTAGGCGTGGTGGTACACACTTTTAATCCCAGCACTCAGGAGGCAGAGGTAGGAGGATTGCTGTGAGTTCTAGGCCACCCTGAGATGACATAGTGAGTTCCAGGTAAGCCTGGGCTAGAGTGAGACCCTACCTCAAAAAACTGAAAAACAAAAACAAAACAAAAAAAAATAATAATATATATTTCACTTATGATTTTGTGTCAAAGTATAATATTCTTCACCTTCTTCATATAAAAAACGTGTTAGTCTAATTTTGTGTTTTTGTGAGATATCTTTTATAGTGGTTTTGCACACTGTACTGTAAATTCCTAGTGGCTGGGAATAAACAGGCTCTCAATAATTCTAACTCATTATGACCACACTGTACTTTAGAGTAAACTTTCAAATTAGAACCTCCTGCCCAGGCTTTTCACTCTATCAACTGATGTAGACAAGGAGGATGGAGGGTAGAAGAACAACACTGAGGTAGAATGCCTGATGGCTGGGTGACTGTCAGATTTATAAATATAAAAGTATATTTTGTTTCTGTCCATGGACAAAAATGCTTCTGAGACCACATCATATGTGTCACAGTGAGAGAAAACCTTACATAACTACAGATGATGACATTTTTCAAACTCAAGACTTAAGAAAAAAGGGCAATGTGTGCTATGGGGAAGGGACAGTGTGGGAGCAGTCTGAGCACATTATGGTGGCTGTGTCACAAAAGTAGTCCTGTGGTAATACAGATTATGCTAGAAAGAAACAGTCTCATAGAGGTTGCAAGTGGCCAACAGCTCTGGGAGGAGTGACATAATAAGAGGGATTGAACTTCTGAACATGTGGCATCCTGTAGGGTTCCTGGGGAAATCAGCAAAATCTGAGGGATAGCTTGATATATATCCTTTAGTTATACTTACTATGCTTGCAAAGTCTACCCTGGCAGGCTTTGGCAATCCTGGGGATCATAATCAAGAGTATGAAGACTTCCTTGATCTCCCAGGACCTTGAGTAGGACACATGCTTTGTTTTCAGTTTCTTTGTTGCATCTTTTAAAATACCAGTATGGTGGTGGGTGGGGGGGTCTAGGGAAATGGCTTAGTGCTAAGGCATTTGCCTGTGAAGCCTAAGGACCCTGCTTCTATTCCCCAGGACTCACAAAACCCAGATACACAAGGGGGTGCATGTGTCTGGAGTATGTTTGCAGTGGCTGGAGGCCCTGGTGCCCCATTATCTCTTTCTCTCTGACTCTTCCTCTCTGTGTCTCAAATAAAAATAAATAAATAAAATAGTTAAAACCATCAAGATGGTTTTATAACCTATATCAAAACACAGTAGCCAGCTGCTCATTCAGGAACATGAGTGGACATAGTTGCCATCATCTAGAAACTTACTAACTCAGTCCTGATTAATGATATCTGCCCATCATTCTCAAGAAGATCAAGTCATTTGTCTTGGTAGCTACATAAGTCACAGCCTAGCATCACAGTGTTTTGGAAAGCCCCAAGATGTGTGAAGTTGTTACTTTTTGTTTGCTTGCTTGCTGGTTTCTGTGTCATGAGACAGGTGTTATATAGTTGAAGCTTGCTTTGAAATCTTGATCACCCTGCCTTAGCCTCTTTAGTGCTGGGGTAATAGGCATGTGCCATCATGATCCTGATTTGGATGTCCTTTTGAAATAAAAAATTTTTATCCAAAAAAAAAAAAAAAAAAAAAAAAAAAAAAAAACCAAGCCAGGCATGGTGGCACACACCTTTAATCCCAGCACTCAGGAGGCAGAGGTAGGAGGATCGCTGTGAGTTCAAGGCCACCCTGAGATCACATAGTTAATTCCAGGTCAGCCTGAGCTAAAGCGAGACCCTACCTCGAAAAACCAAAATAATAATAATAATAATATAAATAAATAAATAAATAATAAAATTTTTTTACATTATTCTGAAAGAGAAAAGAATACAACCTTTCACATGCCAGGCAAATCAATTCCAGTGTATATTATAATATGTCATTATAATATATAATTATATATTTTTCTGAAGGCATATATTCAATCTAAGTGTAGGAAATGTATCACAGCTGGTAAAAGTGGTCAGTACTTTATGAAAGACCAATACTGAGGCATCAAATAGCCATGTGTCAGTAGAAGTTATAAAGTCCTGAATAAAATTTTAGAAAAACTTGTTTTCTTTTAAACTTCTATTGTTGAATCCTTCATGCATTAATAGAAGAAAAATATAACAGTAAGTATAATGAAAAATAAAATCAAATTTATGTTCTATGTGCCTTAAAATTATGTCTACCATATGGTTGACAAATATCCTGGGTTATAAGAAGCTACCCCTCCTATGATATTATACATAAGTGACAATTTCTCTAGATACTTTGGGCTATGCATGAGAAGAAAATCCACTTACCCTGAGAATGTCACATCGAACTTCTAGAATGATTTCTGGATAGTTCTGTCCTATAAATTCTTCTATACATGTAGAAAGAGCATATTTATGTAATAAACCATTTAATTTACATGTGCTTTCTAAAACCTTAGCACTGCATATGCAATAGCTGTATTTGCATGTGATACTTCCTTTTATATGTGTTTAATACTAATTACACAATTACTCTTTAAGTTTGAAATCTTGGGAGTCCATAGTCACATAATACCTAGGCAGAAGTGAGGATGAAAATGTAGTTCCACATAAGAATGCTTTGACTACCTCATATCACATGGCTCTGTCTCAGCCATCAAAAGGTTAGGGTTGAATTTAGGAAGCAACATATAGTAATATGAGCTTGCCAAATGGGCAGATGAAAAAAATAAGCTAATCTAATACCAGGAAGAAAGGACTTCTAAATTTTTATGAGAATAGAATCTGGAGTCCAGGCACATGTTGAATTAAGTTGGCAGACATATGTGGCTCTACTGAAACCATTCACTTGCAATAGCATGGCATCAGCTTCAGCATTACTTTTAGTCTTCAAGGATATAGGCAGACTTCATCAGTTAAAAGACTCCATTTTCTTTCAACCATGAGACCTTTGTTCATCAGAGAATGTCAGGATTTTCTTCCTAATGAATAACCAACAAATTAATCAATCATCTATTTATGAAGAACATATATGAACTATCTACCTGGAAATTCTGTGTGAATAAAATGTAATCCTTGGCTTCAAGAAACTTAGAATTAGAGCCAGGGGTGGTGGCACACACCTTTAATCCCAGCACTCAGGAGGCAGAAGTAGGAGGATGGCTATGAGTTCAAGGCCACCCTGAGACTATATTGTGAATTCCAGGTCAGCCTGAGCTACAGTGAGACTCTATCTGGAAAAACCAAAAAAAAAAAAAAAAAAAAAAAGAAGAAGAAGAAGAAGAAGAAGAAGAAGAAGAAGAAGAAGAAGAAGAAGAAGAAGAAGAGGAAAGAAAGAAACCTAGAAGTAAATTAGAAAAATCAAAATGTAAACCATAATAAATGGAGTTTTCCTTCATGAGTCAATGGTGTGACTATGCCATTAGGATTGCTTATACATATGTTTACTTTGTTTTTTCCCAAATTTATGAGACTTTCTTCATTATTCTTCCAGTGCTAGATAAGATCATAAACATGTTTTTGGTATATTTGTTTGATTTAACTGGTGCTTGGTCAAGACAGGGTGAAGATGCATAGAATAACAGAGGAGCAAGTCATGGAGGGCTGGGAGATTTTGGCCCATTCGGAAACATGGAAGCCTGTCATGGTATAAATATGCAAAGGAACCCCAACGAGAAATGTCTTCACAGATGTAGAAGCCAAGCTCCTGGGCTTAGGAGAATGCTTTCCCACCATCTGTCACCTGGTCTGAGAAGATAATTGCTGATTTCTGTGTGAAGTGCTGCCTCTAAATGCAGCTGGATGGCCTGGTCTCTTAAATTACCAGGCCCAGGAGACCAGAACTTTCCTTTGTTTCCATGGAGCTTCTAAAGCCCTGCCTTTGATTAAGATTCCTGCTCAGAGAATGCACACTGGAAATGCCATTATCCTTCTTGACAGACAGTTGCCCTACAAAGCCTAACTGCATTCTCAAAAGACAGAACTCCTTTACAACAAATTAAAATAAAAATATAAAGTTCATATGTCAGTCAAGGATCAAACTCATGAAGAGCCAAGACCAGAGAAGTCATCATGTTTTATCCTCATGTATATATAGCCAGAGAAGGAATAAGGGCATTGAGGAGAAGTTAGGGGCAGTGAAGAATCAATTGATGTTTTTCTATATCCCATTTCACATTCCACTCCACGCATGGTAGAGCTCATAATCTTCTAAACCTCTAAAAAAAAGGAATATGAAATATTCCTCCTAAATGAAACTCTTACTAATGGTTAAATGTGTAAACTAATCTACAGGGATAAAAGGGTTTATTTTCGTCCATACACTATAGAATACTTAAACTTGTAGGAACCACATGCTCTCACAAAAAAATTCTCTCATGCCCATACAGACAACCCTAACTTGACCCAGGGATCATGCACAAGATGACAAAAAGAGAAGAGAAAGACATCAAAGTGGAAAAGGGCCTCTCTGGGAAGAAGTTGAGTTCAAAAGCATGAGGACAGGGAGGGGGTCAATAGAAAGTCATGGGAGGAGATTGTGATAAAAGTACATTATCTAATGTGTGGAAATTGTTAACAAAAAAGAAGAAAAGCTGATTATTTTACCATCTAGGGTTTGGATTGTTTTCTCCATAGATTAAAAAATTAGAAAGTAGGAAGCTTTTGAAAGTCATCCACAACAAAAATGTATTCAAAGCTTAAGAAGGCAGAACTCCTGTAAGACAGAAATGATCCTGTGCAGAACAGCAGTAAGGAAAAATGACACAATGAAATTTGAGGAAAAATGGTCAAACTTGGAAGGATCATTCTTAGAAAACTCACGCACTCACAGAAAGATAATCATCGCATAGTCTCACTCATCTGTGGCTCCTAACCTGAATCTGCCTGAGATGCTCATATACCTAATAAGCATTTTGAGGACTGGACAATAGAGAGGGTGGGGCAGGAGGGGAGGATGAAGGACACAAAATGTGACCCAAATGGAGAAACAGTACCAAAAAATCCTACATCCTGAAAGACAGACTAAAATGTTGAACCTTCGTCAGGTCCTTAGAGGGAACACCTGAATCACAGGGCCCTGGAGATGGTCTGATGAAGGCTAACCTTAATCTTCTGTTTCTGTCCCTCTCTCCCTCTTTTCTATCCATTCTCTTTATCTTTTATATTATCTATCTTTTTTCCTTCTTTTTCCTTGGTGCTAACCTGTAACTCCCAGTACCAGCATGTGGTTAACATCCACAATGAGCTGTTGATCATAGAGACCTATTACAAAGGTTTCCCAAAAGAAGACAGATTTCTGTCAGAGTACTTGATGACCCATCAAAGGTTAATGGTTAGACCCTACTGCAAAGACACCATATGAGCCACATTGGGGTCATTGTAGTTCTGCTTCAGTGATGAGGTTTTGGGACCTTCTGTGTCTCTGTATATCTGGCTTAGTTGGAGTTGGATGTTCTCTGTGTTTATCTCCTTCAGCCTTTTTCTGGTGTCGTGATCACCATGAAGGCTGTATTCTTGCCCTTCCCCTGCGTTGTTCTATGGTTTCAGCTGGGGCCCTGGTGAGGTGCGATTAGCTGATCCTCCCATCAGGTTCGTTGTCCATCTGAAAAAGATAAGCAATTTCTCCAACGGAGAGAGAAGTTAGTACTAGATAGAAGGGATGGCCATATATGTTTTGGAGGGAATTTTATATGTGTCGGCTCTCTTCTAGCCCACATTTGGTAGTATTTTGAACTTGGAGACAGAGACTGGGGCCTATCCCCCAGAACTCTTGACGACCCCCACAATGCATGACCCACATTCCCCATTGATGAGGGTCCCTTTGGAAGAGGGAGGACAGGGAGGAGGATAATGGAACCAATACTATGAATGTAAAATCAGAATAATAGAAATTAAAAAAAGACACCATATGCTATTGGTACATAACATGGAGTAACCTAGCTGGCATTTGGAAGAGAGTCAGTCCCCAGACAGTTAGCTTGTCTAGTGCCAGAAGGTGCTACATGAGTGGCTGGGAGAAAGTGACCAACATCTGTCCAAGCAACACATGATCTAAGCTTCTCATCAGCAAACAAATTGACGTGATGCTCACACAAGTGCAATAGTGGCATACAGCCATGGTGGGTAACCAACTGCTCTTGATTTGGCTAACAGATCTGCTCAGTGGAGTGGAACTCATAACTGGAGCTGGGAAACAAGTCAGAACCATATCCAAAAAAATGAGCCTGCTCTCCAATATCAAGCTCCCACCAATCGTGGGCTACAAGGGGGCATACACCTATAAAATTCTCTCCACAATATTAATGCTTATCCCATTTATCCAGTGCTGACTTCTCTCTCTCTCTTTTGGAGAATTTGCTTCTGTTTTTCAGATGGTCATTGAACCTGAGGAGAGTATCAGCCTATCACTCCCCACCAGAGCCCCAGCTGAAACCATAGAGTAATTGGGGAAATGAGCAAGAGTGCTGTTTTCTTGGTGAACCTGATGCCAACACAAGAGTGAAGGAGATAGACACAGAGAACACTCAACTCATACTAAAGGAAATATTCACAGACACAAAGGCTCCCAAGACCTCATCACTGAAGTAGACTTAAAACAATCCCAACGTAGCTCAGGGAAATTCACAGAAGAAGGGAAGTTGAACCATTATGCACAGAGACATTGCCTCTTCCACATAACTGATGGCTACCTCCAAAATGCATGATCCACATTCCCCAAGGAGGAGGGTTCCTTCGGAGGGGGGAAGACAAGGAGGAGGCTATCGATGGCACCAACATGAATATATTAACATTATGTGCATAACTAATAAAAAAGAAAATAATCCTGTGTGGATAATCTGCCTGGTGACTGTAATGAGGGTATTTCATAGAAAGGGGGGGGGTCCTTTAATTAAGAAAAGATCTAAGAAGGATGTCAGATTTAAGGGAAACATGATCTATGGTGGAAGTCAGGCTTTAGGAAAAAGAGATCTAGGAAGGGAACTTCATTAGAGAAAAATAGATGATGTAAAGCCAGATTCCTCCTTATAGGCTCAAGAACAGTTCTCCTGCTTTGAGATCAAGATCAAGGACATTCCTCATCTTTGGAAACTCTTAGACTACTTTCATGGGCACTGTACCCTGAAACTGCTTCAATTCTAAAAGATGACTTTTCAATTGCTCACCTGATAACAATGGTGTGATTCAACTATAAAGAATGTGTATGAAGACTTAACATCTTTCCAAGTTCAGAAAATATAACTGATTAGGGTCCCAAGAAGGCTTTTCTGTGGATAGCCAGAAAAATAGGCATAAATGATAAGAACAAATCCAGTCAATGAAGAAAAAGAAAAGAAAGGAAGGGGTACATTTCAGGGTAATAACTTGAGCTTGAGTAAGGATCCAAATATGGGACTCCTCTAAGCATACTTAAGCAATTCCATTCAGAGAGGTCAGAATTAGCCAGCCCTGGTAAGGATCCATAGAGAAAACTCTGTGGCTCATTGACTACCAGGTTCTCATCTGAGCCTTTACACATTATACTCAGTTTTACTGGAACTAAAGAGAGAAGTTCAAGGGAAAATGATCCCAAACAAAGATCAACATTAAAGATTACAATTATTGGACTTATAAATAAAAATAATGTTGTAAATGAGTTAAGATACTTCTTGAAATAAAAACAGTGATTACTTGGTCTATGTCAAACCACTTCCCAAATAAAAAATAAAAAAAAGACCCATCTTCGTGGTCATATCACACACAAGTTGTTTGTGTGTGTGTGTGTGTGTGTGTGTGTGTGTGTGTGTGTGTGTGTGTGTGTGTGTACCTAAATAAGAGATATTGCAACAAGAAAGCAGAGATGCTGAGGAAAAGGAAGACAGTGAATGATATAGACTGTAAAGCTCATGTTCCATCATTCTGAGAATATGTTGGCCTCAATTTCAATGTTGTACCCACATCAGGGAATATGGGGACCACTGTGATCACAAGCATGTTACTTACCTTCAAGGGGAAATGACTTTGTTTACTCAGGGACTATGGGCAAAATCATGTCATGGATGAAAGATGGATTCTTTGTCATCCTTAAGCAAACCTGTATGTCCACTGTGAAGGGTTGTTTTCACTGCCTTTAGTACCATAACCCCCCACTTTCCATGTCTGTGGCCAAAGAAACATACTACTGTGGACAGGTACTCCAGCAGAATTACTTGGGAGAAGCAATATTCTCCAAAGGTAGCCAGTGAACTACCATGCACCAGCAAGTGGCCTTCTGAAAAAAGAATGTCTCATTCTACTGGGAATGTTAAGTGAAATTCCAGTGTCATGAATGGCCCCATTGTGTCCCATGTTTAAGGAGGAGGTGTATGACTCTGTGGACTCTCCTTATCTTTATGCTTTACCTAATTTTTTCCTGATTCCTTCATTCTTCCTCATGTCATTTGCTGACCATGGCTTACCCATGACATTGTTTCATAATATTCCCCCAAAAAGACAAGTCTTCCAAAAGCAAGCATTGGAATGTATGTACTCATCACTATTGGCCAAGTAAATTCAGTGGAATTTGACTTTGTACCCAGGGATTACTATGAAATTTAATATGTAAACTGCAAGATAATCTTTTAGTTTCAGTAATCCCTATAGCTGTAGAACATTCTACCTCATCATATTAATTATGAATGCCTTCCTATGTCAATAGCATGTAGCTTTCACTCTCTACAATAAACAGTGGCAAGTCTTCAATTTATAAGTGAGAATTCATGAATTATTTCATAGTTATCTTTCCTCTTTAACAAAATAGGCATGGGCAATTATGTGTGCACACACAGGATGCATACTTAGTGTGTGTGTGCATATACACATCAGGTTAATTACGAAGATGTATTATTTCTGATGCAATATAATATAAACCAGAGAGGTTGCCAGAGTCCCATTTCAATACAGCCTATGCTTTGTTGGAGGCCCTCAAGGTTTCAAGAACATTTCTTGTATGGCACATGCAGGTCTGGCCCTAGCCAGACCACATGTCAGAAGAAACTAGGAAGTGGCTTCTGTGAAAATGGCATCCTGCGCAGGCCTGGCATGACAACAGCTACAGTCCCATGCTCATGAGAAACCTGCTACCAGATGATCTGTCTGGAGACAGGCTGTCATTAGTCACAAAAAGGGAATCACCCCATACAATGTTTGCCCAGCCAAGCCCCTTAAAACCCCCTACAGTTATTTGAATAAACGAGTTTGCTGCAGCTCACCCTCTGCTGCTTCCACCCAGCTCCTGGAATCTATGCCTCTCACCTCCAACTCGGCAGAGACCCTGCCATCCCTCCTGGGCTGGCCCTAGGAGGGACCCCACCAATTTCTATAGATACTGCCCATGTCATAGTTCTCAGTCTGCCCAGTTTAGTTTATGAGTTTTGGATAAGTATAGATGAAAGTGACTAGTTGTCTTTTGTCATATTGAAGTAGTGATTCATTAGTTTGGGTGAGTTTCCAAACACTCATGTTTTTTAGAGCAGCTCCCAAGTTTAGAATCAAAAGATGGAAGCTTCATATCTACAATGTCACTTCTGCACACTTCAGCCATTGCCAACTTTTATCCTTGCTGCAGTGCGGACATGGTGAGAGTACTTGAAAATCTCAGCTCCATCCATTCATTCCAGTTCCATAAGCTTCATTGTTCTATGCCCCATGCACGAGTATTGTCTTTGGAAATGCTGAAATGGGTAATTTCTTTGTGGAATCTTTATAATTCGTAAACCAGTATGGCTAGTTTAACAAGTAAAATCAGGAACCAAGTTAAATTTGAATTTCATATAAACAATATTTTGTATTATAACATGTTATTTTTATATTTTACAAGACCCGTATAATACATGAGATAAACTGATGTTCAAAAGAAACAAAAGAGAAGTGCCATTCATTCAACCTTGGAGAATCCAGTTTTTATTGGGAATTCTGTATTTCCTGTGGCAATGTTATCTTAGGCAATATGTAGCTTTGCTAGAACATCTAAAATAAAGTATCACCTACTAGGTAGTTGAGATAGCTAGCCTTCCTGTTCTTTTATTTTATTAAGAACTAACTTTCTATTAATACATCAGATGTTGGTACCATCTTTTCCTTCCTCCCTGCTCCCATTCCTCTGGGGGGTCTTCCTCAGTAGGGTTGCTGGTGTTCCCAAGGGGCTGTGGGATATGCACTGTGGGAGCACCAGATAGTTACTGAGGGTAAGCAATGCCTCTGGGTATTATGTCCCAACCTGTGACTCTTACAATCTCTCCCCACCCTCTTCCACAAAATTCAATGAGCCTTGATAGGTATGTTCAGTGATGAGCTCTTAGGAACCTCTAGATTTCTGCTTTGGTAAGTGTTGAGTATCCTCAGATTCTGTCTCATTCACCCTCATGATGATTGTCAGGTTCACCATGGAAGCAGCACTCTTACTCATCTCCCCAATTCCTCTGTGGTTTCACCGGGGCCTTGCCTGAGATGTGAGAGGAGGTTTATATCCTCAGGATTCACTACCTTCTGAAAAAGACAAACAGATTATCCAACAGAGAGTGAAGTCAGGATAGGTTAAATAAGATAAGCGTTATTAATTTAGGAAGATTTTGATGGATGCAGCCCCTGTTTTAGCCAAAGACTACTAGAAGCTTGAAATTGGAGAGCATAACCTTGTCTCCATAGGATTCTGACCTGGTTCCCAGTTCCAGGTATGAGTTCCTTTCCAGTGAGTGAATCTCTTAGCCAATCAGAAAGCCACTGATTACCACCAAGGTTGTGTGCCACCATTGTATGGGTGTGTGCTTTGTGTACTTCAGGTAAGGCTGTGCTTCTGAGAATCTTAGACCTCTGCTTGCTCACCCATTGTTGGCCACTTTCCTCCAGTAGCTCATGTAGCACTTTCCAGCACTAGAAGGACTGTCTGGGGACAGGATTTCATCAGGATTCCAGCCAGGTCTCTCTGTATCAGCAGCATTTGGTGTCTTCAGCAATAGGGTCTTAACTTTTCCCTCAGGCAGGTATCAAGTGTTTTGACAGAAGTCTGTCTTGTTTTGGGGACCTGGTATATCTCTTCCATCAATCGCTCAATGTGGGTAGCACCAATTTATGATATTGGGAGATAACGACCAATGCCAAAATTTTTTAAGGTTGGGTCCTTCTTTTCAGAGACTCCCCCATACTGCTGTTTAGAGTTAAATCTTTTAGTCTACCTTCAAGTAGAAAGGGTTCTAAGATGCCAGTTCATTTTAGGTTTAGCTTTGTGTTTATTTTAACCCAAGCTTCCCTTTACATCCCCCCAAATACTCCCAACCCTATTGACTGTGACTTAAGTTGCCTATCTGGTATGCCAGCAACGCAATATAGTCCAGGTTAGGAACTGCAGATGAGTGAGAACATGCAGTGTTGGTTTTTGTGATTGTATATATCCACCACATGAGTGACTCTGTTAGTTAGGGTTTCTAGAGAGGTTTTTAAAAGCTCTCTATGATTTTTTGTTTTCTTTTGTGCTTTTTCTGCATCATGTCTATCTCTTTTGAAGTAAGATTTCAAGTTGAAGTCTGGTATTCTTGATGATTCCTGGAATTCATTCTTAAACTTGATCATTTCTTCATTAAGGTTAATCAGCTGGATATTCAGATCCTCTATTTGTTGACTCACCTTCACTTCTTTTAGCTCTCCTTTCAGCAGTATACATCTTCACTTGAATAAGACACTGGGTAATTTTTCTCCATTGTGACATTTTCATCTTATTTACATACATGCTATGTTTTAGTGAATTCAGAGTCTATGTATGAACCCATAAACTGTTAATTTCCATTATTATGTCCTTGAAAATAGGAGCCAATATCCCCCAATTTCATACTCTGTAAAGCAACCTGCTAATGATTTTCTGAACACTCTACTAGGTTCCAAAACCCATCTCAGAGACTAACTCTGACATCTGTTTTGTGTCATTTTGAACTAGGTTATGTTTGGTATTTTAATATTTTTAAATATTTACTTATTTATTTGAGAGAGGGAGAGAGAATGGGCACCAGGGACTCTAGCCACTTGAAATGAACTCCAGATGTATGCACCGCCATGTGCATCTGGGTTATTTGGGTTCTTGGGAATCAATCCTGTCCTCTTAGGCTTCATAGACAAGTGCTTTAACTGCTAAGCCATCTCACCAACCCTGCTCCTTTAATATTTTGAACCCAAGGTTCTGAAAGAGGAAGCAGCAACAGTGTGGAGCTTATGTATCTCAGTTCAGAGGATTTAGAAAGATGCCCAATCTTATGTTGCCAGAAACTTTGTTATGAGTTGTTTGAATTTTAATCATTTTTTTCCATAAAAGATGACATGATTCTGATATAAGGAAATTGGGATTTGAAAAACAAATAATGTAAACATGTGTGACATCTAACAAAGTCTTGATTCCAGAAAATGAAAATAAACTTGCCCACGTCATTCTTGCAGAATATGTCCACACATATGGAATGCAGTTCTTGACTGTAATGTAGTGCATCCAGGTGCTTTAATCAATAGGTGTTCCTCTACGCAGCAGCCTGGCTTTGGAACTTGTCTTCGTTGTGTTTTCAATGGGAAGTTATTAGACATATGAGGGATTTTGTTGTTGCTGTTACAGTTGTCTCTCTTTTTCTCTTTTATATTTTAGCAGCTTTCAATAACCAGGAACTGCAAGTGAGTTTAAGAAAAAAAAGATGTATTTTAAATGCTTGCAATTTCTGTTTCTTTGGGCCCTGGCAAGAATCTTGTTGTATTTAACTAATATTTACAACATTTTTCAATCTCTCTACTTTATATTAGTTTCAAGGTTATATTCCTGTTCTGTGTGTTGCAAAATATTTCACATAGAGTGAGATCTTCTAGATATATACAAATGAGGGCATTCTTAAGTTCAAAGACACCTATAAATAGGAGAAATGTGGTGTTTCTACATCAACTAAAATCTTCAGTGTCTCATAAGCTTGAGATGGATCTGTGACCTTCCCACCACAGAGCAGCACATATTTAGAAGACAAAGGCTGTTTGTTCATTCACCCAAAGGAACCTTCTAACCTTTAGCAATAATAGGAAGGTGCAGCAATATGAGAATGGTATCTATGCACTGAATTTCTACAGTATGTTCCCCATTCTGTTTCTCCAGCATGCTTACTGTGTTGAATATCTGAATGTCATTAAGGTGATGGGCACTAGACCCAGAGGTGAATGTGTTGAGCACAAATGGTGCATACCCTTGTGTGTCTGGTGCTCTGAAGTAAGGTTTGTGGTTGGACAGTGGTTGGGGCTAAGAGATGGCAAATAGATGAGGAGCCAGTAGATTCCACTAATGGGTAAGGCTTCCAGTGAATCATTTGTTTTCTCAAGGAGACCTATGCTGATTCAGGCAGGCGATATTAATCATCAATCAGTTCAAACCATTAATCGCAACAGGGTGGAACAGCCCTTAGAGACATGTGTATAAGATACAGTGTCTGAGAAGCAGATCATGATAGTTTCAGGCAGGTCGAGACAAAAAGGTTCAAAGAAGTTTTCCTGACAGTGTCCAGCATAGTTTGTCACTTTGTGGGACTTTTCAGTATCATCAACCTCTTTTTCTAAAAGAAATATAAACAGAGAACTATTTCTTATTAGTCTTATCCCAAGTACCATCCTATGCTGTTGCAGATGGATAATCTTTTATGAGCCTCTGGCAGAGACCTGATGAACAAATAGGCATCCCTGATGATTAATAATGGATTAAAACTAAGTAGAAGCAATAGTCTAATAGCCCACAAGAATGAAAACACCAAGTGGGGAAATAATACCAGAGGGAAGGAGCACACCTCCAATTTCTTAAATTACCAGGGAAAATATTTTTAGGCTTGTACTTGCATTTCTTTATAAAAATGCTTTTCTTAAGTTTTTATTTCTGGAAACACAAAGATACAGAAGTTATCTTATGTGTTTTCAACATGGAGTAGCAAAAGGGCGCATGTGTGTCATCATTTCTACACTGGATGCAGAGATGGTCCTGGAATGTCAAATAGTGCCTAGTATACACCAGATAAGAAAAAAAGAGACAATACTCATAATCCATCAAATGTGATATGAACACAAAAGAAACTATCCTATATAAGAAGGTCAAGGCTCTCAAAGTTGCATTTTCCTATAGGGATTCACTGCTTCCATTATTAATATGCAGCTTTGTTTTCTGACCATAAAGCAAATAAAATTAGCCCAAGTTATGTCAGTGAATCTAAAATATTGCTGAGAGCAATTTTAACACAATTCAGTTTGTAATTGGACTAGATATTTTCTCTATAATTTTTAATTTATCATTAATAGTTGTTCTATATGTCACTAAAAGTTTTTTTTTTTTTCAGCCAACATGTAGTATTTACTGAAAAATTTCCAAAAAAATGTATATTTAGAAAATGTACATAGCTTGTATTATACATCTATGAAAATTGTTTAACGGATTGTCCATTCTGCTTTGAAGAACTTTTACAGTCATTGGTGAATTTCTAATCATGAAACCAAATATTATTATGTATTTTTTTCTTATTCCTGGATCCTTTTTGGTATTTGAATTGTTGTATTTCACCTAGGCCTAAACTATCAGTCCGTCTTCATAGCACTTTGTTTTCTGGCTACTTTTCTGATTACTTTTCACAACTATTATAATGTTCACACATCTAATTCACACCCACATTGTATATTTAATATTCAAAATGCTGGACTCATTTTTTGATGCTCTAAAGGCAGAGGGTCAGAAAATCATGAGTCTTGTGAAATAGAACAGAGTTTAGAGATCAATTTAAAACTGAAGAGGTTATTGCCATACTTGGGAGAATGTTTAAAAGTTTTATGCTTCAAGATATTTGGAATATTCCAAAAGTCTTACAGGTTCTTTGAATAATATTAAGAATGAATCTTTATGAACATATTTTGTAGGGGAGATCTACAGTATTGTTTCCTTAGTAGACAGAAATTTCAGAAAATTTTCCAGATTTAAGAGAAAACTCAGTATAGAGAGTTTGTAAATAACCCACACCATTTCCCTTACTATTCAAAATACTATTTAAAATTTGATGAAATATTTATTATGGTTCATGTTTTCACAAGGTTGAGGTTTGGTTGTTCAGTCCCAGAATCTTGGACACAATTTTGTGACAGTAAGCATTTGTGGAAGAAGAGATTCTCCATGTCAGAAGATCAAAGAATAGAGAAGACTGGCCACTAGATGTAACTCTCCAGACAACACCATCAGGGACTTATTTCCTCCAACATCTCTCAACAAAATTCCCACATTTTGGGCTGGAGAGATGGCTTAGGGGTTAAGGCACCTGCCTCCTAAGCCTAAGAACACTGGTTCCAATCTCCAGCGGTTCCAATCTACAGGTCCCACGTTTAGCCAGATGCAAAGTGACACAAGGGTGCAATGCTGCACTTGACCACAAGGGGGCGCACACATCTGGATTTCATTCACAGCAGCTGAGACACTGCTGGCACACCCATCTCTATCTGTCGTCCTCTCTCTCTCTCTCTCTCTCTCTCTCTCTGTTTCTCTCTGTGTCTCTCTCCAAAATAAAAATAAAAAATAAATTCCCACATCTCTCAAAATAGCACCAGCAGCTGAGAACCTTGCTTTATTAAATCTAATAATTTTCAGGTTTTATATAATGCTTTTGCATCCCATCCTATGTTTCAAGGAACTTTCATATCTCCTTCGGTTCATCTGCTCTGTGAAAGTTTCTCAGAATTTCTGAACACCAGATGCATGTGGCACCTTGTGCATCTGGCTTACATGGGTACTAGGTAATCAAACCTGGGTCTTTAGGCTCTTCAGGCAAGCACCTTAATCACTAAGCCATTGCTCCAGCCCAAAATATGATTTCTTTTTCTTTTTCTGGGGGGGGGGGTGGGAATTGAGGTGTGTTCTCATTCTAGTCCAGGCTAATCTGGAATTCACTATGTAGGCTCATAATAGCCTCAAACTCAAAGCAGTCCTCCTTCCTCTGCCTCCCCAGGGCTATAATTAAAAGCATGCACCACCATGCCTTCCCAATATTATTTTTTTTTCATGCTAGAATTTAGTTTGGTAGTAATTTTGGGTATTTTTTTTTTCTGAAAACTCACCCAGAATAAAGTTAACTGTATATCATAAGTTTGAGGATATGTGATTTTTTTTCATTTATTATTATTATATATCATGTGTTGGTACCTTATTTTCCCTCATCCCTGCTTGCATTCCTCTTGGGAATCTCCTCAGTGGGATTGAAGGTATTCCTTATAGGATTGTGGGTTATGCATTGTGGGAGCAGCAATCAGTTATTTGGGGGGTGGAGGGAATGCCTCTGGGAATGATGTCTCAACCTATGGCTCTTACAATATTTCTTGCCCCCTCTTTAATGCCCAACAACTGTCTGAGCAACCAGAGGTCTAAGCTACTCAGAAGCAAACACACTGACAGGTTATACAAGCCAGTGTAATAGCGGCACACAGCCTTGGTGGGTAACAAGTCTTCTGATTTGTTAAGAGATATGCTCAGTATAAAAGAACCCATATCTGGAATTGGAAACCAGTTCAGAATCCTATGACTTTTTAATATGGAAAGTTTACATGGCATTACTATACTCTAGCCCTAGCATAAAATCTCCATACAATAGAAAAGAATGTCATTTTCACATTAATAAATACGTAAGGCAGATATGGCTATAACTTAATGAAAACCATTGGAGCCTTTATACAGAATCTTTTCAACCAGTGTTCAGTTAAATAGAATTTTGCTTTCTTGGTATCTTTGAAATATTTTCTTTGGGATGAAAAACAAAATTATTTAAGAAAGAAATTTGGATCACATTCTAAAGTAGGTCTTTTAATTACTGATTTAATTTTTTGTTATTGCTGTTCATGGTAGTGGCTACGGTGGTACTGGGAATTGAGCCTAGAGTCTCCACATGTGATGCAAGTGCTTTACCACTGAGCTACCTGCCCATACCTGATTTCAATTTTTAAAATTATTTTTCTCAAAGGAATTTCAGTCTTTCTAAATAGTTATATTACTTGTATGGTGTTCTGTATTTTTGTAGATCTTTGTAATAAATCTGAAGAATGTTGTCCTTGCTGGCTGTGATTTATCAATAATGCAGCTTTATATTTAATGCATTGATTCATATCAGTAGTCTCTGCATAAAACACATGAATGGAGAGTGGTTCTTAATTTACCCTGATCAGAAGCTATAGCTATTGGACAGAGCTTCTCTCAGCAATGAATAACTTGCATATCCTTTCTCCCCAAAGTCTGTGAAAACTTAGATCTCACCATCTCTTCAGATATGTTATATGAAAGAGAATATTCTCTTATTGAAAACTGAATTTGCCCTACTAATTTTCTCAGTCAATCCGGAACCCTGTAACAAAATGACATATGCACACTGTTGCTTCAGTGTTGAATGCTGAGTTATTCCCTTATTTCTGGAGGCTAGAGAACGTGAGTTTTAGGTATGGGCAGATTGGTACCCTAGGAGATCTTGTTTTCTTGCTTTTAGAGATCCACATTCTTGCTGTATTCTCACATGGCAGATAAACCTTATATATCTGCTTAGGTCTCTTCTCATACAGTCACCAGTGCTGTAGTAAGGACTCCACTTTGTGACAAAATGGCATCCAAGAGGCCCCTTATACATATTCTATCCAAATGGTAGATAAGGGTGTTAACATATGAGTTTGGAGGACACACAAGTATTTGGTCCTTAAAAATGCAATGAACATAAATTAGTGGAATTCTGAAAGCAGCCTTAGAATGTGAAATTGTTCCAAAGTGTCTATAAAGCTAGTTAGAAAGAAAGTAGATGACATCAGTTCTGGAAATGCCATCCTATTATTTCCCCATGCCATGGAGGGGATCCTCTTCTGCGCACATGGCAGAGTCTATGAGTGTGGTTTCATCAACCAAATATGGTGCATGTGTTTGCAGAAGTAATGAGGGAGAATGCCACGGTAAGAATTTTAAATTTTGTAGTTTTATTCAAATTTCAAGCAGAAATATAAGGAGGATAGTTGTGATTTCTAGGCCAGCCTGGGACTAATTCTAGGTCAGCCTGGGCTAGAGCAAGACCCTACCTTGGAAAAAAAATATAGGATTTTTAAAAGAGGATATAATATTGTCCTATAGAACACTTACCACCCCTACTTAGTAATCACTCCTGTAATTATATAAATTAATAGTTTTTCTTATTTAAAAAATCTGGAGTTGACCAATATTATCTTCTATTAGGTTTTAGAAAAATAGATTATATAGAAGCACAATGATGTCCCTCTATGAACAAATCTCTTGGTAGTGACATTCCAGACACAAGTCAATGATGATGGACCTTGGAAGATGTATTTCCTCATCAACAGTAGTACTTTTTGCTGATGTGACAGAGCACTGCATAAAGCAGTTGCAAATACTATGTGTACAAGAAATTGCATGTATATGACAACACTCAGACATTTTCTGCACACCTTGTTTCTCCAGAAATAGTTAACCAAAGAAGACTGAGTGATTTTGGCACATAAAATTGATAAATAGTGAACAAAGGTAGGCATATAAATATAATAGCAACTGACTCAGAGTAAAAAACAGAACAATAGTTAAGAAAAGATAGAGAGGGATGGTTTGAGGGGAGGATGGAAACAAATTGGCCTATTGATGCAGTGTTATACTTAGATAGAAAGAATAAGTTCTGGTGTTTTGCTCAAAGCAGAGTCAGTAATAATATTGTCTTTATACTTTAAAATAGAAAAGGGGAATTCATAAGATTCACCACACAGAAATGATAAATGTTTGAGGTTGTAGATATGCCAATGTCCTGATGTGATCACTAAACTATGTATTCATTTGTTGAAGCATCACATTGTTCCCCAGTAATGGGTATGATCAGTAAATATCAACTAAAGACAATAAAGCTAACTTTAAATTTTTCTCACTGGATGCTGATAGCACCCACTAAATATTGTTACTACTCTTGATGATCCAACAATCTTCATTGTCTCCCCTTCTGCTTCCTATCAGAAACCTAGTGATATTCAGAAATCTTCCTTCTTCCTCTATTACTCTCATTGACTGAGGTGACAGAAAAGAGGAGGGTAGAACTCTTGTTTGCCAAGCACAAAGTAATATCATACTTATCTGCTGTTTGGTGTAAAATGGGCAAATGAACCACTTACTCTATGTAAAATGTTATTGGATGGGACTGCAAAGAAAATTTCATTTTTCTCACTAGAAATAATTGAGAAGAAATGTCTGTCTCTCCTACAGAATATTCCTGGCATAGTGACCTTGAAATCATGACAGAAGACCAAGTGGATGGACACAGTAGTAGTGGCTGAGACTGGTTTTAAAACAAACAGAATCAGAGCAGTCCTGCATGTCTGAGACTGGAAGACATCCCACTAGTGGATGCTGGGTGTGTGAGAATTCTCAGTAAATTAAGCTACATATAAAATACTTTCCATAAATTTTATCCAAATACTTTCAACTATAATGATGCATTATTCCATTTCTGAGAGTAAGTACTCAACTTTATAAGGCACAGATATATTAGATTATATACAAATATCTTATCATCTAGCACAATTCCTCTAAACTTTCAATTTATTTTCAAACAGCCACTTAATCTGCACAAAAATATCACAATATCTGTCTTTAAAAATATATATTCCCTTCCCCTTAATGCTTTACAAACTTTATTGTAGGAAAATTTTCCATACCAGCCTATGTGGAACACTTTGAATATTTTACAAATGTCACTTTATGCACATATTTGAAATGAAAGTGCTGTCAACTTGATGTGGCCTCTTCTTCCAGATTGTAAAAGCTTTGCAATGTTAGTCCTAAGGTTCCTAGTTCATTTTCCCCACTTCCTAAGGTATGCTCTAATATCTAGAGGTAACCTGTATAACCTGATAATAAATGGAATAAAATATCCCCATCATTACTCAGATGAAGGAAAAACTGAGTGCTTAGGTTTCTGCTTCAGAGAAGGAATCCATTCCTTATCATAAAATCTGAATGAGATTGACTCAAAGGAAAAATTGGCCCAAAATATGAACTGAGAGGACAGCTAGGACTAATAGGGGTGATGCCCACAAATCTGTGTGTCAGTTTAATTCTATTAACTTGTAATTTTCAAATCAGTATGACTCTCATTCCTGCCCAGTCTGGTACAGCTCTCCTATTGTTCTGTCCTTGGTTCTGATGTCCCTCCTTGCAGAGTTCACCTTGGCTATACAATTTGAGACCATCATCTCTTCATGAAGTGCTAGCCTATGACGGCTCACCTTGCTTCCTCTGAGACCACATCCTGTTAATCATCACAGACATAATAACTGTGATGATAATACTCGAGCTGTAATACCGTCTCCATCCCCAAGCCTTCTAGGCCATTCAGACCGCTAATGTCTTGTTAAAACTTTCTTACTTATTAATTTTATATGTGACAGGGCCTGATTAGCTCCTGAATTACTCTGTACCTATTTTTAGTCTGACATGCTTCTATCCTTCACAGATAGTTTAATCCCAGAGTATTAATTCGTCTCCATATAATGCTGACTTGTCTTCCTACAGGTATCCTAAATCTTCCTTTTTCCACTTAAGGTCCATCTAACCCACGTTAACTTTCATTTCTTTCTTTAGCCCTAGATTTTACTGGTTCTCCTCACTCAGTTAGGAAACCCAAGGAACTGTCACCAAGCTAACATAAACTCATGAAAAGAAGAATATGAGATTGAAACCATCGGTAATTAGCAGGGACTCTGCAAACAAACAGCTTCACTGTGAGGGGATATACCATTGGGAAGCTTTTCCTGTAAATTAGTTGATATTAACAAAAGAAATGAAGAGCACCAAATACACATGACATAACTGGAGTCCATATGAGATGGTTTGAATAGCCTTGAATTAAATTGACTATAACCCATTCACAATATATGTGTTTCCAATACTCAGGGTTATATGTATACAGAAAGATGGCAGAGGGAAGTGGTATTTACAGTTTGCCAATAGAGAGGACACAAGACTGAAACAGTTTATGCTTTGAAACATATGATTAAACCATGGGGCTTCTAGACAGAAAAAAATAATGAAAATTGTAATCAAGAGAGGAGCAATATTGGAGGAATTTAAGGATACAATTATAATATTATGTTAAGTTAGTAAAGGCAATGAAAGAAGTTGTGGAATAAAAGCTATTCAGGTGATCTGGGTGCACATGGAGCTGAAAATCTGGCTGCATTTTAGCAAGAGCAGGGAGACCTGCACGGATAAATCACTTAATTCTTTCTATAGATAAAACCTGGCCTTAAGATGACTGGACTTAAAGTTTCCCTACTCCACAAAGCTGCAAATGTGATGTACAGTTTACAAACTACAATTCAATTTTGAATATTTCTCTGTTCCCAGGCTGGAAACATCAAGTTCAATACATATGCTACACAATCATGAAGCCAAATACTAATAACTACACTCATTGAGCTATGATTTCAGTAACTTAGGTGTACTAAATGCATTTTCAGTTGACGGCCTTGTAAATTCATGCTTGATTTAGAGGGGCACACTCCATCCTAAGTAGAGGAACATCTATAAATGTCAAATATACAAAACATTGGCACTTTTATGCAACCCCAATGGTATCTTCTATACCCACGAGTTCATGCAGAGATATATGGGATCTATGTTTTACAAATATAAATTCTATTCAGGACATATTATACACACATGCATATATACACATACATATACATATATATATATATATATATATATATATATATATATATATATATATATACACATACACATATATGCATATATATGTACATATATATGCAGGGTTCATTGTATCTCTTGATCAATACATATAGGTTTACTTAATTTCTTAATAAATTGAAATCTGAGTGCTTTTCTCACTTTATGATTTCAATTATT
This sequence comes from Orientallactaga sibirica, assembly GCA_036365145.1. Taxonomy (NCBI): domain Eukaryota; kingdom Metazoa; phylum Chordata; class Mammalia; order Rodentia; family Dipodidae; genus Orientallactaga; species Orientallactaga sibirica. Next base: position 5,009,866 of record JAEOAD010000154.1, read on the forward strand.
CTAAAAGTCTAATTGCTTAACTACTTTCCCAGTTTCCACATGCCAATTTTCCTCAATCCAGCAATAGGTTCACTTTTGCCCTACGCTCTTACTTGCCAACTGATGACTCAATGCACTCAGGTGCAAACTTCGGGTAACATTTGGTCCTCATTATCCCAGACCTCTGAGATCTCCAGCTTCTCATTCCGTTCACTTTTGCTGTGGATAGCACTCTATCTGTTCTGAAATACATGTACAATCAAGATTTGATAAGCATGGGCTGGAGAGATGGCTTAGCAGTTAAGGTGCTTGTGTGCAAAGCCAAAACACACAGGTTCAATTCTCCAGGACCCACTTTAGTCAGATGCACAAGGTGGGGCATGCGTCTGGAGTTCTTTTGGAGTAGCTGGAGGCCCCTGAGACACCGACTCTCTCTCTTTCTCTGTCTCATTTGGTCTTTCACTCTCTCTCAAATAAATAAGAAAAATATTTTGAAAAATATTGATAAGCAAGGACCAGTATTTGGTAACTTCACTTCTATGACATAATCAGGACTGAGGAGCATGTCTTTATGATCTAGAATAACACTTTTCATCTTACACACTTATAATTTCTTCAGTGACTAGCAATGTATTCATACTCAATATAGAGGGCACCCTAAGTTTGTGCAATGTTCATTGGCCAATCATGTCTCAATAAACCTAGAAAAGAAATTTACATGAATTGGTTTAAATTAAAAGTTTATTATACCAGGTTTTAAGATTACTCAAAACAATAATGAGATGTCCAGCTAACTTGTAGTTTTTAAATGAAAAAGAAGTAGCAATATTCTTGGACAAGCAAAACTGAGAGGAGCCATGTGCATCAGCTGTACTTTGTATGTGATGCTGATATAAGTTATATAAAGTGTTTAAAATTGTGTAAAGTCATGATTTTGTATTTGCAAATACAGAAGATCATTAGAGAAGAAATTTAAAAAATAGGGAAATAAAATCTTTCATTTTTCTTATCTTTGGGAAGTCTAAAAGACAAATTTTTGATTAAAGTAATAACAGACTCGCCAATATAACTGAATGGTTATCAGTTGTATTTCTAACTATGTTCATTCAGCATAGGAAACATCACTTTTCATCTCTTGATTTTTCAAGAAATTCTTTGTGAAGCCCAGTTCACATATTGTGCTGGGGAATGACAACTATCCAATGGACTTCTGGTGTGAGGGTTTGCATCATATACTGGAAGTTCTGCTGAGCAAAGTGCTTAAGTGCTTTCTCAAACTTTAGGTATCAGGAACTTGAACATCTTCTGAGATTTCCCTCCTTTCCTTTCCTCCTCCTTCCCACTCCATCATTCTCTTTACTTTCTTTATATAATAATTTCCCCTCATTGTAAAGCATTCCATCTCAGAAATGGTCTGCTCATTTTGCAGAACATTCACAAGGAATGTGATTATTATAGGATTCCAACTGCTACTGTAGGTCTCCATATTCTTTAATTCAATGTAAAAACAACATAACTGGGAACTTTGTGCAGTTAGTAAAACTTACCCAATCTCAGCCCAAGCTCTATCAAAAAGTACAAGAAATCTAATTTTTTCACAAAAAGAAAAGAAAGTTAGGCACACATTACATATTAAGCATGAACACTCATTTACTCTTGAACATGAGATTACACTTACTTGAATGTGGATCTGAACAAGAATATTCAGACAACAGACCACATGGAAAAGATCCACCTATGAAACAGATAGCTATGTTCTATTATTTCAAAAGAAGCCAAAGGCTATTAATAAAATGAGGAAGAGAAGCAATATGAAATCTCAGGAATGAAATGACAAGATAAAGAACTTTAGCATAAAATAAAAGTACTATTTTATATATGACTCCCAAACAAGAAAGGACTGGAAGTTAATAAAAATAACAGATGCCTTAAGAGAAAGGGAAAGTACAATAGAGGAAATGAAATTTAAAAATCAAGAAAAGTGAAAATCCATCTCTCTCATTGGCTGAGACTATAAAATTTGAACAGGAAAAAGTAAAACATTTATGGGAGGACTTGTAGTGTTAGTAGTAGTGTATAGAAAGCAAAAGTGCCAAGTGCCCATTAGATGTAAATTTTCTAGCTTCATATTTTGGGACACACACACACACACACACACACACACATATATATATATATATATATACACATACATACATACATATACATACATACATACATACATACATATACACATATACATACATACAGGCAGATATGTAGATATAGATTGATACAGATTGGATATAGATAGATGACATATACATGCATGTATATTTCCACAGCTACAATAAGGAACATGTAGTTTGGGGCTATAATAAAAGGCCAATGTATGTAGTAGTTTTGGTTTGAAATATCTCTCATAGCCTCATATATTTCTGAATAAACCTCATGCACAATTCCTAGCTGGTGGTAGAGTCTTGCTGGAAGAGATGTGTCACTGTCACTTGGGTAGACTTTGAGATTTATTGCTCCAGTTCTACTAGATGGGCCTAACTGTCACAATCTTGCTGCTCCTCTGCTGATAACATGGGATTATATAAGGCAGTTTTCTTGTCAGGGTATGCTTAACCCTTTAACCTTTAAGTAGAAATAAACCCATGTATAGCTGGTCAGGTGTTTTTTCCACAAGAAGCTTAACTGCTACCGTCAGGAAAGCACTCAGGATTCTGACTTAAGGAGCTATGGCCATAAAAGTGAGAGAGTACATACTTGTTTTAATGGTTTCCTATCACTTGGTCCCCACTGTAGATGCAGATGTAAGGGAAGCTGTAGCTATGCATCTCTGGCCAGTGGGCTGTGAAGGGAAATGTAGGGCCAGAAGGTGTACTTGAGATTTCAGAGAGTGAGGATCTGATTGATGTTTGGAGACCACTCCGACAGCAGTACCAGAAGGCACATTCATCTGTGTAAGTGGAACGATGCTCATGACAAAATGTACTCAAACTAGAAACCAAGGGAACTAAAACTGAAAAACTCTAAAATTAATCTTGAATATTTGTCACCACACTTCCAAATAATTCATTAGTCAGAGGACATAGTAAATGTACTTGGAAATATTATAAGCTAAATAGATATAAATTACAATATAATTGTGTTTTACATTATACCTAAATAGTACCTCTATTAACCTTAAAATTATTAAAGTTAAATTTCGAAAAAGGGCAAAGCATTTATTTACTTAGCCATAAAAATTAGAAAAATAAGGGAAAAATAAAACCAATAGAATTTGAGTTAAATATCACAATGTCAGGGCTGGAGAGATGGCTTAGCAGTTAAGGTGCTTGCCTGGGAAGCCTAAGGACCCATGTTTGACTCCCCAGATCCTACATAAACCAGATGTAAAAAGTGATGCATGCTCAAGGTCAAGCATGCACACAAAGTGGCACACACACCTGGACTTAGATTACAGTAGCTGGAAGCCCTGGCATGCCAATTCTCTCTCTCTCTTTCTGTCTCTTTCTCTATCACTCTTGCCCAGACAAAATTACAATGTCAATATAATTGAAATAGAATAGAAACAAATACAGTTATAGAAATCATATGATCATTAAAATCAGTAAAATTAATAACATTCTATAAAAGTATTTTTTAAAAATTTTATTTATTTGACAGAGAAAGAAGGAGAAAGAGAAAGGGAGAATGGGTGTGCCAGGGCCTCCAGCCACGGAAAACAAACTCCAGATGCATGAGCCCCCTAGTGGCTAATGTGGGTCATGGGGAATCAAATCTGGGTCCTTTGGCTTTGCAGGCAAATGCCTTAAACTGCTAAGCCATCCCTCCAGCCCTAAAACTATTTTTCTTAAGGTAGAGTCTCACTCTAGGCCAGGCTGACCTGAAATTCACCATTTAGTCTCAGGCTGGTCTCAAATTCTCAGCCATCATCCTACCTCTGCCACCAAAGAACTGGGATCAAAGGCGTCAACCACTGTGCCTGGTAAAGAGACAGATGGAGAATGGGTAGGCCAGGGCATCTAGTTGCTCCAAACAAGCTCCAGATACATGTGCCATCTTGTGCATCTGACTTTATGTGAATACTGGGGAATTTAACTTGGGTCCTTAGGTTTTTCAGGCAAGCATCTTAACCACTGAGCCATCTCTCCAGCCCTATAAAACTAATTTTAATATCTCTTAATAGTATTGCTGATCATATTTTTATTCTGAGTCCATTGTATTTATGAGTAATTCCAGTATAATTTGCTTCTATGGTCCCTATCTTGAAATAGCTATCTTCCTTATAAGGGTTAACCCTTTCTTCTTTATACAGAAGAAAGAAAATACAAAAGGTAATTTTAAAGGTTTAAATAAAACATATCTAGTTTGAAATTTCCATTGAAAATATCATGATTTCATGAAGATGCTTTATATATGTATATGTTTATATAATCTAATAGCTATATCCAGTTACCAATTTGCAGAATACATATGTAAGTATGCATATATACATGCATATAAAATACTGTAACCCCAATGCATGGTAGTGAGTTTACTTAGTGTTGAGTTTTACTCAAAGCTTTGTCAGATCCATCTGAGGTCATGAAGAAGTTGCAGAGCCTTTTTACATTTCTTAATACTAAAGTAGAAGAAAACTATCAAAAACTACTAGCATTGTGTTAAAGACTCAGATTCTATTTTCAAAGGTCCTACTCATGCATGATGATATATATTATGGCCATTAACACACTACTAATAAAATGAAATCCAACAATTATGTTTCAATTAATGCTATGCTAACACTATTTTTAAAAAAGGAAGAGGAAGTAGTTGGAAAGAAAAAAAAGGGTTCAGTGGGAGAGCTAGGGAAAAAGAAAGTAATTGGACAGTAATACAATGAAATCACATTAGACTATTTATAAAACTTGTCAATAAAATTTTGCCCAAGGTATAAAATAAAAGTATGAAAAACCTATCCAAAATTATTCTCCTGCAAATGGTGATATAACACCAATTTAATATTGATTAGAATAAAAGGTAAAAATAAACTTTGTTAATCAAAGGAACATAATTAAGAATTTATCCACATCCCCACTTTTAGTTTGTGGAATTCTGTATTTAACTTTATTTCTTAATTAACTGTTAAGATAGCATATAATTTGAACAGTTTATTTATGGCATTTTCATACATATACATTCTTATATTTTGTTCCTCATTAACCCTCTATACCCCCTTCATCCCTTCTGCTTGCTTCACCCTAAATTCTCCTTCCTTTTGATTTCATGTCCCGTGCAGAGATAGAACCTGGCAGTACAGGACAGTGATAGCTCAATGACTTAATGACAGAACAAAGACCTTTTCAGGCTACGTACTGTGAATTGTGGTGTGACTGACTCATTTTACTACAGAAACCTTTTTTTGCAGACACAGACACTCCTGACTTTTGTATGAGTTCGGGTTCATAATAAAAGATAGTTTTGGTACCACATATAGACAATGCTTCTTTTCACATACTTCGCAAACTCAGCTGTCCATATTTGGACCCATCTTACCATATCTTTAATGCTCTATGGTTTAGCAACCACAATTAAGCAAACATGAAAGCTAAAACATGTCTACAAAATGAATTTTAAAACATGAAGCACAAGCAATATCCCTACACCATTTTCCTCAAAGAATTAATGATTTTTCTCAAGTCCACATTTCAGGAAATTGCACTGCTTGTATTCATTTGACATAACTGTAGATATTTCACCTAATCTATCGTCAAGTCTAGACCAGGAGGTGTGGGGGAACAAACATTTTATCAAAGTGACAAGACAATGATCCACCATGTATCTTGACTGCAAAAATATGTTATTAGATTCAATTTATCATGAAAAATTGCTAGATTGTGCGAAGGCTGAGATGGTGGCAGGACAAGTGAGCAGCTCTTTGCTACTAATTATCTTAAGCGCTGACCTTCCAGGTCACCCTCACCCTATATTAATTCAGGAGCAGTGCTTAGATGGTCAACTCAGAGATGTCAGGAAATTCTAGCAGAAGGCTCCTCTGCTTAACCCTTGCAGGTCTGCCTGAACAGAGACATACTTTAATGATATGTAAAGCCCTGGCCATCCAATCCCAGCTCTCCTCCCAACCTCACATGTTTCACTGTTTTTCTGCATAAAATCTGCATCAAAACAACATACTCAGTAGAAGTTTTGCTTTCTTTCAACTGCCGCCTTAGAAGATGGTATTCTTGAAGGCCTGAAGCCCACTTCTCATTAGCCACTTGCTGAAAACCATCACACTTCCTCTTCAAGCTCACGCCAAAGCCCTCACAAAGCACTCACTACCCATGTTATATGTGGAACACTTAATATTTACATTTATAATGTACATTAAACTTATTCATCTTATCTACTTAATCAACTAATTAACACCTGGATATAAATTTCACTAGATACTTTTGCATGGCAAGAAGTCTGAACAAAATTATTGCTGATCCTTCTGTTGATTGTGTCCCCAATATTTGTTTTGCCTCCCCTTCTTTGATGTTTGCACATCTCATTCCTTTTACTTTCTGTCATAAAAACCACTACAGACTCAGTAGATAAATTGGGTTATAGGCTGAACTGAGTGCCTCTCAAATTCACAAGTCAAAACCCTACCCCCTAGTCCCTCAAATATTACTCTCTTCTGTGATAATGCCTTTAAACAGGTAATTAAGTTAACATGAGACCATTAAGCTGAGTTCTAATCCAATGTGACTGGTATCCTTTTAAGAAGCTGGAATTTGACATAAAGACAGAAAGGATTTATGTACAAAGGAAAGACCATGTGCAAATGAAATAAGAAGTCATATTTCTTCAAGCCAAGAAGAAAAGTTTTAGAAGAATCAAACACTGAAGTGTAGTTCAATCTTGGATTTTCAGCCTCCAGTGCTGTGAGTAAACAAGTATGTATACTAATGTCACTATCAAATCTATAGTATTTTACAACAATAGACCTAGAAAACTGAGGCATTGGAGAGTCAGTTATTTGAACTAAACTGACAATAGTTTATTTTGATGTCTAAGCTTGAAATAGCAAACAGTTTGCATCTCTTTTATAACTTTTGCTATTTTTTTAAACACATGACAGACAAGAAAGGTGAAAGAATGTTTATAAAGATAGAAAACAAAGGCAGAAGCAGATTTTTAGAAAAGCAGAAATAGATAATCATGTCATAGAAAAAGCATTTCCTGGGGGCCAGATCTTAGCAAAGTCCCTCAAGGTTCATGACCCTGGATTCAACAGAATACTCATAAAATTTCCTTTCTGTGGAAGCCAATTTAACATTTTCTCTGTATTTATTTACAATCAAGTATCCAGATTATGATGTTTTGTGAGGAGGATGCAGTGAAATGTTAACACTAGTATGTCAGTACTTATTTAATTTTCAATATACTTTCTGATTTAACCATGAGTCCTTCATTTTCACTTCATTGATATATTAATTATCCCCAAGGGACAGAGAACTCCGTTTACTGTCACATCATTATGAGGATGTTAACTTCACATTGTGTAAACCAAAGGAGAAGGTGGCTATTGGCACAGGGTTGGAAGCTCAATGTTGGGGTGGGCTCTCCTCAAGATTCCTTTTATTTATTATGTCAAAGTTAGTGTCCAACTTTATCCTTGTGTTCAGGAAATAAAGACAGTAGAAAGCTGACCCTGTCATGCCATTCATCTGTTCATTTGCCTTGCAAAAACCTTCTTTCCTAATCCTTAGTGTATGCTGGTGATCTAAGCACATCTTCTCTTTACAATGCACACTAAGACATCAGGACCACTCCCTCCACTTTACCTCCTGGGATCTCCCAGGATAAGAAACAGCCTGGGGCTAGAGAGGTGGCTTAGCAGTTAAGGCACTTACCTGTGAAGACTAAAGACCCAAGGTCAGCTCCCCAATACTCATGTAAGCCAGATGCACAAAGTGATGCATGTGTCTGGAGTTCGTTTTCAGTGGCTAGAGACCCTGGAGTGCCCATCCCCTCTCTTGATCTGCCTCTCTCTAAAATAAATAAATACATTTTTAAAGAAAAAAAATATAGTAGAAAGGACAAAGAGAGGCCATGTCAACTTCATCTGCCCTTATGAGGAAAAACATTCAAGGGAAAAACTCCATGTAACAAAAGCAAATGAGTGTCACATATTAATTTCCATGATAGCAAAGTATTATTTTTTTTGACCCTTAAGGGCCCTCTGCTGATGATGGAATTCAAATTCATATTTTCTTTCTTGTGACCTGTTTCTACTTTCTGTTTCATGTGAAATTCTCCTACTTCTGAACCCTTACCTATATACTCCCTTCCCTGGCACACAGCATGTGTGTACTCCATTTTGTAACTGAAGTGAGAATTTGGTAGGTCTTAATTCTGAAAGAATTAGTTTATTATTTGATCACCAGATCAGCTGAACTCTTGGTTGCTCTTCTCTAATGGCTGTTTGTAAAGAACTCAGAGGATGAATGGTGCTGGACAAGTGAAAAGTGTTAGGATTCCACTGTTCTGCTTTGTAGTTCAGAGTGGAGTGAAGACTCTTCATGAGAATAAGCTTACTGCATTCATAATTGGGTGGGGGAACAGAGAGCACAATCACAATAATATCTTTACTAGTTGCATATCCGAATTCCTAGAGCAGTCACTGAATCCTTCAATGACCTCCTGTGATCATTTTGAGTTGCACAGAGTGGTTATCTGCTGGGAAACCAACTCCTTGAAAATAAATCAGATTTAATAGGAGGATTTTCAATGGCAGATTAAGATGCGTTTGGAATTTTTATCCATGTGGCTTAAGTGTTAGCTAATATGATGATGATAGTATGAACTGAGATACTCATCTCATTTTACTAAGTCACAGTATTTTCACCTAGAAAATGGTTGAAATACTTTACTGATAAGGTCATCATGAGGATTAGGTTAAAATATATTCTTAAGACACTTGACAGCCACAAAAATCATTTAAGTATTTTTATTATGTTCATTTCAGTTTAAAGATATAGGCTAAATTTCTATAAGAACATATGGTACAGATAGTGCAAAGTAAAATACCATCCCTGTCTTTCCATGTCCACAAGTGGGCACTCTGCTACATAGAGGGTGATTGCACCTCAGCAACTCTGCTTTCACCTTTTGGTTATCTCTCTTAACATGCTTATGTTAACACTTTGGAGAAATCAAAGGTACTTTGTCTTCAAGAAAAAATCTGTGCACCCAGTAGTCCTAGGGAACTAGCCCTCCACCTGTTGAATTGACTGTCTCTAGTCAATTGTGTGATATGTCTTATGTATTTCTGCTCTCTGAATTTTCAATTTCCTAACTATAAAATAAAATGACATTACAAAGTTCTTTCAGGTCTCTCAATACATTTCAGTTCTATGCATTCTGACTCTCAAGATAACATATATTTTAAAGAATGTCACAAAGACTGATCCACTTATAATATAGGCTATTGTGGAACACAGCATGTGGGGAAGGACAAATGTAGGGGAGGGCCTCAGAGTGTCCAGTATAATGGATAATCTGCTGCTTATCATTGAGCTTTGGAATTCCAGAATGTTTCTTCACCCACTACACTCAACTTATGATGATATAGGAAATGTTCAGATGAGAAGACTCTCTCTGTATGTTGTCATGGTGGGTGTGTTTCAGATAGAATTCTAGACTTAAAATCTTATTTGGAAAACAATACCATGTACTAGTTATTACTTTCCTTGGAAATGTGCACTAATAAATGTCCGTAAGCAACAATTGCAAATGATTTTCACTGCAAGGCTAGATGCATCTCAGAAGTGATTATGAGCAACTAACAGGTAAGAGTTGACATCTATGCGAAAGTCAAGTGTTACATAGATCACTACTCAATTCACAGTCCCCAATTCTCAATTTCCCTGTTAGTGAAAATACTAACCCTCAGACAGATCTGTGGTGATTTTCAAATCTATTTTCTTGTCTGAAACATTGAATTTTTATAAGAGTCATTTTCTAGAATGTTCCATTTTTGAACCTTTCAAATTATGTAATTGCACTAGTCTCCCCAGCAAGTCGCCATGTGGAAAGAAGTTGCATTTTGGTAGGATGCATATTCACAAAATATGGTCTGATGCCCTCTGTCCCATCCCAGAGCAAGTGTGAGGCAGGCAGAACCTGTTTGGTCTCTTCGGGAAACAGATACTACAGATAATGCTGGTGCCACTAGGACCCTTTCTGTTCAAAGCATACTCAAGACACTCGCGTGGGGGGGGGTTCCTTCATTTCAGATTCATTGGAGTAAGCCTCAAATGGGAGGATGATCAGTTATTTAATCGCTTGATGCTGTAATGTAAGCAAGAGGCCCCAAGGAGAAAAACAGCAAACTTCACTTGTTACATTCTTCCTCAAGGGAAATCTCACCTATTGTTCCTTGAAGATTCACTCAGAAGAATCAAGTAGTTCAGCAATGACCAGTGTCATTTTGTCCCAAGGGAATCTCAGGCTTGGGGGTATGTTAATGCTGAATTGTGGAAGTGGTAGAGTATTAAGTCTTAGAATGAGTAACAATTTCCATGCTAAAGAAGCAATCAAGAAGAGACATTTGGACCAGGATTGCAGAGAAGCCTGGCTACAGGTTACCTGAGTCCTTTATGGAAACTAACTTCAGAGACCATAGTGCCTGTAATGCACTGCTTCGTATGAAGGGAAAACTTTCTCAGTAAAGCCTGCCAAATAGGATCTTTGCAATGATGGGAAGGTTCAGATAGTCTCATGTAGACTTTTAGACCATTAGTTAGACTCCCTACACAGGAAAACTTCATGATAGAGGCAGGCTTCAGAATAAAGGAAAGAGATGGAACTGAACAAAAGAGAAAACATGCATACACTACCACTCTGAAACTGATTAGATGTTGCCCTGACAGGTTGGAAGAATGGTGAAGAAAGGATGCAGTGGCAGTTACTCACTAGAGTACAAGAAAGATAGAATGGTGGTCCATTCAGAGAAATAAGAAGTAGAATCATTACAAATAAGTTTTAAGTCGTCTTTGGATATGTAGAATAGGAGATGGTTCAGAAATATACACATAAATCTTTGTTTTATTTAGTTTAAATCCATAAACTATGTGGACCTGGAAGGAGAGAAAGAAGAGAAAGTTGGTAAGAGATATATCATTCACTTAGTGTATGGAGGTCTAAGTGAAGACATGGTGGCCAAAGATTGATCATAAGACACCAGGCAGAGGAAAGAGAGAAGAGAAGCATAGATGTGGTGACATGGAGCCGTGAATGGACACTTACTCAAATGGCCAGGGAAGAGACACAGAAGAGAAAAGGGAACATGAAAAGCAACACTGGGACCAAGAGAAAGACAATTTAAAAGGATTAGAATATATTGGCTGTAGTAAGAACTTAGGGATGGTTCTCAGATTCAACAATCACTGATTAACTTAGAAAATAGAATTTTAAACACATGTAACAAGAATTGTTGAAGTATCTCAGAATTACATAGAATTTCCATTTCTGAGATGAACATAGGGACTTCTTGCATGGGTAGCATGGAAGAGTAGGGGTAAAAATCAAGGTAGGATGATATGACTATCATAAAACATGTTTCCAGGTAAGTAGTGTTCTTCTAATCACAGTGTGACTTTGACACAGTCATCAATATCCACTAGGTTTGGAGTCCCTGGGAGTCACAGTGAGCTGGACGTTCCTGGCTCAACAAACACTTCTGGGGGAAATGCACAATGAACTATGCTTTTATAAGACAGTGACTGAAGCAAAGGTCACAGAGAGGACAGGGTGAATCTGGGTACAGAGGTGACATGAATATAAGAGAAAGAGACACACTAAGGAAAGATTTAAGTGTTACTTCATGACTTTGTAGTTTTGTTATATGCTACAAAAATGGAGGGGGGATAGGTTCTAGAAACCTTCAAAATACATAGAACAGAATTAAGTGCTAACAAGTTCAGATACTTTACAAATAGATGGCACTGCTGATTTTTATGTGTGCATGTATGTGAACAATGCGAAAATGTGGCTAAAGTTAAGAACAATAGAGAAGAGTTGGTATAAATAATATTGCAAACAGAAATTTAATTTCCTCTTCTGCATTTGCAGTTCTTATAAGTTTTATGAACTTAAGGTTTTATAATTATTTGTTCTTTCACATTTTCATACATATTGAATTTTGATGACATGTACCCCACATAAATCTCTTTTATTCCCCAGCACCATTGTGCTCCCTTTTCAGGCTGTCACATACCAGTAGCTATTCCACAGAAGTGACTCCCATTCCCTCTGCTGAGCTTCTCAAGAAGGGAGTATACTTATAAGACCCTTGCCTATCCATAAGAGAATGATGACAAGCACCCCCCCCATTATGTGCCTATCTTCACCTAACTATAGCTTCTGTGAGTGTATAAGTAAAATGCTTTTGTCATATATGGATAAGAGTTCTAAAGTGTCCTGCCTCCATCCTCCAGCTCTTGCATTCTTTCTGTTCCATCTTCCAGGTATGGATGTGTGTGTGTGTGTGTGTGTGTGTGTGTGTGTGTGTGTTGTCTGTATGTATACACATATATTTTTATGATTTTATCAAATCTCAATTTTATCACTTACAAAAGTAGGGAAAATAACATATATTTCATTATACTGCCATGACATGTGTGCATGTATATATGAATATATGTATAAACATATAGAATTATACATGCACATATAGTATAAATACATGTTCATATTTTTATTAGACATCATATATATTTATCTTTCATAAGTAGTAATATACACTCACATTCAGACTTTTTTGAGACAAAGTCTCAATGGTCAGACTAGTCTCAAACCCACCATGTAGCCTAAGATCATTGTAAGCCTCTGATTCTCCTTCCTCCACTTTCTGAGTGCTGGACTTATAGGTGTTCACTACTAAAACAGGTTTATGCAGTGATGGAGGTCTAAACCAGGAGTTTGTGCAAGCTAGTTAAACAGTCCACAAAGTGAGGGAAAACCCCAGACCACATATCACATGATTTATCAAAAATGATAAGTAAATGGAATTAAGTGTCACAGAAACAAATAGTTATCATGGAACCAGGGCCCACTCACTTTAAAATAAATTTCCAATCCTGGCATGGTGGTATACACCTTTAATCTCAGCACTCAGGAGGTAGAGGTAGGAGAATCATCATAACTTTGAGGCACCCTAAGACTAGTGAATTTCAGGTCAGCCTGGGATAGAGCAAGACTTTAACTTGAAAAGCCAAAAAAAAAAAAAAAAAAAAATGTAAATAAATTTCAGTTTTATAATTTGTGTTGTCTATTAGTATTAACATTTTCACACACAAATCCATAAAACCAGGTCAAATATCAGGCATGCAATACGTGCTTTAAGTAGCAATAGGTATCACTATTACATAGTAAAACATTGATAACAGTAGGAGAAAATCATGGAAAATCCACGTAATTGGCCATAAGACAGAAAAGTAGAATGGAAGCAGGAGAGATTAACACATGTCAAGGTTAAAAAAGAAAAATGAAAGAATTGTGCTTGTTTAATTCACCAGAAGAAGGAGATGAAGAGGGAAAAAAAAATCAACAAATACGTAAATTTCCAGTAGTGACAGAGTCCTTTAGCAGGAAGATTTGTTGGAAATGGTGACACTAAAGATGAGAACAGAGGTCTTGAAAGAGACCACTTAAGGGGAACTGTGATTATTAATTCTATTGGCTATATCGAGGGACATATTTGCTGTAATTCAAAATCCAGGATGCAAGAAATTTGATATGAGCCTTAGATGAGAAGATAAATTGAATTTATTATCAAGACAGTGTCAGAAGTGACAGGGACCAATACTATTCAGAGAATCTTGCCATAACTCCCAGGAACAAGCCAAGGCTACAGATGCTGTTCACTCATTGGAGGATGAGGCAGTGTCTATGGGCATTTTTCTGTTAGAAACTAAGATGAGTTATAGTTTCACAGTGGACATATAAAGATTAGCTCCTGATGAAGCTCAGGAAATCATTTAAGTAAAAGGTACAGCCAGGTAAAAGGTTTTATTCCAAGAGAATAAGTGCCATTTGTAAAAAGAGACACTGGATAGCTTCTGGGGACAAAGAGGACACATCAATCCAGACTGCTGAACAAAGAACACGCAGGAAAGAAGCAGAATGTAGCTCTTCAGTGAAGAAAACAAAGCAGCCCTGATGTTGGTTATACCTGCTGAACTGCAAATTCTGTGGGTGTTACGAACATGTCCACGTACTCTTTCCTTCATGAATTTGCCATCATTGAGCTCCAGCCCAGTGTTGAGTTTTTCCATAGTCTCTGGGATTGGCTCTTTCTCCAAATAACAAGTAAGTAAAAGTTATGGTCCCTATATTGAAAATTGCCACAGTGCCCAATATTAGGTTACATTACCAAAATTAACCTTTAGGATTAGGATTTAGGCAAATAGAATTCAGTTCATGAGTATAAAGTTCAGCCTGTGAGTAAAAATAAGGGAGGAAGACATGTCAGTGAAAGACAAGAAGGCAGGAAATAAAGAAGTGGCAATGGAGAGAAAGAGAGTGGCCCTACTTCTTTCCTCCAAAGAGACAGTAAACCTGAACTTTGTGGAGGAAAATATGATGGAAAAATCATAAATATCAACAGAAGTAGATGCAAAGAAGATTAATGAAACTGAACTGAAGGATAAAAAACTAGATGTCTTAAAGTGAGTAGAAAATGGGTAAATGTCAGATAACAAATATAATGGGTATAGAAAAGCGAAGGTGACTCATTTAGACAGTCTATGAAATCATTACTTGTGCCTATGATTACAATAACAGACCCACTAAAAGACAATGTCTGAGTTCAGTGAGACTATGGTGGCCTGCAGCAGACAGAGGAGCCATGGCATTTAGTCACTTATCCTCAGTGAAAGAAATCCCAATGAAAGAATTTTATGTAGCTCAGACACAATTATCTCAAGTGCCATAGAGTCTGGAGTAGGTGACCTCCATGCAGGTATGAAAGAATAACTTAATGCTAAGACTATAAACTAAAGTTAAGTCTGTCAGATCTCGAATTCTATGGCGTCATTGACTAGCTGTGACTGCAGGCAAGTGATTTAAACCTTTGTTCTCTATTTTCTTCAGAGGGATATGGGGAAGATAATAAAACATATATAAGACCATGTTTAAGTTTAGAGAATGTGTGTAAAAAATAAAATAAAATGTAGGACATGTAGCAAACACTCCAAAATTGTCAACCATCATTACTGGCCTCTTAAATCATTCGTTTGGAGACCACTTGAGACTAGCTTTCCACATTTTACCCTGGTGGTCTGAGGTTGGGATCTCTCTTTGAACAAGAATGAATAATGTATATTTCTTTACAAGATATCTTCCAAAACAAACAAACAAGCAAACAAACAAACAAACAAACAAAAAAAACCCTGAGAGATCAACTTCCCTTGAAATTCTGTGTGAGTAGGAATAAAAGTCAGTAGCAGAAGCCAGTAAGCTAGAAAGGGGATATAAAGGGAATAGAAAGGAGGGAGCATGGATTTAATAGGATGGTATTGTATGTATATAAGAGAAGAACAGATTAATGGGAGTGAAAAGGCCTAAGTGAGGTCAGGGGAAAAGATTCAGTAAAGGAAATGTGGAGGGAGGGCTAATCAAAATCTAAGAGAATATAAATAAGTCATATGGAAACCTACTTTTCTGGACAATGCCACACCCAGAAGCAATAGATTGTTACTAGAAAATTTTCAATGCCAGGGATGAATACATTCCACTGAGTTGTTGGCCAGGGAGATCACAGATACCCCCAAATATTATAGGCCATTGCAGAGGCCCTTGGTTTCCCAAAAGGAATAGATGGTAAGACCCTATTGCTGAAGACTCCACATACTTGGGCTGCAAGGTCACTGTGAAATTCTGCTGGAGCTGAGCTGAAAGCCTCCTCCATGTGAACCAGCTGACCAGAAGCTGGAAAAAGCTACATTGCATGCAGTTTAATGGGAAAGAGAGAAAACACCAGTGAAGATACTCAACAGTGGAGACTGCAAGCTTTAAATTTTGTCAGCCAGGCCAAATGAGCCAATGGGTGCAATAGTATCATATCTGTTCTGCTACTATTGGGGGAAACCAACTGTTCTCTAGTTAGACTGCAGGCCCACTCCATGGGAGGGAACACATCCCTGATATGGAAAATCCACAATAGGGGTAGTCATGAATCCTAGGGGTGTAACACCTTCTGGTGTCTGGTCAAATGTACTATGCTCACCAAATTGCCCAGTAAGCACTTTTTCTTAATATCCATACCCATATATTAATGCTACTCTCACTTTTCATTACAGAAACTTCTCTCCTCAGATGGTGGTGTCCTTGGGATGACTCAGAAGACACCACGGTGCTGAGAAGAAGGGACAGAGGAGCACTCAGTACTGAAACATCCCTAACACACCTTCCAAGGCTCAGGGTCCATTGCAGAAGAGGTGGCAGAAAAAGTGTAAGAGCCAAAGGAAGGGTAGGACTCCTTACAACATGCTCCTCCAGACACAAAATGGCCTGGATATCCATGACCTCACAGTGCCTGAAACTACCTACACAAGACCATCATAAAAGGAGGAAAAGATGATGACATTAAAACTGAAAGAGAGACTGATTAAGAGGGGGAGGAGAGATTATGGAGAGTGGAGTTTCAAAGAGAAAAGTGGGGAGGGAGTAAGGGTGGGAAATACCATGGCATATTGTCTATAATTAAGGAAGTGTCAATAAAAAATAATTATTTAAAAAGATGGATGAGTCCAGAAACTTCTCAGATGATGGTTTCATGTGTGTCTTTAGGTATAAATTACACTGGAATCATCATAGGTTATATGGGAGATTGTGACAAGAACATTAGGTTTTATCACTATAAGCAAGGATGAAGGAGAAAAGGAAGAATGGAGAAACTGCAGTGTCCACTAGAAGGTATTTCTCTATTTAAGCCTCAAATATAACTTTCTTTTAAAAAGCATGTCTAAAATAAAGTAGCAAATATTATGGAAACAAGAAAGTTGTCACAATATTATTAGGAGAGAGACCTTTTGTTCTTCACTGGTAACAAAGGAAAAGCCTAGCTGGAAGTGATTACCTGCAGGCACTCATGCATGTGTGTTAGTGAGACCTAGAGGAAGGATCCAGAGTGGTGGTGGACTACCACTGCTAAAGGACAGGTGAGACCAGTGAGCCAAAGCAGTGCTTTGACAGTATTGGGTTATAAGACATTGATATTCACTGCATGTGAAAGTTTGTTGGTTTCACTTGATGAGAAGAGAAGTGTAAATATGAATAATATGTAAATATACTTTATGACAAAAATAAACCTTGGATCAGATGAGAGACAGGATGAGAAAGTGTGCTGAGTACATTTCTATTATTCAGAGAAGAGTTGTACTCTGATCATAAAGCCTGAACTGTTTTCTGAGCTTGCTTTTCTATATCTGTGTGACATGTATGATACATACAGATATGCCACAAAGCAGGGAAGGACCCTGAGAAACAAAGCCGAAGGGGCCCAATGAAGCCCTCTCTCCACAGCAATGCAGGAAGACAGCATCACATGCCTGGAGAGAGCTTAACAACCTTGAGCCTTTGAGCACGTAGAGTCTTACTATGACTAGAACTTATGCCGACTCCAGTTTCTGAGTCTCTCAAAACAGGTGGAACAACTTCTCAGGCTTACAAGTTGCTTTCTTTATAATCCCTGTCCTGACCTGTGTTTCTGAGAATAGTTCTTCAAGTTAAAAAATCATATAGGTGACATTTACCAAGGAGGCGAATATACAAGGCTCCAAGAGAGTAGAATTCTAAAGACTCCTTTGACATCACTGTTTCAGTATACCACTGTTACTAAGCATGATGGTTACTGGATAAAAATAGTGAACTGAACTAAGCAGAATGAATACCCTCAGCAGAGGTTGATCAGGAGAAGGTTGAATCCATGTGTGGAGTCATAAGAATCAGCAGTTTGTACTGGCCAGGAGACTAACAGTAATTAGGCATATGTTGGCAGTGCTCTCGCCAATGTAAGCAATGTGATCAGAAAGGAGCAATAGCAAGATACTGTGTGTACTTCCTTTCTTCATCAATCATTGCCTCTCATGATTAGATTGTAAATTTCTATTTCATAATTTGAGAATTCTCTTTTATTTGTATTCCCTCATACATACACAAGCTTTTACTTATCTTAGCTGCTCTCTTGCTCATCTCTCTGAAACTTCTCTGTATGTAGTGTGTGTAGGCAGTCAAAACACTTTTTTCATGCTGATTTTCTAACTCTGTTACATCTCAAAGATCTACACAAGGATCAGGAACATATATGATTCTTAACAACCATGCAGTTGCTGGCACTTCCTATAAACAGAGCCTTCCCTACACAATTGTGAGGTGTTTGAGGATCAAAGTCTTTTCTATAGCAAAAGGGGAGAATATTAACTGCTTGTTAAAGTTGCATTAGTTGAAAGGCTATGTCTACTTTTTAAAAGTTCGATCAGTGATAGCATCATATTCCTTAGCTTAATATACACCTGCTTATATATAAAATGTAATCCTAGACTGAATTTGTGTAAATATTGACTTATGCATCTGGATCAGAACTATTATGAGAGTTTGGCATGAGAAAAATAGGAAAAGCCTGGACAATTAAATGGTGTTTTGGCTTGTGTTGCCTTTTGTCACAGACAAATATCTAATAGTGTTCTCTCTCTTGCCCTTTAAATGTGTGTGCGTGTGATAAAATGAAAAACACACACATACACTATATACATATGTATGTATATATCTCCATAGTCTCCTGTTAATAAATAGTAGAGTCTTTCACAGAACTTGACTAGACACTGTCTTCATTGAATCCTAGAGAGAACCACAAAATTTTAAACGAGGTGAAAAATTCCACCAGGCTAGTAGAAGTGGAATTGAATCTACCAGTGTAGATGAAAACTTTTGTAATTAAGCAGACACAGCTTGCTCTGCCTGTCTGTCTGTCTGCCTATCTAGCCTCCTATTGAATGTTGGAAGTAGTATTTTAAAATAATAGGGTGAAGCCATCTCCAATTTGAACTTTGAAATGCAATTCCAGTTCTGCCAAGAATATAGACTACATGTGAACCCTGCTGCAGCTTCTTATTAATGAGAAAAATCATAGAAGCAAGTAGCTTATTTCTATTTTTCTATCTCTTGTTTCATTTCACTAGCTCATCACTGGTCTTTCTTACCTTTGTTCCAGACTTATTGTAAATCTAAACCCAGCTGTAATATTCTTTCTCTTCCTGCTTCCTAGAAAATCTGACAAAATTGTTCACCTTAAAACAGGGATGAACATTTTATCATAATGATACCAACATCTTACCCCAGATTCTACATATTCTAGCCCCAGACTGCACAGAAAGAATTGTCTAACTCACTGTCTTGTACTTTGAGGGGATGGTGCACACTGTGTAGGACCAAACTGAAGTTCTTGTATTTTTTGTGGTTTTGCAATATTTTGGACAGAGCAGAGTATCTCTGGCTGTCTTCCACACAGTGGGTAATCACACCTTTGCTCAGTAGACTGAATTATTTTAAAGCTTTCAAAAAATAGCTTCTTCCCTTTCTGCAAGTTTTCCCAGGGACAATCTCCATGAAAACGACTCCTAATTTAAAGAAAACTCAGGCATTCCTCACCACTGACAAGGGAAATGGCTCTTTTTGGCCAAATCATAGAAATGAGCTTCCTTAAGTACATTGCAGCTTTAAAAGCTGACATTATTGCCGTGAAGCCTGAATGGTACCTTGTCAGCATGGAATAACCAGACTGGGCCAAGTTGTCATTTCTGACAGGTCAGTGTAATGAGCAAAAGAACGCTGAGTTTGTCTAAAAGTTTTCCCTCGCATCAGCAGGGAAGAGCTGTTTGGAGGGATAACACTCCATATATGTGACTTATTAAACATGGCACATTATCAAACCTGTGATCCTCACTGTCACTGATACCATATTTGTGCTTTGTTTCCTTCCTCATATGTTGCCCCACAAAGTAGTATTCTAATTTGGGAAGAGTGGAGATTCCATAGCCTTGATTTTGTGGACATTATCAATGTGTGATTTAGATTAATGAAAATGTTCAGGTCCTTCCAAAACACACCACCCAGATAAATGCTAACATAACCCAATGTGAGCATCTATCTGGCCATCTCCTCTCTTCTGTTGGAGTACTCTGGTGTCATATTTGCCCCTGCAAAACAAAAATGGAAAGGAAATAGGACGAAAATAGGAACTGGGAGAAGTTAACATCAGATGGTCGTTCTGAATTAGCAAGTGATATTTCATATACAAGGCCCCTCTTTATCAGTATTAAGGCACCTGCCCAGATATGCCTTATACGCTTGTAGTTCTGGTGCAAAGAAACAGTATTACCTAGATCCACGTAGCAGTCTTTGAAGGCTGTGCCCTTTCCAGCTCTCTAACCAGCTCTGCTCCCCCTCTAACAAGATGCACAAAACAACACAAAACATTTTTCCTTGCTTCAGAAAAATTCACTTAATGCTCATGACTAATTAAATTCTCACTCTAGTCATGATTAATGTAACAAATAATTACAGCTTAGATCTAATATAGATACAACTAATTGTTCTGCCCACAGAGCATCGTGACTAACAATTAAACAAAGCTTTTAAAGCAAAAGCAGAAATGTGAGGAGCAACCTTCACCTGGTACGACCCTATCCACTGCTCCAGTTTCTGCTCTCCTCTTAGTGTTCTGAAGGTGGTAAAAGATTTTGTTTGTTTACATTTCCTTTATATAAGTTCTACAACTTTACTCTTCTGGCCATTCCAAGTGGTAATGTGTCGATAAAATGGGAGATAGGTATGAGGGGTATATAGATGCATTTTCCTCCAAGGAGGGCTCGGGGAACAGAATAAACATAAAAGCTGGAGGACTGGAAGGGGTGGTATGGAACTCAGGTATCTGGACATGACAAGACAACTGGACTACTGAACACATTGTAGCTGTGGATGGCTGCCCCAAACCTGTAAATGATGGGCCACCAGCATTATGTTATGGATAGGAGAAGGGCTCATGCATGAAACCACCCCATTCCTGAGAAACCAATGATAGATCATGTTTGCTGAGGAGGCGTTGTTCTCTTCCGAGGTGTAGCCGCTCATAAGAGGATAGTAAACTGTAAGGTTTCAGAATGTCAAGTAACTTGCCTGGGCCACCCATCTGCCTGTTTTAGCACCAGGATACCCTATGCCTAAAGAGGATGCTCTTTCTTCTACAATCCTAAGGCAAGCAGTACTGTTGAGTGAAGAGAGGGATGTTGGGCTGGTCTTGCTTTGGAAATTATTTCAGCACCCAAAGAACGTCTGGGGAATTCTCACAGATATGAATGAAAAATGCTCCAACTTTTGTTAAATATGTAATAGATAGGGAATTGATAAGTTTATACATGCCTTCACAAATAAGATGCACATGGAGTGTTCTACTAAAGACTTTATTGTCACAATTAGTGCATAAAATCATATCTCTATCAACCAGTTTTCCTTCTTCCACAATAACAAAAATTTCTATTTTTCAGAACACTATTAAGAATAAGTTATTTATATGAACTGAATAAAATTCCAGTAATTAAAATGCACAGGGAGTGAAATGCCTGATAAGTGAAGAAGCATCCATACACTACTATAATGCCTCTAATATTTATTTTTCTTTGCTTTGACCAATAGTCTTAAATATTTAGTTATTTTTCTGCTATAGCAGATTCCAGTAGACAATGGAACATTATTTTACTGTTGAGGATGCTCACAGATTTTAAAAACAGATTTGGAGCTCAAAACTAAATTTTTGTTTGCACAGCACACATAATTTATCCAATATGCTGCTAGATACAATCACAATCATGTGGTAATACTTTAAATTCATTCAAAGTCTTATGATTGAATTGGGGCTGCTAAAGGTAGTTCAGTTTTTTTTTTTTTCTTTTTTCTACAGTGTCCAACTTCACTAGATATCCAAGTTACTTAGTTAAGTAAATATTACCTCACACCAAGTGAGGTTACATTACCTCATCTCAGTGCCACACTAGAGATATTTCTCCCACCACAGACACATATGTTGACCCCTGGGATTCTATTTTTCTTCTCAGTCTTTGCAATGACACTAGAGTGTGAGTGTGCATGTGCATGCATGCATTTCGTTGTTTTTTTTTTTGTTGTTTTTTTTGTTGCAGGTAAGCCAACAATTTTATGTCTATTCCCAGCTGAAAATCTAGGTAAATTCTATCCTAATGAATGATTTTAAAGCAATAATCATAGTAACAAAATTAATCAGGAAGAGTGAGATTGTTGGCCAGATCTGGTGTAACCAGTAAGTACTGGGTCCTGGGAATTCTAGTCTTTAAAAGACTCCATGTGAGACCCTATTGCAATTGCTTCCCTAAACTCTCATCGCCTTTAAGAGTGAAAACCTGCCTTGTTCATGTCACTCTTGCTGTTGCCCTAAGCTAAGCTGAAAGAGCTTAGTTTAGGGGTTTGAGAACCAGATACTCACCAGCCACTAAGGCCTTTTTCTGCTTCAAGCTAGTGGCTCTCAAGCTTGCTTTTGTGCAACCAGCAAAGAATGATAAGTAATGACATGGCAAAATGGCAAGTTAAGCAAGGGTATGGTAGGAAAGAAAGTGTAAGATGAAATCTCAAAATACAAGGGGCCCCTAATGGGAAGCCCTCTGCAACTGGAACTGAGTCTGGGTTATGCAACTGAGAACAAAAATTAAGTGTCAAGTCAGGGTGGATTAGACTGGTTCCCCTGAATGTATGTAGTGAGCTCCTCCTGGTGGGCTGAGGACTTAGACAAAAGATTAATCACTTTCTATGTGTGTGCTAACTGACCTCCTAGTGAGTCAGCACAAGTCAGGGGTTCTGACATTGTTTGTGAAGCCAGGGATTTGTGGATTTCAGTTAGAAGACTCTGCTTTCAGGATGCATATTACAACATCACTATGCTTCTTGGCTCTGTTGGGCCACAGATATCTAGCCTATTCTTTATGGGTCTGTAACCCTAACTACAAAATGGTGGCTCATTCCCATCGTCCCTTTCCGTAAGCTTTGCTAATTCATGTCTATAAGGCTTGAAGAGTGTGAGTAGTGAGATAAATAAAGGATGCCAGAATTCAGAAAGCTATCAATAAAGCAGGCCAATCTGTTCGGCCATGTTGGTACCTGCAGGCAGACAGCAGAATACAAAGACCTGGGAAGAGCTAATAAATGAGAAGATTGGTGAACCAACTGGTAGAATGATTTCCATTTTTTATATTCTCAGTGGGCCTGTGGTATCTTCTATAGTGTATTCTGGATCCATTGTTCTGTACTCAGCAAATAATTACCAAAAAGTTCTCATTTTCATAAACTTTAATGTGTTGATTCTCAAATTTGAAGGAATCATGTGACATAGAGCTATCTCTAAATTTTCTTAAAAGGCTGAATTGAAAACTACACTTATTAGGTTGTGTGGTTATTTAAAAATAAATATTCATCCAGTGCTGGATTTGGAGGTTCATACCTATAATTCTAGCACCTGTGTTGCTGAGGCAGGGGGATTGTCAGGAATTCTAGGCCAGCATGATCTACATAGAAAGTTCAGGTCAGCCCTCAGCCTGGTCTATAGAGTAAGAATCTGAATAAAATAATAATAATAAAATTGTTAAAAGTATTCAAAAACATTGTTTCAATCCATGATCATGAGATATAGTGTCATTTATTAGTGTCTCCACTATTTTCTTACATTAGTGCTTTATGGTTTTCATTGTAGAGCTTTTTCAGGATCTTGGCTACATTTATTACTATTTATTTTGGGGTACTTTTGAGTTGTGCAAAGATGAGCAACATTTTACTAGTACAAAAACAGGTTCAAAGTGGACTAGAATAGAGAGACTCAACATAATAATTCCACACATTTACAGATGATAAATTTTCAGCAAAAGAGCCAGAATTATTCCACATTGTGGACAGGACATTCTCTTCACTATGTAGTACTAGGAAAACTGAATATTCATATGGATAAATAAATCAGCTCTTTACCCCTTGTCCACACAAAAACAAACTCTAAAGAATAAAGACTTAATTGTAAGACATGAAAGAATCAAACAAGAAAAAGAAAGAGGGGAAACACTTCAAGATATCAGTCTGGAAGAATGTTTTTAAAAGACCACAATACCCAAAGAAATCTTTAATGTAATGAGTTTGTCTGGTTAGTTCAGTTGGATAGAAATCTTTGACATAACCCCTATCAAAATACCAACAATGTCCTTCAGAAGAATGAGCAGATATCTGATGTTCATATTGGAACCACAAAAGACAGAATAATCTGACAACCCAGAATGCTTTCCCCAGTACCCATGTAAAGCCAGATGCACAAAGTGACACATGCATCTGGAATTCCTTTGCAGTGGCTGGAGGCCTTTGCATGCCTATTCTCTCTCTTTATCTCTCCATCTCTTTCTCTATCTCATCTCTGTTTGCAAATAGATATATAAATAACATGTTAAGGCAAGTCCTAGGGTTGGACAGATGGTTAAAGTGATTGCCTACAAAGCCAAAGAACACAGTTTTGATGACCCAGGACCCATGTAAGCCAGATGCACAAGGTGGTGTGTGCTTCTGAGTTTGTGTGTAGTGGCTAGAGGTCCTAGCATACCTTCTACCTTCTCTCTCTCTCTCTCTCTCTCTCTCTCTCTTTCTCTCTCTGTTTGCTGTAATAAATAAATAAGTAAAACTAAATTAAAAGCCCTTTTAGTATTGGATTGGCTATTTCTGTTATATCCAACCTCTGAGTTTATAACAAATAAACCACTCAAGTTTTATTTCTATTACTACATTCTCCATCTTTCTTTCATTTCAGCATTTTATTGAATTTCATATTGCATATCTAATAATTTTCTTATCACCTTATAAAGTTCCATGAGCTTAAAATGTTTTAATGAAATGTGGTTCATTGAAAATTTTAAAAAGTAGAATCAATATTTAAATTTTATACCAAATTTTTATACATCAAAATTTGAAGCAAATATGCATATTTTAAACCCCCAAACTATTAAACTACAAATGACATATTTTATATTTTATTTCCATATAATCTATACATTTGAGATATAGCAAAAAACTGTAATTCCCATCTAGATAAAAAACATGATCTCCAGGTGCACTGAAATTCCATCCTAAAGCAAAGTACCTAAAATGTGTTTGTCCCTGAAGTTCTGTCAGGCTTTTTAGATCCCAGTTAGAATATTTGAAATATCAAATGCAACTCATTAATAGGATGCCCCTGTTTGTATTATTATCTTGAAAGTATTTGAAAGATTTTAAGGCTCTAGGTTAAAAAAGAAGAATCAATAAATGCATTGACTAATATAAAAGTGAATTTTTATTAATTTTTCACACATATCTATGTGCATGCATTAGATTGCTGCTATCTTGTGGCCTCTTCACTTTTCTTCATATATACAACTTTAGATTTCTGAAACCCATGACAAAGAAAAATCAGTTTTACTCTAATTTTAGAAATTACTGAAGAAATTCTGCAATCTTCTCCTCATTTGAAGGCAAAGAAATAAAGCTTGTATCTTGACACACTTATCAGCTGTATTCTCTTTCAAGCCAGTTTGCTGAAAGAGTTTAATTTATAGCTCCTATTACTTTGTTTTTCTTTCTAGATCTCAAAAAGAATGCCATGCCCACAAAAAGTGCCAGACAGGAAACTAAAATCTGGTGTTTATTCCAAGTCCCTAAATCACCATAGCTCTGGAGGGAAGTCATCTGTAGAAGCCTGTCTCTGACAACAGCATTGTAAAATGATGAGAATCAGAGTCTCCTGAATCAAACAGCTACTTCATAAGCTTTGCATGGTGCAGCCTTGGCTGTAGGGTCATAGCCGAAATCTCAAAATTCTTTTATAAATTTCCAACCCTATCCACTTCCTCCACGTTATTGCCCTCTACCATTTCTTAATTTGGTCAGACCTATTGGTTTTACCCTTCCAGTGAATTTTGCATGATGCTGGTCCCATTCCTTGTTTCAAATGACACTCTCAGACATCCACTTTTGTGTCCCTGTACTTTGTGCATCTTTCTAGGATGTAAAATGTAGCTTAATCTTCCTCAGCTCTGGGAAATTTTCATCCTTGTCAACATTCACACTCCTAATGATAGGTGGGTTCCACTAGGTGTCCCCAGCAACAAAATCAGCTTAAATGCTTAAGAATGGCCTTGTTTAGACCAAACCCAAACACAACATCTTGCCTTAGAATATCAGTTTCAATATGGATTTTGTTTGTTTCATTGTATTTGAATCAAGAACATATTATACAGGCCACATTAGCCTAAAACTCATAGCTATCCTTCTGCTTCACCCTCCCAAGTATTGGGATAATAAGTGCATATCACTACACTTCATTTCAATATTTATTAATGTACAAATGGCGGTATAACATGTGGCTGATGTTAAAACTATGGTCTAGGGCTGGAGAGATGGCTTAGTGGTTAAGGCACCTGCCTGCTAAGCCTAAGAACCCAGTTCCAATCTCCAGGTCCCACGTTTAGCCAGATGCAAAGTGACTCAAGGGTGCAATGCCACACGACCACAAGGGGGCACACACATCTGGATTTCCTTCACAGCAGCTGAGAGACTGCTGGCATGCCCATTCTCTATCTGTCTCCCTCTCCCTCTCGCTCTGTCTGTCTCTTTCTGTGTCTCTCTCCAAAAATAAAAATTAAAAAAATTAAAAACTATGGTCTATATTAATTTTTATACATACAAGTAACAATAAAACTGTCATTATGTGTATGTGTAGGGGTATACTCCAGAAAAGATGGCATTCATTGAAAAAGAAAATGACAATAAATGCTGGTAAGGATTTAAAGAAAAAGTAACCCTTATTCACGGCTGGTGGGAGTTCAAACTTGTAAAACCACTATGGAAATCATTATGGAGACTCACCAAAAAGATGAATATTGTGCTGCACACTGACCTAGCCGTTCTGCTAACCTAAAGGCTCCACTATTTACTGAAGAGATATTTGTTGAGCCATGTTATATCTGCTAAATTCACAATAGCTAAGAACTGAAGTCAACTCAAATGTCTATGTTTTGACGAATGGATAGTGAAGATGCAGTACAGATACACAGTAGAATTCTACTCAGCACGAACTAAAAATGGTGTCATGAAATTGGTAGTAAAATGAATGGACTTTGAACATACCATAACTAAGTGAACTCATACTAGCACAGAAAGAAAAACACCATACTTACTCCCCCATCCTTTTTCCTAATCTGGAGGAGCTTGACTTGCACGCAAACCTGACAGATAACTCAAGGGACAGATAAGAGAGACAGAAGGGCTTGGGAGTGGAGAACAGGAAGGAGGGGGAAGATATACACAAAACCAAATCCAAAATGAATTGGTACCATAAGAACCCTTCCTCCTGGATAGTGAACTAACCCTCAATAAAAGCATGGAAGGATATGCGGCAAGAAGGGCCCTGGAGAGGGTGGGATGAGCCTAACCCCAAAAATTTTAGCTCTGTTTTGCAACTGCTAGTGCCAGAAATTGGTTACAATTCCATGTTGTGCTATTGATCAGAGAGGTACTATGAGGTCCCAAAACAAAACAGGCTTATGTCAAAGCAATTGATTACCCACCTGAAGTAAAGGTAAGACCCTACTGCTGAAGACACCACATGCTGTTAATGCAGAACATTGAGAGGTCCAGCTGAATCTAAAAGGAAGCCAGTTTGCAAGATAGTTAGTACATATAGTGCTGAAAAGCACTACATGAGCTGTTGTGTAAAAATAGCCAACAATGTCATGAACAAGCCAGGGGCACAGCTGCATGTAAACAACCAACCTGACAAGAAGTATACACCTGTGAAATAGTGACACACAGCCTAGGTGGGTAACCTAGCCACCTTTGATTGGCTCCAAGATCTGCTCAGTGTAAATGAACTCATAACTGGAATTAGGAACCAATCAGAACCCTATGGAGACAAAGATGATGAACTCCAATGAAAATTTCCACTAGCATTTGTCCAAAAGTGAAACTATAAACATAAAAATATCTCTAAATTAATGATGCTTATCCATTATATCTTATCATGAGCTCACTCTCTGTCAGAGAATCATTTTCTGTTTTTCAGAAAGCATCAAGGATTGAATAAACCATATTCTACCAACAAGATAAGAATAGAGAGCTGACTCCCTAGTAGGAGATGAACCATCCCTCACACAGAAGCCAGGGCCAGATGAAAACACAGAGGAACTAACTAGATGTAAAAGTGTGCTTCCATGGCAAGACAGGGTGATGGAGACAGACACTGAGGATACTCAAAAACACTAAAGCAGAAATCCAGAAACTGCTGAGAATGCCACACTAAAGTAGAATTAAAACACACCTAGAAAGGCACAGGGAAGTTTATAGAAGAGGAGCAGAAAAAAAAAAAAAAAATCCAAGAGCCACAGGGTGGGAAGTAACATCTAGAGACATAGCCCTCCCCACAATGAAAGATTGTTGCTGTCACAACTCAGAACCCACAAATGCATGATGAATACCAGTAGTCCCAGTAAGGAGGGTCCTCAGTGGAGTGGGAGCAGTAAAGAGGGAAATGTTGGTACCAACATAGGATGTGTCCATACAATGGTGTTTTTTGTTGTTGTTGTTGTTGTTGTTGTGTTTTTTGTTTGTTTGTTTGTTTTTTTGAGGTATGTTCTCACACTGGCTTAGGCTGACCTGGAATTCACTATGTAGTCTCAGGGTGGCCTCAAGCTCTTGGCAATCCTCCTATCTCTGCCTCTCAAGTGCTGGGATTAAAGGTGTGTGCCACCACACCTGGAAATGTTTCTGCTTAATAATAAAAAGAAGGACATAGAAAACAAGAGGAAGATTAATGACCAAAGATAAGTGATGAAACATGATAATAATAATGATGAGGAAGATGATGATGATGTGTGTATTCATTTATGTGTGTGTACCCATATTTTATATAAAGCTAGATATATTAATTTCATTTAATGACTTCTGAACCACCTGACATTGTACCCTCACAATTCAAATGTCTGTCTTCCTTCTTAAAAGCATAACAGCATAATAGGAAATTTGGCAACAGAATGTTAGCACCCAACATCTCTCTTCACATTACATTCCTTCATCATTATACTGGCATGAGAAATAATAATTCAGGCAAAAAGTGGTTTAGCCCTAAACAAAACTTAATAGGGTAGCTATGATAAGACATAGTATATGATTGTTTTTTTTCTTTCTTGAAAATTAACAGATAATATGTAAGTAGAAATTGAGGTCCATACATAATTTCATATGCAGTGTATGGAGTTAGAAAAGGTTCCCTGGTATAAGTGTATGAGGACATGTACAAAAATAAAAACACCCAACTAAATGGAACTGAAGCTCTGAAGGCCTGGAGGGTAAATCTGCACACATCTTGGGTTCTGAAAGAATAGACTTCCTCCCAGAAGATGCCAGACTTGAGAGGGCTTGTAGAAGAACATTCATCTGGGGATGGTAGCTTCCTATACCATTGTAGTAGAAGAACACCATAATGGGGAGAACAGCATAAACTCTAAGAAGTGCTGATTAACACTAGTACCACATGAGCACAAGGGATTAGCCAGGATAGATTCACAGACAGACCCACAGTCAACCGCAACATGCACTGACACAGAACAACCATTCATGCCTTTAATTGCACCTACCTCCTATTGTCCAAAAGGATGAAATTACCATGTTCGCAGTAGCAGACTAAGTGATGTCTCCACCATTAGGTAATGCTTGTAAGAATTATTGCCCTGCTAATGTATAAAAAGTTTCTGGAAAGCATGTGATACAAAAAAGAGAGAGAGAGAGAGAGAGAGAGAGAGAGAGAAGACAAAAGACAGTGAGGTTGAGGGAGAGATGATTCTAGCATAAAAGACAACAGAGGAGGGCTGGAGAGATGGTTTAGTGGTTAAAGCTCCTGCCTGCCAAGCCTAATAATGCCTGTGGTAGTTTGAATATATGTCCCCCAATATATTCAATGTTTTATTACTTTATAGTTTGCATCTGCAATCACCTTCCTAGAGGCAATGTCACTGGGGGCTGATCTTAAGGTGTTAATGGTGGGTTTGAGATTCCATTGTAAAGAAATGCAAAGTGTGCCCAGTAGGAGTTCCTGAAGTGTGCTGTGACTTTTTGGCAGTAGTATTGCTCTGTGTGCTGTGTGGCTGGGGGCTTTTGCTCTCTCTGCTTGGCCCTATGAGAGCAGGCTGCTTCTCCTGCCATTATGGAACTTCCCCTGGATCTGTAAGCTTCAATAAATATCCCTTCCTCCATAACTGTGCCTGGTCTGGAAGTTCATCTCAGCGAACCTGAAGCTGTCTGCTACAATGCCCATTCAATTCTACAGGTCCCATGTTTAGCCAGACATAATGTGACACAAAGGTGCAATGCCGCACTTGCCCACTAGGTGGCAAACGTGTCTGGAGTTCGTTCACAGCAGCTGAAAGGCCACTGGCACTCCTATTCTCCTCTCTCTCTCTCTTTCAAATAATAATAATAAAAAAAGACAAGAAGAACAGTGCTTTTGGCATGACTAGCTTAATGCAAAAATAATGTACCCTTTCACCATTTGGGCTGCCCTTCCAGGTAGAGGTTGTGCTCAATGAGTGTCAAGTTGAAAATGTTTCCCTGGCCCCATTTTAAAAGGTTATACATAATGAGATTTCAGTCATGGTGAGAAAGTTAAGAATTCTGGGTGACTTGCCAAATCTTTTGATCACAAAGCATGCTTTGAACATACAGTGCAAATCATTTGTCTTTGCCCAGTGTAAAATGCCAAAGCTTTGCTTCCATTTCAAGATGTGATACTCTCTGTAGCATCATTTATCTTAAATGATCTCAGACTCAGTCCCACTAGAGAATCTGTGAATGGGTGTGTAAGTCCAGAGTCAGGTTTTTAGCATGTCTGCCATGATATTAATCCTTTAACTTTGATAAGCATTGAAATATTCTATTTTCCAAGCAACCAATGTGTTTCATGAACACCATATATGTGCAGAGACCCTACCTAAGGATGATGGTGGTATATGATCAATACTCATGACAAGTTGTAGGGACAGGGAGATTGCTCAGTGGTAAAGTGCTTGGTGCAGAAGCATGAGGACCTGAGTCCATATCCCCACAATCCATGTAAACTCTTGGGGTGGAGGCACACATGGAGAAGAGAGGATCTCTAGGGCCAGGACAAGGAGAAAGTTAACTTTGAGAGTGACCTACTATAGTTGAATAATGGAAGGAATATTTATTTTCTAAGACTACCGAGGCTGCTAGATAGGTTTAAATTCTGAACAGTTTTGTAAATCAACTAGTGAATGTTCTTTGTTGACATCTGTACAAGGACTTAGTCAGAAAGTGTTGGGCTGAATGAACAGAAGTTACCATGAGAGATACAAGCAGGAAATTTATGGAGAGAGCAGAAATTTACATTCTTAGCAGAGGTTTGGTGGACAGCTTGTAACAGTGCCCTAGGAGCATGACTTTGCATGCCTGTATCTACAGAACAAATAGCCTTGGTTTGGGCTAAACTTGATATCTTTAAGAATGATTTCAAAAGGGGAAAACTTGGGAAAACATCTCTAATATATTAGATTCCACTTGGCTAAATGCATTAGCAGATATCAGGGTCTTCTCTCTGTGTTTGTAAACTGCTGGAGACATGCCAAGCTTTTTCCAAAACAGCAAAAATATGCAGACGTTTTTCCTCAAATCAATTTTTGTACCTGACTTCCAAATTCTTTTCTATAGATATTTGCAACAACTTATAAATTTTAAAATGGTGACCAGAAAATAATTCAAGTATTCTAGGTGATATTGTATATAAAATCATGAAAGGCCATTTTTTAAAGTAATGAATACTTCAAAAGATAACTTCAAATAGTAGTACAAAAATCAATATGTCCACTAATTGGCATCCTGATTTGGTCATTTGAATATCAGGTTAATTGTAAAAATTAATAAGTTTTATGAATTACTGATTATAGTCTAGTAGTTTATGAAATAAGGAAATTGAACTATTTGGCCCTTGATTTCTTCTGGCTTCAAAATTTCATAAGCCAATGAATGTACTTGACACCTAAACATATAACACCAAAAGGATCTACATTACAGTCCCAATTTATAAGTAGGGCTAGAGATGTAACATATAACTCAGTAGCAGACTGTTGCCTAGTATGTGCAAGGCACTGGGTTTGAACCCTACCACTGCAAATGAATTTATGATGTTGGTTATAATAGTGAGTAGTAAGCCCAGTGTGCATAAGCAGCTCTTTGTGTCAAGAAATGCAAGGCAGGCACTTTACAACTGGACAAAGGCAGAACACTGATGAAAAGGCAGGATTCAATGCATTTACAAGTGCATGAATAGTTTACTTAAGGATGCTCATGCTAGATATGGTGAGATAAGTCGGAAATTCCAGAACTTGGGTCATGGGGGCTGGAAGATCAGGAGTTCAAGGAGCTTACCTACAAAGTGAATTGGAGGCCAGCCTGGGCTACAAGAGACCATCTGTAAAAATAAGCAAGCAACTGGGCTGGAAAGACGGTTTAGCGGTTAAGGCGCCTGCCTCCTAAGCCTAAGAACGCTGGTTCCAATCTCCAGCCATTCCAATCTCCAGGTCCCACGTTTAGCCAGATGCAAAGTGACGCAAGGGTGCAATGCCTCACTTGATCACAAGGGGGCGCACGCATCTGGATTTCATTCACAGCAGATGAGAGACTGCTGGCTTGCCCATCTCTGTCTTCATCTCCCTCTCTCTCTCTCTGTCTCTCTACAAAAAAAAAAGAAAAGAAAAGAAAAGAAGAGAAGAGAAGAGAAGAGAAGAGAAGAGAAGAGAAGAGAAGAGAAGAGAAGAAGAGAAAGAAGAGAAAGAAAGGAAAAGAAAAGAAAAAGCAAGCAACCAAGCAAAATGTACCTATAAAATAATGAACAAGTAAATGTCTTTACTCAGTGCATACAAAGTAATGCACATGGCATTGTAGCAGTTTCTTCCTATCCTGTCCATGGAATATTGAATGAGAGTGCACATGAGAGGCTGGAAAATTAATATTTTTTTCTAGAATTATACTATCTAAATTTTGTTCTTATATATGTCAAATGTTCACAATGATTTTCATGTGTCTCTGCACTAATATTTCAACCTTATATGATACATATTGCATCATGTATGAACCATGTTAGCTAGCCTGAGAATCAGAAGGACTAAGATTTAGGTCAGAGCCATAATGATTTATGAGAATGGGAGAAAAATGTCAAATTCTTGGGTTCTTACTGACAGATGATCATTTAAACAACTAAACAAAAAACTGAGCAGATGTGGTGGGAATATCAGACACAGGAGGGCATGAAAGGCAGAAGTCAGTGGTCTGGTGTAGAACAAAGGAGTGGGAAGAAGGAAAGAAACAATCCTTGATACTGGCTGTATGAACTGATGCAGCCAGCCTTTTTGGAGAAGGTGTATTTGGATTTCATCCAAGTCATAGAATGTGCACTTACTCATATCTTGTTATTCAAAACAGTGGTTTTGTTCCAATGAAGAGGACGTCAATGAAAGAGCGAATCTATAGATAAGATTAGCAATAAATTAAGAAGGGAAGCATATAATACATGTACATTTATATGTGTGTGAATGCATGAGTGTGTGTGTGTGTGTGTGTGTGTGTGTGCATGTGTGCTGAAGAACACAAAATATGACAACTGTTTAAAATATATGTGAAAACATGGAAAGCTGAGTGGTTGGTCTGGTCCATATGTAGCACTAAAGAGAACCGAGACACCTTAGGAATGTTTTCATGTGCTAAGAAGTCTTATGGACTCTTGGGTCTGTATCTTCACTGCCTTTTAGAGGCTGCTACATAGGACCAAAGCATTTCCTTGACCTGCAACTCCCTTGGGATTGGAGAGATTGAAGTGAAGTAAAAGGAGACTATTCATTACTTTTCAACAGAACACAATCCGATTAGAGTTTATGAGAATGGCAATCCTACTTTCTTATGAGGCTTCAAAAGGACTGTGAGAAAATCATAATCATTAACCATTTTTAAAAGTCATTTCTATGATGAAATCTTTATAGCACTCAGAGTCAAATTAGTAGACCTCTGGCATTAGATAAGGAAAACCTTTGTTCTTTTACTATTAACTGACATTTTTCTGAAAATTTGAATCTATGCAGACATACAAGAAGTATATATTGAGTGCCTATAGTATTCATTTGAATAAATATGTGTGGAAGTAAGATGTTCTATTTTATATCAGGTTGATGTAAAACAGCATAGCCCTTCTATATATGTGGTGCATAAATGCCATGTGAGAAATGAACAGACAAGTATAATTGGAATTTTAAAGTAGAAGCAATATTTCCATGTACAGCAAATGGAAAATTCTTCCTAGATATGCTGACATTTGACCTTGGCCTTTGATGTTCAATGGTTGTAGAGATTAGGAAAAAGAACATTTTTAGTAAAACATACATTTACTGGTTTTCTGGCATTTACATGATCAATATGCATACATGTATGATTATTAAAGTGTACTTTTAAATCAACAAATACATTTACATTCCTATCAGCTTTAAAAACTATATTTAATTTATTTCTACATTTAACATCAATTATATTTTACAATTGAGGAATCTCAGTATGACTATAGCTTAAAGATGGGGGCAGTGAAACTGTAAACTTGGGAAATATTTTCAGGAGGAGCAAATGACATACAGATGATTTTCTTTGCTATTCTATCTGAACACTGTTGCCACATCTATCTGTACATTTTGTTAATTACTTTTCATGTGGTCCTAGAAAGGAAGAAAAATGGTAATAAATAATTTGGTTGCTATAGAATCTCATATAAATGAATAGTACTCTAAGGAAACATGGTTGATAATAAATTGAACAGTATTTTTCATTTATTTTTATTACTGGCATACTTACTATGGATACATCATGTGTTGGTAGCATATTTTCCCTTGTCCTTGCCCTCTGGTGGCCCTCCTCAATGAAGTTGCTGGTATTCCCCATGGGGTTGTGGGTTTTGTGTTGTGAGAGCAGCAGTCAGATGGGGGGAAGTAAAGATTCTAGGTATGATGTCCCAATGTGTGGGTCTTACAATCTTTCCAACCTCTCTTCTGCAAAATTCCCTCAGACATGGTGGGTATGTTTTAAGACTACTTCAGTGATGAGCTCTTAGGAGCCTCTGGATCTCTGATTTGGTAGGTGTTGAGTATCCTCAGCATCTGCCTCATTCACCCTGGCACTGACTGTCAGGCTCAACGTGGAAGCAGCACTCTTGCTCATCTCACCAATTCATCTGGGGGATCAGCTGGGCCTGGCTGAAGTGTGAGGGGTGGCTTATTGCCTCAGGGTTCACTGCCTTCTGAAATGAAAATACAGATTCTCCAATGGAGAGTGAAGTTACCATAGATTAAATGGGGTAAGCATTATTAATTTAGGGAGAATTTGGTGGATGTAAACCCTATTTAGCCAAAGATTAGTGGGAGCTTGGCATTGGAGAGCATAATCTTTGTCTCCACAGGATTCTGACATGGCTTGTAGTTCCAGGTATGGGTTCCTTTTCACTGAGTGGATTGCTTAACCAATCAGAAAGATATTGGTTACCTACTCAGGCTGTGGGCCATCATTGCACTGGTATGTACATCTTGACAGGTTGTTTGCTTCTGAGTAACATAGACCCCTGGTTGCTCACACAGTTGTTAGACCCAAGTAGCTTATGTAGCACTTTCCATCACTTGAAGGGCTAACTGTCTAGGGACTGGCACTCTTCTGGAGTCTGGCCAGGTTTCTCAGTATTCAGTGTTGGCAACATATGGTGCCTTCAGAAATAGGGTCTTAACATTTAACTCAGGTGGGTGATCACGTGCTTTGACAGAAGCCTGTCTTATGTTGAGGACCTCATAGGTCTCACTGATTAGCAGCTCACTGTGGGTAGCAACTGATTTCTGGTATTGGAAGTTACAGGGCAGAGTCAAAAAATTTGTTATTATTAAGAACATATTTTGTATGGTTACATCATGAGTTGTTACTATCTTTTCCCTTCTCCCTGCCCACATTCTGCATGAAGTCCTCCTCAGTGGGGTTACTTGTATTTCCCAGAGGGTTGTGGGGTGTAGGCACTGCCTCTGGCCATGACATCCCAATCTGTGACTCTTACAGTATTTCTACCTCCACTTACTCAAATTTCCCTGAGCCTTGATGGGTTTGTTCTAAGTCTACTTCAGTGATAGTTCTTGTGAGACTCTGGATTTCTACTATGGTATGTACTGAGTATCATCAGTGTCTGTCTCCTTCACCCTGGTGCTGCTTGTCAGGCTCAGCATGGAAGCAGCACTTTTGCTCGTCTCTCCACATCCTCTGTGGTTTTGCCTGGGCCTTGACTGAGATGTGAGGGATGGTTTATCTACTTGGGTCTTGCTACCTTCTGAAAAAGAAAAATAGGTTCTCCAACAGAGAGTAAAGTCATCACAGGTTAAACGGGGTAAGCATTATTGAATTAGGAAGAGTTTGATGGATGTAGCCCCACTTTTAGGGAAAGACTTGTGGGAGCTTAACATTGGAGAGCATAATCTCTGCCTCCATAGGACTCTGGTCTGGTTCGCAGTTCCAGATATGGGTTCCTTTCCACTGAGTGGATCTTTTAGCCAATCAGATAGCCATTGGTTACCCATCTAGAATATGTGCCACTGTTGCACTGGTATGTAATTCTTGTCAGACCTGATTTTTCTGAGTAGCACCAAAAAAATAAAATAAAATAAATAAGGTTAGGCTTCATCCCACTCTCTCCACAGACCTTCTTTTCAGGCACTCCCCTCAGATTCCTATTAAGGGTTACATATTTTAATCTACCTAAGGATAAATTTTTTCTAGGGTGCCAGTTCATTTTGGGTTAATT
Source organism: Orientallactaga sibirica (assembly GCA_036365145.1). NCBI lineage: Eukaryota > Metazoa > Chordata > Mammalia > Rodentia > Dipodidae > Orientallactaga > Orientallactaga sibirica. The sequence goes on from JAEOAD010000154.1 coordinate 5,046,830, forward strand.
TTGTGTTTATTTTCCCCCAACTTCCCCTTTCCCTCCCCTAAATCATTCCATTCCTATTGTCTGGGGCTCCAGTTGCCTATCAGGTATGTCAGGTTAGGAACCACAGATAAGTGAGAACACGTGGTGTTTGTTTTTTCTGTGATTGTGTATGTACATTGAGTATGATCCATTCCAAGTCTGTCCATTTTCCTAAAAAAATCATTCAATCATTTTTGTGCTGCTCAGTAGAATTCCATTGTGAAAATGTACCATGGATTTTTTATCCATTTGTCCAATTATGGGCACCTGGGTTGACTCCAATGCTTAATTGTTATGAGTTGAGCAGCTATAAACATCGTTGAACAAATATCTCTTTAGTAAAACATGGAATATTCAGGGAAAATGCCCAGTAAGGGAATAACTAGGTCTGTTGGTAGTTTTGTGTTCAGTAATCTCCATATTGATTTCCATAGTGGTTGTACAAGTTGCATTCACACCAACAGTGAATGAAGTTTCCTCTTTCCCCATCCTTTCTAACACTTGTTATTGTTTGATTTTTTAAATGACTGCCATCCTTACTTTAGTAAGGTGGAATCTCAGTTTATTTAAATTGCATTTCTCTGATGATTAGGGATGTTGAACACTTTCTTAGTGAGAGCCCCTGTTCAGATCTCTGACCCATGTTTTGTGTGGGTTGTTTGATTTTTTTATTGTTTAGTTATTTATAGGTTCTAGATATTAGGCCTCTTTCAGTGGTTTAGCTGGTGAAATTTTTCTCCCATTCTTTGGCTAATCTGTTGGAACCAGTTATGGTATGTTTGTCTATGCAAAAGCTTTTTAGCTTTATGTGATCCCATTGATTGAGTGATGTCTTAATTTCTTGGGTTACTGGGGTTGTCCAGGAAGTCCTACCCCACATATTGTGGAGAGTTCCTCCTATTTTTTTTTTTTTTTCCAGTAGTGGAAGAGTTTCAGATCTTATATTGAGGTCTTTAATCCTTGGAGTTGACTTTTGTATATGATGAGATGAGTTAGTCTAGTTTTATTTTTCTACAGGTGGTCATCCAATTTGTCCAGCACCATTTGTTGAAGATGCTGTTTTTTCTCCAGTCTATGTTATTTGCACCTTTGCCAAAGACTAAGTAGCTGTACCTACCTGAACTAAGGTCCAGGTCTTCTGTTCCATTGCTCTATATTTCTGTTTTATGTCAGTACCATGCTGTTTTGCTACAATGGCTTCTAATATGGCTTTAGATTGAGTATGGTGATTACTCCAGAGGTGTTTCTTTTGCTGAGGATATGATTGGATATCTGAGACCTGCTGTCATATGAATTTTGAGATCTTTTTTTTTTTCTTTCTCTGTGAAGAATAATGCTAAAATTTTTATTGGTATTGGATTAAATCTGTATATTGCTTTTGGTAGAATTGTCATTTTCACATTATTAATTCTACCTGTCCAAGAGCATGGGACATGTGTCCATCCAATCAAGTCCAATTAATTTATTTCTTGAGTGTTTTTATGTTTCCATTAGGTAGGTGTTTCACATCCTTGGTTAATGTTATTTCAAGGTATTTAACTTTTCTCGGACTATTGAAAATGGGATCACCTCACTGCTTTATTACTCTGTATATTTTTCCTTCATATGTAGAAAGGCTACTGACATTTGTGTGATGATTCTGTATCCTGACACTTTGTTGAAGGAATTAATCATCTTTAAAAATTTTGAGACAGGGACTGTCAGGTCACTTATATACAGAATCATGTAATCTGCAAATAGGGCTAACCTGAATTCTTCCTTTTGAATTTGTGTCATGTTTATTAATTTATCAAGTCTTATTGTTTGGGCTAGGACATCGAGTACAAGGTTGAAGAGCAGTGGTGAGAGTGGGCAGCCATATCTTGTTCCCAATCTCAATGGAAACACCTAGAGTCTGTCCTTATTAAATTTTTTTTTGGGTTTTAGGTGCTTTATACACAGCCTTTATTTTGACGAGATATAAACACGCCATGCCTTTTCTCTCCAGTGTTTTGATCATGAAGTGATTTTTGTTTTTCATCAGGAATATAGACTAATAGTTTTCTTGTTGTATCTCTGTCTGGCTTTGGTATCAGGGTGATGCTAGCTTCATAAAAAACGTTTGGGAGCATTTCCTGTTCTACCCTTATATGAAACAGTTTGAGAAAAATTGGTTTCAGTTCTTCAATGAAGGTTTGATAGAATTTGGCCATGAAGCCATCCGATCCTGGACTTTAGTTGTTGTTTTTTTACTTAGGAAGATTTTTAAATTTTTTTTTAAATTATTTTTTATTTATTTTGGGGGAGAGAGACAGAGAGAGATAGACAGAGAGGGAGAGGGAGACAGAAATGGGCATGCCAGCAGTCTCTCAGCTGCTGTGAATGAAATCCAGATGCGGGTGTCTCCTTGTAGGCAAGTGTGGCATTGCGCCCTTGCCACACTTTGCATCTGGCTAAACGTGGGACCTGGAGATTGGAACTGCTGGACATTGGAACTAGTATTCTTAGGCTTAGCAGGCAGGTGCCTTGGCTGCTAAGCCATCTCTCCAGCCCATCTTAGGAAGATTTTGATTAACTTTTTGATATTTTTTCTGATCCACCCTGTTAACTTGTGTCTTTTGACGGGTGAGTTAAGACCTCAAATATTTCAGGTTATAATTTTTGTGAGGTTTGATTTAATCCTTGCCATGTTGGGGTACTTTATAGAGTTTGGTATTCTCTTAGATTTTGTTCTGTTTTCAGTGTGCTCTAGTTTTGGTTATTGTAATCTCCTTCTTTTTGGCTCTTAAGATTGTTTGCCTGATTCTTCTGTGTGGAAACTCCATAGCTTTGTCTTTATGTTCACATGATCATACCACTGCCTTTTATCATGAAAAGTTTTCCTTTCACCATCTATTATGATAGATACTTTTGCTGGGTACAGTAGTTCGGATTGGAAGCAATAGTTTTTCTAGACTTTGAAGTGCTCAGTTCCAGGCCCCTACTTGGCTTTCAGGTTTTGCATGGAGAAATCTTAAGTAATTCTTATGGCTTTGCCTTTGTATGCAATGTGTTGTTTCTCTCTTGCTACTTTGAGCACTCTTTCTTTATTTTCATTGTTTAGAGTTTTAATGATGATGTGCCTTAAAGAGTTTCTTTTTTGGCCCAGTCTGTTTGGAGTTCTCTTAGCTTCTTGTATCTGGTTGTACACTCTGCTGAGAAGGTGAGAAATTTTCTTCAATAATTCTGTTGAATAAGTTCTCCATGCCTTTGACCTGAATTTCTTCACCTTTTGGTATTCCCATGATCCAAATGATAGGACATTCCAGGGTATCCCACATGTTTGTTTGCATTTTTTTGAATTTATCAAATTTTTGGACTCCCAAACTCTTCTGTAATATCTTCCAGCTATGAGGATCTGTCTTCCACATGATTGATACTGTTCTTGAGTGTTCCTAGAGAGGTTTTCATTAGTTCAATTTGGTTTGTATATTCTGTTGCCTCTTTCTGTATAGTATTAATTTCTTTGTCAAGTTCCAATTTCAGTTTTTGTTTTGATTTTCTTAATGCTTATTATTATTCATTCTTGCATTCTTATGTTTACTTATGTCTTCATTAAGCTTAACCAGCTGGTTATTGAGAATCTCTATTTTGGCTCACCTTCAGTTCATTTATCTCTCTTTTGAAGTCACTCTGGTTTTCATCTATTAGTGAAGGCAAATGTGTGGGTTTCATTTATGCAATTATTGTTTTTTGGATGATTTGCTGCCAGTTCTGCCATTTGCTTGACCAGGATCTCATATCTTCTGTTTTTATTTTGGGGTTCTTTTCCTGTTGCCTCTTCTATGTTTTCATTGTAGATTTCCACTGTGGCACTAGGCAATAAAAATTAACAGATCCAACTTTCCATGATATATATATATATATTTACACAACACTCATGACAGTCCTTTCATACTGGAGCCAGGCAGAAATTGTCAGCACCACACCATGATAAAATGTTGGATACTCTCACCTGAGGATGACTCTAACATAGGATGGGTGAAACAGGAGAAATATACATGCTGACTGAGATTAATACATGTGCACCCAGCCATGGCTAGCAGGATATGCTTTGTGAGTCACCAGAGAAAAATTGGGAAAGAAGTGAGAAGCAGAAGGTGCCCTGGTGTGAGATCTCTTCTCATACAGAAAGCTGCCTTAATGCTACAAATGTACGGTATTATCCCCCATCTCTCTCCTTCCTTCTCCTTACATACCTATCACATTTTTTTTGAAATACTGGTTCAATATGTGGTCCAGGCTTCCCTGTAACTGTATAGCACAGGTTAACTTTGAATCCACAGTCAGCCTCCTGCCTCAGCCTCCCATGAACTGAGAAGAAAGACATGAACTTCCACTCTTGACTCCTTATTTCTTGTCATTTTTTTGCCTGAAGTTAATTGCATGCACTAATGGTTTGAGCAAGCCATCTGAAAGCCCTTCTGGCTTGCCTCGTGCTCACTAGTCCCTTTATTATTCCAATGTTCTAATCACTTCTATAAAGTGTGTTCTGTGTTTTCCTGACATATTATATGGTATGCCCTTTAGTGTTGTTTAAATCACTGAAAAATCAGGATCCTATAGCAATGGAATGTAAAAGGTTCTTAGAAGAAACAAAAGCATCATATTTAGCATTATGCTCCCTTTGGACACAAGGGAAAAGAGGTGCTTCTTAAACACTTCTTCAAAGAGGGAATGAAAAATAACTATTTCTCCACTGTATAGTATGGCCACACAGTGGGATAGATGCCTGAAAGAACGAAGGGAGGTTGTCTTTCTCAGGTAGGGATTCGACAGCTCTTTAAGCCACTGTTCTTTCCAGTATAGGTGTCCTTCATAAATGAGTCCCATCTGTGAACTGGGAGTCTGAGTGTTACAGTGCCCAAATGATGTCCAATGATTTGATGTTTAAAAATAACTTGCTGGTTGTAGAATAGTTCTCTCATCATAAAATATGATATAGGCATGTGCAGTGGCTCATGCCTGTAATCCCAGGCCTTGAAACCTGAGTCAGGAAGATTACCATGAATTCAAGGTGAGCATAGTCTACAGAGAATGACTTGGTTTTAACAAACTAAACAGGGCATAGAATAGAGCTTAGTGGTTAAGGCACTTGCCTGCAAAGCCTGAGGACCCAGGTTCAATTCCCCAGTACCCTACAGGCCCTGGCATGCCCATTCTCTCTCTTTCTCTCTCTCTCTCTACACACACACACACACATATATGTGTGTGTGTGTGTGTGTGTGTGTGTGTGTGTGTGTGTATTTTCCTCTTTCTCACTCTCAAACAAATAAATAAATACAATATTTTTAAAAACCTAAACATTTACTGGGTGTGGTGGTGAAAGCCTTTAATCTCAGCATGTGGGAGTCAGAGATAGGAGGATTGTTGTGAGTTTGAGGCCAGCCTGAGTGAGTTCCAAGTAGCTTGGACTAGAGTGAGACCCCCACCTTGAAAAAAAAATTCAACTAAACACTTAAAATAAATACGTTAAAAATAAAATAAGTATTCTACTATATATATATACATATATGGTGGAGATATGGCTTAGCAGTTAAGGCACTTGCCTACAAAGCCATGGGGTTCAACTCCCATGACCCACGTAAGACAGATACACAAGGGGCGTACACATCTAGAGTTCATTTTCAGTGGCTAAAGGCCCTGGAGTGCCCATTCTCTCTCTCTCTCTCTCTCTTGCCTATTTCTGTATCACTCTCTCTATCAAATTAATTAATTAATTATATATATATATATATTCATATTCATATAGAAGTCTACGTACACAACACACACAAACACAAACAGGTATAAACTGAATATGTTGTTTCTTTGCAGTAGATCCTGAAGAGGGGTATTTATATTTTTTATTTTTGTTCTTACCATGGCTTATTACACTGATTACTACTACTAATATTAGATCATGGAAAATTACACATGTACACATATATGTACACAAGTATGCACACACATATACCCACCTATACATATATACACAGCACTCATACCTCTACACACAAATGCAAGTCATATATATTATATACATATAAAAATAAATTTATTCACAATATATACATGCACAATGTAGACACACATCTTTATACATGCACACATATGACAAAATCCATATTCATGTACATATATACATACATTGGTATATATGCACTGTAATTTTAACATAATTTGATGTAACTTATCTTTAGTACATTCTTGGTTGTTGCTGTCAATCTGGTTTACAAGGAGGGATTGTGCCTATTGAACTCTGATATATTTCATGTCTGCAAAGCTTCTGAGGCTTTCCTACTTGAATAGGGTCTTGAAATAGTATCGTATTTCTTTCCTGCAAGTTTGGCAGTACCACTTCACTCAATGCACACCTCAAAGTTTCTTGACTGGTAGTGTTTGTTTTTCTGGATACAGATTTTTGTCTTTATCTTGGCATTTCAAAAATATTAGTGCATAATATTTCCCAGTGTATGTTCTGTGTGTTCATTTTTCATCATATTTGGTTCATAGTTTTTACTGCAAGACTCGCTTACTTCTGATGACAGAAATGATGTGTGACAGGTTAGTTTCTTTTGTTATGTTTGCTGTGGGCTTCACATGAAGGATTCATTCCTTGTCTGAACTTCTCTATACCTGCCTGAACGTTCTCAGTTCTTTCTCTAATTTTGTTCTTGTTTTGTTTTTTGATTTTATTCACAAGTACACATTGTCTTCAAATTAAGCTTTATAAAGACTGTATCGTCTATATATCTATAATGACACATTTATAGTATTTCTTAATTCCATATTATCCTTTTCCTTCTCACTGTGCTCTTTCTTTATGATCTCTTATTTGGGCAGCTCAGTCAATACTCCTTTCTCTCTCATGTGGGATGTGTATTAAGCTTCTGAACTCCTTCATGATTGACAAAATGATGTTTTCCAATTTAAGCTCTATCTTGGTAGATAACATCACTATAATGTCATTCAGTCATACAACATTAGCATCCTATTGTGTACATGCATTTTGTCTAAGTGTAATTTCTTCTTTCTTCACAATAATATTTGACACCTGATTGTTTTCACCTCTGAACTGTAGCTTAATATTTGAGTATGCATTTTCTTACATGTCTGGAGAAGAACATGTGTTCAGGAAAGTAGTCCTCCGTGTGCATTTCAGATCAGATTCCTAACAGTAAGGGGGGGGGGCAGAGTTACTACATGCCTTCAGTGTCAGTATTCATAAAGCTAAGGAAGGATGGAAGATCATTGTGAATTTTAGGTTAACCTAGGCTACAGAGTTAAATCTATTTCATGTATGTTGTATTAAATATAATAAGACAATATTATGAAAGATTTGCAGCACTTGTGCTATAAAATTCCTTAAGTTGAAAATCCTCTGTCTTAAGTTGCAAGTCAAGAAGACATATTTCTGTCAGGGTACTTGGTGACCCACCAAAGGTTATTGTTAATACCCTACTGCTGAAGACACCATATGCTGTTTGGATGGAACATGGAAAGACCTGGCTAGAATCTGGAAGAAAGTCAGTCCCCAGACAGTTAGCTTGTCTAGTGCCAGAAGGCTCTACATAAGTGACTGGGGGAAAAAGACCAAGATCTTTCAAAGCAGCTCATGGTCTAAGCTACTCAGCAGCAAACAACCTGACATGATGCTCACACAAGTGCAGTAGTGGCACACAGCCATGGTGGGTTACCAACTGCTCTAGATTTGGCTAATGGATCCACTCAGTGGAATGGAACCCGTACCTGGAATGGGGAAACAAGTCAGAACCATACCCCAAAACAAGCCTGCTCTCCAATATTAAGCTCCCACCAATAGTGGGATAAAAAGGGCCTATACCTATGTATCTTGGACTGACTTCACTCTCCATTGGAGAATCTGCTTCTCTCTTTCACATGGACGCAGAATCTGAGAAGACAATCAGCCCATCATACCTCAACTGGGCACTAGCTGAAGCCATAGAGTTATGGGGGAAATGAGCAAGAATGCTGCTTTCTCAGTGAACCTGGTACCAGCACAAGGGCAAAGGAGATAAACACAATACCAAATCAGATATCCAGAGACACAGTGACTCACAAAACCTCTTCACTGATATAGACCTAAAATGAACCCAACGTGGCTCAGGGAAATACCCAGAAGAGGGGGCGGAAAGATTGTTAAAGCCATGAGTTGGGTGATTATACCCTGACTTATTGTCTCTCCCGCATAACTGATGGCTACCCCCATAAGGCAAGACCCACATAACCTATGGGGAGAGGACAGGGAGAAGGCTATGGTATCATCATGGCTGTAGATATACTATATACATAACTAATAAAATATATTTAAAAAAAAGATGTTTCAAAAGAGGCAAAGAGGTATATCATTAAAGAAGATTCTAACATATCTGAAAAAAAAAAGGAAAGAAAGAAGAAAGAAAGAAGGAAGGAAGAAGAAAGGAAAGAAAGCAAAAAGAAGAAAGAAAGAAAGAAAGAAAGAAAGAAAGAAGAAGAAAGAAAGAAAGAAAGAAAGAAAAAAAAGAAAGAAAGAAGAAAGAAAGAAAGAAAGAAAAAGAAAGAAAAAAAGAAAGAAAAGAAAGAAAGAAAGAAGAAGAAAGAAAAAGAAAGAAAGAAAAGACAGAAAGAAAGAAAGACAGAAAGAAAGAAAGACAGAAAGAAAGACAGAAAGAAAGAGAAAGAAAGAAAGAAAGGAAGGAAGAAAGAAAGAAAAGAAAAGAAAAGAAAAGAAAAGAAAAGAAAAGAAAAGAAAAGAAAAGAAAAGAAAAAGAAAAAAGAAAAGAAAAGAAAAGAATAGCAAAGAAAGGAAAAGAGGGAGGGCTGGAGAGATTGCTTAGCAAGTAAGGAGCTTGCTTGCAAACCTACCGACCTGAATTTGATTCCTCAGTACCCAAGTAAAGTCAGATGCACAAAGTGGCCCATACATCTAGAGGTCACGCTAGAGGCCCTGGTGAGCTCATTCTCTCTATCTGTCTCTTTTCTCTAAAGACATTCATAGGAACATTGAGGGATTACCTTGTAAGAGGGGTCCTGCAGTGGGTGACATGAAGCCAAACCCTAAAACATTAGGCTCTGGTTTGAAGCTCCCATTATCACAAATTAGTTATAACCTATGTTGAGCTGTTGATCTGGAAGATTTACAAGGTCCCTAAAACAAGACAGGCTTCTGTCAAAGCACTTCATTACTTGCCTGAAGTACAAGTTACGACCCTTTTGCTGAAGACACTACTTGATGCCACTGCTACAGAACATCAAGAGAGCTGGCTGAATCTCTGGAAGTCAGTGCCCTTTTGGTTAGGCCATAGAGTGCTGAACATTGCTACATGCACTGCTGGGGGAAAATGGCCAACAATGTTGTGAGCAAGGAGGGGACTGCTATAGGAAAGCAACCAGCCTAACAAGATGTATACATCTGTGCACACACACTGAGTGAGTTAGGGTCTCACTCTGGCCCAGGCTGACCTGGAATTAACTATGTAGTCTCAGGGTGGCCTTGAACTCACGGCAATCCTCCTACCTCTGCCTCCCGAGTGCTGGGATTAAAGGCGTGCGCCACCACGCCCGGCTTTTTTTCTTTTTTTTTTTTTTTTTTTTTTTTTAACCAATGGCTTTTTGATTGGCTAAGAGATCCCTCTCTCAGTGGAAAGAAACCCATAGCTGGAATTGGGAACCAAGGTCAGAATCCTATGGAAACCAAGATTACAGAGTCCAGTGAAAGCTTCCACTAGATTTTGGCCCAAAGTGAGACTACTCCCGTCAAAATCTCACCAAATTAACAATGTTTATGTTCTTTAGCCTATCCTGATCTCACTCTTCATTGGAAATTCTGTTTTTCTTCCCAAAAAAAAAAAAAAAAAGTGAGAACTGAGAACAACCAAAATTTATTAACAAGACAAGAATAGATAGCTGACACTGTGGCAGGAGATGAGCCATCCGTAGCACAGCAGCCAGGGCCCAGGTGAAACCACAAAATTGGCCAGATGAACAAGAGTGCTGCTTCCAAGATGAACCTGAAAACCTGCATCACAGTGATGGAGACAGACCCCACAGATATTCAAAATGCAGCAAAACAGAAATCTAGAAGTTTCTTAGAGCTCAACACTGAAGTAGACTTAAAGCACACCTACCAAGGCTCTGGGAATTTTGTGGAAGAGCAGGTGGAAAGACTGTAAGAGCCACAGGATGGGAAGAATTATCCAGAGGCATTACCACCCTCCCACATACATACACTGACTGACTCACAACTCATATCCCACAGCTCCATGGTGAATACCAGCAATCCCACTAAGGAGGACCTTCAGTAGAGTCTGGCACAGAGAAAGAAAATGATGGTACCAACACATTGTGTATCCATACAAAGTTTCTATTTAATAAAAAAATATCAAAATAAAGGAAGGAAGAAAAAAGGAAGAAAAATGAAGGTATGAATGAAAAGAAAAGAACAGAAGGAGAGGGAGAAGAGCACCAAGGATACTAATAGAAGTCATGAGTGAGCTAGCTAAAACTCTATACAGAAATAATCTAGTCATTTAATCTAACTATTCCAAACAACTGGAACCAGCTGTGTCACCATCAGCTCCTATATGACTCAGCCTGAGATGCTGCCATGGCTGAATGCCAAATTCCCTGCTTCTGACATCAGGCAGACATCATTTTTCTAGAGACAGAATAAGTTGCTTTTTCCACTGAATATTGGGGGCTAAGCCCTTATTTTTCCTCAAAGATGCAGCCCTATCACTCACCTACATATTATTACTAATATTTGTTATCTAGAACATGTCAGGAAAAAGTATAAAAGTATTAGGATAACATTATTTTGCCTGATATTTAAGAATATGCATAATTTTCTCAGAATTGCTGCTCCTATACTATTCCAGACTTTCCCATTTCCTCTTTTTGGGCTCAACTTATATCTTGTATGCCATTTAACAATAGCCTGTATTTGGAAGTACCTATGAGAAGATTTCCTTGCTGGTTTTGAGTGTTTTCTTGGGTTATGATTTATACCATTACATTAAAAAAAAATAACCTCAATTGTCTCTGAAAACATAGGTGTGTCCTACCATCCATATGGATAGTGCTAGCAGTGTCTAGAAGGACTCATGGGAACAAGGACACTTGCTGCTATTACTACTAGCTTCTTTTCCTGGATTCAGCAATATTTCTTTCACCTTAAACATCCCAAAACACCATGAAGATTATACTGTCTCGACAGACACTGGACATGTAAACCATGTCTGGACTTCTGCAGCAGGGCAGTGAAGGATCAGGTCTCACAGAGAACTTCCTGTCACACTTAACCTTTATGTGTAGCCTTCCACTTCCAAAACTTAAATAGTTCCATGGTGTTGGAGGGAACTGACAAACTGGTGCAAGGCTCTATCATTCTGTGTCCTATAAGCCTGACGTAGGATGATGAGGCAGGGAGTTGCTGCAATTTCACATCTTTACTGGGAAAAAAAAAACACCACAAAATTCCAATGTAGACTTTTCTGAAATGCTCTGAGAAGTACACATTATTATTATTATTATTATTATTATATTACTGAGTTTTAATATTTATATGATAAATTTAATATATATGGTTCAGTCCTTTAATGAATCTATATTATATATGTCAGATGAATATCCTAGAATGGTTAATAGAGTTTTTCTAATTCTAAAACTTTGTCTCACAAATGTCCTAAGAAATCATATGGACATAGAATGCATCAAAAATCTAGTCATCATAGGACAGTGTATTTTGTTATTTCAGTATTAATGAATCCATTATAATGGCAATCATAATATATTACTCAGTTGTTTTGCTTACATGACAGTTTAACTTTGTTATTTTTTTGCTAGATAATCATATGTCTGACCACATATTTTGTTAATTTATTCTCTTGGAATTCTTATTTTTTGACACACACAAACACACACAAACATATATGCTATAATATATAAGTCATTATATACTATTTATAATATATACTCATATCTGTTTTCCATATAATATACTATAATATAATATGTGTTATATATAATATGTAGTACATAGCATATATACAAATTTCATCTATCCTTTAAACTTCTCTGTGTGTGTTTGTGTGTGTGTATGTGTGTGCCTGTTTCAAGGTAGGGTCTCACTCTAGCCCAGGCTGAGCTGGAACTCTATAGTCTCATGGTGGCCTCAAACTCAAAATGGTCCTCCTACGTCTGCCTCCCAAGTGGTGGGATTAAAGGCATGTGCCACAATGCCAAGCTTCCTTTAAACTTTTGTATGTGAAAATATCTAGAAGACATAACCATGAATATATGGATAGCACCCAAACTCACATTCAAAGCTTCTTTCCACACAGGCTGCCCTTCTCCTGGATTCCCCAATATTTTGACCCTCACTACATTTATACTATATCTTAACACGTATTCTACATGCTAATTGATCTAAACCTCTGGATTCTTACAGGATGCTGTTGATTGGTCAGGGATATGTCTTAATATCAGTTATCTAAAAGTATTTTGTTCAAGGTGTTTAACTCTAGAAAGATAGCTTCTCAGTTGTATTTTTTCCTTCTGTAACTTTAACTTTATCCAGTACTAGACCCCACCATATCCTTTTTATTCTCTTGTTTTCTAAACATAACCAGAAGTGTATTTAGATAAGCAAGTGAATTGAATAAATGTATTATGTTCCTTTCAAAAATGTATAAAGATTCTAGGAAAAATGAGATTTTTATGTTAGAAAATTTCAAAAATTAGGCTATACATGTAAATGAAACTGTGTATAAAGCGTTTGACATGCAAATATGAGTTCGTGAGTTCAGATCCATAGAACCTACATAAAGACAGACACTGCAGTGGGACTCTGCAATCCCATGCACCTGTTGTGAGGAAGACTGAACATAGGGTGAACAGGACACCCTGATTCAAATGAGGTAGAAAGCAAGGAGCAACACCTAAAATTGTCCCCTGATGTCCACACACACACACACAGTGGCATGCCTGCATGCCTATATGTACATACATAAAGATGCACACACTAAATGCATAACACACACACACGGAAATTTAGAAAATTCACAGTTGTTGATGTATGTGAGACAATCATTGCAGGCTTACATTCCAGCACAATTTAAGGTGTGAATCAAAACTTCTCTGGGATAATTTACTGTTTTTTTCTCTTCTGGTCACTCCTGAGAAACCAGGAATCACTCCTTAAAGAAGTATTAGTCATAGCAGACACATTGTCTCCTGTTGAGTGCAATTACAATGAATAATTTCATACAGTAACACTGGAAAAATGATAAAATGCTGCATGGCTTCATCTTTGCCACATTGCCCTATCCACATCCAGACTCACTCATCATAAAATGGCAAATGGCCTATTTGCACTTTGGTTTGTGGAGGAGCAGGCAGAACTGACACATTCTTGAATTTCATCTATTTCCAATCAAATACTCTACATAGACTTGGCTTCCCCCAGCTGCCTGAGCCCATCACTATGTTATATATTCCCTTTTCATTGCTCCATCAGAAAGCTATAGGTTTGAATGGCATGAGTCAGCCACAATTTCGCTTATGAAAGGCTTTATAGCAACTTAAGATATTGTTTTCCGATTGCACTACATTGTGTAACTCATATACCAGGTCTGCCTTCACTCCCAACAGGACTCCTTAGGTAGATAATAATATATTTGAATAGGAAACATTCAATCAAACATATTTACCCACACAGTAATTGAATGACTGCAAGTAGAAGATAATTTTCTTATTATTAATCCTGAACAGTTTAGGCCTTCCAAATACCTGTACATTGCCAATATGCATTCAGTTTCATTGAATTCTTTTCTCTCTCTCTCACATCTGGTTATTTAATCTTCTGCCAACATTGTGTCTGTGAAGCATATTTTTCCAGCTATGCCCACTCAGCTTTCAGACTATTGATGTTTTCATAGAGAACAGTGCATGTGTCTCAAATTATAGCTATTGATCTATGTTTGTTTGTTAACGCACACAGTTGTTTAGTTAGTGTTCTAGCTAGTCTGATTGTAGATGTATAAATAACAAGAGACAATGGAAAAAGGCACTTCTTTTTGATATAAATCTCATTGTTGAATGAAGACAATTTGAATGTAAAATGCATTGGAATCAATGTTTCTTTAGATATGAGTTAACTTCTTCTACTTTTCAGTATCAAATGGAAGTAATGGGATGTGGAGCTATAATAAAAATAATTTAATCTTTCAACAAAATGAATCTTTTTATTATGCTGTGTCAAATTTCCTTTTTCTTCTAAAAAGCTTGTCTATATATGCCAAGATTTCTTCATATTTAATAAACACTATCAAAACACAACTTAATCTTTTAGTTGTCATGAAGTAAAGTTTCTTTTTTATGAGTTTTTTGAATAAAATCACTCTGATATTTTGTTATATGGATTACATACACCTATACTAACAATGTTTACAGTGGAAGTCATGATTTAAATGGCTTTAGTAGAGGTAATCTTGGCATGTGTCATTTGCAACAAATCTGTCAAGAAGTAGTGACACACAAACAGTGTCTTCATTGTGTCATCTTTGTGTGGCAAGCTAGAGGTAGATGTAGGGAAAAGTAAGGATGCCATTTGACAGAGAGTTAGCACAAAAGCTCATATTTAAGTAAAGCCATTGCTAAACATCCAAAAGAGAACACTGCAGTTAAAACCAAACACCTCAGAAACTGAACGTGTTAGATACTTTCAAACTGAGTACTTCATATTATTGATACCTGAATGCTTATGTTGAGAACTGTGTCCCTTCCACCCAGGGGTGGGAAGGAAGTTTATACAGGGAACCACAGTAATTTTCTGATACTCTATGACTGGATATGGTCACACCAACCCAGCCTGAGGTATCACAACCTAGATTACTTGGAAGAAGGTCCATGCTCAAGAACATGCTGTGTTTAAGCATGGTACAGGGTAAAGTAAGGCTGCAAAGGCTTGAATTTGAATTGGTCCTTCCATTGTCAAAAGGGAAACACGTGTGCAAGTCACTTGCTACTCTGAGCTCTTTCATGTGTATGTAAAAAATAATCACGCCTGTTTTAAAGATAAAATAGATGATACAAGGAGTTTGAAAAGTTGTTAAGAACTAAGCACAAACCATTAAATAAATTCCCACTTTCACTTCCCAAGTCGAATTCCATTTGCTTCTGGAAGACAAAGCCACCATCTACAAAAGGAAGCATAGGCACATGAGGGATCCCATAGAGGAGCCCTTGCCACACTAGGCCCAATGTGCGACTGAGGGCCAGAGGTATACAGCAAAGATTCAGGAAGAGGGAGGCATCCAGGCAGAAGGGCTAGCATGTGCAAGGCAGGCAGCAGACAGAGGCCAGTGTGTGCAACATCAGACAGAGCACAGGGGGACCAGCATGTGCAAGGCCAGCAGCAGACAGTGCATAGAGGGGCCAGTATGTTCAAGACCAGACATATCACAGTGATTATCAGAAACTGTAAATGAGAGATACACAGTCTCTTTCTGGGGAGGTGGGAAGATTATTAATAAAGCCATGAATCCCTAACATCCTGCAGGCTTTTGACATCGTGGTGATGAGCTTGAATTTTGCTTGTAATTATGGGTTTTGGGGATTGCTGCCCAAAGGCTGATGTGGTTTGGTCTCCAGAGAGGTACCTGGTGGGAATTTTACAAGGTGGGCATTGGGGATGGATAGATGGATCTGTGGGTAAGCACATTTGTCACATAAGGATGAGGGCCTGAGGTGGCCTGAGTTTGAATCCTAGCACCTACATTGAAAGCCAGGTGTGGCCACACACTCCTGTGGTGGAATGGACACAGGAGAATGGCTGTGACTCTCTGGGCAGCTAGTATGACCAAAACATGGTAGTTCCAGGTACAGTGAGAAACTCTATCTCCAGGAATCATGTAGATAAGCAGTAGAGAAGGACATCTGACATTCTCTGGCCTTTGGGTGTGCACAGAGGGCACATGCATCTGCACACACACACACACACACACATACATAAACACAAACAAAAACACACACATCAGAGTCTCATTGTGGGTGGGAATAGCCTAACAAATCATGTTTTGTCCTTCTCTGCAGAGATCAACTGAGGCCTTTTGGTCCCCACATTGAATACCAATAGCCCCACCAAAGACCCTCAGCAGAATTGGGGTGGAGGAGAGGGAGTGTATGTGTGCAATTTTTTTTTTTATTAAAAATCAATAAACTGAAAAATATCAGAAAAGAGTTTGGGCCTTGTGGAAGGTTTGCTGGTGATGAATGTGTGACATTGGAGGGTGTCAAAGGAGCCTATAATTTTGTTTCTCTTTTCATTCCCACCCATGAGAGTAGTGACTTTTCTTCACTGCATGCCTTCATGATCATGTGCCACCTCACACTCAAAGCATTCAGGCTAACTGCAACTCCTTAAAACATTAGGCAAAACAACTTCTTTTTTTCTGTTTATACACTGATTCCTTCACCGATTTGTTACAGTGAGGGAAATCTGACTAACATAATTCCCAAAACAAATATTGTAAGATTATAAAGTATTTACAATATTAAAACTATGATCACACATGCATATACATATATATATATATATATATATATATATATATATATATATATATATTTTCATCTTCTTATACAATTCTTATCAGGAAAGTAGAAGCCCATGTTTAATTTTCCCTTACTTCCTCTGTTTACTCTTATCATTCATTTACTTTGGGGAGGTACAAGCTCCACTTGTCTCTTGGGAAAGTTTATGTGGGAAAGAAATTACTTCAGAAAATTCACATCAAAACCTTTATTCAAATTAATTTTGATAGATCATTTGTCCATTTGTAAATTCCATTTGGAAGCTTTTGTCCCGTAGACTTTTGGAGGTCAATGTACATCTTCCAGGTCTCAGTGCTGCCATGTGAAATCTCAGGGCTTTTGTCCTTCTGTCTTTTTTTTTGGATGTAAAAGCATAGAGCATTTATTCTGCAGAATTAGCCAGCATGCTGGAGTCAACCACTTCTACAAAATGGTGATGACCAAAGGAGCTCGCAGGCTCCCTTTTAAGCACAGCTAAAGGAATTTTTGGGCTTTTGTCTTTTAACATGATTGGCTAATTTGAACAGCAATTGCACTTGTGGTTTTTTGATTGGTCTTAAGGTTTTGGTGGCCAGGTCTAGGGGAATTTCAGGCAAAGGAGGTATCCTCCTAATGTGATTGGCTAAGCAAGCAGCAATTATGTTTGTACATACTCAGCCCCCAGAGTTCACCCCTCCTGGAAACTGAAACTTTGGCCTAGTCAGGGCAGCACTTTACTGAAACCTGTCATGGCCTCAGTTTGGTCCCTTCATTCCCCCCTTGAGTTTGGTTCCAATTCAAATCCTTGAGATGAATCTAAAGGTTGGAACTGTTGTCTCTGAACCACTAATTGTACTCAGTGATCCTTAACAAATTTGACCAAGGAATTAATAATACAGGGCCCACAAGTGAGGGCAAGCAACAAAAGGATAAGGGGACCTGTTAGGGCAGAATTAAAGTTGTTAGCCAGGGGACCAGTTAAACATAGATTTGTACCAGCTTTGAGTTTTTTTATAACACCAGAATGGTTAATATAGAAACAAGATTTTTTTCTTTAAAGCAACACAGACCACCTCATTGTAGGAATAGTAGGTCTAAATCTTGTCTGTTTAAGAACCAGCGGGGCAGGATGTGGGGTATACATTTATATAACGGGTACACTTGGCTTTTAACAGGGCAAAGGGAAGGAGTTCCATCTGTCCCTTTCTGGACTCTAGGGTTGATTTAATTAAAGTCTCCTTTAAGGTCTAATTTATTATTTTTTTATCTGTCCTGAACTTTGGGGATTATAGATGCAATGTTTTTTATTTGATCCCCAATGTTTTGTGTGGGATCAAATCCTTACCACTTATGGGAGTATTCCTCCATGCCGCTGCTTAAGAAATTTGTGAAGATGAGTTCTGGATTGGAATAAATAAACACTTTCAAGCTAGAAAACTGTGTCTCTTAGTTATTTGACATCTTACCGGATTAATACTTCAGAAGATCTTCACACACAGCCATCCCTGTTGTTCCCTTTTCCTTCTTCTGTGGGCCCCGTTTAATAGTGGACTTTCTCACTTGACTTTTGAAATATTTTACATATTTCTTCCCATTTCTCAGTCATTTCAATGCTGCTCTCTAAGATATTTTTCTCAATTTAACTTTTATCACTCCTATTTATTTTTATTGTGTAATAACACACATTTCAAAAACTTCTGGCTCATTTTTTCTTTTCCTGTTTATATAATCTTGTTCTCTTTTTGTGAATGTAATATTGTATCTTATCCACAAATATAAGTTATAAAAGACATGAGCTAGGCAACAACATGTATGCAGACAAATGGCTGGCATTGGTGTTTCATACACCCTTGTGATGTTGTTTGAATAATAAATTCTGTTCTCAAATAACTGAATATCTTCTCATTCCTACTTTGTCTCTATCCCATGTTGTTCATCATGTTCAATTTCATTAATTGTCTTCTCTTTCTTTCCATGTATTTCATAATTTTCTTTTACCTAAAACAATATAAAACAAATAGACACTGAACCTTTGTTATTAGGAATAAGGCCCTGATTGGCTGATTAGAAACTATGCACGGCTCAGGCAGGGTATGTTTATCTCTTTTCTCATCACTATAAAAACAGTACCTGGCCAAAAAAAAGTCTTTAAAAAAGGAGGCAAGATTTATTTTTACTTGTGGATTCAGAAAAATCATGAAGAAAAGGTATGTGGAAGCAACTTACATCCTAGAGAGGAGAGAGAGAATAGCTCTGCAGACTTGTTATAACCTTCAAAGGCATAATATCTTTGTCCTTCTCATAGGAATTGGGAGTAAAATAACCCCTGTTTTATAGTCAGCTACGTATAGGCCCAAACAGATAATGTGTTTGGCCTGATAGAGCTGACCAACACAGAGGTTTAATGAGAACAGCCTTGAAATTGAAAGCCAAGAATCGCTGACTCATGTTGCCCAATCAAAAGGTCAGAAGCCCTGACTCACACTGATTTACCAGGCCAGCTGGTTCACACTTTCAAAGTAACAAATGCTTTGTGTACCTCCTCAGCCTATCAGAAGACCCCACACATATCCAAAGAAATCCATACAGTCCTACCCCAAATGTACCCCCAATGGTATAAAATCCCTAATCTAAGCTACTAAGTAGCTACCCTCTCTGTACCCCTACCAGCTAATAAGCCTTCTGCTTGATTGTCACTTTCTCTTCTAATAAACACTGGCTTAACTTTCCCTTCTTCCATGTCTGCACATGCCATCTTTTGTGGGTCACAGGACAATGAACTTCAAAACCAATGTCTTGGTGAGTTTAAGAACCACTGGCGCCTGATTATTTTTTTATTATTTATGTAGCTAGTGTGTATACAGTCATGTTGGTACCATGGTTAACCTCCTGCTTGTACTCCCCCCATCTCTGAAGGGACCCTCCTAGTTTGGGATGCCTGACATTTAACCCCTAAAGTAAGTCCAGCCAGAGCCAAGAAAGGCTCTACTCCATTACAGAACCCACAACACAACCTCTGGGCGACCATACCTTCAAAACAGCTGTTGCCAAGGGGGGTGGATTTCCCAACCAAACCAGAGCATAGGGCTTACTATCAGGAGGACTGAGAAATAAGGGCAAACTGGTTCCCCTTGACTTTGTCTTTATCAGTATCTGTGACTCTTTTTCTTGGTCTGGGAAGGAAAGTTTGAAGTCTATGATCCAGGATCTCAGATATTTTAGAATTGATAAGGAGATTAAGCTATACAAGTGAGAAAGACCACTCCTCATGTATGTCTCATTCCTTATTTTCTGTTTAAAGTCTTTCATTCTAGAGAGGTGACAGCTCACTCCATCCCTGCTTCTCCTCTGCCACCTGTGAGTCATGTGAATTATCATGTATGCACTCTCAAGAATAACCTTTATTTTTCTAGAGGAAGGATAAGTCCTTTGACGTTATTTTATGAATTTAAAATAAATTCACTTTTCACACTCATCTTGAGACACCCAATCTCACATGTTTCTAGTTCCTAAGCTTTTGACAAAGTTTTCAAAAAGAAATGATATCTCTTCTCAATTTTTGTCCAATAGAAGTAATTGTATTTTCTTTTCATTTCCATTCTGTTAAGCTAGTAATCACACATCTCTCCATTAATACAAAATTTTGTCTAGTGGTCTCTCTTGTTTAATTATCTTTGTTTTTCTTGGGTAATTTTTACAGTGGATTTGTCATTTTATAAGTATTTCTGGAAAGAGATGTATAATGTATTTGGTTTTGTTAACAAGTTTACACAGAAGTCTTAGGGAGGGAGGGAAGAAGGACGATGGAAAAGAGAACCAAAGAGAGTAGAGATCTTGAAACATGACAATTTCTTAAAGCACTGCTGTTTCAAACAACAAGCACACCTGTACTTGCCCCTCTGGATGAGCATCCATTGGTGTAGATTTATTTCAAGTTGCTTCTTCAGCTGTGCAGATAGGACTTTAGTGAATTGAAAGGAATTTTTCATTCTAAACATTTTTGCATGTGTTTTATGTCCACTTGAAATTTTATGATACTTGTTTTCTTGTTTTAACCTGAGAAACTTTCTTATGAACTTTGAATATAATAAAGGCATTATTGTTTTACATTAATTTGTCACTGATGGTGTTTTAGATGCCAAAGAAATTCCTAAAAATTTAACTTCCACAACAATCTTTCCAAATTGCTCAAGTTTCTTCTACTATAAGTTACTAATAGAGAACCCATTGATTCTTTCATTATCAGTTCTATACATTTCAGGGCTGAACTCTGATTGCTGGATATGTTAAATTTATTTGTTAAAGTTTGTTAAGACTGAGTAGTGAAATAAGTGTGAATGTAGTTTGAATCTTTTAAGTTTGACCTCCCATAGTGTCTATATGACTTTGAAGCAGTCCCCTAATTCCCCCAAGCTTAGGTTTAGAATAATGAAAATGGGAATAGACTTGTCCTTACATCGTTAGGCAATCATCAGGCATGTAACACATTTGATAAACTAAATGATTAGTGTCATATACATTCATTTGCAAGTGACATGTCATATGAATCCATACATTGGTAGGTGAATTAGCTATAAAAAGTAGAAAAAATAGCTATATTTTGATGGGAAAAATATAGATATATTTCATAATTTATGAAACTGATAATGCTATCCAAGAAAGCCCCAAGGAGAAATACAAGATAATCAACTGAGAAGTGAAAAGGAAGCCAATGGAGACTTGTTGGACCTGGTTGGGGACCAGCTATTTAATAAGGACATCTCCTAATGCTAAAGTCTTGTTTTGTTTTGTTTTATCAGGACAAATATCTCCTAATCTGAATTTAGTGGTATTCTCTGATCATTTTCCCCTTGATATTCACAGTAAAAATACCAATATTAATTTTGTCAGCTGCTATCTAGGGCTTTAATATGCCTTGTTTCCTTTAGAAACAGAGAAAAACACAAAGGTGACTGTTTGGGACTGACATCATGTTTTCTTCAGTTTCTGACTGCTTGGCAGTAATGCCCTGCTTTAGGAGTACAGAAGAGAAATAGGCACACTGAGGAAATAGCAATACTGGGAGAGCTTTGCCTCAGCCTGAGGTGACACATGGGTGTTGAATGAGGAGCATTAAAAATAGTTTATATGATGATCCCAAGAGAGCACAAACATGAAGATGCAAGAGACAGGTCACTCAGGGATTTGCACAAGAAATAAAAAAACACAGATGAAGAAATGGAATAAACCTAAACATGCCCAGATCTGAGAATATCAAAGAAGCTCAGGGGCATGAAAGAGACTTGCTTCTGATCATAGATCCAACCAGTAACAAAGTCATAGATGTATCCTTCAGTCCATTCCTACTTTAATTCTGTATGTGACAAAGGTCCTACATGGTCTCAGGCTGCTCTCCTGGATATCAGGTCACATGCATAGAAGCACACTAACTTATGTTAGAAGAAATTTTCAGCAGTGCTGGTACATATTGCCTATACTTGATGCCACAATGCAAACCATTTCTGACACCAGAAGATTCCAGACTTGTGACAGTCTGGAGTTTGCCAAGCAAACAGTGAAGACATGTCACAAATAACACACTGTTGTGCAGTTCCACATTTCACAAGGAATATTACACAAAACAAAAAGCATAGGCTCCATCTGTACGACTTTATAGTGGACATTGTGTAGGTGCACAAAACACTTTAGAAAACATAAAGTTTATGTTCTTGCACTGTCAATTTTTTCTCATGACTGAGTGAAGCACTGGCAGCAGCTAAAGCTCCAGGGGAACAAAACTAATACCACAGACAAAATGGTTAAGGGATCTTTGTATTGACTAATGCCATTAAAGCTGAGTCATCCTACAATGATGTAATATACTATGCAGATCCATGGAATCCAGTACTACTCTGTCCAACAAACTAGAAGGTTCAGAACAACAACAACAACAAAATAGGAACCATTGAGGCATCTCCAGATCAGGGAAGAACACCTGGGCACTGTCTGGAGAGTTGCTGGTGCCAATTCATGTTCCGAAGCTAAATAACCTTCATGCCCCCCACCCCATGTACCCTTAGCAGAAATGTATACCAACTCGTGAAAATCTGAGTGTGAACTCCCACTATGTGAGCACAATCATTTACCAATTCCACTTTTCTGTTCTGTCCTGTCCTCCCCTGAAGTATTTGGTAATGCTGAACCCATTCAAGTCATCCTTCCTTACTCAGTTTACTGACTCTAAGCCCATCTTCTCTGGAAACACCCTTGAAGAAACACCTGGAAGGGTGTTTGCCAAATTCCTGGGCATTTCTGAATGTAGCAAAGTGGACACTAACAAACCTTTTATTTTTGGTGTGTGTGTGTGTGTGTGTGTGTGTGTGTGTGTGTGTGTGAACACATGTGTGCACATGTTGAGGGCAAAAAACTACCTCTAGTGTTGATCTTTACACATTGACCATCTATATTAAAATACTTATTCATTTATTTATTTGAGAACTAGAGAGAGAGAGAATATGGGTGACCAGGGTCTTCTGCTGCTGCAGAGGAACTACAAATACATGCATCACTTTGTGCATCTGGCTTTACATAGGGACTGGGGAATTGAAACTGGGCAGTCAGGCTTTATGAGTGAGCATCTTTTATGATTCAACCATCTCTCCAGTCTTATTGGCCACCTTTTACAAGACAACGTCTTTCATTGGTGTCAAACTCACCAATTATGCTAGACTGGCTGGCCAGTGAGGCAGTGAAATGTCATGCTTGTGCCAGTGAGACAGAGATATTTATGTCTCTGTCTTACCAGTTCTGAGTTTACTGGCACTGTCACTATACCCAACATGTCACATAGGTTTAGGAGTTATACTGAAGTCCTCATGCTTGTGAGGCAACCACTTCACTGATTGAACCTTCTATAGACCTTTATTTTTTATATGTAAATGTCATTTCTTGGTTCAGATCTCTATTGAAATAAAGAGTAGGAAAAAAAAAGTCATTTCCTCCAAATAATGGGCTTTATATTGGGATTTTCATTCAATTGGAAGCAAGTTAGCAACTAGATTCTTCTTTCAGTGTTTCTGATGTGAGCAATCTTCTTCTCGCCTCCTCTGTGTAAGCCACTATGTCCATAGCTGGTATGTCATATGATTAACCTTTGTTGTCCATTCCATTGGATTGAGAAATGTCTAGGAATTTGGAAAACACCCTTCCATGCTTCATGCCCAAGATCACAAAAACACAGATTTCCCTGACCAGAATTGAGGACATGCAGGGTCTAGTAAGTATTGATTGAGGAACCAATAGAAAACCAGATGGAATTCACTAAGTACTGATGGATAAAAGGAAACTCACTGATAGAACAATTATTGGTGATTTCTTGGTAGCAATTCTCCCTTTGTGTTTCCTCATCTCCTGTGAGATGTCTTGCTTGATTATCTGAGACTCTACCCCTTCCAACTCACCTCACACGAGCTCTTCCTGTGATACCTCCTGTACCTTCTTGGGGTTTGAAATCTTAAAAGATCATGTAAACATCGTCTCACAGTCTGCTGCCTGCTAGAGCCAAAGGCGTTGTCAGCGAGGAGCAGCAGCAACAGTGCAGGGCTGGGCTATGTTTTTGCAAGTACAAGACAGAAAATCCATGTAATTACTTCTGAAGCCCAAGAAGCTGTGCTGTCGACAGAACAGCATGTGTAGGAAGCACTTTGTCAGGCCTCTGCTGACTAATTCCCACTCCATCCGAGGTTGCGTGTGAGTGTAGAGTGCGGGTGGATATGAGCATGTCTGTGTCAGTAAGTCCCACCAGCAGGCCCAGCAATATGGAACACCAAGACTCTAACCCCTTTCTGATTTGCTAGCAATCCCAGCTCTACCTCAGCACCATTCAGAATAAAGCTGAGCAATGGGAGGCCCTTGAAATAGGCTTACAATGAAGCAGAGAGCAGGCTTCTTTTCCTCACATGGCAACCAAGCAGTCAGGCTTATAGCACTGTGGCTCAGAAATCTAGAAAAAATCCAGTTCAGGAAGCAAATAAGCTACAAGCAAGTTCAAGGTTCAGACATCCCCGGAGGAGGGAACACAGACCTTCTCTAAGCAGAGTCTGCATCATTCTGATAAACCACAGGACCTGGAAGATCTAAACACATGCCTGCTGACAGCCCCTTCATTTGAGAATGTGTCAAGTTAGCCTCAGTATTCACATACACTGGGCAGGGATGTCCCAAACAAAAAGGAGTATCTTGTGATGTCAGAAAACACAGAAAATAGAGAGATACACCTATCCCTCAACTTGTCTTAATAGAATGCTGAAACTTTTTTTCTTATGATAATGGGATCACCAGTATCAACTGGGAAAACAAAGGCCCAACAATTCAATGTATGTCTGTAAGTGGATCTACTGTTGGCTTCCTCTGCAATAATGTAAAACTATTTTTATCCCCCAACAGGTATATGTTGTATGACTGACTGAGTGAGTAAATGAATTTCCATAAGTCAAAGATCAGTGGTACTCTACCAAGTTGTACAGAAGACTGGCATTCATTACACAAAACCACATGATTATTTCATTACACAGCTCTCTATAGGTACAATCTTTGTTCCTTATCTTTAGATCAAAAGGACTGTTTACCATCTTGCCCAATCAAAAAAGCCCTGTATGTAACCCACCCTCTATTGTATGTTGAGTCTGTATTGTGTAGCTATGGTAATGTTCCTTCTCAGAAGGAAGAGAGAGATACATGACTCAGCAATCTCAGGAGACTTAGAAAGCTCAGGAAGCTTAGAAAGCCAGGGGATCCACAAGTGCTTCCTTAAATTTATAAAAGCAGTAAACACTGCTGGGAAGAAAAGATTCTCCAGTGGAACTGCACGCAAATTGGGCATGGATGCATCTTTTGTCAGCTACCAGCCATGCTGGCAGTAGGCTTTTCATTGAGGAGGCTTTGTAAGACTCAACCACACTGGTGTAGTAATCCCAGCAAACTCACTGGTTCACAAAACTAAACTTGGGTGGAACTGTCCCCTTGTTCTGTCACTAGTTTCCTGTCTGGGGTGAACAGATGTTTCTTCATCTCTCTCCAGAAAAAATCACCTACAGATTTGCCTTGCAAAGAAGGAACACACCATAAGACAAAGCTTGTGGTTGTATAAACTTAGTTCTCCATGAGGCCGCATGTAACCTTTCCACAGTGTGTAGAATCCTACGATCCACGTACAGAGTAGAGGGCAACCACAGAAGCCTATCCAGGCTACTTCTTCTATAACTTCAGTAGAAATGCTGTATCGTTAATGCATCCTCTTTGCAGCTAGCTGAGATAGGAGGCCAGAGAAGTGAACCTTACTTGACTATCTGCATTTGAGTACCAATTCTCCTGAATCACAAGATTATATCCTTATGGATGGCAGCTATGATACTGGTGAAGACCCATCTCTGTGTGCTTGCAATCATAAGAAATTGTTTACTACATTAGTATACATTAGCCACCCATTACTGTGCCCAGTGCACCACAGGCAATGGTTGAACTGCATGTTTTCTACTCAGGAAACCGGCCTTGCTCCGACATCAAGTTATCTGAGTGGGAACACTCATTAGCTTCAAGCTTTTCCTTTGATAACCTTCACTTTTTGTAAACTTTGTGTCTGCAAATTGTAAAGTTATGGTTATAGAAAAATCACCTAAGTTAGAGGTATAATGCAGCTGTTGTCAGGCAAAGCAAGATTGAACAATTCCCCTTGGTGTGTATGCTGATGTGTCAGGGGAGTTATATATGATTTAAACAACAAGCCACATGAAAAGCATGGCTGCAATTATGAGAACTAATAATGACAATGTTGAATAATTCATAAATAATGAATATATGGTGTTTCTTCACAGGGATTTCTTGAAAGTGCTTGAGTTATGAGGTTCAGAAAGGCAAATACTTCCTCTACATGCAAGAGTTAATGGAGGAATTGAATGAGAAAAAAAACTAGTTATTTTCTCTGCTGTTCCAGGAGTTAATGCCATGAGATAGGGGCTCTACTTCTTTCTCTTGACCCTGGACTAATTTTTGATTTGTTTGTGTTATTTTTCATACTGCCAATTACATTTTTTTTTGGAAAAAAAACCTAACCTAAATAAAAGCTTCTGACCTTTCTCAGTTAGCATTTTAGAATAAGTACTCAAATATCCAATTAAAAGTTTTTCATAAGAATGCTCTGCTCTGAATGTGTCTCTTCTAAGTTCCTGTGTTGAAATTGACTGACCAAGGTGTTACTGTCCCCTTAGAGATTATTATGCTCTGAGGAGGAGAACTCCTCTGTGGGGGGCATGTCCTTAAACAGAAGTGTGAGGACTGGTGAGACTGCTCAGTTATAGGTTCAGTGAAAGATGCTAACTATCCAAGTCTACCAATGGGAGTTTGAATTACCATTTCTCACGTAAAGACTGATGCACAGTGTGCAAAAGTATATGATCGCAACCGACCTGTGGTAAAATGAGGTAGAACTTGAAGAGTCCCAAAGCCCATGGGCCAGTTTATCTGGCCTTCCCAGTGGCAAAACCAGCAAGAGAGATCCTGTCTCCAGGTGGAAAGAGAGGACAAATACCCTGAGGCTGTCCTCTGATCTGTGCACTTGTGCCATGACACATATGCACAGACAAAAATACATATAAACACAATAAAAAGAAGTGTGAAAGTGGGAATGGTTAGATTTCTGACATCTGAGGACACTGAGTAGAGCCTTCATCAGACCCTGATTCTTCCAGAACACAGGCTTCAAACATTACAGTCTCAGAATTATAAGAAATAAATCTCAGTTGCTTATAAGTCGCCAGGTTTGGAGTATTCTGTTAGAGTAGCATAAATGGACTAAGATAAAAACCAAAAATATGTAATGCCCCCAGATTATTTACTTTCCTCACATTAACTTTGGGAAACTTTATGTATACTATATTTGGTCAGGGAAGGTGAAATGAACATTTTTGTTTCTCATTTTTCAGTTGTTTAAAATAGGTATCAGTTTAGCCAGGAAATATTTTTAATTCTGTTTCTTACTTTTGTGACTGTATAAATTTCCAATTTTACATAAGTATGAGAACTACATCTGAAAGTATTAATTCTTGTTTCATGAAAATTACAGAAAGTGTTCATGATCTAGGTCAACAGAAAATGAATAAAACATGTCCACATCAATAAAAATGTCTTCCCATATATTAAAAAGAAAATACTACTTTTGAAATATTTTACACGAAAGGAAAACATCATACCCACAGCCCTGTCCCCAAGGGATATACCTGAATTGATGATGTAGGACATTAAGAAATAAAATGAACAAAGGAGTCATACAACCATAAATGTAGAGATATGAGAAATACCAGGAGAAACAGACAATTAACTGTGAAATTGAAGGCAGTGATAAGTGTTATATTTGTAAAGTCCTAAGAAGGTCAAATGAAAATTAAACCAGACTCCTTCCATCTTATTTCATGCATATGTACTGAAAATATACAATAACAGTAAGACAAATTCTATGGAGGTTAGAAGAGCATATGCCTCACAGATTTCACTTTATATAACTAACGAATCTCCATAAAATGTACATGAGTGTTCTAATGTGTACATTAACGTGGACTCCCTGTATATGTTTTTCTGATGCCTTTCAGCCCTAAATCAACCTGAAAATATTAAAGCACACATGAAATGAGTATTTGAATTTTTTTTTTTCTCTTTCTGTCTGTCCCATGGTGTTTGTGGAGTCTTGGTTATATAAACATCATTCTGAGCCTAAATTTTCCTGAAAAGACAGAATGCTAGCAATTTTTGGAGGTAAACAGAATAGGACATAAGATAGTGTGTAAGAGAGCACTTTTCAATAACTGACCATGGTCACATGTTAGAGCACAATTTTAACAATGTTCTTGAATTATATTAATATAAAATAAATTCTGAATATTTAAATAATATAGGTTGAAAGTATTGACATATATAATTCTGAATCAACCTATCAAAGGGAGTGAACACATCTATTATATCCAGTAGCATCCATACCTTTTTTTTCCTTCCTTTTTAACTCCATGAATATCCTTTCATTGCTGGGTGTTGGACTCAGGGCCTGGAATGTTCTAGGCAAGTACTATACCACTGAGCTATACCCCACACCCTTCCATGCACTTACTAAAGCCATCTCTAGCTGGCACTGACACTCTAGATTGCTTTGTATTTTCTGAAATTTAATATGTGTGGAATCACGATGCAAACTTGGGTATATTTTACTTAAGAGATTTTTATTTTGCTTTGACTTTATTGATTTTCAGTCCTTCTGTTTTATCACTGAGCGGTATTCTGTGGACTTACATGATTTATCCATGTCCACAATGAAATTTGGGTGTATTCTGTGGAGTTTGGGTAGAATGCTCTGTACATGTCTGTTAGGTCTAGTTGATCTATGGTGTTATTGAGCTCTCTTACTTCCATGTTGGTTTTCTGTTTAGATGATGTGCCTATTAATGATAGTGGAGTATTGAAGACCCTGATTATGATGGTTTTGGTGCTTATCTCTGTTTTGTTGTCAAGCAGGTTTTGTTTTATAAACTTTGGCGCACCCATCTTTGATATATATATATAGATAGATAGATTATAATGCCCTCCTGCTGGATCATCCCTTGATGAGTAAAAAGTGGTCATCTTTGCCATTTAGATTACTTCTGGTTTGAAGTCTGTTTTGTCAGATATTAATATAGCAACACTTGCTTGTTTCTTATTTCCATTTGTTTGGAATATCTTTTTTTTAATTTTAGAGAGAGTGTAAGACAGACACAAAGAGAGAGAGAGAGAGACAGAGAGACAGAGAGATTGCCATGCCAGGGTCTCAGCCAATGCAATCAAACCAGACACTTGTGCCACCTAGTGGGCTTGTGCAATCATGTGTGTGGTAGTTTGAATATATGTCCCCCAATATATTCAATGTTTTATTACTTTATAGTTTGCATCTGCAATCACCTTGCTAGAGGCAAGGTCACTGGGAATGGGTCTTAAGGTGTGGTGATGGTTTGAGATTCCATTGTAAAGATATGCAAATGTGCCTAGCAGGAGTTCCTGAAGTGTGCTGTGTGACCTTTTGGCTGTAGTTTTGCTCTGTGTGCTGTGGTGGCTGGTTGGCTTTTCTCTCTCTTGCCTGGTCCTCTGAAGGGCAAGCCGTTTCTCTTGCCATTATGGAACTTCCCCTGGATCTGTAAGCTTCAATAAATAATATCCCTTCCTCCATAACTGTGCCTGGTCTGGAAGTTCATCTCAGCGAACCTGAAGCTGTCTGCTACAGTAAAGTGGTACCGAGGAGTGTGGGGTGAGATGAATCTGACCGTGTGGATATTTGTCTTTTGGAACCTTTGTTTTGGAAGAATGGGCATGGACTTGGTGCTTGCAACTGAAGGTGCCTTCTGGAGTGGTAAGCCAAGTTTTATGGACTATTCTGATGAGAGTTTGAGAATGCTAAGTGCAGACTGTATTGAACTTCGAGGCTTGGCTTATGAGCTTTCTAAGGGGAAGGAAAGACTGCAGAGGACTTTGTTGGAACTGGGCTACTGGCATAAGGGATGGCTACGTTCTGCTATCCAGGCCCAGAAAGTTTGATCAAACTTAAATTTGTAATGGACTGATGTGCTTGGCTGAAGATATCGGACTGAGATTTTAAGATTTAAGTTGGAAAACCTGAAGCAAGTTAAAAGTAGAGGCACTGAGACTGGTTTAGCTGCTATTGTCAAACACATTAGCAATCTTAAGGAAGGTGAAAGGAAGGTGGAAGGAAGGTGGAAGGAAGGTGGCCCGACTTGATTTACATTGAAACAATGGAGAGGATGCCTGAGGAAAGACTGTTAGAAATGCAAACTCTTTGGAAAGAGTTGACTGGAGAAGGAACCTGCTTTTCAAGGCTATGGTTTATTTTGTCCCTGGATTAAGAATATGGCTGTGTCCTGCACACCTGGTATTAGTTTTGGAAGCACGAAAAATGCATGGAGTGGTCAAGAATTGCACACGGTTCCAGGAGCCGCTGCTGAGATGCAGCATGAGGCAGGGCATGAAGACCCTCAGGAATAGGCTGCAAGAGCCTTTGGAAGATGCACGGTGGTTTGCATGGAGACCTGAAGATGTTTTGGATATTCCAGGACTGTGCAAAAGGGCTACCATGGAGTGCAGTGTTGGCATGGGATGAAAGTTTTCCCTGGCGGCTCTGCCCAGCTGGAGGGGCGGAATTGGAAAACTGGAGACTGTCAGTCTCTGGTTATATTGAACTTGAACTGCAGAAGTTTGATGATTGCTGATGGTGGCTGAGTTTGCATTGTTCTAGTTTCTCCTTGATATTCCTTATACAGTTAAAATGTTTACTCTGTGCCTTTACATGTTGAAAGTATTTAACTTGTTTGATTTTACAGGACTCACTATCTTAAGTTGATCAAGACTGTGAGAACCTTTGAAATTGGACTGAGTACAATTTACAATGTGTGATAGTTATAAATCTATTGGGGCCAGGAGCTAAATATATTGGGGGCCAGGGCGGAATGTGGTAGTTTGAATATATGTCCCCAATATATTCAATGTTTTATTACTTTATAGTTTGCATCTGCAATCACCTTGCTAGAGGCAAGGTCACTGGGGGCCGGTCTTAAGGTGTGATGATGGTTTGAGATTCCATTGTAAAGATATGCAAATGTGCCTAGCAGGAGTTCCTGAAGTGTGCTGTGTGACCTTTTGGCTGTAGTTTTGCTCTGTGTGCTGTGGTGGCTGGTTGGCTTTTCTCTCTCTTGCCTTAGCCATTTCTCTTGCCATTATGGAACTTCCCCTGGATCTGTAAGCTTCAATAAATAATATCCCTTCCTCCATAACTGTGCCTGGTCTGGAAGTTCATCTCAGCGAACCTGAAGCTGTCTGCTACAATGTGCTTGCTTCATCTTTGTGTGTAAGGCTCACATAGGATCTGGAGAGTCAAAAGTGTGTTCTTAGGCTTTGCAGACAAGTGCCTTAACCACTAAGCCATCTCTCCAATCCCATTTTCTTATATTATTTTCCATCCTTTCACCCTGAGGAGGTGTCTGTCTTTAGTCTCGAGGTGGGTTTCTTGAAGACAGCAAATCTAATGGTCCATTTTTCTGACCCACCCTGTTAACTTGTGTCTTTTGGTGGGTAAGTTAAGACTGTTAATATTTAAGTTTATAACTGTGAGGTTTGGTTTAATCCCTGCCATGTTTGGGTACTTTATGGAATTGGGTATTTTCTTGGACTTTGCCCTATTTCAAATCTACTCATATTTTGATTATTGTGATGTTCTTTTTGTAGGGTCTTAAGATTGTTAGCTTGACTCTTTTTTATTTTTATTTTATTTTATTTTTTTAAATTTTTTATTTTTTATTTTATTTTTATTTTTTTGGAGAGAGACACAGAGAGAGACAGAGAGAGAGAGAGAGAGGAAAGAGAGGGAGAGAGGGAGAGGGAGAGGGAGAGGAAGACAGAGGCGCACCAGCAGTGTCTCAGCTGCTGAGAAGGAAATACAGATGTGTTTGCCCCCTTGTGGTCAAGTGCGGTGTTACGCCCTTGCATCACTTTGCATCTGGCTAAAGGTGGGACCTGGAGATTGGAACTGCTGGAGATTGGAACCAGCGTTCTTAGACTTAGGAGGCAGGCACCTTAACCCCTAAGCCATCTCTCCAGCCCGAGCTTGACTCTTATGTGTGGAGAATTTCCTGAGATGTTCTCTGTAGGTTGGCCTTCATGTCTATATAGCTGGCTTTTATCATGGAAACTTTTTCTTTCACCACCTATTATGATGTAGCAGCAGAGAAACTGGTCAGGGAGTGGCATGTAGGGTGAGTGGGTGGGGGGGACCTGAGGGTCTAGTGGGCTACCCAAGAGTGTGGGGATCACCTGATTCCCTACTGTCTCTCTTAATGCCTGCCCAATGGAGATCTGCTAAGGCCTACTCAGACTGGAGCCCCACAGATCTTCACTGATAATACTCCAGGAGCTGAAGCATGGTTAGGGGCCACCATTTTAACATCAAGGCCTTCCATCCCATACATTTTACAATAAAATTTTCATGTGGAAAAAAATCAAGATATTAATATTGAATCTGCTGACATCATCAATCATATTTCTTCATTTAATTATTTACTAAGTTTTATTGTTAATGCTCACTTATAGTTTTTAGGAAGTAGGTCTTTCATATGTTTGTCCACAGGAGCCCTGGAGGTTTTATATCTTTGATGACTTTATAAGTGGTACTATTTTATGTAAATTTATGTTTTACAGTAACTGGTCTATAAGAATATGACAGACTTTTGCAAAATAATTGTGTATCATGCATCCTTGATAAACTTGGTTATTATTCCTTGTTGCAGTCAGGTTTGCATTGCTGAGAGAAAAACACCTGACCAAGAGCAGCTTGTGGGGAAAAGGGTTTATTTTGGCTTACAGACTTGAGTGGAAGCTTGCTAATGGAAGGGAAAAATGATGGCATGAGAAGAAGGTGAACATCACTTCCTGGGCGACATAAGGTAGATAACAGGAACAGGAGAGTGTGCCAGACACTGGCACAGGAAAACTGACAAATACCCATAAGCACGCCCCCAACAATACACTGCTTCCAGGAGGTGTTAGTTCCCAAATCTCCATCAGCTGAGAACCTAGCATTCGGGAACACCTAAGTATATGGAGGACACCTGAATCAAACCACCATAGTCCTACTTACATTTTTGTAGATTTTAGCACATTTTCTACATGGACCATTAGATCAACATGTTCCTTTCAAACATAGATGATTTAATTTAGTTCTTATTGCTATATTGCACATGTTAGAACTTTAGTTTAATTCTGAGCAGAAATTAGGTAGTTAATTTATTGCTGATATATATATGGGGTTCTATTGTCACCTTCACATACCATAGTTCTTCCAGGTATTTTAATAGATACCCTTTACCAGATATAGGCAATTATCAGTGATTCTTTGTTTACTGAGAATCTATGTTGGCAATATATATTGGGATTCATGAAATGCTTCATTATTCCAACTCTATGAGATAAACACATAATTTTTTCTTACTGTTGTTCATATATAGTCATAACCCACATAATGATGTTCTGGTGATACAAATCAGATATACAACAGTGTTCCTATGAAATGATACTAGTGCTGAATAATTTGATTCACATTGTAGCCATTGTAACATTAAAACCCAATGCATTCATTGGTGGTGTTGTCAATATATTTAAACCTCCAGCAGTGTAAGCCATAGAAATGTATACAACGAATATAGTTGTTGTGAATAACACTGTAAGATAATAAATAGATATTACTAGTTTATATGTTCACTATAATATACTTTGTTGTATCAGATTCTACTCCTGTTTGTAAAATATTTACTCTCAAACCCTATTCTGTTGTTAGACCAGCAGGATTCTCAGGTGCTAAGAAGCCACAATGAGTGATTGATGTATAACCAGGCTTATATATTGTTTTACTGTCAATCCAGGCTATGTAAATATAAAATATACATACAAATCAAGTTTTACTGATAATAAATCATAAAGAATTTTTAAGAAATAATTCTTTGTTATAATGTAATTTTACCACTTAGTAAGAAACAATTCCTTTTTATACATTAAAGTTTATGATTTAGTAATACTAGACAATTTGCATATTAATAAATGTACAGATTTATATTTCATAAATAGTTAAACATTGGCTGAATATTTCATACTACAAGACATAAAACCTCTTCAGTGTTTTTCAGATTTG
This sequence comes from Orientallactaga sibirica, assembly GCA_036365145.1. Classification (NCBI taxonomy): domain Eukaryota; kingdom Metazoa; phylum Chordata; class Mammalia; order Rodentia; family Dipodidae; genus Orientallactaga; species Orientallactaga sibirica. Next base: position 5,081,163 of record JAEOAD010000154.1, read on the forward strand.
ATCAATAATTTGATTTTATAATTGTCAATGCTGACAATGCCATATTTTTCTTATGCATAGTTCAAGTTGGCAGAAGTACATTTAGTATCATTTTACAAAGAGTTGGAAATTCTTTCCTATTCCTGAGCAAAAATTTGTTTAATGATTTTTTAAATTAAACTCAAATGAGATGCTCAAACAAAAATTTTCAAGTCTACATACTAACACAATCCAATCCAACGATTTGTTAATTTGATAGTAGGAGCATATAAAAAGTCTTTGTTTTCAATAACTAAACCATCATATTACTTAGAAAGCAGAAAACTTTGATGTACAGTACACATATTTCTTTTTTTTAAGATTTATTTATTTATTTAAGAGAGACAGAGAGCGATACAGAAAGAGGCAGAGAAAGAGAGAGAGAATGGGCACACCAGGGCCTCCAGCCACTGCAAACAAACTCCAGATGCACACGCCCCCTTGTGCATCTGGCTTATGTGGGTCCTGGAGAATCGAGCCTCAAACTGGTGTCCTTAGGCTTCACAGGCAAGCATTTAACCACTAAGCCAGCTCTCCAGCCCCAGTACACACATTTCAAAATGCACAGTAGTCTTGAATCTGTGCTGAAGTATTCCTTGCAACCTTTGGGGTTGTACATGGCATGTCAGCATGCAAAGTGAGTATGTTGAATGTTCAGAGTGAAGACTATGGTTAAGTCACAGGTTTCCTCTGTCACATGCATCTCAGATTCATTACGAGTTTGAGTTTGAATAAATTTCTGGTGGTTTCAAGTTGAGAAGTTTTATCATTACCAACTTTTCCCAACTCCAACATTCAGTAATGTAACCCATATGTTCACTTGAACACATTTTTTAGAGGCTGTGATCTATTCCACTTGGGTGTGTGCAAGTGCACACAGTGAAAAATATGTCTTGATGATGAGTTTCAGCACAAACAATCATTAAATGTGTCACAATTGTAGTGAACCATATTCACCAATTTTCAAATAGTGAATCACTTCTGTGGCCCTTCAACAACTATGCTTTGCTCTTAATGTTACATCCTTTCAATATTGCTGGATTTGAGTCACTAAAATGGTATTAAATTATTTTTCCAACTATGAAGCTGAGACTTAGGAATTTTATAGCTTTCAGGTCAATTGAAACCTGTATTATTTAGTTATAACTTTCTTTTTTTCCTGATGTTTTATTTCTTGTTCTGTAACCTAATTTGGCTGATATAAATTTAACTCCTCTAGGTTTATTTGATGAGTATTAGCATGAAGTTTCTTACTCTATACATTTAGTCAACTTATTCTAATCATTACACTTTAAATTATGTTTTTGAGGCAGCATAACATTGGGGCTTGGTCTACCAATCCAATTTATGCTTTCCAATTGGTAGATCAAATCATTTATATTTAATATATTTCCTCTCTCTCTCCCTCTCTGTCTTTTGTGTGTGTGTGTGTGTGTGTGTGTGTGTGTGTGTGTGTGTGAAAGAATGGGCACACCAGGTCCTTCAGCCACTACAAAGTAACTCTAGGTCCATGAGCCCACTTGTGCATCTGGCTTATATGGGTCCTTGGGAATCAAGTCTGGATCTTTTTCTTTGCAGGTAAGTTCCTTAACCACTTAAGCTATCTTAAGCCATCTCTCCAGCCCATGACTTATCTTTAATTATTATCTCATATACATATTATTTTCCATTTTATTTATTCTCTATTTTTCTCTAGAATTTGTAATTTTCATTTCCTCTTTCCATTGACTTCTTTTAGATTGCATATTTTTATTATTTTGTCCTTTTTCCTGTATAAGCATAGTAGTTATAGCTATGTTATTTGTCACTAACAAGCTTATATAATAAATTAATTGGGCATTACAAAAATATATGAAAAAGTCTTGATTTCATTTCAGGATTAAACAGTAATTTATCCCTTATTACAGAATTCTATGAAGAAATATTTTCCATAACTTCTATATTACAAATATAATATGGTTTAATTAATGTAAGGATTTTATTTTCTTCACTGATTGTGGGAAATTTGATAATGATGTATTTGGCTTAATTTTCTTTGTATTTGTTTTATAGAGGATTTGTTGCCTTTATTGTTCTATAGGTTTATTATTTTCATCAGACCTGGAAATTATTCAGCTACTGTTTAAATATACATACCTTTACTTTTTCTACATTGAAGACATCACTTATCTATATCATATTCTCCTTGAATTAAAAAATAGAATATTTTAGGCTGGAGAGATGGCTTAGTGGTTAAGGCGTTTGCCTGCAAAGTCAGAGGATACTGGTTCAATTCTCTAGGACCCACATAAACTGGATGCATCTGGAGTTCGTTTTCAGTGGCTGAAGGCCCTGGTTCACCCATTTTCTCTCCCTCTCCCTCTCTCTCTCTCTGTCTCTCTCTCTCTCCCTCAAGTAAATAAATAAAATATAAAAATAATATTTTATTTATTTTGCATAATTTTATTTTCATTGTTAAATTTGCCAATTATTTTTTTCTTTGTTATCCAATGTGCCATGAGACTCATCCAGTATGATTTTAGTCTCAGATATAGATTTTTTTTCTTCTTTAGACATTCATCTTGGGGCATTTTTATAGTATATTGTATGTCTATTTTTCTTACACTTCTGTTAATAGTCTTGTATGCTGGCTTTTGGTTGGGTCAGTATAGCATCTATCTATGACTTATTGCTTTCTTCATCATGTGTTCTCTTTCCTTGCTTCTTTGAACACCTGTTTCATTGGGCACCAGATTCTTACCTTTCTGGATTCTGGGTAGCTTTGCATTTCTGCAAGTTTACTTGAACTTTGTTGTGGTATTTGGTAAATCGCTCAAAAACCCTTTTTATGTCTTCCTTTTGTGATTTGTTAGGTAAGTCTGGAAGATGCATAATATAGAGCTCAGTATTCCAACACCCTTTCTGTAAGTTCTCCCCAGTGTGCCCTAAATCACAAGTGTTCACACTCCAGCTAGTGGGAACATACTGTCCATGGAGGGTTGAAAGTAAGAAACAAGGATATAGGGAAAATAGGGGAGCAGAACCTACTGAAACAAATTATGTTCAAAAATGCCATCAGGATACATCATAGTCGGTATAATAATTTTAAAAAATGACTTGCCTTCCACTTTTCTGGTTGGAACCATGGAGGGTGCCAAAGAGAAGAACAAGAAGGTCCCTGCTGTTCCAGAAACTCTTAAGAAAATGCTAAGGAATTTCACAGAATTGAAGGTGAAGCACCTGAGGAAGAAGTTTGCCCAGAAGACTCTTTGAAGGGCAAGGAGGAAGCTTATCTATGAAAAGGCTACTACAAGGAAATCAGGCAGACGCACAGAACTGAGATCCGCATGGCTAGGCTGGCCAGGAAAGCTAGTAACTTTCATGTACCTGCAGAACACAAACTAGCCTTGGTGGTCAGAATCAGAGGTATCAGTGGCGTGAGTCCAAAGGTCCGCAAGGTGTTGCAGCTTCTTCGCCTTCACCAGATATTCAATAGCACCTTTGTAAAGCTCAACAAGGCTTCCATTACCATGCTGAGGATTGTGGAGCCATATATTGCATGGGAGTTACCCAAACCTAAAGTCAGTAGATGAGCTCATCTACAAGCTTGGTTATGGCAAAATCTGTAGGAAGTGAATTGCCTTGACAGATAACTCTGATTGCTCAATCTCTTGGTAAATAAGGTTTCATCTGCATGGAAGATCTGATTCATGAGATCTATACTGTGGGGAAACACATCAAGGAAGCAAATAATTTCCTGTGGCCCTTCAAGCTGTCCTCTCCACACGATGGAATAAAGAAAAAGACAACCCACTTGGTGGAAGGTAGAGACGCTGGCAACAGAGAAAACCAGATCAGTAGGCTTATTAGAAGAATGAACTGAGGTATCTACCACAGTATTTCTATACTCTGTTCAGTTAATAAACATTGACTGCTGGCAAACTGAAAGAAAAAAAATGATGTGGTAGCACACACCTTTAATTCCAGCACTTGGCAGGCTGAGTTAGGAGAACCACTGTGAGTTTGAGGGCAGCCTGAGACTGCATAGTACACTGTGAATTCCAGGTCAGCCTGGGCTAGAGAGAGACCCTACCACAAAAAAATTAAAATAAGAGAAATAACAAAATTGTCTCTATCTCGTTTAACAAATATTTTATTTTTATTTATTTATGTGACAGAAAGAAAGAGAAGAGAAAGGGGGGAGAGAGAGAGAAAGGGGGCAGAGAGAATTGGTGTGCCAGGGCCTCCAGCCACTGAAAACGAACTCCAGACATGTGCACCCCCTTGTGCATCTAGTTAGTGTGGGTCCTGGGGAATTGAACCTGGGTCCTTCAGCTTTGCATGCAAACACCTTAACCGCTAAGCCTTCCCTCCATCCCCAAATTGTCTATATCTCTTCATCATCCATTTTGTTATTTGTGTGGCTGCTTATTCCATGTGTTAGGCCATATACATTTATCATTTAACCTGCACCAAAATAAATGTTTTTGAGGCTAAGTTTTATCATTATAAAATTATTAAAATTTAAAATGTAAAGAACTGTTCAAAAGCATGATAGCAAGAAAATGAATGAATGGACAGACAGGATGAGGCACATACATGGATAACTTATTTTTAATATTTTATTTATTTATGAGACAGAGAGAGAGAGAGAGAGAGACACACAGAGAGAGAGACAGACAAAGACAGAGACAGAGAGTGGATGGGTGCACCAGGGCCTCTAGTCACTGCAAATGAACTCTATCACAGGCAACGCCTTGTGCATCTGGCTTTACATGGGCACTGGGGTCTCAAAGTTGAGCTTTTAGACTCTGCAGACAATCATCTTAACTGCTGAGCCAACTCTCCAGTCCCCCAAAATTCATTTTTAAAATATTTTATTTATTTATTTGGGTATACCAGGGCCTCTAGCTATTGCAAATTAACTTCAGACTCCTGTGCTCCCTTCTGCATCTGGCTTATGTGTGCACTGAGGAATAGAACCTGGGTCCTTAGGCTTGGCAGGCAAGTGAATTCACCACTAAACCATCTCTCAAGCCCTGAAAAATTTATTTTTATGGCAATAATGTACTTGAAGTACACAGGGACATGGAGGATGGTGTGAGCAGACACACCAACTGCTTCTGCCACCCTGTAGCCTGTGTCTTTTAGGTTTATCTTTCACTGACAAGCAATCATCAAATAATTATGTTTGACAAAAGCAGTTCTATTTTTTAATTGGTTGAAAACAACCATCTTTCATAGAATAATGTCATTATATGTGATTTGATTTATTGGGTTGAAGCTAATCGCAAAGGTCAGCCACCCACCCCAACTGCTTTCTAGTTCCACCAACATGTATGCTTGCTTTTATTTTTTTTTTTGTTTGTTTGTTTGTTTTTGCCTCTATTTATGATGCACTATATATGAGATGGATTTTGAGCAATATTCTCTGGTATGTTTACTTCTTGTAAAGTAGTGTTCAATTTACTACATTGAAGCCTATACATCCAATGTTGTCCTGAAGCCTGTAAGCCATGAGAGAATGCACATCTGCCTAACTCCATGATCTCTTGGCCTTCTTTCCCTAACACATTCCCAAACGTTAAACACTCCATTACATTTAGGTCCTCTAAACTGCACAGTGACTCTCTCAGAGTATATCCTAGTATATCTTTGATGTATACTAAACATTAAATATTATACTTTTCCTTCTTCCTTAGGAACCACTTTTATCATAATCTCATGCATTATTGTTGAAATGTTTTCTTTGAAATAACATGGAAACATGCTAAGTAGCCCTGTGCTGCCATCCAATATTCAGTAATGTTTTCTTGATATGTTAACATTATGCACATAGTAGTACATAAGCTTGAAAGAAAAAGTAGCAACAGGATAAAGCCTTGCCTTCTATTATCTCTCAGACATAGGGCACATGCCATGTTCTTTCCACCATGGGCTTCATTTTCACCTGCAAACAGAACCAACACCTAAACAACAATAGTGAAACAGACCCTGATCTCACACTCTACCCTCTTATTTCCCTCTTATGGTGTTTTTATCATGTGCTCCTTGTTCTTGGACCCAGAACTTAAATGGTACCCTCCGTTAGCCACTGCCCATGGAGTTATAATTTTCTTCTTCTTTGTTAATAAAGAGTTCAAGGAAAAATTAATTGATTTTGACAAGTGGTATAATTGGATGGGGTCAAGGAGAAAGATTTTGTCTTGAACACTGCTTTCGTCATTCTTGCACATTTTTGCCTGAAAGTTTTTTTTTTTTTTTTTTTTTTTAAATCTCAGGCTGCCAGGCAATTGCAAGTGGTCTCAATTAATTGAGATTTCTGAAGCTATAAATCATTTTCATTTTGTAAACTCACATTAAGGATCAAGATTGTTTTATTATTACATGGAATGGACTCAGCAAATAGAAACCTGTTCACTCACCAGCAAAAGAAGAGCTTGAGGTAGAGACAAGGGGAGGTTAACTGTGTATGATTTCACTGTGGTTATCGCCCCTGCTTCCCTGCTGGCTTTGGATGCCTTCTCTCCTCAGTGTGTGTGAGCAAAGTCCACCCATTTTACATGCACAGTCTCCTCAGGAAGACTTACTGCTTTAGTCCCCTGTCTCATTACAAGATCATTTAGCAGATTAAGTCTGGAACACAGTCTAGCTCTACTTTATACAATGATAAATTTCTTCCTAGCATTTCACCATGTGTTGCTGTATAAGTCAGTCTTACATTACTCAAAGTACTAGAGACTATTAAATTTATAAAGGAAAAGGCTTATAGAGTTCATAGATTTTGAGTTCAAAATCCACGATTGTGCAGCTCCATTGGCTTCGGGTGGGGACAGAGCATAATGTAGCATGGTAGGAGGGCCACATATAAACATGAATAAAGTCAATTTCACTTTCCAGTATTCCTGTACATTCTCTCTCCCTTACTCACTCCTCTCTTTCTTCCATCTTGCAATTCCTTTTCCAATGAACTTATTTGCTTCAAGCCTTTCTGTTTCTGTTTATATATTTATAAAATATCATTATGTGATAAGGATCCCATCATGAATTAGCACCTCATTTTAGGTCCCAGCTCCCATCTCCCCAGATTTATACCTAGCTCTTAACAGTTCTATCATTTCTCAAAGAGTACCAAGCTAGGACAAGCCTTTGAGTGTAATGACCCACACCCTAGTCATAGCATCTATGGAATTCCTAACCTGTCTTCATGGGAAAGAGTCTTGAACATTTTTTTTTCCACAGAAATTGCCAAAGAGTGAAGGTAAAGGAGAGGTGAGGGTGAAGGCTAATGAGTTGCCTATTTCTTGCATCCTGGCTGGCTAGACATGGACATTTATGTCTGTAATGTTGCCAAATGTCTTCCAGTATCCATAGTACCCATGTGCATGCAGATGGCATCTCCAAGTGCATTTTATAAGTATATTCTCTATTTTTGAGGAACAAGCCAATAATCTCCTAGGGAGATGATAGGACAATACCTCCACTCTCCTCCCACTAACAAACACTATTTTGACACACTGACCTAGTGAGTACCCTTAGCTATTCTTATACTCATGTATTTTATCTTGTTTCTATGCTAAATTTATTAGCTATTTTAAACATGTATATAAATGTACTTTGATCTTAATCTGCTATTGTTACCGCCTCTAAGTCTCCCTCTATGACTTACTTCCACTGAACTCCAAAAATCCCTAACCCATGCATGGCCATGCAGGCAACATTAATTAAACTCAGGTGGTCACACCCACATACTAGAAATAAAAATAAGACATCAAAGTAGAAGAGGATCTAGTGGGAAAGAGCTTTTATACTGCTGTGAGCCTGTAGGTGGTCAAATATACTTTAGAAAAATACTACCTTAATCACCTAGTGTGCCCTTTTCATGTTCCTGAATTTATTGAGCTATTTGTAAAGAAAGATTTTAAAAGGCTATTCAAGAGCCTTTCTATGCACAAGTGAATATTGAAGCATTAATAGCAAAAAAAAAAAAAAAAAAAATGTAAGAAGCAGCAGATAAATAATTGGGAGGAAGAAGTATGTAAGTGATGCATGCCAATAAGAAATTACACTCTGACATTAGTAAGGAAAATCATCTTCATTGATAACAGTAATTAGTTTGATTCTAAGGAAAGCAGCCCATTGTCTCCTGAGACCTGTATAGCTAACGTTCCTTCTCCATCTGTCATTCTCATGAGGATTTAAGCAGAAGGTCTTCCATATTTAGATGCTGAGAATTTCAACCAAGCCACCTGAGAATATTTAAATGTACAGAATTTTTTCTATGTTTAGAATTTTTTCTATGTTTCTGGGAAGTGATGTAAAAATGTTTGTGTTAATCCTTTATTCTATTGGAAGTGAACATATTTAAGCCAGATTCTGTGGTTAGCTTACTGTATGTCAGGTAGGACTTGATAGCTCAGGATCTAGACCTCTGTGATGGTTAAGTTCTGTTTTCAGCTTGATCTGACTAGGAATCCACAGACATTCTTCTTGGTTGGATCTCTGTGGTTGCTTCCAGGAAGGATTGGTTGAAGAAAGAAGTCTTTTCCCCAGAGTGAATCCTTCTCCTACCTGGAGGGGTGGGGCGCTTCATGTAAGAAAGCTTCATGTAAGAAAGCGCTGGGAGAAGAGAGTCCATTCGTCCTGCCTGGCTGCCAGTGCTGCTGCTGGTGAGTGCCTTCACTTGCACGTGCATCCCTATCCTGTAGGTGTCCTTCATTGGCAGGAGGACCAAGTTTCCTCAGCCATTCAACATGGACTGAAAACCAGCAGCTTTTCAGGAAGTTGTCAGGCCTTCAGTGCTGGATTGGGACAGCTGAGCAGCTACAGGGTTCCTTAATTCTCAAGCCTAAAGACTGCTATTGTTGGACTATCTTAAGCTAATCTAATACATTCTCTTTTGAATAAAATTCATTCTATTGGTTCTGTTCTCATAGTTCATGCCACTGGCTGCTCAATGCTTCATGCTGTATTCTAATAGACATCTAGTAATATCACCACTGCCCCCAGCATGACAAACTTTGCTTTGTAACCCCTAAGTGAGAAACACCACACATAGGTATGTTACCAGAAAGATCTAAAAGGGATGGTCACCAATCCAAGCTTCACTTGTGCACCTTCTGAAATAGACTGGTGGCATGGTGTTCTTTGAATCTGAAGATGACATAGACATTCAGGGGTAAGATAGCATGCTTAATGGATTCTTCCACCTCATGCTGAAGGATTTGAGCACATCCACTCACATTCTTATTCTCCATTGTCTTTATGAGGGCCTTAGTGGGTTTCTTTCATGAAAATCTAGGAATAGGTGAAGATGCTGGAGACCCTATTTTGATGTCTTTCTTTTATACTGTGTGGATCTCACCTCAATAAGCTGAAGAGAACAAGGCAGATGCTCCAAACCTATTAAGTGAGAGTCTTTGTGTCACCTGGAACATTTGTGGGTTTTTTTTTTTTTTTTTTTTTGGATTAATGTAGCTGCTGCCACATCTGTCTCCCATAAGGCTCACTGTGCGGTCTAATGTGGTTAAATCATGGTACTTGAAGAAAAGACAGGTTACGAAATCATCCCTGATAGACATGCCAATAAATCAGCCTGCAGTTTCATGAGGACTGATTAAGGGAAACATTTTCTGTTCCATATGCACAGTGGCTGGGACATGGAACATTGCTATCATGTCTCTGTAAGCTGCATCTGGACCATGAGCCCCTCACCACTAACTTACTCCACCACTTTGGGGTATGCAACCAGATTGTAAACAAATTCATAGAAAAACTCTTTCTGTGTCCAGATGGAGACAAGCTGAAGGATAGTGCTGTCAACTTTAAATTCCTAATTTATTGTTCTTTGACTCACTAACATGTTCAGTTTCTTATTTTTATCCTCTTCTCACATTCCTAGTTAGGGTTAAATGAAGGCAGATGATGTAGTCAGGCATACAAATAAGTTTACAGTACTTGATATTTCTACTCCCAGGTAATATATCTTAAACTTCAGTGCCTGGTGCCTGAATTCATTCCTCTCATTAGACATTCCATGTGTTTGTTGAACCTAGAAAGGAGACAGCGATGGAAAAAGAATGTGGAAAAGGAATGTATTTATAGGTCTAGCTTTAAAAGACCATCCAGAAGGTGAATGAATTTTGGTACAATATTGCTACAAGCAAAGGTGTGGAAACAATATGATCAGTGGACTACAAAGCAATTTCTTGAACAATAATTCAGTGGAGGGTCCAAGCCTTGCATAAGATACTTCATCAGCCTTTTGAGGTCAGAAAGTTGAATGACTTATGAGGATCCCAGTAACAACTGTGAGTTTGTAGCTTCAAAAGGTGGAAGAAGCATTTGTATGTCTCTTTGTAACTTCAAAAGGTGGAAGAAGCATTTGTATGTCTCTTGATGCAATGATCTCACATTTCCACATTGTTAGAAAACACTTAGTTTTATATAGTGCTATGTTCTTACAAATGGACTGTTTAATCATCTGATGAATGTATTCTACTTGTTACTAAAGCCAAGTCAATTTAAAGAGGTTTCTGTTCATTTCCTCAATTTTGTTATTGCAGTCAAAAGAGGGTGAGAATTTTTTATAGCCAAACTATTCAATGAGCCCAGTTTGTATACCTGCTGACCAAATTCACATTATAAAATAATCTCTCAAAAATAATTTCTTAACTTGTTCAAGCATTTTTTTCAGAAGCATGAAATGTAACTTTGTTTGTTATAAATATGTATATTGATATTGTTTGTGGGAAATAAAAATCTTAGAGAAGACAGAAACAGTTGAATAGTTTCCCATTTCTATAGATATTCTACTTACAGTTGTTATCAGTCTGTTTTCAAATGTCCCAGCTGGTCTGCAGAGCCTGTCATAGGCATGTGCCTTGGCCTTTGACACTTACTGTTATATGCTGGTTGAGTGAGTTAATAATGCAGCTGAATCTTTCGTTGGGGTTTCTGATGAGGTAATCTGTGAATGGACTGAAGGTCAATAGCATCACTGTGTTTTAATCTAGCCTAGGTTCATAATAGTACCTTTTTTGGTTTTGGAACAACTTTCCACAAATACAAATAATGCTAGTTTTAAAATATATTAGGTCTTGCCAGATGAATGTCCAAGGTATCAGTTATTATTTTATATTTAATGAATAGGTATATGTATCATCCTAGGTCCAGCTTTGGTTAAATTACAAACCAGATTCATTGTCATATAAAGTGAATAAGAAATTCTTGATATCATAATCTGCATTTTGTTTGGACTTCCTTAATAACCATGGGCATGAGAAGAAGAAAAAAATAACAGAATCCCTGTCTTCATTATTTGTCGCTTCTGCTTATGCCTTTGTGACAATTCATTGAAGTGCATTAGAGGATAAGTATTTGCTCTTGTGGACCTAGCAAACCTATTCTCTGTGCTCACAACTGCAACTATTTTGTTTTAATCATCCTACATAACCTCTTCTCCCACTACAGGACATTTTTCCTTTAGCTTTTCTGCCGTTGAACAAGATAATTTCTCTTTCTGGTGATCAATTTGCTCAATTTTCCCACCTGGCAAACTCCTGTTGCCTCAGAAGAGAGTCTGAGTGTCAGTACTGGAATGCTTCCGGTTATGTACTTCCTCTTGGTTTCCACCACAGCTGCCATCACATGAGGTGATTTGATGAGGTGCTTCCTCTCTCAGTTCCTCTCAGACTTCACTGGACTTTCCATTTCCAGAAAATCCAGTCTCTGGATTTTTGTCCTTGGTCTGTCACAGTAACCAACCAGAAATAGTATCTTATTCAAATATGCAAAACCTGTAATTTAAACTTTAAAAAATGTATTTCATTATGCTTTTTACCATTCAAAGTTGAAAAACAAAATATAATGACTCATACATTTATGTGATATTTAAAAAATAATTGTAATTATGAATTTGCAAACAACTTTTACTTTGTACCAGACAAAAAAGGGGAAATGCATAGAAAAAAAAAGGAAAAACCTAGAAATAAAAGAAGATTGTCTTTTTAGTGTTTCATTGTTTTTTGGGTCAGAGGGCATGTTTTGGAAGTCTCTCAGCTTTCCTAGCACAGGACCCTACTGTGTAGGTAAGGTAATCCTTTAAAAGCCCTGTTTTGTTTTTGCTAGCTTGGATGGATGGGCAGAGGAGGGAGGAATAGCCTTAAAAGCACAATCTGTTCCTTAAAGACCTGCAAAGAATATCAGATTATCTCCATTCAACAAACAACACAGACTGGGAAGATGCACATTTGCAGGTGGTAGAACCCACTGAATAACCTAATCAGAAATCAATTCTCCAAACAGGAGGAGACATTTCTTTTTGTCTGACTCAATTACTTGAATAGGAAAAGACAAAGCATGGCAATGATGTGGGGATAATAAATCAGTGTAGATTAATCGATTAATATCAGTGTCCCATTTGAGTCACATACTTTGCTCCTCTTGAGGCCTCAGACATAGACAATTGAAATCCGGAATTGAAAAGATTCTTGGAAATGAACAAGACAGTCATCAAATCAGAAGCTCAGTCAAGTGAACTCACCAGTCTGGGACTATCACACGGTTGGTTGGTGATATTCACTCAATGGACCAATGTGGACATGCAACCTTGAGAAAAGGCAACAGAAGGCGGCTTCCAAAATGGGATGTTGAGAAAAAGAATTTAGACTTCTATGTTATCATTGTCAGTTCCACTCTGAACAAATTCAAATCTGCATTATAAATATCTTCACCTATGTTGAAGGGATTATTTGTGCCCAAGCCCATAAAATCATTTCCAACTTCTTAGATCAAGTCACCAATTTTATTAACATATACATTGCTTTGGAAAGTATGATAACCAGTAGTGAAAGGAGTGCCTTCAAATGGAAAGATTCTCTGTTCCTTCTGAAGTGGATTTTGGGGGTCTCCTCTGCCATGAACTCAAGGAAGATTATGGTCCAAAAATGGTTTGAGTAGATAAGCTAACCTTAACCATGAAGAAAAGATCTTGAAGCCATGACCTCCTTCCTATAAGAGGAACCTACCCTTTGCTGCAGATAGACCACTAACAGGGTGTTTAGTGGCCTTAGAAGTATCTCAAGAACACATGACTTTCCCTTGCCCTTACATTGATCCATCATGGACTAATGTGGTACAATGCATCATGAGAGAAAATGAATCTTTTTTTTTTTTTTTTTCTGGTTTCTACAAACTAAATCAATGGGAAGATGGTGAAAATATCTTATAAGTGATATTTTTAATATTTTTTATTACTTCATGCTTTATAAGAAAATAAAGTGAGGGCACGTCCTTCGAAGATTGGGTCGGATGTTAAGAAACTCCTGACATATAGCCTCCTGTTGTCACAGCCACTGCCACCCATGAGGGATGACCAGCAGTAGATCAGCTTCATCAGGAAACCCATCCTGAGGGAAGACAGCTGCTAAGTGTATGACACCACTGACTGTACAGGAATCACTGAGGTATTTTCTGTGGTCTATTAATTTTAGACAATTGTAGGTACCTTATTAATGTAATTAATGTATAATATGAAAATTTATCCTTTATTTACATATATTTATATTCACCTCTTCTTCTGATCACTATAGCCGACTGGCCATTTCATACACATACAGTACTCATGACACTTATGAACTATAGGCACAACTTAAGAAATCTTATGAAAACAGTTAAACAACCACATACTGAAAGCACACTGTGAATTCTGTGCTGCAAAAAGTGTAGGAAAAAACATAACTTCAAAAACCATATCATGAATCCATTTTTACAGACCTTTTGATGTCATCATCTTTTTCTCCTTATTATGGGGATCCTGTGTAGGTAGTGAGTACCAGGCATTATGAGATCATGGATATTCAGGCCATTTTATGTCCAGAAGATTGCATTATAAGCAATCCTACACTTCCTTTGGCTCTTACATTCTTTCTGCCACCCCTTCTTCAATGGACCCTGAGCACTGAAAGCTATGATAGAGATTTTTTCAGTGCTGAACACTCCTTTACCACTTCTTCTCAGCATTATGGTGCCTTTTGAATCATCACAGAGGTCACTACCATCTGAAAACAGAAGCTTCTCTTAACACAAAAGTGAGAGTAGCATGAATATATGAACACAAACATTAAGAGAAGTGCTTACTAGGCAGTTTGTTGAGCACAATATATGCATTTAGCCAGACACCAGTGTTGTGTTACACCGCTAAGCACCTGACCTCCTCCATCATAGGTTTTCAGTACCAGGCATGTATACCCTCCCATGGAGTAGGTCACCAGTCCTACAGTGAGTGGTTGTTTTCCTCTATAACAGACATGCCACTCTTGTACCTGTTGGCTCATTTAACGTGCCTGACCAAACTTAAGGCCTGCAGTGTCCACTGTTATTTATCTCCATTGATGACTTCTCTCTCCCATAGAGATGCATACAGCATACCTTTTTCCAACATTCTGTCAGCTGGTCTATAAGAAGGAGTTTTTCAGCTCATCTCCAACTTGATTTCTTGGTGACCTTAGAGCCCAAACATGTGGAGTCTTCAGCAATAGAGTTTTACCATCTATTCCTTTGGGGATACCAAGAGCCTTGGCAAAGCCTGTAATGTTATGGGGGCATCAGGGAACTTCCTGGCCAACAACTCACTAGAGGGTATCCCATCCTTGGTTCTGAAACCAACCCATTAAATCCTCCCCTCCCTTCCCTCCCTTATTGTCTGTTTGTAGATTATTGGCCTCTGCTACCAGTTTTTACCCCAATTCACAAACAAGTCTAAACATTTGTAGTTAGAATCCAAATATGAGAAAGAACATGTGGTGTTTGGCTTTCTGGACCTGGGTTACCTCACTTAGATTTGTGAAGGGGAAAGTGGGGGAAGGAAGGAAATTATCATGGGTTATTGTCTATAATTATGGAAGTTGTCAATAAAGTTTTTTAAAACATATCATGGTTCTGGACCCCCAAGTTTCTTGTTTCTGTCATAAAAGAGCTTATGGTAAAAAAGCATTAATACTCAAGTGGTTCTGAGTGTAAGAAAAGGCGTTGGTAAAAAGGTAACTTGAAAAGGAGGCAAAAATATGGATATGAATTGGTCCCAGAAGAATGAATATGTAGTTCTTAAGAGCTAGCTGAAGAATCAGAGGGCAATGCTCTAGGCAGATGGATTATGCTGAGCAGGTCATGGTGGAAGCAGGGGAATGAAGAGAAAGCAAAAACATTTGGAGGAGTGCAATGAAGGACAAGAATGGAAATGGTATGGATTCATTCTATAAGAACACTGCTAGGCAACATGAACTAGGTCAGATCTCCAAGAAACAGATTCTGAGCAGGAAACTTGATATGGTTCACACTTGGGAGAGAATGAAGGAAGCTAGAGAGAGCTGAAAGGTGGATTTTCTGTTGCTGTCCAACATTCAAACAGGAAAGAACTTTATTGGCAATGTTTTTTTTTTTTTTTTTTTTTTTTTTTTTTTTTTTTTTTTTTTTTTTACTTGCATGTGAGTGGGAGTTTTATTTAACTTAGCAAATTATAATCTTTGTTTTCAAACTTAAGTGTGTATTTGTATTGACATTTTTCAAATTTTATTTTCATTTTATATTCATGTTGGTGTCTTCAGTAGCCTCCTCCCTGTCCTCCTCCCTCTGAAGGGGCCTTCCTCATTGGGGAATGCGGGTCATGCATTATGGGGGTAGCCAACAGTTATGGGGAAGAGGCAATGTCTCTGTGCATAATGACCCAACTTGTGCCTCTAACACTCTTTCCACTCCCTCTTCTGTGAATTTCCCTGAGCCACATTGGGGTCATGTTAGTTCTACTTCAGTGATGAGGTCTGGGGAGCCTCTGTGTCTCTGGATATCTGTCTTAGTAGGAGTTGGATGTTCTCTGTGTTTATCTCCTTCAGCCTTGTTCTGGTGTCAGGTTCAACAAGAAAGCTTCACTCTTGCCCATTTCCCCCCATTACTCTATGGTTTCAGCTGGGGCCCTGGTAGGTGTGATAGGCTGATCCTCCCTTCAGGTATATCATCCATCTGCAAAAGAGAAGCAAATTCTCCAACGGAGAGAGAAGTTAGTACTAGATAGATGGAAAGGCCATAGTTATTTCAGAGAGAATTTTATATGTGTAAGCCTTCTTCTAGCCCATATTTGGTGGGAGCTTGATATTGGAGAATGGGCTCACTTTTTGTGCATGGTTTTGACTTATTTCCAAGTTCCAGCTATGAGTTCCATTCCACTGAGTGGATCTATTAGCCAAATCAAGACCAGTTGGTTACCCAACATGGATGTGTGCCACTATTGCACTTGTTTGAATGTCATGTCAGGTTGTTTACTACTCAGTAGCTTAGACTGCAAGTTGTTTGGACAGATGTCAGTTTTCCCCCAGTCACTCATGCAGCACCCTCTGGCACTAGACAAGCTAAATGTCTGGGGAATGACCCTCTTTCAGATTTTGACCAGGTCACTCCATTTTTTGCCCCAACAGCATATGGTGTCTTTGGCAGTAGGGTCTTACCATTAACCTTTGATGGGTCGTGGAGAACTCTGACAGAAATCTGTACTTTTTTCTGGGAAACCCTATCAGTCTCTCTGATCAACAGCTCATTGTGAAAGTTAACCCCATGCTGGTACTGGGAGTTACAAGTCAGTGCCAAGGGAGGTGAAGGAAAAAAAAAGATAGGTAATATACAAGAGAAAGAGAGCATAGAGAGGAGAGGGAGAGAGAGAGAGAGAGAGAGAGAGGGAGAGAGAGAGAGAGGTAGAGAGAAAGAGAGGTAGAGAGAGAGAGAGAGGGAGAGAGATAAACAGGAAAAGATTAAGGTTAGTCTTCATGATGTCCTATCCAGGTCCCTGTAGTTCAAGTGTTCCCTCTAACAGGCTTGCTGAAGGATCAGTGTTTTAGCCTGTGGTTCAAAATATAGGATTTTATGGTACCATTTCCATTTGGGTCCCTATTTGTGTCTTCCACCCTTACCATCCCCATCCTGTCCCACCCTCCCTATTGTCTGGTCCTCAGGGTACTTATTAGGTATGACAGCATCTCGGGCAGATTCAGGTTAGGAGCCACAGATGAATGAGACCATGCGACAAGTACCTTTTTGTGATTGGGTGAGCTCACTGAGAAGGATCTGTTCCATGTTTGACCATTTTTCTTCAAATTTCATTGATTCATTTTTCCTTACTGCTGTGTAAAATTCCATAGTGTAGATATACCACATCTTTGTTATTCATTCATCTGATCATGGACATGAATTGAGCAGCTATAAACATGGTTGAGCAAATCTCTATGATCTGAGGCTTGGAGCCTTTAGGGTTAGTGCCCAGTAAGGGAATAACTGGATCTGTTGGTAGGTCTATAGTCATCCTTTTCAGGAGTCTCCATATAGCTTTCCATAATGGTTGTACTATACCATTTTACATTCCCACCAACAGTGACTGAGGTTTCCTGTTTCCCCATAGCCTCGCCAGCATTTGTTTCCATAAGTTTTTTTGTTTTTAATGTTAGCCATCCTTCCTGGGGTAAGGTGGAATCTAATAGTTGCTTTAATTTGCATTTCCCTAATGATTAGGGATGTTGAACGTTTTCTTAAGTGTGTGTTTGCCATTTGTATTGCTTCCTCTGAGAATTCCCTGTGCAGTTCTCTGCCCCATTTTGTGAGTGGGTTGTTTGATGATTTATTGTTTAGGCTTTGGAGTTCTTTGTAAATTCTGGCTTTTTGACTGTTTCTGTAAAGTACTCATGTGTCAATGATATGTTTTACACACACACACATATGTGCATACAAGCTCTTATACATACATGTAAACACACATATATACACTTAAACTCATAGTTTCACCAGGGGGAAATGTTGCTCTTCCCTTATATAAGACAGAAGCAAAATATGTTGTCCTTTAAAAAAAAAAAAATCAAGTTCCAGCTTTCTTTAAATGTTCATGCAGGGATGAGGGAAAAAAGAATGCATTTTCAAAACGCTCATCTTAATTTTTTTTTTTTTTTTTTGAAAAACATCCTTCACTGCACCAAGTCATAACGAGGCATCTCAGCAGAGGCTGCACAGTTAATGTTGCTCATGGACCCCTGTGGAGCGGAAGGATTTTACTAGAACTCTATGAAGTGCCTTGAAATTAATTTTCCTATAATAGAAACTACTTAAAAGAATTATCTTGCTGTGCAGCAAATCAGTTCATGTGGCAGATTTATGCTTTCATCTAGATTTTTCTTAAAGGGGGCAAAGGCAACAAAGAGATCGTTTGGATGAACTTAAAATCAGAGTCTGCCCAAGCTCTCAGTTTTGTTCTTAGGTTTAAAGGACTTCAGAGATGCTGAATCCTGAAGAAATGCAAAACTGTTTTGAACAAACTTCAGGAAATTTTCCAAAGACATTTCAAGCTAAGAGAACTTCTAACCCCATCATTATTTTAGAAATGAAGTTCCTGAGCTTGTGTGAGGAGAGGCCAAGAGTTGAGCAGTGGTATATAAACACACACACACACACACACACACACACACACACACAAAGAGAGAGAAAAAGAGAGAGAGAGAAAGAGGCATTTACTTATCTATCCGTGGGCATTTCTCCTGTTCAAGGATATTTCAAATACCCCATTATATAGTTCAGTCTGCATGTTGTTCCTTTTGGAAAATAGGAAAACCCCTCAAATGTGGCAAACTAAAGCTCATTTGCTTGATAGGTTCAGTCAGCTCTAAGGCCATACTGGATACTACCTCCCAGGAAACTAAATCACAACCACCTGAAGACTCTACCTTCTCCCAGCATCAGTAGCACTGTGAATGGAGAACCAGTAAACAATGGTGGAATCTCCACACAACATGTGTAATGTCTATGGTTGGAAATAAAACCTACTGCTTCTGCTCAAGTCAAAGCAAATAATTCCAGGAAATATAGTTTTTTTTATATATATATTTTTCAATGATACCTAGCATTCCTGATTGCTGGGTTTTGCAACTGAGTGAAATCTATTTCTCCTCTGTTCATCCTTAGTCTTCTTACTCTTTCGGACACTAAGAAAGAGTCTAAGGAAAAGATGATGTTTCTAGGAATCACTTGCATTTTAGTGGTTGCATAAAAGGGTATTTTATGAAGGAGACAAGAGTTACAATCATCATTACATAAGAATCAGTAACTTGAGTAATAAGTTTAGAATAGCATAGAAGCCAGAATATGGAGGCCTAGATGGTTGGTGGAGCTGGAACAGTGTGGAGGTTATGACAGAGTGTGGAATGAGAAAGTAGCCAAAGATGAGTTCATGCATAAGGGATATCAACAGAAAAATAGGCGTGTACTAGGAGGGAATGGTAATGGTTAATCCATGAAATTCAAAGTACCATAGGGTGAAATATAGAGTATCAAAGTATATATATGTGCCTAGCAAAAATAGATAACAGCTTTGTTCAGGCCCAAATAAATTATTCTTTCTCTTTATTTAATTTTTGCTATTTGTTTTGACACATAGACTGATTGAGAGGAGAAAACATATGATGGCGAGTAGAGTTAAAAAGAGGATAGTTAGGGAAGGAAGGGAATTACCATGGGTTATTGTCTATAATTGCGGAAGTTGTCAATAAAATAATCCTGTTTAGCCTGATGTATGGAGAACTTATTAGCTTATGATGAACAAACTGTAGAAAAGTTTCTAGACTATAGTTCTCAGTAATTCTCTAAATAGTAACTGTGTCTTTACTGATGAGTTCTAGGAAGAGTAACCTGGGCAATAATTATTCACTAGCTACCAGAATTGGACTATACCCTACATGTCTATATTGCATCAAAGGTGCATACTTTTATGCAACCAGGGAAGGTCTTAAAACAGCCTTGGGAAAAATATCCAATTTTTGATTGTACTGAACCATGGAATATGAGAATCTAGAAAAAAGTAAAGTACCTTAACCATGTTGGGTATATATTAAGTCTACTTCAATGATGAGGTTTTAGGAGTCTCTGGGTCTCTGATTTGATAGGCATTGAGTGTCCTCAGCCTCTCTGTCTTTCATCCTGGCACTGATTATCAGGTTCACCGGGGAAGCTGCATTCTTTCTCATCTTCACAATTCCTCTGTGGTTTCAGATGGGGCTTGGCTGAAGTGAAAGAATGGGCTATATACTCGGGTCTCACTACCTTCTGAAAGAAAAAAAAATATATAAAAAAACACAGATCCTCCAATGGAGAGTAAAGTCAGCACATTTTAATGGGATAAGCCTTATCAATTTAGGATGATATTTATGGATGTAGCCTCTCTTTTAGCCAAAGTCTAGTGGGAGCTTGACATTGGAGAGCATAATATCTGTCTTCATAGGATTCTGACCTGGTTCCCACTTCCAGATATGGGGTCCTTTTTCACTGAACCTAGCTATTAGCCAATCAGCAAGCTTTGGTTACCCACCAAAGCTGTGTGCCACTATTGCATTTGTGTATACACTTGTCAGGCTGGTTGCTTCTTAGGGAACTTTGCAGAAGGGGGGATTGTAAAAACAACAGTTTGAGACATAATGCCCAGAGGCATTGTCTTACCCCAACAACTGACTGCTGATAACCCACAACCCCATGGGGGAACTCCTCCATGCATCCTCACCTGGAGGGCCCTCAGTGTAAGGGAGGACAGTGATGAGGGTAAGGATGGTACTAACTCATAATGTACCCATACTAAGAATGTCTGTAAATAATATATAAGGAACACATGGAATTAAAAAAAGTAAAGTAGTAAGTAGAAATTAAATTTTGAAAAAGTATCAGGAGAAAACAGCACAGAGAATTAAAAAGAAATGCTTTTGGAGTGAGAGAAAAATACCAGAAAACTAAATTGTTCAATCTTTCTAAAATTGGTTTATGGGAGAAAATATATCCATAAATACATGCATGCATGCATACATACATACATACATACATACATACACATATTTGACAACTTATAGACAAGTTCTTAGGTAACCTGGAATGTCTATGAGAGTCTTAAATTGGCAAGGACTGTTGCTAATTGCCCCAACACATTAAGTAGAGACACCATTCACTCAAGACTCCTGACTCAACGAAAAGGGAAAGAAGGGGTCTATGTATCTGTGCTAAGCTGTGACTTCCAGACCCAGTCACAGCCTATTGAGAATCAGATGCACAAACAGCTTGCTTCTTTGTGTACTTTCAGTTGAAACATTTTTTCCAGTATGCATAAATCAAAATCACAGACAAGTCTTAATCAAACTGCAAAGGTGAAGTCAAATACCACAGGCAGAGAGGCATTACCTAGCATTACTGCTTAAGAAATCCAAGGGACTAAGTAGCCAAATGCAGAGGAAAGAGGGAACATTCTGGAGAGTTCAGTTCCCTGCATATTGACTATCTTCCTCATAGACTTCCCAGTAGCACCTTGCTTGAAACTGAGTATCAGTAGAGAATGGCTGTCTAGTCTCTACCTTCCTATGAAATAGTTGACTCTGTGGCCATTTAAGGATGTATTTTGTGATTTAAATCCAACAGACCTTTCTATGCTCCCTGTGCTTTAATGACAGCACTCATGCTAAGAGTGTGCAGTGTAAGGTGGTCTCATATTAAGGCCATGCCCGTTAATATGAAGCATCTTCCAGAGGATATCTTTGTTTTACTGAAGATGCAAGTCTTGCTCTTATTCAGTATTATTTCTCTAGACCCTCCTTCTGCTTGCTTTGTATAAATAGGATACTTCAGCTCCTTCTGAAATCTAACCCTGGAAAGTTCATCTCACTCTGCTGATCAAGAGCAAAATACATCACTCGTGTTCTAGTGCCAATTTCTTTTTACCATAGAAGGAGATGCTCCAATGGGTTGCATAAGTGGTTTCCTAATTCCTGTGTGCCTGGACTCTAGACAGAATTTCTTTTCTGTGATTCTGATATTTAAATCATGCCCAGATATTCATATTTTTTCTAAAATATTCTCTATTCCATATTTCTACTTTCTATTTTACATTATGCTTCAAAATATTTAATATGGTCCTCTCATGTCCAACAAAAGGGTATGAGTTAAAGCAATTGACTCTAACTTTTTAATTTTTTTATTTTATTCATTTATTTATCAGAGAGTGAGAGAGATTGAGAAGGAGAGATAAAGAAGCAGATAGAGAATGGCCATGTAAGGGCACTGCAAACGAACTCTAGACACATGTACCCCCTTGTGCATTTTGCTTACATGTGTCCTGGACAGTTGAACCTGGGCCCTTTGGCTTTGAGGGTAAACACCAGCTTGCCTCTAACTTTTAATAAGGTAAGATAAAGCAGATTATATATATATATATATATATATATATATATATATACTGATATGCATACTTTAAACTTAGCAATTCAATGCCAGTCCTATGCTGGTTCAGAATAATTATCAGGTCTATTACATAGTTTCTGTTCAAACCTCTATTCTCCAAGCTTATTGTGTTTCTAGTCAACTAAAACCTTCTGCCTGATTTGAGGAGTTAACATGTGAAAATATTTGCTGAACTTGGTTCCCTGATGGGAAGTGCAATCCACTAAAATCAAATGTATTTGTGAAACATAAACACATTTTCATCATCTGTAGCTTATAATCAAAGCAAAGTTTCTTGCTTTGACAAACATCCTATTCACTTTGGAAATAGAAACGAAGCACACTTTTGCATTTATTAATTGTGTATCCCTCCTGTAAACATTAGCTTGCAATTTGCAGCTGAATCTTAAGTAAATTTCTCGGCCTAACAGGCACCACATAGTTACCACACTGCAAGGCTCCATACTTTGAGTGGGCTATAATTTTAGCCAGATTCATTTTCCCTATCAGCATCCATAATGTCTCCCTCGAGAGGAATTTGTCAATAGAAGAATCTGGGAAGTCACCACCTTCACAGTGGCCCTGGAGAACAAATTTAGCTGATGTGTTTTAAGACTTCCAAGGTGAAAAATGGGACAGGATACTCTTTGGTGCCACAGGGACTTTCTTGGAAGTATTGACATATCTTTCACGAATTAAATAGGAGCAATTCTTATAGAGCAAAGAGAGAAGTAGTTTTTCCTGAGAGAATTGCATGGCATCGGAGGTGAAGTCCAAGAAGTGGTTTCGATGAGATACAGCAACCCACATTAACTCATTTGAAATTGCATGATTTCTTTAAGAAAGCTAGAAAACCTTGAAACATACAAAAAAAAAAAAAATTAAAAGGTCCAAGGGAAGACAGTGTTGCAAACCTTTGAAAAGATACTGTCACTCAGTTCTGGAGAGAATAAGGGATTGTTAGATGTCAGAACCCAAATGCCCCCAGTATAGCATAGTACTGTAGTCCCAGAAACATCCTTCTTGGTTATCCAGAATACTTTATGTAACTAGAAAGAGGAAAAGGAAAATTCTTCACAAACACAATTCTGATGTTCTACTTTATCCCTCCAATACACCAGTGAGTCATCTTCACCCATGGCTTTCACCCATATACATATCTTCTATTGTGATGTAATCAATCTTACCTGTACAGATTATCCCCCAGTATAATTCAGCTGGCAACTGAGCGTGACAATTTCTTACCTTTCCATCTTTTTGAACACTTCCATCGTCATTTTTGACTGTAAAGGACTTACTGCATGGGTAATTGACACTCCATTATGTCCATTTGATTAATAAACGTGTTTTGAATCAAGTTCTCAACATGATTCCCATGTAAGATATTTGCCTATTGTGATGTGAGTGTGGAATATCTCAGTCATAATATCTCACTGTCATGAACTCCACCACCCCTGCCCTGTCTTGGAGTAGCAATTGTCCCCTAGTATTGGAAGAATGTGATTTTGAATGATGCAAGTTCTGTAGGTCCTTTGAAATCCCCAGGGGAAAATCATAATCTAGATGTATGATTTGTACTGTGGTGCACATGTTCCATTTTCTATTCACTTTTCAGATTCAGGTGTTAGAGTTGCAAACTTCATTCATGTCAGAATTTTTTCTTGTAACATATGGCCATAATTTAATAGATTTCTCCTGATGTTTTAGCTACAGATGTTTTTGTTAAACGTTATTCTGTTAAATCATTCTAGGCTCCTTTCTTTTCTTGGTGTCTAGCCCTTTCAACTGCCAATCTAAAATGTTTATAGAATATTGGTTCTCTAGAATATTATGTGAAGTGTCTGTATATGGCATGTAAATTTTACACTGATTTCATGGATTTTCTTTTTATTTTCAATGGGGGAACTGGTTAGGATTTCAGCTGATATGGTATAAAGTCAGTGAAATAAGAACCCTGAGGGAGATAAGGACACTGCTCCAGCTGAGTTCCTTCCAAGCTTTATTTTCCCAGGTTGCAGACACATAACAACTAGTTGTGCCATACCTCATTACATTGGCCTAATAGTAAGCAAGTCAATACAGCATATAAATATTTGATATCCAGTCTTAAATGAAAAAATATGTATTCTAAAATGAATACTTAATTGGGACTGCAAACTGAATATAAGGAATGGAGCCCCTACTGCTTCTGAGACAAAGCAGAACAAAATGAATTACTACCATGCAGGGAATGATATTAATAGTGTCCAGTTTTATAAATGAATCCAATTTTAAGCCACTTTAGTTACTATCATACTGAGAAAGAGTGCAACATGTCTAACATTTTTTTTTTCTGGAAAATGACAAGATTTAAGGAGAAAACAATTTTAACTTGCTGATATTTTCTTGCATTAAATATTTCTAATTATTGAGCCCTCACAGTCAAACATCACTTTGAAAACAAAAGTCACTGCTCTTTTCCAGCATTGGTCTATTGAGAGGAGCCATCTTTTCTATTTTCCCCTCTTACTTACAAAAGAAATAATGTAGCTGAAGGATTGTTTGGGTGACTTACAGCAACAGTAATTGTTGGTCCACTCCCTTGAGTCTGTCCTGAGGGAAACAGATGGTGTTTTACTGTATGTGGTGTCTTAGTTTTATGAGCTGTATTTGTTATTCAGAGTATGTGCAGGTGGATCAAGTCACCAGGAAGTGAAGTAACAAACACCAAAGAAGGAGCCAGTGGCTTAGTCCCAGAGACACCTTTCCATGTGGGGGGAGCAGAGGTTGCTATGGGGATTATTATGGTAATGAACATAACTAGACTGTACAAATTGGACTTCAGATTAACAATCAGTACACTCCTCTAATTTTACAGGACTTCTGATTGCAACATTCAGTCCATTCACCTATCATGAAGTAATTTTCCATTTTATGCTTGGCCTGTCCTCATCACTGATTAAACAGAAAACTAGGAGGCTGTGTTATGATAACTTTGAGAGTTACTGTCCCGTGAGGCAGACACAAGCATCTTCCATAGGAAGTGTTGTCAAATTTTAAATGACACAGAAATCCTACAAAAATTAGTTCCCAACACCAAGCTAGAAAAGAACACCAGGGAGGGTTGAGAAGCAGCACCATGGCTCAGAAATGTTGATCACAGGTCTCCAGAAAGCCCATCCTTGTGTAAAACTAAAGGTGAGCACAAGGCTCTGCTCATTTTCAAGATGTCCTTTCCCAGGTAGTTGTAGATGAGTCTTTACAATCAACAACTGCATTGCCAGTGTCTGTGTGTACAAAGCAGGCAGACAAGTGAAGGCCAGAACCCTGCAATCTAGGCAGGAATTTTAACTTAGGACATTTGCCAGAGACTTGTTTCTGAATGAGGGTACAACTGGAAGAGAGTTGTGCTATTGTTGTAATGACCCAACTTTCCCTTGGTAACCTTTCAACCATCCTCTGTTGTAATCATATAACAGTGTATTTGTGCATATTGTATAAATGTATTATATAATTCAGATTGTAAAGGCAAAATGAAATGCAAGTATACATTTAGGTCAGATGCCCACCCAAGCATGTCATAATCAATTAATAAGCTCTTCTTTTTTCTTTGGCATTGTGTATTCACGAGGAGAGAGAGAGTGTGTGTGAGAGAGGCAAAGAAAGAAAGAGCAAGCGAGCATCTTGGGCCTCTTGCAAATCCACTCCTTATGCATGTGCCACTTTGTGCATATGGTTTTACATGGGTGCTGGGGACTTAAACATGGGCTGAACCCAGGAAGGAAGGCTTTTGCAAATACCATTACCCAGTGAGCCATCTTCCTACACCAACAGGCTCTTATTTTGATTACACATTATCCCATCTTTTCCCTTACACCTTGACTATCAGGAAGAACACACCCATCATGAATCCAGGGAAGCTGGATGTCCTCAAGCATATTAAATTGAGCAACTTTACTCAAAGAAAATAAGATTGTTTCATTGGAGAGATGGCTTAGCAGTTAAGGTGCCTGCTTGCAAAGCCTAAGAACACACATTCAAATCTCCAGGTCCCACATAGCAGATGTACATTGATGCAAGTGTGCAATGTCATGCATGTACACAAGGGGGTGCACATGTCTGAAGTTCATTCACAGTGGCTGAAAGGCCCTGATGCACCCTTTTCTTTCTCTCTCTCTCTCTCTCTCTCTCTCTCTCTCTCTCTCTGTGTGTGTGTGTGTGTGTGTGTGTGTGTGTGTGTGTGTGTGTGTATGTATACATCTTTCTCAAAAATAAAAAAAAACAAGGATTGATAATGGAGGCACTGAGGGATGGATGAGTTGATGAAGAATGAATGAATATGTGGGATGATGGATGGGTAGATGGGTAAGATGGTGAATGGATGGATGAATGGATAAAAAGGTTGTAAATGGATAGTGCATGGATACATGGATGGATGGATGGAGGGATGGATGGATGGATGGGAAAGTAAATGGGTGAATAGATGTGCACGTGGATAGGTGAATGGAGAAAAAGACTGAATGGGTGGACTTTTTCCAGGTTTGTCTTTCTGACATTTATACTTTCTTCTCCATACGTGATAAGGTGAAACCTAAGCAATCTCTTGCTTGAGCAGCTCTGTAGTTGCTGAAAGAACAACTCTGGCATTTTATGAATTTACCTCAGACATTTCAGGCAAAGTCTTATGCAAGAAAGGATGGAAATAAAAACTGTCATATATGAAGGATATTGCAAATTCAGCATTATGGGATAAAGTTTTACTTGTGGTTATTCTATTATCTTTACAATAATTTCATAAAGTAGGATTTTTTCATATAATCTCCATTTTATAGTAATAAAACTAACACTAAGAAGTGTTCAGCAATCACCTGAGTCATACAACTAGGAAGAAATGACAGATCAGGCATTTGAACTAGCAGAAGGAAGACTATTGAGAACTTTCTCTTAATTGTATTTCCCTGCAGGTAATGAGACCCTTTGAAATACTCACAAGGAGCTGGCACATGTAGGAGATCCTGATATATTCTCAACTCTGCATCTCTTTCATCATTTCCCAAAGCATGGCCCCCAGAAAAATTCTCTCCCCCAAATGTTGCCTGACTCTGAAGACAAGCTTCTGTGGGAACAAGCCAGCATGGATAAGATTGTAATCACACAGATATGTCTTGCTTGGGAAAAAGGCACCGTGTCAGAGAGGAGAATGGATGTTCTCCATCCATGGGCGACACCCCTTCCACTCCGTGATATACGGACACCAAAGGCACCGTGCATCATGATGACATGCACTTAAACTTAAAGCTGGACCAAGCTCTTCTGTGTTCTCTGGGGGACCTGCCAGAAGCTGTGATCTATGGAGAGGTCCAGGGCTGCTTTCTACTTGGGTTTGTTCTGCTTAGAGTGGTCTTCCAAATGCGATTATGGCTTCACTACAAAGAGGCATGTCTTGGAGAAAAAATAAGTGATATGCATCAGAAAATCAAGGAATAGAAACAAAAGAATCCAGTATTTGAAAAAGCAGTTGTATAAAATAAACCTATAAACTGTAATAGAAAAGAACTAGATTGATTATCTAAACACATAGCTAGTGTTTTCCACAATTCTAACTCCGTGATACAGGGTAAGTGATTTTATAGTCTATAAATCTACTTTTTCCTATGCAAACTAAGGTGTTAAAGTGAAAGTCTTTTTTAAAGCATTTTATTTATTTTCACATGTGTGCTTGTCTACATTCTGTGTGTGTGTGTGTGTGTGTGTGTGTGTGTGTGTGTGCATGCATTTGCATGCACGTGTATGACAGGTTATCTTGCCACTGCAAATATATATCCACCCAGCTTTACATGGGTGGATGGAAAATTAAAACCAAGCCACCCAGGACAGCAGGTTTTACCAGGAAATACTTTTTTAACTGTTGAGCATTCTCCCCAACCGCAGAATATTTTCTTTAAGAGTCCTTAAAGTTGTCTAAAAAAAAATATATAATCTTTGTTAGGAAAATCTGCAGTCCATGCCCCATTGCTGTTTGTCCCTTTTCTACATAGTACAAGCTAGGCAGCAAGGTACTCCATTAATACTTGCTGGGTTAAAAGACAGGGAAGCTTACTTGTAAAGTTGCAAAGGAAACAGGAAGCAGAGGATCACGACCTTTGGTCTGAAATGAACACTTGATGAGTTTGTCGCATTTTTCATTAGACTAGCTGGAGTCACTTTTATGAAAAGCCAACAAACAAACCAGAGCTCCTCCGCTGAGCTTAAACAGTTATAAAAACAACTTTCCTGCCATTCCCCAGCGATGGCCTGAAGCCACTGTTACACTCATCAGGGATTGATCATTATTACTCTGCCCAAGATATTACTGCAAAAAGCCAAAACATCATTTTTCACTAGTCAGACCAATAAAAATGCTAGAGCTATAGCTTTTAAAATACATATTTTTAAGTCTTCGACTTTACTGGAGAAGGCAATTAAAATCACTGTTTATCTCACCAGTACTATTTTGTAAAGTAAAAATAAGAATGCAGTTTAAAATACAATTTAAACTTCTATTGTAAAATGTAGTTCAATTCTCCAAGGCAGGTAAACTTATTCATTATGAAATTTTAAAATTTACCCAATAAATAAAAATGCCCCCTATACCATGTTTCATGACTAAGTATGAATGACAGCTTATATAGCTTTTAAAATATTTTTGTTAATTTAAAAAAATTATGAGAGAGAGAATTAGCATGTCAGGGCCTTTAGCCACTGCAAATGGATACAAGATGCCTGCACCAACTTGTGAACATGCATGACCTTGTGCTCCTTTGTGACCTTGTGTATCTACCTTATATAGGTTCTGAGGAGTTGAACATGGGTCCTTAGGCTTCACAGGCAAGCATCTTAACCACTGAGCCATCTCTCCACCCCTACATTGATTTTGCTTATGGCTAAACCACCCCTATTCCACAATCTGTTTTACCTTCTAGAATGTTCTTCAAACAGATGTTAACTTTGTATCTTAATTGTGAGACTTTTTCA
Organism: Orientallactaga sibirica; assembly: GCA_036365145.1. Classification (NCBI taxonomy): domain Eukaryota; kingdom Metazoa; phylum Chordata; class Mammalia; order Rodentia; family Dipodidae; genus Orientallactaga; species Orientallactaga sibirica. The sequence continues at coordinate 5,110,428 of JAEOAD010000154.1, forward strand.
TTAAGGGAATTCTTACTATTGAAATTTGAAAAACATTTTTGGGATGTTTTATGATAATTCTGTTCAGAGAGTACAATGAATGGCATAGATAATTTAATATTTTCCAGTAGTTGCATTTGAAAAGCAAAAAAAGGTAAAATTATTGACTATATGTAGATATCATTTAGTAATATTAATAGTTACAATATTCAATTTCAATAGAAATCCAGATGTTGCACAGAGCTCAGCACTAAAGTAGACTTATAATGCACCCACAAAGACTCAAGGAACATTACAGAAGAGGAGACAGAAAGATTGTAAGAGCCATAGGGTGGGAAGGAGTTTTATGAGGCATTGTCTCCCCCACATAGAGACTGCCTGATGCATCTGTAACCCCATGGTGAATACTAACAATCCCAGTGAGGAGGACCTCAGAGAAACGGGGGCAGGAAAGAGGAAATATAACCAGATACCAAGAGGTGAATAGGACTAACAAGGGATTGGTTTATACAGTAAAGTACATGAGTAATAAGAAACAAAAAGAAAGAAAGAAGTGTCAGGCAATAAACAAAAAGAAACCTGGAGAATAAAGGTCTTCTACTATATGTTAGATATTAGTTAACTTTTCTCTTCGTTCCTTTTTTCTCACTGTCTCTCATATAAACATAACACACACACACACACACATACACACACACACACACACACACACACACACACACACACCTCATACAGCCCTCTCCATATCTACTATGAGTCAAAAGGAGTAAATTACCATTTCTAGGCTCTTTCCTTAATTCAAAATGCCCTATGTAATCTGAGATATTTTTGAATGTCTATTGTGTACATGGACTTGTACAGACAACAAGAAGAGAACTCACTAAGGTACTATTAATCCATTAGGAGACGGACTTTTTGCTAAAAAATGGGTTAAAAATAGGTAATAATCATCAATGCTTCTGTGTGTGAAAACAGGGTATACATTCACCAATACTGTGACATTCCAAGCACCTTAGTGGACTGATACAGTATTTTTTACCCTGTGACTTTCAGGTAACAATCAAATGACCTGCTGGATCCTGCTACTGTTTGTTTATATAAGCATGGCTGGGCTTATGCTATGTATTGGAAAATAGCAAGATAGAGAACTCTAACAATCCATTCAATGCTTTAGGTCCCACCCAGGGAAATGTGAGATTAGAACCATCATTTTATTTCCTTTAGCCTTATACTTTTTGAAAACTATGTTTCTGGAAAGATATTTGATGTACTCATAGGTGGAAGACTAAAATTTAATAGTATTTGATTAGTCAACAAAGTTATGAAAGCACACTTGGTTTCTTTTTCCATTTCTTTTTGAGAGAGAGAGAGAGAGAGAGGAGAGAGAGGGAGGGAGGGAGAGGAAGAGAATTGGCGAGCCAGCAGTCTCTCAGCTGCTGAGAGCGAAATCCAGATGTGTTCGCCCCCTTGTGGTCAAGTGCAGCATTGCGCTCTTGTATCACTTTGCAACTGGCTAAACGTGGGACCTCGAGATTGGAACCAGCGTTCTTAGGCTTAGGAGGAAGGCACCTTAACTGCTAAGCCATCTCTCCAGCCCCCATTTTTTTTTAAACTAAGTTAGAGGGCCCTGTACAAAGAGAAAATTAACTGGGTACCTGCTCACTGGTAAAAGTGCTATCCTGTTTGAAAAGCCTTCCTCTAATTTATGCCCTATCAGACAGGCTCATACAACATCCTTCCTCAATGTACACTCATGTGTACACACCAACCACATCTCACATGGAAGTGGCATCAAGGTCTGTAGTGGATGGCAAGTGAGGACTGGGAAGGAGCACCAGAGCAAGCCTCATAGTACTGCTAGCCCAGCTAAATCCATCCCTGAAGAGATTTGACTGACACTGATGAGATGCCTTGAACAATGAGACTTACTACTGCCATTCACCTTCTGAGGGACTCAGGACCAATTGTCCTGATTCAATATTCCTCTGGGGTGGCATTCTATGAAATTTATTCACCCTTTATTATTTATTATTTATTTTGTTTTTATTATGGTATATCAGATTGAACCCAGGCTCAATACATGGTAAGAAAACACTTTATCACTTAGATGCATGTTTAGCTTTATTATTTTTAATTTTTAAGACAGATATTTTTAAAATTATCAGTGATGGACTTGAATTCCTTCTATAGTGCATGCAAGCCTTGAACTAGCAATTCTTTATTGAGCCTCAGCAGTAGCTGAGATCTGATCCTGTTCCCTAAGATGTCTGTGTAGCAATAGGCATCTCACCCTGACTGTTAAGAGAACTGAATTTAAAGGCCCCTTGGTTATTAATTAAAAACACTTCTGAGTGTGTCTATGAGAGCATTTGCAAAGATTGTGGGCATGTGGGAAAGCCACAAATGGGAAAGATGTGGGCATCACCATCCAATTTGTGAGTGTCTAGCTAGAGCCAAAGCAGAAGGAAGAGTGCATAGTGCAAACTCACTCGCTCATGCACTCTCTGTTCCTGGCCACCATCAGGAGAGCAGCTTTGTTCGGCCATTCCCTCCCACCCTGATGCTGTAATCATGCACCAAAACTCAGAACCCTAACACACACAGCACCTCACAGCATTTGGCTACACTTCCTAGATGTTTTTGATACCTGTGAACCAGTTGATAGCTATGTGGATAACCAAAAGACAGCTGCTATTTCTTAGACCAGCCAACACCTGAAGGCATGTATATCCAATAGCCTGCCACTGATTTCTTCTCTTTCCCTTGACCCATTCTTCATGCTTATACTTTTATCATTGTTACATAGAGATGCCATGTGAAGTGTATTTATAAAGGTCATAGCTCTGCAGTGTCAGCATTGCTTGGATTGCACAATAGTTACTAGCAATAGAAATGACACCACATGTGCATACTCTGAATTAGGAAATGAAATGGCAGTGATTACTAACAGAATGAGACTAGTCCCTTCAGAGTGTATCAACTCAGACACAAGAAAGCATGCAGTCTTCCGTCCTGACAGATGCATCTACCTGTTCTTCAGATGGAGAGTGCCAAATGCTCAAGGCAGCAGTGGACCTGGTTTCATCCCAAGTATATTAGGTTTTGCACTTATTGCTGCCAGAAGCAACTTATGTTGGCTTACAATTCCAGGGAACAGACCATCATGGAAGCAGGACCAAGAGGTGACTGGTCACATTACATTTGCCATCAGACAGGAAAAAAAAAAAAAAAAAAGAAAGAAAGAAAAAGAAAAGAAAAAAAGAACAACAGGAAGTGAGGTTAGGCTATAAAACCTCAAAATACCCAGAGTGATTTCTACTTCCTCCAGAGAGGTTTCATTGCGCAAACATTCTCCCAAGCAGTGCCACCATCTGGGGACCAAGTACTCAAAAACAAGAGTCTATACAGGACATTTGCCATCCAATCAAAATACAAGGTTCAACAGCTCAGTAAAAGGTGTTTCCCTTTATCCGACACCCTAGTCAGACACTCAAGGCCATCCTCACTCTTCTCTTCTTGCTCCACTAAACTGACACTCATCGTGAGGAATTGACCTTCTGTATGTCTCACACTTATGGTCTCTACTGTCAACCCTAAAATGTCAGATTGGGAAGGAAATAAAGTTTGATGGAGTGCTACATGTGATTCTGCTCACTGGGTTCAGAAACCAAGTATTATGGAATGTTGCTAGCTCTGCAGGGACCTTTCCTATTGAGGCATTTCCCACCTTTAAAACAAACATGGTTGAGTTCTGTAATAACACAAGTAAAAACAGAGACTTGAGAATTGACTAAAAAAATCCAACATGCATTTGTATTGCCTCTGAGATTTGTAAAAATGTCTGTAAATAGGAAATTATATAAGGGAGTTTGAACCCTCTACCCAATTAAAGATTAGTGTTTGCACCCTGCATCTCAGAGGTGACGAAGTTTGGGAGTTTGTATCACATTTGGAAACACATGGTTTGTTGGTTACCACTGCAGCACTTGGCACTGGGGTGAATGCATAAAAACACGGATGGCCTCAGAGGCCAATGAACCCTTGAGCTCTGCAGAAATTGAAACAACTCAGACATTCAAAGGACTAAATGTGACCTAAGAGGTGGTGCAAAGCCATCTAAGCCCTGGTGTCCATAAACGGCAGAAGGAAATTTGAATGCACACTGGACTTAAAGTTCTTCAGATATTTCCACATGTAATACACCTGTGGGCTTTGGATAAGGCTAAAGCCACACTGCATGTAATATAATGGACCATGTGTCCTGGAGGACATCTAGCCATCCCTCATCAGAGACTTGGGATGTCATATTTGCCAACACCTACCCCATGCTCTCATCCTATCTTGGAGTTGATGTTCTAATACCTGAAAGAACAATTATTGTGACAGCTTCCCACCACAACAGTATATGAATAACACAGTCTGGCCAGAGCCTGTCCATCCACTAAAGGTAACAAATCCATACTTCTGTAGTAGGGAAGCCAAACAAGAACAATGCCCAAAATGACTTCTGAGATGTGTCCAAGAGAATTAGAACTATGCCTGTGTCCTTTGAATTACAGAGCCACTGTCCTACTCAAAAGATGTTCCCAACACTGGAATTCCCCGACTCCTCCAAGTCTAAACTCCATGGTTACAAGCAGTAGCTTCTCCAGGTGATCTTGTAACCTTAGCTCCAAACCAGGAAGTCCTAACTGAAGTCTCAACACAGGCCTCAGAATGTGATGGGTCCTCAGAATTCAACATTAAAGTGGCCAGAACAAGATGTGCAAAATTACCAAAGAAACTTATGTTTGTTGACATTTAAGACTGCCCATAAATACCTGAGAGCCTCACAACTATTGAGAGGGCCTAAAATAATAAAATTAAATTAAAAAGTGTCTGCAAATCCTAGAGGAGGGGGAACAGATGCTACCCTTAGTATAGGGTCTCACTGCATCTGTGACAGGATATCACATAACACAGGGTTCTACACACCTTGAGGAAGTATGTTCCCCTAGCTGACCCTGTGGGTAAAGCTCATATGTAGACCACATCTCAAGCCCAGAGACACAGCTCACAATCTTGTCTTGATTGTGCCTCTGGAGTGAACTGTAATGGAGGATGAAATCCACGGAAGCGTAATGGGACCCCAGGACATCATAAGCCCTATAAGAAACATGCTGGGAGTAAAAGTGCCCTATCCCAATGACATTAGCCCCTGGTGCCAGGAGATAGAATTTTCTCCAATTTTCCATAATTTAGACTGAAGATTTAATCTAGAGTGAATATTTCCTGGCTTTCATTTCACTTATTCTATGAATGATAACATTTTTAAAATAATTTTTTGCAAGGAGAGAGAGGGAGAGAGAATGGGCATGCCAGGGCCTCCAGCCACTGCAAACAAACTCCAGATGCATATGCCATCTTGTGTATCTGGCTCTACATGACTACTGGGAAATCGAACATAGGTTGTTAGGCTCTGCAGGCAAGCACCTTAACTACTGAGCCATCTCTCCAGTCCACCTGTAACATTTCTATAGGCAAGGAAGGGATAGATAAAGAAGCTCCCAAGTTTTTGCTAAGCCTATATTTATAAATACATATATGCATGTATATATGACATACTTGTATACATATGTATGTACATATTCATATATGTGGAAATATATATATGAATACATATTCATTTTCTCTCCATTTGAATGGATATTAACACCTAGAATAAGGCCTTATGGCCACCATGTCTTCAGAAACAGAAGAAACTAGCAACTAGCAATTCCATTCATCATGTTCACTCTCGGTTTACACTCTACTTTCCTGTATTGCAATGCAATCCTCCATTTCCATTTCCTGGGACCTATGATTTTACAATTGTTTTTTAAAGCTATATAGTCCTTTTCCAAAACAATACAGTGTGCTGAGCTTCTGTTTACTTATTTATCAAATGTACATTCTGATGTGTTATTACAGCCAGTTCAAATAAGCAGGCATCGTAAAGACCTCCTTTATCTTCAGAGAGATGACTTTATTTCCCTAAAATTAAAGCCAGTCCCTTTACTGTACCAACATGGAACATTCTCCAGAATTCTGGCTTTGCTCTGCACTGTGTGGCTCTGAGGGAGAATCATCTACAAAGTCATAAACAAACTCTCCGAGCACAGAAGTTCAGCTCTTTGTTATTCTTTTTTTTTTTTTTTTTCTGAGGGTATTGCTATTGAATTGCAATGACCACTGTTTCTTTCCTGATGCATTTTATGCTGTTTCTTATAAATGCTTATTTTTATCATCTCTTTTCATTGATATAAGCAGTCAAAGTCACTGCTTCTGCCCTTCCCTGGATTATCTCTCCCACAGTGAAGTGTGGTGATTTCTCACAGTACCTGGTCAGAGTCGAGGAATTCAGATCCATTACAGCTTCAATTGGAAACTGTGGAAAAATCAGCAGAAGGCATTCTCTGATAGTTAATGGCACTTAGTCTGAAAATAAACTGTATGAAATGGAGCATTTGTGTCATTGAATAGATGTGGCAAATAGTAAAATATAATAAAGAGACTCCACTCTCCCCATCCAAAATGTGCTAAACAAAAGAAGAGATTTGCATGGCTGCCGCAGACACCATGATAGGATATCATTCCCAAATATCCTGATTAATCTTTCAGTGCCCAGGGCTCTAAAATACCCCAAAGCATCACTGCCCAGTAAACTTCTGCAAACCCTCATCTTCATTAAGAGTGACATAATCTATACATTACTGATTCGCTTACCCTAAACCCGTCAGATTGTGGTTTGGCAGAAGCTCTTTAGGGTCCCTGAAGCTCTGAGTTATTTTAACAAGCCATTTCAGCTTCTGCTTCTCTGTGCAAACAAAAGAATGCCATTGACTACAGGAAATTTTCATAACTATCAGCTAATCTAAGTTGTATTTTGGAGTTAGAGACACATCAAGCCATAGGCATGTTCTTTTCATCTTTTTAAAATTACTTGACACCTGATAAAAGTAAGGTAGTAAGGCACTTTTTTTTTGACAATATACAAGAAGCTTAGGATAACCCAGTAGCCTAGCTGTCACAACTCAGCCCACACTGTATCTGTATTCTGAAATGGTCCCTTAATGATAAAATTTCAGTAGATCAGTGTTCCCTGATGCTTAGGTTGAGTCTGCAAGATCCTAAGTGCAATGCCACCCTCTCTCCTTATACTTCTCCTTTACCCCTCCATCTTGCCTCTTCACTCTACCTTGTCCTCTTGCTTACCTCTTTTCTCTCATCCTTCCTCTTTTCCTTCTCCTTCCTCTCCCTCCCTCATCTCTCTCTTCTCTTTCTCCTCTTTTTCCTTTCCCTCCCCCATTGTCTTATCCATTACTTCTCTCCCTCTTCCTCTAAATATGATATTTATTTATTTATGAGATAGAGAGGCAGAGACAGAGAGAGAGAATGGGTGTGCCAGGGCTTCCATCCACTGAAAATGAACTACAGTTGCATATACCACCTTATGCATCTGGTTTATGTGGGTAATGGGGAATTGAACCTGGGTCCTTAGGCTTTGCAGACCAGCCCCGTAACCACTAATCCATCTTTCCTCCAGCCCTCCCTCTCTCTGTAGAAGTCATTATCAGATATCCCTGTGGTTAAGGGGGTAACATCAATGATCTTCTCGTCTTGCTCAACCTCTTTCTGAAAACTAGCCAAGCCCACAGAAATCAAAGAATTCCCATCCTATATGTTCAAAGTAACTAGCATTTATGGTATAAATCTTGAGGTCAAATCCTGTTTGGTTTGCCCCTGTGCTGTACCATCTATAAGAAGAGTGAAGGCCTGGGGCAGGATCTCTGTGTCTTGTACATTAGCACCTGGCTAGCAGGAACCATTTGAGACATGAGGCTCAGTCCTCTAGACTCCCATGCCCCACACAAAAGAGAATCCCTGTGACTTTTCTCATCCTCATAGAGGGCAAAGAAGAGGCAAGAAACATTCCTCCAAGGCTCATTTATTTTTCCTTCAAAGATATTTTTGTTTTTTTTTATGCTATATTTCTAAGCCATTGGAGGGTTGAACAAATCCACTAAGCTCCAGTCCAACCTCATAGTAGATTGTCATGTTTGATACAGTTTGTATTTTGGTAGATAACAAAGGGCAGCTTTTTCACTCAGCTGAGACTTGCCTGCTCAGTAACTCTATACAATGCCCAGGCAGAAAAAGCTGACATGACCTTCTAGGACTCAATTAACACAAGGAAAATGGGGTGAAAAGAGGTACAAGAAGCCCACTGAAGAGCCCCTGTTGTCTTCTTCATACAAAGATGCAGAAGGAATCCTATGTGTTCAAAGGAATAGAGAATAATGAGTGTAGAAGACTATGGTGGACAAGCCGAACATCCTGGATGTTCTGAAGGGATAAGATTGTCAACACAGTTAAGCAATTGATTCCTTCCCTTTTCTTTTCTGGATACTTCCATGCAGGCTCTATGGGCCCACCTGATCAGCCCCTACTTTCTCTTTAACTTCCCCATAGTAAACTACAAAGAAAAGCAGAGGAGTGTTCAATGGCTGGGTTTTGTAGTGTGTGTGCTGGTTGTCTCTGTGGAAGTCATATTGGAATGGGTGACATGTTAGCATCCAGCACTTGCTCCATCACACCCCAGCTATACTGCCAGACCCTCGCTTAACTGCAAGGAAAAAAATCTCTGTTCTTTTATCAGTAAAACAGAATGATAGCAACACCTACTCATTGGGTTATCTTAAGGATTAAATAGATAGCACTAATGCATAGAAAGGATTCTTGTACCTCTTAAACCCTCAATAAATGTTAGCCACAATCATTATTTTTATTAAATGATTGTGTTTTAATATGTAACACCTCCCAAGAGGGTTTAAAGGATTTCAATTCTTGAATTCAAACATGTTGGGTTTTAACTGATGGAATTTCACACATCGAAAGAAGCACACATGACTGGACATACCAGCGTTTCTGTGGACACAATATCACTGGCCATGGGTTAGCTTGCTTGTAGGTCCAGTGTCTGGGATTAGTTTGTTTTAATCTCCTCTCTCAGTGAAAGATAGTTTATGGCTTTCAGTGTGACTGGATAAATAAAGCAGCTTGGCGGGAACAGCCCCATCCCAGGTTTACGCAGCATCAAACTGTAAGCAAATCAAAGCACACTGAGGCATATTCCAGAAGGCAGGCCCTGCAGCTCAGGAAGGGGCACTAATTCATTCTTATGCAAGGAAGCATTTTCCCACTATTAATGAATATTTTTAATACTGAAAATATCACTCAGACTTAGTCACACATGACTTCACTCATTTTGTTGCAATTTTTTTTAATTCATTTTACTGAGGTTAAGCTTTCTTGATTTTCCTTTGGAACAAACCAGGTATAGTATTTTTAATAAAGGCAATCAACAGACCTTCACTAAATATCTTACAAATGGTCACAAGTTTTAGGATCTACATTGTAGTCTCCTTTCAGATATCCACATTCACATCTATACTTCTTCCATCCATACATTCATTCATTTGTTTTCTCATCCATTTTCTCCATGAACACATTCTATATAGTAAAGCCTACTGCAAAGGCAAACACTACAGAGCAGAACACAGAAGTCTCAGGACATAGAACTTGAAACATTAATTTTTTAGTCACATATATATATATATATATATATATAGAGAGAGAGAGAGAATGGGCATGCCTGGGCTGCTAGCAACTGCAAAAAAAAAAAAAAAAAAAAAACTCCAGATGCATGAGCCACTTTGTGCATCTGGCTTATGTGGGTCCTGAGGAATCAAACCTGGGTCCTTTGGCTTTGCAGGCAAGTGCCATAACCACTAAGCAATCTCTCCAGCCCCAGAGAAATGAAGAGAGAGAGAGAGAGAGAGAGACAATGGGTGCACCAGGGCCTCTAGCCATTGCAAATGAACTCCAGATGCATATGCCACCTAGTGCATCTGGCTTATGTCGGTCCTGGGGAATCAAGCCTCGAATCCAGGTCCTTAGGCTTCACAGGCAAACACTTAACCACTAAGCCATCATTCCAGCCCTGATTTTAGTTATTTTATATTCCAAAATGCTATAGCAAGAAAACACCAACAACAGATTAGGAAATGTACAGATGATACACAGGGTAACACTTTCCTAGAAACCTATAAGAAAAATCCTATTCACAAAACTCCCTAACACTGATTTCAAGATGTATGCACCTTGCTGATTGGATTTTTCATTATGGCCAAAATAGTGGTGCTGCTAGATATCATGAGAAGTCAACAGAGAACAGAAAAATACAAGATGGCCTAGGCACTCATGTGAATGAATATATTGACTTTCTTTTTCAAAATCCTGATTTTTTCCACTTTAATGAAAACTTTACCCTTATTGTCACTAGACTTAGACCATCTGTGATTTCTTACATAGACACCAGTTCATCTTCCCACCCAGCCATAACTGACGTTTCATCTGTTGCAAAATAAGTGCCTGACTTAATATGTCAGATACTCTGATGGGAAAATTCCTCTTTCTAAAAATATACATTTTACATCTCATACATGCCTGAAATATGAATTGAATATGAATTAAAGATGCATTTCCTTGACTAAGCTGCTTTCAAGTAATTAACCCTTGTATGCTAACTTGGAGCATCAATTAGTCAGTTGGATCACACTGGGAATTCACCTTATTACCTGCTTGACAAATACCAGAGAGGAAATTATTGCATTGCTGGCAAAGAAGGGAAGTATTAAAAGTGAAATAATAATAAAAAAAAAAAGAGCCAAAAGCAAATTGTGCCACTTTAGCCTGGGCTAAAGGACTGGCCCTTTCCCAAATAAGACTCCTCTACCCCATCACAAAGTTGAAATAGCTCTCTGAAGGATGGTTATTTATGGCCAAGGAGAATTGAACTGTCACTGCCATTTGGGTTTTCGAAAGACATAAAAATTCCCCTTGTATTTGTGTAGTCATCATTTCCCAATTTCCTTGATCCAAGTTATTTATGAGCTTTTTCGTGTGGCCAGCATGGGTCTGAGTCAATCCTCTAGAAAAATGTGGTTACAGGCCTTGATAGCAGCTGGTCAGAGTACACAGACACATGAGCCTCTCATCCAGACATGTCCCATGCCCCCACCTTAGCTTGGGGATGCAGTGCACACATTATAGGTTATGTTGTCCTTTCCTTGACTATCTAGAAATTGAAAGAGGCAGAAGTACATATAAAGTAGGAGGTCACTATTAACCTCAAGCAGTTCACGAAGGGATAAGAAGTGAGGCAGAGCTGGTAGGTAGGAAATGGAGCCAAGAAGGGAGGGAGTGAGGACTAGCCTCATAGAAAGGGCAGAGTAGGAGACACTGAACAAGACATTGACCAACACAGCACTAGTAATAATGGGAAACAACAACACTGTTGGATGGGAGGGTTTGGGGAAGAAATGTAGTTATCAGTCCCAGAGAGAGAAGAAGGAGGGAGGGAAGGAGGGAGGTAAAAGGAGGAAGACTCTGCTGAATGGGAGAATTAAGGCCTTCACACAACTGTCTTCGTGCACATGAGTTACTGTAAGAAGATCCAGCAGACTGAATAATTCATAAACAATAGAAGTTTATTTCTTACGGTACCATTATCTGGGAAGCATAAGATGAAGGACTTGCATTTAATTTCTGATGAAGTTGCTTCTACAGGTGGTAACTTCTTAGTGTTCTCACACCATTGAAGGCTGAAGAACAAGCAAGTAGGATTAAAGCTAGTTTCTGCACTAATGCATTCCTGAAGTAAAATCATGACACTAGTCACTTCACAAAAGCCTCTACCTCCTGATATCATGGCAATGAACATTAAGTTTTAAGATATGAATCTAGGGACTCTCCACACTACAGCCCTAATTACACTACCCAGAAAGAGGCAGAAAACAAGTGTCCCTCACCTGTCTTCCTGTTAGGCTCTTACCTTAATGCTTATTCTGCTATGGTTCAGGTATAAAGTGATTCCCTCAAAAGTTTATATGTTCCAGGCTTGGATCACAGCCCTGTGTTATTTGGGGAGATAATGAGAACTTCCTGAAGACATAGTCCAATGAGAGATGGGTGCTTTTCCCCTGGAAATAATCAATCAATCTCTCACTCCTTCCCCTCCTCCTTCCTTCCCTCCCTTTCTCTCTCCTTCATAACTGCCAAAAAGTAAAAACCAGGGCTGGAGAGATGGCTTAGTGGTTAAGGCTCCTGCCTCCTATGCCTAAGAATGCCGGTTCCAGTCTCCAGCTTTTCCAATCTCCAGGTCCCACGTTTAGCCAGATGCAAAGTGACACAAAGGCACAGTGCTGCACTTGACCACAAGGGGGCACACACATCTGGATTTCGTTTGCAGCAGCTGAAAGGCTGTTGGCACGCCCTTCTCTGTCTGTCTTCCTCTACCTCTCTGTCTGTTTCTCTCTGTGTCTATCTCCAAAAAAAAAAAATGTAAAAAGCAATGCCTGCCCAATGCCAATGCTGCCCAGATGTTCTGCTCAAACACCTGACTCCTTGATGCCATGGACTCAACCTTCTCAAATTGTGAGTCACAATAAATAATTATTCATTCTCAGTTCTTCTCTTGGACATTTTAATCACAGCTACAAGGAAAGTCACTGATACAGCTTCTCATTGATCAACCTAAACAGAACCCAACCATCAAAAGGAACCCGAAAGAGAGAACAGAGAAGGATGCTAGAAAGTAAAAAAGGACAATCAGATGTGCTCCCAGCAGCACACACGGGAGTAAATCCAGGAGAATTTGCGATACTCATGGTGGTGTGAATGCAAAATGGTCCTCAGATCCTCCGGTGTTTATGATTAAGCCTCTTAGTCACCCACCAGCTGTTGGAGCATTTAGAAGGTAGAACCTTGCTGGAGGAAGTATGTCACTGGGGATGGACCTTGAAGAGTACTCGACCAGCCTTGAGTTTTCATATGCTACTTCAACCTTGCTTTTTCTGCCCTATCATGGAGGTATGAAGATGTGAGCCAATTTACTGCTCTTCCATGCTTTCTCCTCCAGGGTGAAACTTCCCTTTGAACCTGTAAGCCAGAAATAAGGCTTTTCCTCCCAAAACTGCTTCTGCTCTGGTGTTCTGTCCTGGCCATAAGAATGTACATCACTTATGAAGACTGTCGTGCTGCCATTAAAGAATGTGTAACTGACTGTTTATGGTTCTGGCAGAGAGAAGATGAGCAGGAATCGCTGGGGGATGGCAGCCAATGGTGTGCGCAAAGAGAGGCAGAACAGAAGGAGAAACAAACAAACAAACAAAAAAACACGCCATTGTCTCTGCTCCAAATGTTTTCTAGAGCTGACTGGTGAAGACAAGGGTACTCTAAGCAGCCTTATTTCCAGCTGCCCCCGAAGGCTGGGCTTTGTCTGTGATCTGCAGCATGCTGTCATGTTCTGTCATTACAATAACAGCAGCAGAGATAAGCAGTTTGGAAAGGGATGGCTGTGGAGATGGTGTGGTGGACCCTCTCCACTCACAGCTTTGTTTTGGTGTTTCTAACTCGCTTTGTTGTATTTGAAATTCACTGCCACATTAAAATTGTAAAAAAAAAAAAAATCTCTGGATTTTGGTTAAAGAAAAATTTAACCTACTTTCACCAATTGGGACAGTCACATTTACAAGAAACAGCAATCCTGAATTAAATGACTGCCACCAAATGGAGCTTTGGGGAATATTTTAAGTTACATCCCATAGCAATGACCTCAGAGATCATGAAGCCTTTCTCCTACTGAATTACATGAAATCTATTGTCATCTAAGTATCAGGTAACTGGTTACCTAGAAAGTACCTGCACTCCAGGCAATGAAGAGATATCCATGTTACCCAGAGTATTAATCCCATCTAAGTTATCAAGAAATGACAGCAGGAGAAACTAAAGTGAACAAAACTAAACCAAAACAGAGTTTTAACCACAATTCACTTAGTAGTAACAAGACACCAGGAGTTAGATACAGTAGATTTCCTGTTCTTTACAATGTACAGAACCCTCCCCAATCATATTTTAGTGAGTTTACATTTCCAGATAGATCAGTACAGAAGTTTTGCTCACAAGCAAATATGACAGCCAGCCAGGCTTCGTAAATGTTTAAACACATCTATCAAAGGAGAAAAGGTGTAGAATAGCCAGGCCAATGCAAACTGAAGGATCCAAGCTTCACAGTTACTGGACTAAGTCAGAAATATGTCAATTTGTAGAGGCAATTAATTCATAAATTAGAGAGTAAACACATATAACTGTTCTAGCCATTTTTCTTGCTTCATTTTTTCCCTAAAATTTGGAGATCTTAACTGAAAGCTTTCTCTTCTTCCTTCCCCCTTTTCTTTCTAACTTCATGTTTCCCACCTCTGAGATGTTTTATTGATATTAGCAACTTTTATGGATGATTCACTTTGTAAAAGGCTGCCTGCACACTATAAGAAAAATGTAGGGTTGAATATATATATCTCCAAAATGTACCTCGAGTTTACAGTAAATTTTAATTTTAATACCTAGGGTATTCAAAGGGTAGATAGAGCCCAGGAGAAATCTTGAACTTTTATGTTCTTCCCGAGGTATAAAATTCAGCAAAAATCCTATAGTGCTATATCGAGTACCAAGTAGGCAAGTCCATGAGTTAAACAAGAAGTAGCAGAAGCTTCAGGAAAATAAACCAAGCCAAACAGAGGAACCACGCTGAGGCACAAACCATAATGATTTCATAATTCTCTACTTAGCTTGCCTGTGCCCCAGCACTATGTCTGGAAAATATGGCTAAAGCATATTTCAACTAATGTTCTGGAGATAATCAAACTCCATCTAACTCTGATTGTTGTTTATCTTTTTTGGAAGTTGTGGCCACATCATATGACTGATGAGTGATTACACTGAGCCATAGAAAGAACCGAATGCCCCCTAGGTATTTCCTGCCACATTTTTAAAATGAAATATTGAGCAACTGTGCCATATAGATCATGTGTAAGAGAGTATTCTTCATGACATTCATATAAACAAACATAATGCTGCAAATATTTAATCTTTAATATTTCTATATTTTATTTTTATTTTTGTTTAAACTAGCATATGCATTACTAGGTTTTATTATGGTATTTTCAAATCGCAGTTGTTTTCGCTAATTTTCCTTTCCCCTTCTTCTTCATATCCCAACTCCCCACTTCCATACCAATTCGATATTTCAGGAAATGATAGAATTAAATACTACATGAAACTGCATCCTTAAACCTTTTCAGACAACTTTTCAGTGCACCATGTTGGATACATCAGGCTTATATCCATGTATTCATATTTTGATACATTTGAAAACAAATATAAAATAAATTATGTTCTCTTCAGTGCAGAGATGAAAGAAATGATTCTCCTTCAGTTTTACTTTCCAGAATTCATGTTAGAAAAAGGAGGACTTGAAACGCACATTTGCATGTTTGATAACTAGAAAGGAGATTTTGAAGAATAAATGTTGTCATTGTTCCATGGAGCAAGGAGTCTTGTACACTATTCCCTCCCTGGCTCATTTGAGAAGCATGTGATAGATTTCCATGTTCTGAGCTATGTTGGTGCTTGGTGGTAGCAGCACCAAGAGAAATGAAAGCTCTACTCTGATCCATGAAGGGAGGTATATTCCAGCCTCAAAGGATAGGCTGCATGCAGTTAAGTATAGAGAGGATGAGGAGGCCATCCTAGACAAATAAAGTGCACAAGGATGGAAAATCACCAGAAATAAAATTCATTACTGAGGCATGTTTATGGGACTTCATAAGTTTCTTTTTGCATGTGTATATGTGTGCACATGCTCATACGTGTTCAAGGGAACATGTGTGTGGTACAGGCATGCATGTATGTGCATGAGGAGGCAAGAGAGGAACCTTGTGTGTTAATCCTTAGAAATGTTGTCTACCTACCCTATTGACACATGTTCTTTCACTGCATCAGACTAGGCTGGCTGGCCAATGAGCCCCAGGGATCCTCCTATTTTTGTTTTGCCAGCACTGGGACTGCCAGGGCCCACATCCTACTTGTCATCTTTACATGGGGTCTGGGGCTTAAACTCAGGACCTCATGTTTGCTGTGCAAGCACCTCATTAAGTTACCTCCTAGGTCCAAGGTATTGTTTTTATATCAGTAAGTGATTTTAAAACATTCAAATCAGACACCTTCATTTAATATACTTTTCATTCTATAAACATTATGTAAATGTTATACTCCCAAAGGCATAACTTTCTTAACTCCAATCTAATCAACAGCCTTATTCTAATACAGAAGCAGACAAAATTCCATTGCCTAAATTCCATCATCAGATTTCAATAATTAGTGTATATTCTTTCTTTGAGGTAGAAAGGTGCCACAATATGTACCACTATGTGAAGAAGAATTATGAACCAGAAAAAAACAAATCCCCTTGGTTTGTATCTTAGTTTCATTCTGGTTTTAAAAACTAAGGGTCAATATCCAAAACAACCCAAATAAGATACTGAGAATTGGGAACTATAGGAGAGTTCAGAATATGACAAGAACTAGCCTTGTACATGCTCTGTTATGGGTGAACAAAGGGTTTCTTGAAATATACATGAAATTATAAAACTCACTATAGAAAAAAATAGCAATGAAAACTGTAGTGCATACTTTTAACTTTTCTCCAAAGAAATGGGATAATTGTGTTTGAAAATAATATAATGTAGCAAAAAGAGACACAACCTAGATAGGGATAAAATGATAAATATTCATAGCCATATTATCTATATGATGGGTTCTTTTTTGCTCACCTTTTTTATACTTTTTATTGGATATATCAATATTGAAATCATGCTAATAGCTTAATATTTTAATGAAGTATAATGTATTTTGAGAAACTGTACTATTGAATAAATTACAATGAATCATTGATTTTTCTGCTGTTGAGACTGAACTGAATTGGAACACTTAATCTACATGCATGATTCAGTCTTCTAGAACTCTCTGTTAATGTTTACCAAAAGTTTAAGACCAATTTTATGACATACCAGAAGATACTCTAGAACCTATTTCCTTCACTTTGGGGGGACAACATAGAATTGTTCTGAGAGTTTACACAATCCTGAAGGAAATGTCCAAATATAAAAGAAAAAGAAAGTAGCAGATAAGTTGAAAGAAGGAGGGAAAATCAGATTATAATATGAGAAAGAAAAAAGAGAGGTTGAGAGATACAAAGAGTCTACAATGAAAACATCCACATGGATTTTTGTAGTCATAGACAACTCTTAGTAGACAGCTTGATAAAGACTTGATTTCCTAATTCCCCCATCCATCCTGCCTCATGATACCAGTAAGTTCCTTCTGATACAGGTGGGAAAGCATACCCAGTGTGATTACATAGGCAGTATTGTAATACCATATTTATTAACAACAGTACACACTAATTTGTAATTTAAGAACAGCAATGAAAAATTTGATTTGATATGATCCATTTCTCAGTCATAACTTGGTGAACTCTTACTCATTTTTACTTTTCAAAATATACAAAGTCTTTGTACATTTTCAGAACCTCATCCTATCATCTATAGAACAACAACTATTATCATGACAGACCAAAATGGAAAACAGAATTCTGAAGTACAAGCTTTCCATAAAATATGATTCTAGTGAAATTAGTATATGAATTGATACTTCTGTGCATTATCAAAGACACACACATACCCTGTTTATCCAATGAAATAAGATTGCTACTGAAGAGAAACAGGACCGAAAGGTTATTATATACTAGTTACTTTATAATACAAGGACTCCAGCAAAAATAAAGAGCAATAATGAGAGTGTTTCCTATTTGACTGGGACTTCTGGGTAAAAATTCACTCGATTTTCATATAAAGTCCCTGAGACAAAAGCTCACTTGTTATCCTAGTTTTACATGTGTATAAGCCATGTACAAAGTGATTAGTTCACTTGCTCAATCAGATACATCTAATCACTAGATGCAGCTGGATTTAACACACATAGGTCTGATTATCTTAGCATCCTAGATGAATACTGAACTTTTGGAAGACCTTTTCTCAACATATTATCAGCTGATTTTTTTATTATTTAATAATCATATTTATTGAGCAAAGTACAGAGCCAGGGAAAGGCACCTATGTGGCTTGAGATCTCCTGTGGAGGGCATGGAGAAAAGGTGGAGAGAAAAGAAAACTCAAAGAGCACCTGCCCTGTGGGGAGCTGGAGAGGAAAAGGAGCCCATGTGGACAGGAAGAATGTGGGGACTCTCCTGTGGTACAGCCTGGCTAGGCCTGCGTCCAGCCAAGGCCTGGACAAGGGAAAACTCACCCACAGCTGGAAGTTCCCATGTGGTCAGAGCTCAGTTGATTCTTGCAGAATGAAAAATTGCTCTATACAATAACATCCTCTGAGTCTGAGGCATACCCATACTTGTCTTTGGCCATCCCTGGTATATATGTCAAATTATATTTGTACACTATGGAACTGAGTAGAGTGAATATTTCAGCAGTTGAGGTGGGACAGATACCCATAGATAGCAGTTTCTGGTGGCTGAGACCAAATACCTGACCGGGAGTGACTCTAAGAGAGAATGGGTTTATTGTAGCTTATCATCCATAATGGAGGCTGTCAAGTCCAACCCTCTTGACAATCTGGGGAGGACCAAAGTAGTGAGATTGCAAACTTAAAAAAGGCTTTGTGAGGGCTGGAGATATGGCTTAGCGGCTAAGGCGCCTGCCTGCTAAGCCTAAGAATGCTGGTTCCAATGTCCAGCGGTTCCAATCTCCAGGTCCAACGTTTAGCCAGATGCAAAGTGAGGCAAGGGCGCAATGCTGCACTTGCTCACAAGGGGGCGCACACATCTGGATTTCGTTTCACAGCAGCTGAGAGACTGCTGGTGCACCCATTTCTGTCACCCATCTCCCTCTCTGTCTATCTCTCTCTGTCTCTCTCTCCAAAAATAAATAAAAATAATTTAAAAAAATATTAAAAAAAGGCTTTGTGAGTAGTGCCAAGTTACCATACATTGCTTCTGACTCTACATGAACACTGTTGTCATACCCCATCAAAAACATCCTAACAAAGGTGGCTAGTGGCCATGTTCTATTACATAACATGATCATGCAACAATTACATGGGAGAGTACTTAACCTATTGATTTCTAGCTCACTCGAAGTATAGTACTGGAAACCTACTGGACAGCCAACTGACCAGCTCATTATTTACACACTTTTGGACCAGCCCAGGAATGACCTGAGAGTCAGGAATGCATAGCCTTAGAAGCTTGAATCAGCTGATCATATTCCACCCACAGTGATGAAGCAGAAGGTTAGAAATGCTTTTGCTCAGCTCACTTTCCCCTTTTTATTCAGTCTAGGAACTGCAGCCCACAGAATGGTACTGTCCACAGTGAGGATGGGTCTTCCTACCTCAATTAACCTAATCAATGTAATCTCTCACAGGCATGCCCAAAGCTAACCTCATCTAGATAATTGCTTACAGGCATGATCAGAGGTGCTTTGCTTAGGTGGCTCTAGTCCTGTAGACTTGGCAATCAAAGTTAACCATCACACATGCTGATGCAGTAGGCATGGAAACTACTTATTCACCAGTCATGTCATTTCCTACAGTGAGTCTGACCAGCCCAGAATTTGCTGTTCAGCAACATTCCACATTTCTTTTGGCTCTTTCAGATGTTACTCTTAGTGTTTTGGAATGATCTTGTTCTCACCATGTCTCTTAATTCACGAAAGTCACAGAGCTGATTTTTTTTTTTTTTTAAATCAGGCAGGAATTCGCTTATTCACCTGTTAGACTATCTAGGTGTTTACTTGCAATGTCTTTGTAAGACTTTCATTTGCATGTCATCTACTTAGGTAGCTATTTAGAATCTTCATAAACCATTTTGCTAGATCTTGCATTTGTTTTTAAATCTCTGAAATTACATCTCAGAAAATTGGAAAACACTCTGCTGATGTGTGCATGGTACAGGAGACCATCTTGGGTCAGAATACACTTTTGCGTTTGTATGGGCACTACAAAGCAAATTCTCAGGTGGTCAGTCTCACTTTGAAGCTGTTCTTTCCTAATAACTTCATGGAGGAGCATTGCCAACTCAAAATATAACAAGTTAAACTGTGTGCTGTATTAGCATTATTCTTAATGCTAATATAATGTCTATCCAGGAAGGCAGCAACGTTAGATTGTTAGTACTGTAGATTGTAATGACAAAAGGAATTAGATGGGTTTTCTATGTTAAATCAATCATTAAGCAGTGCTATAATTATTTGCTGTTGGGAACACTCTTTTTTCTATTGTAAAATTGACACAGTCTATGAATGTAATTGCTGTGTTTTCATCCTAGGGCCCTTTAAGATTAGACTCTGGGAGGAAGATGTGGCACTTCTAATCCTTCTGACATTTCAGAGGGACTATCCTGGCAGGAATAATATCACATCACCGTGTAATTAATCACTTCATTTTCCTGTGGTCTGTGGAGCTCGCATTTTCCTCTGCATTTGAGAGACAGAGAGGTGGCACGTTCAAACCTTCTGTAGTTTTAATTACAATGTGGTGTTGGGTCCAATTAAATCCATGACCAATTTGACCTTTTCAGGTTGCATATGCAGACCATTTCACTGACTCTGGAGTGGAAGATTTTAGCATCTATGTATGTGGGTTTGAGATTATTGGATACCTGTTTCCTTCATTTCTCAGAGAAAAGGAAAGTCTTCAAGAGTATAAGCTAGTTATGATGACATTAAATTAAAAAAGAAAAACCTTTATTAACTGAAATGGCATGCCTTCATCTAGCATAGATAAGGCCAGCACAGCAGGAGTCTTGCTAAAGGGCAGTGTTTTTCCTCTTTCCTCTTCAACTTATGGGTGATGGTGGTGGTGGTGGTGTGTGTGTGTGAGAGAGAGCGTGCATGTGCTTGTGTGCCTGCCTGTCTCTCTCCCACTCTCTTTCTGAAATGCATGTAAAATGCTTATGTTCTGTGTGTGGAAGCAGGATAAATAATTGGTTTATCTAGTGTATAATTTACCCCTATGTTCAGCAATATCAGAGGATGAGTTAAGTACCCACGATAGGTGCACAGAACAGTATGAGTTCATAGAATTACCAACGGTGTTAATATCAATAAGAACAACAGGGCTTTTGGTTCCACCAAGGCCCTGGGCGTGGTGCATAGACATTTTACTCTATAGTTACATTGCCAACCCTAGAAAGATTTCTATCAGTTGCAATAGCTTAGATGTTGTGAGAAGTTGCTTTGCTCTCCCATTCTCCAAGAAAGACACAAGGAGAAGCAGAGCTAGTGTAAAGACAAAAATGTGGCAGGATCATAGGAATTGTACAAATGTGGAATCAGAGTAGAATAAGATGCCAAGTCATTAGGAATTCTAGTATGGTTTCTGGAAAACATGAGATCTTTATTTGAAATTTAATTTGTAGAAAATGCGGAACTGGTGAAATATTTAAGCAGGCTACTTCTATGTTAGAAATAGAGAATCACTGAAAATAACTTGACATTGTTGACTTTCAATATGGGAAGGAGGAGAATAAAGGTAGAGTGGTGGTAGGCTGCTTTCAAAGGTTCCTTTCTTTGTGATATATGGCTGAAGGATGTCTTTTGAGTGATAAGAGTAACAGAATCAGAGACAATAAAACTATACCCTAAGATCTGAAGTTGAACCCTCCAAACAAATATTGGAACCTCTCTGGGTTCCAGTCACTAGAAAATAATCCAAATCAGTAAAGTACATGAGGTATGTAATAATACATGTATTTAAACTGTGTATGTGTGCCTGTGCGCATTCTGAGCATTCAATACTATATGGGTTTTTGGATTATTATATTATATTTTATTATAGTCTCATAGCTGTGAAGTGGTTAATATTAACCTCATTTTATAGATGTAAAACTGATATTTAATTGTTCAAGTCAAATAAGTAAAACAACAACAAAAGGAAACTAAGTGGTAGAGACAATAGCCAAACTCAGGTCTGTTGCTTCCACATAGCATATTATTTCCACTCACAATTTCTAATATACAAATCAAAAAAGTGAATTTATTAAGTCTCTATATGCAAATGTGAGTGCTTTCACCCTTAGTTATTTTTTGAATTGAGCTAATGAGATAGATTGGGAAGCAAAAATGTGAGCTTAATTGCAGTTCCCAGGGTGAACATGCACAGTGACGGCCAAGTGCTCCCGTGTGTGTGGCAGGTGCTACTTAATGATTCATCATCTATTAAGGCAAGGCCGTGGAAAAATACAATGAGGCTGTGATTTTCAGGAACCGTAATTCAATTTTTCAAGGAAATAGAATAGATAGCATGGACTGTGTGAGAAAATCAGAAAATATTTATGACTCTTTATTTGGTTGGCTTTTGTTTGTTTGTTTCTTTTTCACTTGAGTGCCCCTTCCTTTCTCCATCTAAGTACATGTATACATGTCCCTTGTATGTCCTCCAAAGCATCTGTGACCTACACATAACAGGCATTTGTTTCCAAGGGCCCAGATACATCCGTTCTGAGCACTTTCTTTTCTGTTCTTAGTTCTCTTCTCGCTCAGGTCACTGATTGCCTCAGATCTGCTCCTCACCCCATAATTCACCTTCCAGGCTCAGTGCTTCCATCCTGAATTCTCAAGTCCTTCCAGGATGTCAGTCAGAAGCCCCAGGGGCCCCACTGAGTGATCTTTAAAATGGAGTTATTGTCACTATAGGATCAACCTGGTAATTATGGAATGGAGAAAGATGTAGCCTCTTTACTCTCTTGCTCTTCTTCAGATTCCAGTCTTAGATCTCATAATGGAGTTCTTAACCCTCTGTGACTGGCTCCTTCACACTGTTGTCTTTATACTTTGACCTTTAGTCCATATCTAGAAATCTTATTTGAATAAAGGGTTTAGTTCTTGGTTGTATCAACCTTTGTCAGGGGTCTAGAAAATATCTCATAAATTTCCTTGTCCAATAGATAAGATGTTATAATACCCATGTGAGGTCCAGTTAAAGGGATGAAAAGGAAAAGATATTAATTCTGTAGCTCCTTGTTGTACTGATAGGGTTACCAAGTGAATATAAAAAACAAGGTAAGGTCTGGAAAGATGGCTCAGTGGCAAAGCCATTTCTTTTCTCAGCCTTATGGCCTGGGTTTGATTATCAAGTAGCCATGTATTGTAGTCACCTCCATACTGCTGGGATGAACCCCCAAACTGGACACAGTTTATGGGAGAAATAGGATTTATTTCAGGCTTACAGATCCAGGGAAAGTTCTGTAATCACAAAAGAAGCTGGTCCTATTTGCCAAATCCACACATAGAGAAAAACCACCACCAGCACCATAAGCAGTAGTTAAGAAAGAAAGAAAGAAAGAAAGAAAGAAAGAAAGAAAGAAAGAAAGAAAGAAAGAAAGAAAGAAAGAGAAGAGAAGAAAAAAGAAGAGAAGAAAAAAGGAAAAGAAAGAAAGAAAATACTGGTAGCCATACAGCAAGGACCCAGGCAGAACTCACTCTGCCTACTTCAGACTGGAATTCAGATCCACACCTTGTAACACCTTAGGACTAGACCTCCAAATTGACCCCAAATGGCATTTCCATCATTCAAGCACCTGAAAATACAAGTTACAAGCTTTAATAAATCACCCTGAGTCTATTGGCAGACATAAATTCAAACTACCTCATTCTGCCCCTGGACCCTAATAGAATCATGACAATCTCACATTGTAAATTGCATTCAGTCCAACTTCAAAGGTCTCCATAGTCTAAGTTAACCTTAAGACTATCCCTTAACTGTGAGTCCTGTTAAATCAAAGAAGTGACATAATTCCAACATATCCATTGCTATAAGGCATAAAAATGAGTAACTGGATCAATGCAAACTCAACAACCATTAGTCAAACATTTGCTGTTTGAGTCCAATTATCCAGTGATGACAGTGTCTGGATTTTTCCAATTCTGCCCCTTCACCTGGGCTGAGTAGCCAGGGAAACTTCCATTTAGAGCCAACAATGCTCCATGATAGCCCTTTCACAGCCCTGGTATATCCAAAATATCTTCATATCTCCATGCCAACCACAGTCCATCTGGCAATGGCTTCACTGATCTCCTCTCCTTATTAGGGCCATCATGCTGTGCCTCACGTGTCACATCTTAACAGCAGCTTAACAGTGTTTCATGACCTACTTCATGCATTTTCATGCTTGCAAAAACAATACCAGGTGTGTAGGACACAGCCATGTAATTAATTCAGAGACAAAATAAACTGACCTTGAAGAGCAAGTTCCTTCCTTTCAGTCACCTCCTCTCTAGCGACTTTGCATTTCTACCATTCAGTTTTTCCTCCGCATTTTTTCCATTGTCTTAATGTAAATCAGTTGGGCCATCTTCCTTAATATTGCTAATGTGTTTGTCAATAGCAGCTTCAGTAATTTAAAACTGGTCTCGGTGCTAGGTGCTAGTAACATTAAACTTGTATGAATTTTTCCAACTTTAAATCTTAAATTTCTCAGTTCTATATCTTTAGCTAAGCACATCAGCCTATTACAAATTTAATCTTGATCAAATTCTCTGGGCATGCTCAGAAGAATGCAAACAGACCCTTATACCAGTAGCTCAGTGACAACAGACTTCTCTGAAGTCTTTCCTTCCCATTTGAGAGTTCATAAGCAAAGATTCCCAATACAATTCTCTTGCTTTTAGCATTTTCAGACTCTCACCATAATAGTTCATACAGTCAGCCCTCAATGTCCAGGCTTCCTACATTCATAGATTCAACCAATTACAATTTCACATGGAAAATAACTGAAGAAACAATTACATTGTATTGAACATGTAAACACTTTTCCTTCTCATTATTCCATAAACATTAAAATATAATGAATACTTGCATATCACATATTGTACTAGGTTTTATGAGCAATCTAATATTACTTACTATAAAAGAAAGAATATAGATCATATGCAAATTGTATGCCTTTGTGTATGAAGGACTGCAGCATCCTCCAAAATTGTTATATTCAGGAGTTTCTGGCACCATCTCCCCTGGGACACTGAGAGTTGAATCTATTTGTTAATTTCACATGATTTCAAATTTCATGAGACAAAACACCAGCTCACAATCTTATATCAACTCTTACAAACAAAATAATCCCTTGTAATTGCCATAGAAGGATTTTCTTTCATAGGGGCTAGAGCACTGGGGATGAGTAAAAGTGATCAAAGTAAATCTATCCATTAACTTTTTGTGGCCTTATGGCCATAACATACTTTTATCTGAGGATTATGATTGAGAGACAGCTGTGGTATTTTTACAACAACATGGGAAGAGAAAAAGAGATGAGATAGAGTGTAAAAGAGAGAGAGAGGTGCTTTATTATCCCATTTTGTTTTAAATTTCAATTTACTTTTCAATTCTAATTTACCATTTAAAGCAGGTAAATTCACTCTACAAATATAATCAAGGGATGTTCATATTGCATTAATAGATTGCTTTAGTTTTGTACTTCTCACAACTTAATTATTTAGAGCCCAATTCCCTTACTCAACATTAGCATATTAAGGCAAAATCTAATTTGCAGTAAGCAGCTTGAGGCCACAGAGCCACAGACAAATGTAGATGGAGGCAGGTTAACATGTTGAATTTCTGTCTTTTCAGTAGACCTAATAGCTAATGAATACAGTGCTTCCTTGCTTTGTATTTTACTTGTGTGAAAATCAGAATGAATACTTTGAAAAGTATGTTGGTTTTAGGATTTCTTCTAAGGGGAATTACCTGTCATTAAGCTAGAAATAAGTAAGAAAGAAAAATATAAGATTAAAATCAGTTAAGTAAAAATAGTCTAAAGTATTTTGTTTTGTACTGTTGATGGTGATTGATAAATTCACAATCACTTACATTTTAGGGCCATTTTTTTCAGCAAGTCTTGACTAATTGAAACCACCCAACAAACCTCCCTCTCCATCTAATATCGTGATGTATGTTTCTATATGAAATATAACCCAAGATCAGTGTGAGGGAAGTAAATTACATTAAAGGGAATTAAAACCTACTAGAAAATATTTCTGTAGAACATTGATTGTGGGTTGAACTATTTCTAGACACTGTAGTTGGTAATACTTAGAAAGAGAATTTTCACTGGGTTCCCTGTGTATTTGAGTTTGGATAAGCACCATTTTTATACATTAAACAGTTATAGAACCATACATTAATGTTAGAAAGGACACATTACAAAAGATTCTGAGGTTCCTGAAAGTTTGGTCTTAGTTGCTCACTGTAAATGGAAAGGCTGGATAATGTTATGGCTAGGCAGGAAAATGGAGTTAACCCTTGAGACTATATTTAAAGTGGGAGAAGGAGAGAGAAAATAATCTTGAAGCCATGTGAGCTTCTCATGAAAAATATAGCATTCATATACAATAATGGTCTCACTTCAAATGAGATCTGAGCTCTAGCTTGAAGATGCCTTTTGAAATAGGCAAAGAAATTGCAACAGATACATCATTGCTATTCATTTGTCTTTAAGGAGAAGAAATGAGTCATGGTTAAATACCACAAGTTCATGCCTTAGATTGATTGAATCATATATAATGGCCACTTTCCAGCCTCCACTAATTCACATTAATTGTCAAAGAAACCCAGACTTTGAGTGACCCTTAAGCAGGTTATTAATGGGAAGGCAGAAAGACATTTTAAAGCAGCTTTTATATTCCAATTACAAGAAATTTTACAATCAGCAAGTACTATGTTTACATAAGCCTATTACATGTTAAAGGAAGGGGCTATGGCAACCACAGCAAATCATTCACCGAACTCATGAAATGCATTTTTAAAAATCAAATCCTAGACTTCTGAACTGTATGTTCTTAAGTCTTCCTT
Source organism: Orientallactaga sibirica (assembly GCA_036365145.1). NCBI lineage: Eukaryota > Metazoa > Chordata > Mammalia > Rodentia > Dipodidae > Orientallactaga > Orientallactaga sibirica. The sequence continues at coordinate 5,137,245 of JAEOAD010000154.1, forward strand.
GTGGAATGCCAATAACATGAAGGGAAGCAGTGTGGCTTTGTAGGTAGCCATCCCTGATAGCTCTGCTCTCTTTTCTGTCCTTTACTGTCTGTGTGAAATGGCTTTGCTTCCTCATTGGTGTCAAGGGCAGTCATGGTCACCGGTGAAGGGTGATCATGTTCACTAATGCTGTGGTATATGTAACTGCTTAGCACAGTGGCTTATTAGAATGGCCATTGAAAAATTGTCAGTTACCTTTATAGTTAGGATCACATATTCAGGGACCCTCTCCAAAGTTCAGAGAATTTTCCCATAACTTTAGCAGGTCATCACAACATCTTTGCTGGAAAACCATTTCCCCATTTTTTCGCGGTGAATCATTTGTGGCCAACTAAGTAAGGTGAGGTCTATGGGACAGCTTCTTTGAAAAGTTCTTTCTTTCTTTCTTTCTTTCTTTCTTTCTTTCTTTCTTTCTTTCTTTTTTTTTTTTTTTTTTAGGTTTTTCGAGGTAGGGTCTCACTCTAGTCCAGGCTGACCTGGAATTCACTGTGTAGTCTCAGGCTGGCTTTGAACTCATAGCAATCCCCTTAACTCTGCCTCCTAAGTGCTGGGATTAAAGGCGTGTGCCACCATGCACGGCCTTAAAAGTTCATTTTCTCATAAGAAGAAAAATAGATGTTTTCCTGAATCTTGTGTTCTGGGTAAGAATACCTGATCCTGGAATGACAATGTTTTAAATGAAGGACACTGGTCAGAGACAAAAGTCACATGAAGAGATAAATGTTTGGAGCCATGCATATTCTAGTATCATCATGGATATGGGTTTTTTGAGAAGAATAGTTTAAGCTAATGGAAGGCACATTTTCTACTTCCTACATTCTAAAACCACTACCGAACACATCATTAAATATTCTTTTTTTAGGCACAACACTGTAGACATGCACGCACACATAGACATAATGATTTAAATACATGAAAACATATATGAACCAAAGAAAGCTAATAGTAGAATGGGCAGACTTCATATCTGATAATATGAAATGGACAGTCTACTGAATAAAAGGGCATTATTATTGGTCCAATACGAATAGTAGCCATTCTTTAGGACAGTAATCTGCACCTACTTCTTGTTTCCTCTCTGATGTCCATCAGTTTTACTATCTACTTAACATTTATCAGTCTCCAAACATAGATACCGGATCCTTATTTAAGACACTCTTCCCATGTATATTGTTTATGCATAGATTGGATTTTGATATTTAAACACAATTTCTTTCCACTTGGAAAATCTATTTTCAAATAAAATGTTGAGGCTGGATCTCTTCTTCCTCTACTATCCTGCTGTGACCTCTTGCTCATAAAACAGAAAACCTGACTGTTCTCTATTTTGTAGGAAATAGAAAAGGGTTGAGAAGGTTTATGAACATAAAAGGAATTTCAAGGGTGGACGGAAGTTTAAGTGCATAAGGTGACACAAACTATCATCTCCCTACACATGAAGAACTACTAGCAGAAACCTAGCAGAAAAAAGAAAGCTTCCTGGAGGAATTGGCACCAATAGATTCTCACATACAGACTTTGGTATTTAAAATGCAAAAACGAACTCTTGGGAAAAAATGCATAAAGTAATATAGAAGATGAGAAATTCATGTGACACCAGTGTGAGACTTATTTTAGCCAACGTTTTCCCAAACAGTTGCTGAGTGAAGTATATATTCTCGGATTTAATTTCATTAATAATATATCAAGTAAAAATAGTGGGAAATCAACTGGGCACAAACTCTGGTAATCTCTCAACAAAGGCCCCCAAAAATCATCCCAACACGGAATGTTGTGATTGCATCCAGCTGTGAGTGTAGAGAAGGCACATCTATTTTCCAAGACGGTGAGCTTGTTTTAAGGCTGAAGAACCTTGATTTAAACCAGCAAATGTTGGCTACCTAAATTTTCCATAGTACCTGTCATGTCTCTCAGGGTCCACTTTGCCTATCTAAGCCAACTCTTCCATGATTTTTTTTAATGCAATTGTTTTCCTCAGAACTCTTCACTTTAAAATAGAGATATCTCCATGCCCATTATAATTCTCTCTCCCAGGCTTCCACAGCTCTTTAAGCAGACATTTGAAGAACTGTCAGAATTGAGGGCAAAGAGCAGGAAGGGCAGACAAGGGAAGCAGAAGGCAGTGCAAAAAAAATGGGAAGTGCTGGTGTGGCTGGCCATTGTGCCAATTTCATGCTTTCACACCTTTGAATGAGTGTTCAGAGTGTTTCATTTTGGGAGCCTCAGACAGTAGAGTGCTGATTGCAATGGCTTCAGGCATTTCGGGGCACAGCTGGCCACTCGGCCACCCCTGTGCCTATGGCAGTTGTCTAAAAAAAGGGAAATAAAATATAGGTTATTTTCAGCTCTGATGGGTGACCCTCCTGTGCACAACTGCAGGATCAGTTCTGCCCCCACCCTTCATTTCTTTGATTCTTTTTTTTTCCAAACACAGAGCCAGCCACATCATCTTTGAAGAATAAGATTTCTCTTTCACATCAGATGGAAGAAACACAATTGGCATGAAAGAGACGTGCTGGTTCAGACAAATAAATTCTAAGCCTGGGTTATCTCCATGGTGTATTAACCAAAGTTTCTTTTTCAAAGAAAGAAACAAAATAGTCATGTATGTGTACATACATATATGCATATAACCATACATGTATGGATGGCTGGATGGGCACATAAGTATGTTAAAGGTAACTGTTGGTATAATATTATCTGAAAATAAAACTTCTAAGGAATGGTTTTATAAGATATCATTGTTTTTATTACATATACACAGTGGAAGTCTATTGAGTAATATGGAAATATAGCATTGTGAAATTTGTAGGAAATTGAATGAACCTGGAAAGAATCATATTAAATGAAGTGACTGAAACTCAGAAAGACAAAAACTGCAGATTCTTTTTGATTCATGAGTCTTAACTTGTAGTATCTATAAGTATGTATATAGTGGGATGAAGAAGAACCATAACTAAACATGAATATAAAGAGATGAGCTGGGAGATAGGCATAGATGATAAAAACGATACATGGGAAATGTAAACAGGGGAAAGAAAATTATAGGGGAGAAGAAATTGGGGGAAAGGGGAGGAGTTAGGAGGAGGGATGGGAATCCACAAAACAAATGATTTTTAAATGCCCAAAATAAAAATAACGAAATTTTTATTAAACCTATTTAAGTATTTGGCCATATTGCCTTGAGGATAAAAATAAAAAAAAAAAAATGTGTCAGGTATGGTTGCACAAACTTTTAATCCCAGCATGTGGTAGTTTGAATATATGTCCCCCAATATATTCAGTGTTTTATTATTTTATAGTTTGCATCTGCAATCACCTTGCTAGAGGCAAGGTCACTGGGGGCCCGGTCTTAAGGTGTGGTGATGGTTTGAGATTCCATTGTAAAGATATGCAAATGTGCCTAGCAGGAGTTCCTGAAGTGTGCTGTGTGACCTTTTGGCTGTAAGAGTGAGACCCTACTTTGAAAAACCAAATACTGAAATAAAATTTTAAAATGTGGTAAATAGGCAGCCAGTCTCTCCTGCCTTCTGTTTTTCTCTGAAAACTAATGCCAGAGACCTCATATCTAGATCCACTTCTCTAAGGTAGGTGTCATGTTGACCAGCCATACAGCTTCTCTAGACCCTCAAGTTCATCACCAATAAGGTGAAGATTGAAATATCTGTTTTATTTACACTACATTAGTGAATACTTAAACAATTTTCTAGGTCATTAGACAATTTTTCTTTGTTTTACCAATAAAGTTTCCAGTCACAGAACTGGCTGGTAAAAATTCTAAATCCCAGCACTCGGGAGGAGGATCGACATGAGTTTGAGGCTACCCTGAGAAGACAGAGTGAAAACCAGGTCAGCCAGAGCCACAGTGAGACCCTACCTCGAAAAAAAAAAATACCCACCTATGCCTGTGTCATGTAGTGTACTATCTAATTTGCCCTTGCACAGTTTTATAGTTTCAAGTCTTACATTGGGACCCCTGATCCATTTGAATTGGATTTTTACCAGGGTGAAATAAGGGCCTAGGCTTATTCTTCTACACAGTACCATTTGTCTCTTCTTCTATGTGTATTTTCAGCATCTTTGTCAACAATCAGGTGGCTGTATTTTCATAGACTGATTTATATCCTCTATTTTAATTCCACTGAACTACATGCCTGTCTTGTGTCAGCTACGTGCTGGTTTCATTGCTATAGCTCTGTAGTATAACTTGAAATCATTTATGATGATACCTTCAGTAATGTTTTTGCCAATTGTTTTGGCTGTCCATGGTCTTTTGCACTTCCATATGAATTTTAGGATATCTATTTCTGTATCTGTGAAGAATTATACTGGAATCTTGATTGGGATTGCATTTAATTAGATTGCTTTTGGTAGAATGGTCATTTTCATATTAACTCTTTTGATCAATGAACATAGGAGAGATCACCTTTTCTCACTGGGTTCTGTGTGAGTATTCACCTTTTATTTTACAATGCATTCCTGAAAATCTCACTAGAGCAGAGTAATCTGATGAGGGTACACATAAGTCAATTCAATAATTATCAAAAGTAGACCTGAGAATATAGCTCATTGATAGAGTCCTTGTCTAACATGTGTTTATATATGAGGTGATAGATTCAACAACAAAAACAACACACACACACACACACACACACACACAATGGTTAGTATGAAATGTAAAATATAATATGAACTGGGTAGCCATATACCCTTCTATAGCATCCACTAAATAAAGTCATGTCCCCTTCAATTTATGTGCCTTCTATGTATTGAACTCAATTCAGAAATGCAGGGGTGATGTATTCCTCACATCCATGGAGTAGAAAATTCCGTGGAGAAGGAAACATTACCTTATACCCATAAACAAAATATAATCATGATGAGGAAAGTGTCAAGATGCTGTGTCATAAAGCATTAAGGTTCTAGTGGTAGATGCACACTTCTGGGGAGATACTGCATTGATGCTCTACCTTGGTGGGTCTGAAAAAAATACTGACAGAGCATGGTGCAAAAATGTCCCTGCAAGAAGGGTTCAGTGTGTGGAGCTTTGTAGTAGTAAGGCAGCACAGGGAAAGGTTGGAGCAGGGCAGGACCTGGAAGGACCCAGGGGTTCAGATGGTTTATCTGGGACCAGTAGCATTACAGCCTTCCAAGATCACCCAGGTGGCCTAGAGAGGAGCAGGGGCCATACCTTGGGGATTTACTCTCCTAGGACCCCAGACCACCCTATAGGGTAGAAGTGGGCCCGAGTCCTATGAACAGTGATCTGGAGACTTCCTGGAAACTTATGTAGCCCAGTTTAGTGTTGAACCCACAAAATGGAATAGGTGCCCTCCAGAGCAGAAGAGGGCAGGCTTGTGATCCTGGGCCTGGAACCCTGGAAGGTACTGGGTACAGGTGTGAATAGGTGGGTTTTGGGGCCCAGACAGCTGTGGGTATGTGTGGGTGAGAGAGCAGCCCCCACAGATAGATATAAGCCCCACAATATAGGAAGATGAGAGATCGAGTTCTACTCTGCTCAGGTAACCCTCCCACCTGGATGTGAGCTGTTACTTCAAACTTTACCTGAATAAAATTTTCCCTATTTCATTGTTCTTCTGTTTGTACTTCTTTATTGAGCTGAGAACTGGAAGATCCCCAGACTTACAACCCCTGCATTGGTCACAAAGAGCTCTTAGGAGTACCAGTCACTGAAGATGGTTTAAGAAAGCATGGTTGAAGCCAGCCATGGAGGTGGGAGGTGGTGACAAGCGGCATCTGCAGAGTTACAGCAGTGTCATATGAGTTTTAGATAAAGCTTCCTTCAGCAAACATATCTCTCATTTTGCCTCAATTCTGGCCCAGCAACTATGTTCAGAAGAACACTATATACAGAGGCTTTCTACCTTTGGAGTTTTAAGTATGCACCCATGAAAGGTGATGGGGTAGGGGACACAAAGTGGAGTAGAAGCCAAGAGTTCAGGGAAAACCATGTTCTTTACCTCAAAGGAAATCTCCCTAGTCACTGGATGTGTCCACTACTCATCATTAGATTGTCTTTTTTCCCTCTTTTTTTTTTAATTAAAAAGGGCATTTACATGAAAATTGGATCCTTGTTCTTTGAGAATCCCTGTGCTCTTGTGAAGTCTTCCTCTCTGGAAGCATTTAATCCCCAGCTTGAAACATCACTGTTGATTGCAGTGGAAAGACTGTGATGTCACAAATGGGGGATTATGACTTCACAAGGGAAATAAGAAAGGAAGACAGACAGCTTCAAGAGACCAACATCTTTTATTTATGAGTGTGTCTGTATTAATCAAAAGAGGAGAGAAATACCAAACATATAGAAAATGACAGCAGAATTGTAGCTAAATAACATGTTCTTCAAAATTACCCTGGCAATGTCACTTTCTCTTTGGAGGATTCCTGAGACATGTGATCTCGGAGGATAATGTGTGAGATGCCAGATCTCTCTATTATTAGCATTTGAGAAATATAGCCCTGGGGTAATCGAGTAAGTTCCAATATGGTGTGCAAAAATTGGAAAGCACCATTAGGGTGGCCTTACTAGGGTGATTCTTCTGTTGAGTTCTCAGAATAACTCAACTACATTTCACTTTGTTTCACTGCATGAAATTCCTGATGCACTCTAGAATTGCACATGTGTAACGGCTTCCCACCAGTACTTCATCTGACCTTTTCAAATGGTTAGCTCACCATTTTCAATCTAAGTACCACTTACTTTTTAATCAGATGAAATTCTCAATTTAGGTTATATAATTAAAAATGCCACTGTGTTTAATAAATATGCAATCTTAGATAAGTCATAGAGGGCCATTCTTAACTTCACATCACTGCTTTCAACTTGATTACATACGAGTAATACTCATCACCAATTATGTATCTCAACCTTGGTCAACTGGAATTGAATAAGTTTATTTGGGAACATGTCTGGCATGCTCATCTATTTCCTTGTTGATTAACATTTGTTTCTTGAAGTGTTAATGAACGACTACCAGTATCAGACTTGTCTAGAGTTCTTGTCACAATCATTCCTTCATAGGAATAGTCATCAGAAATGCCTGAATGCACCCTGAGTGAGGGCATGTTTGGAACCCGAGCCGAAACTGGGCTTAAGGAGGTAGCTGCCCTGAGAACAATGCGACTTGTTGCTAACCATGCATGTGGAACGATAAACACCTGTAACTGTTAAATGTATAACCTCTATTCCAAGAATGACTGCAAAATGTTGTAATTGTAGAATGTTCCAGGAATTTATCCAAGACTTGGTCCCCCACCTAGTTTACCCAAGACTTGGTCTCCCACCCAGTGTCTCCCCTTACCCAAGACCTGGTCCCCCGCCCAGTGCCTCCTTTTTACTTCCTCGTTCTGTTTGCTTAAAAAACTGTGCTTGGAGTCTAATAAACGAGACCTTGACAACTCTTTGCTTGGTCTCGCTCTTTTTTCTCGCCCATCTCTCCTCAGGCCTGGTCCCCCTCGCGTCCCCGGAATAACTGAGTCCTGCTGGACGGGACAGGCATGGAAACTTCTACATTTGTAAAAAGGCTCCCAGTGCTCTTAAGATTTTCCAAACAGGGTAGAAAAAATGTTAGCAAATACCAGAAAAGAATGAGTTGGACTCACACTCAAAGAAGTGAGTATGCAGCTTCTAACTCAGTGCACACTGGTCCTGGACTCCCCCACTTTCCCCTCACACCATTCTCACCTTTTCCCATTCACAGTGTCATTGCACATTAGTTTCTTTGGGGCTCAGGCCATGGCACAGGAGAATAGAACATATGTTATTTTTTCTAAGTACTTGTTTTATTGAAGTATAATATAACTACAAAAATGTCCATGAGCATATTGCTTGATGAGTTTAACAAAGTAAACAAACCCATGTAAACAGTTCCTTCAAAAGTAAGCAGTATGGTATTCCTTACTTTGGATCTTGTATTCTTTCTATCACCTCTTCTGAAATGGTCCCTGAGCCTTAGAAAGTGTAACAGGAATATCACATGTAGTGCTGAACACACCAGTGCCATTTCCTCTCAGCAATTTGATGAATTTTGAGTTTCTGCAGTAGTCACCACCATCTGAAAAGAGAAGAGTCTCTAACCAAAAGTGAACGTTGCATTAATATATGACCAAAAACAAGGACAGTTTGGAGAAAATAATATATCTATTTAGCCAGGCAACAGTAGATTTCCTCCCCAGGGCTTATGAACTCCCCAGTCATAGATTTTTTTTTTTTTTTTTTTTTGAGAGAGAAGAGAGAGAGAGAGAGAGAGGGAAAGAGAAATGGAGTGCCAGGGGCTCAGCCACTGCAATTGAACTCCAAATGCTTGTGCCATCTAGTGAGCATGTGTGACCTGGCACTTGCCTCACCTTTGTGCATCTGGCTAACATGGGATCTAGAGAGCCGAACGTGGTTCCTTAGGCTTCACAGGCAATTGCCTTAACCACTAAGCCATCCTTCCAGCTCAGTCATAGACTTTTGATTAGGTTTTCAGAACCAGGCAGGAATTCTTTCCAATGGAGTGGGCCTCAAATCCAAACAGAGAGCAATTGGTATTTCCTATCACAGACATGCCACCATTGCATCAGTTGGTATCTTTGACCTGTCCAACCTTAAGGCTTGCATGGTCCACTGTTGGTTAAGATTGTTGATGACACTTCTCCTGCATGAGCCTGCATAGCTCTTTACAGCATCCTGACAACTAGTCAACAGGGAGGAGGCTTCCAGCTCAGCTCCAGCTTCATTTCTCTGTGATCTGCATCCCAAGCATGTTGGGCCTTTAGCAATAAGGTATTACTATCTAGTTCTGATGGGCAACCAAGAGCCTTGCCAATAGCCGTAATGTCTGGGAGCATCAGTGTTTAACAACTCATTGGAAGGTATCTCACCCCTTTCACTGTAATTATCTTATCACAATATATGGCTACTGGGCACAGCATTATCTACCCCACACAGAGCACTTCTGCCCAAACTCACTATTTTTAACAAGTAGGTTTCCATACGGCTTATTCATGACAGCTTTCACTTGGCATAGCCAACCTCCCAGTCCCTTTTCTCCTCCATCTCATCCCCTGACCCCACTTAGACCATCCCCCCCCCAGAATTCTGCCCCTCTGCTTACATATCTACTATAGCTTCCCTTTAAGACATGACCTACTTTTAGATTCCTGGTGTCCATACTAACTTTTACACCAGCTTGAATACAAATATAAACATCTAAAGTTAAGAGCCACATATGAGAGAGAGCAGGAGAGCTTTACTCTTTTCCACACAGAGCATCCATGGTACCCATGACCTCACAGTGTTTGGCATTACCTATACAAGACTTGCATAATATGAAGTGGAAATGATGACATCAAAATAGAAAATACACTAGCTGGAAAGAAGAGGTTTAAGGTTTATTGAGGGGGAGAGGACTTGGGAGAGGGGAAAAGGGAGAGTTGTGGGATGGAATTATGTGTATGGCACAATGCAGGTCAGGCCCTAGCCAGGCTGCCTGCTAGTATGCATGGCATTGTACAGGTCAGGCCCTAGCCAGGCCGCCTGCTAGAAGAAACCAGGAAGTGGTTTCTGTGGACATGGCATCCTACACAGGCCTGGGGTGACAACAGCCTCAGCCCCATGCCTGTGAGCAACCTGCTATGAGGATGATCTGCCTGGAGAAAGGCTGTCATTGTTCACAAGAAGGGAGCTACCCCATACAACGATTGACCAGCCAAACCCTTAAAAACCCCTGCACTTCCTTGAATAAATTAGTTTGCAGCAGCTTGCCCTCTGCCTGCTTCCACCCAAATCCCGGAGTCTGTGTCATGACTCCACGCCTCTCACCCCCTACTTGGCGGAGACCCTGCGTCCCTTCCTGGGCTGGCCCTAGTAATGACCCCAACAATTATGATCATAGTATGTTATCCGTATGTTGGAGGTTGTCAATAAAAAGGTTTTAGAAATGTAAGCAGCGCATCATTGCCACCACCACCCCCCCATATGCCTCCTTTCTTCCCACTATACTTACCAGGATGATTTTGAGATTTATCAAAATGGAGTTGTGTCAATGTCTTCATTTGTTTCTAATGACTTTTCCTCATCATGATGTCTGTGAGTTTCTACATGCTGTGTCTTCTCTGTGCTGAGGAGTGTTTGCACTGTAATGAACAGTGCTGTTATAAACATTCTATAGCATCCCTTTGAAGTGACACATATATATGTTCTGTGGCACATACCTAAATGTGTGGTGTGTCTCACTTTAGAATTCACTGTTCCTTTGCTGTGTGTTTTACTTACTGGTGAGTGTACTTGTGTATTTTATTATAATTCCTTTATTAATTATTATTTCACACTTTTCTCCATTTCTGCTAAAGTTTTCTATAGATTTATAAAACTATGTTTGACTATAAAAACTCACAAAACAAATATTAACTCATAAATTTTATATTGGTTTTTGTTCATTTTATTTATTTTATTATTGTCTATTTGTAAAAATACAGTAAATCTCAGGAATATATTTATGCAATTCACAGTGTATTTTCTGTATAAAGAATATAAAAATCCTCCTTTATTGTATTTTAGGATGTTTATATTTTCATTTAATTCACTTACAAGTGAATGAATGGAATAGAATTTTACACATATTTATGTATGTGCACATAAGTATATACATACCTAATATTAAATGTTAGATCTGAATGTAATAAACATGCACTTAGAACATTTAATTTTATGTAAATTTAGGATGTAAAAACTGTACTCCTTCTCAAATTGTTTAAGTCTAGATTTTATAAAAAAATTTAAATCCAGGCTGCAAATACACTCTGAAAACACTATGCTAACTGACAGCATTATAGGAAAACTCCTATTCTACCACTTTATAAAAATAACTACAAGTATTAAAATTGAGAATGTATATATATATATGAAAGCTAAAATGCTTATGATGTTTTTTAAACATGGTTTTATTGAAGTAAAATATATCAACAAAATTGCACATGCGACATTAATGATTCACAATATGTTTTAAAAAAATGCATTTAACACTGTAAATATGCTCCACTTTGCTTCCTTTTCCGAGATCATCATCATATGTAATATGAGATCTTTTTCTGGAATTCACTTTCATTCCATATCTTCCCTTTATTATTCCTTTCTGATAAACTTTACATTTTTTAGTATTATACCATTCTAATATTTTATTATTCTAATTCAACTTCATACCCACTTTTTCTGGATATTATATATCTCACTTGTTCATTCATAATTACAAATTTTAGTTCTTATATGTCAAAAGTAAACATTTGTAGTGTTTATTTTATTTTTAGTGAACCTATACTTTTGTTGAATTGGCATGATTACATAGCAAATATTCCTTTTTAAATTTTTTTTTTTATTTTTCATTTTTCGGTTTTTCAAGGTAGGGTCTCACTCTAGCCCTGGCTGACCTGAATACACTATGTAACCTCAGGGTGGCCTCAAATTCATGGTGATCCTCCTACCTTTGCCTCCCGAATACAGGGATGAAAGGTGTGCGCCACCACTCCCAGCCTAGCAAATATTCTTGTATAATGTCTCAACTCTCCCTCTCTTTGACTTTTCTAGGATGGATTTATAGCTTTTAGTTCATTTTTTGTTTCATTGGCTGGCCTTGTCTTTTTGTTTGTTTGTTTGTTTTGTTTTTGTTTTAAATATTTTTATTATTTATTTGCAGAGAGAGGTGAGTATAGGCAGGGAATATTGCCAGATGCATGTGCTATTTTGTACATCTGGCTGTACCTGGGTACTGGGGAATCAAACCCAGGCCATCAGGTTTTGCAAGCAAGCAGCTTTAAGCGCTGAGGCATCACCCAGTCCTTGTTTTGATTTTGACACATGTAGCCCACACTAGCTTCCAACCCACTAAGGACCTAAGAATGACCTAAAACTTGATCCTCTTCATAAGTACTGGAATTACACTCATGGGGCACACACCAACTGCCCCCAGCTAACATAAACAGCAGTTTTGTAGTTGAACAGGTGGATTGTGAGTTGTCCTCATGGATTTTATAACAGAAATTATTTTTACATTAATTTTAGGACTTTCTTAACTTTTCTTTATTCCGTGAATTAAGTGTATATGCCCAGTTGTCTTTTTGACTTCATTCAAAAACTCTTGAAAAATCTAATATATAGATTTTTGTATATAACAATATTTTCTACCAAAATATTACTTATGTATAAGTATTGAATAGCATAGTGCATATTTAAGAATTTTTCAAATCTTTATTTTAAATTAGTTTAAAATATTTTTAAAATATTTTTAAAATATTTTTTGTTTAATTTTGAGACACAGAGAGAGAGAGAGAGAGAGAAAGAGAGAGAGAGAGAAAGAATAGTCACACCAGGGCTTCTTGCCACTGCCAACCAATTCCAGACACATACACTATTTTGCATCTGGTTTTATGTGGGTATGGGAGTTCAAACCCAGGCTATCAAGCTTTGCAAGGAAGCACCTTAAGCCATTGAGCCATCTTTTCTAACTCAGTTAAAAAGGTATTTTAAATATTTTATTATTTATTTAATTTATTATTTACATATGAAAGCAAGAGAGAGAATGGGCACACTAGGGCCTCTAACCACTGCAAACAAACTCCAGAAGCATGTGCCACCATGTACATCTGGCTCATGTGGGTACTAGGGAATCAAGCCTGGGCCCTTAGTCTTTGTCAGCAAGCACTTTATCCTCTAAGCCATATCTCCAGCCCATTTTTTAAAAAAATATTTTTATTCATAATTTTTAATGATAATAGATTCTAAAAGAAATTTTATTTTTGACAAATATACATACACACACACACATATATATATATACACACACACATATATATGCATATATATAATGTTTTAATTAATTAATTTTGGGGGGGAGAGAGACACAGAGAGAGAGAGGGAGGGAGAGGAAGACAGAGATGGGCACGCCAGCAGTGTCTTAGCTGCTGAGAACAAAACCCAGATGTGTGCGCCCCCCTTGTGGTCAACTGAGGCATTGCGCCCTTGTGTCACTTTGCATCTGGCTAAACGTGGGACCTGGAGATTGGAGCAGCTGGTGATTGGAACCAGCGTTCTTTAGGCTTAGGAGGCAGGTGCCTTAACCCCTAAGCCATCTCTCCAGCCCTATATAATGTTTTAAAAATCATATTTACCCCCATTTCTCTCTCCTATCCTCTGTTCAGTCCCACTAAGTCCTTATTCCAAGTGAATTCATTCCATAATTTTATGCTTTCTTGTGACCCATAATAGTTCTTTTGTATACACTTTTTCCATTTTCCTCTAGTAGACATATCTTGCAAAATCCTGGTACTTTTTTCAAAACTAAACTAAGTTAACAGTATTCGACAGGTACCTCAAATGTGGACATAATCCAAAAACTCCCTAGCTCTTCCACTAATATGTGTTTTCTTCTACCAGATCTTAAAGTCCATTTAGTAATGAAGTCTCTTTAGGACTTAGACTATCTCTTTGTTGTTTATATGACCTTGACATTTCTGAGGCTTGTTTGCCAAGTAGTTTAATTTTTTAAAAAATGACAATAATGTTTTTATGTTACTCAGGTTGGTGTTAAATTCATGAGGTTAAGTGATTCTTCTCACTTTACCTGTGACAAGCTAGGCATATAGGCATCCATCACCATGCCCAGCTTGACCAGGGATTTTGCAGACTAGCTCTCCGTCTATGTTTGAAGGATGCTTTCATATGGTTAGACTAGTGTTGCAGGTTTGGAGAAAGACTATTCCTGAGGCATCCACTTTAACCTGTGCCTTCCAGGTTTCTTCTTTGTCCACAGCTGTTCTTCATACCAAGGCCGTAGTCAAAGCTATCTCTTCAGAGAGAGGAACTCTGTCCCCTTGCTGCCACAGGGGAGAAGACATATAGTTATTACTTATCAATACTTCTTAGGGTTGCTTACTTAGTGTTTATAAATTTCAATATGAACTCAGAAATATTTGTTTTATACATTCCACAGTAATTCTTTATTATCATAAATTTTTATCAATTTATTCCAATTTTTAACTGTTAGGAGCTCTTTAAGATTAGCTCATGTGGCCTCTTGACAATACCCATGCTTTAATTAAATTTGTTATTTTCCATTAACTCAGACACCATAAAATACTTCAGACTCATGCTGTGAACACATAGATATTTCTCCAATGAGCCCTATTTTTTTTTTTAAGTGAGAGTCTGTGTTAGTTTTTCTAGTTACTGAGACTAAATTCCTGACAAGAAACAACCTGAGCAAGAACAGGTTTACTCATTTTTTGAGAGGAATAGTCTACCATAGTGGAGAAGGCTTGATAGAGTTCATGCTACAGGACTGTGGGTCTGAGACTTTTCCAGAAAGAAGGTAAGCCTGGCTGTAATAAATACCTCATGGCCCAACCTCAGTGGCTCACTTCATTCAGAAAATTTTCACCTGCTAAAGGTTTTGTGGCATCCCCAATCAGCAACCTGTGTGAGACCGTGTGTGCAAACTTATAAGTCTATGAGGGCCCTTTATATATTATCATGAAAAAAATAGGAATATAGAAACCTAGATAGATAGATACATACATGCATGCATACATGCATATGTTTTACACATAATACATGATGCATAAATGTAATCAATTTCTGTACAAAAAAATTAATTATGTAAATAGAATCCATTGTATTGATAGATGTGTTCACATGTGCATATTTAAGCTGTCTAGAACAATCAACATGTATATACTTGCATCTATGCCTATATGTGTATCAATGCAGTGAATACGTCAATATTTGTTCCTGACTTTATGTGTACATATCTTAAAGTGAGAAACATAGACCAATATTTGGATATTAAGACCACAGAATTTATTCTAATCTTCTCCCCCCACTCCGCTTTTTTTTGTACTTTTTTCTCTGACAAAAAGAAATCTAGGGTCTTTACTCTCTTTGCTTATTTTTTGAACCATGCTATATATGTAAAAGAGTTTCAGAACTGTTAAGTTACCCATGTAAGGACCAAACTATACAGTAGTGTACTGGGTTTATCAACAATCCTTTAGGTGTAACTATTCCAGTGTTTCTGTTTCTAGTGTTACTTAGGTCAGCCCTTTTACTCTACTCCACCTTTAGTGAGATTAACACATATGTAATACAGTTAGGTCTTGGTATTCTCCATGATCTTGGTAGATTTTTAATAGTAAATTTTAGCATATGTTGAAGTTCATTTTCATGGACTTTAAACAATGCATGAAGCTTTTTATTCCCCACATTAGAATAATAATAATAAAAAAAACTCTGCTGTGTTAGCCCTTTGCAGTTAATCACTAAAGATTTTCAGAACTTCTTGGAAATCTTCATCTAGTTTCTGAACCTGGTGAGTTTGTACTTTTCACAATTCCACATAAAGTGAAGTGTGCAATATGTGCCACTTGAAGTTAAAAGTTTTACTTCAAATATTGTTTATGATATATTCACATATTATGTAAATCAGCAGTTGATACCGTTCTATTGCTAAAACCGATACCCATTTATGTATATACCACACAAACTTTTGTTGGAGTTAATGGTTTTTGTCAGTGTTGATAAATCTGCTATCAACATGCATATGTAAATGTTTGCATGGAGACATATTTTTCCAAATTCCCTTAAACAAGTAGTTCACTGAATCTAATAAGGAGTTTATGGTTAACTTTAGAAAATAACTTTGAAACATTTTTCTACAATGAGTAGAACATCTCAGCTTCATTCACACTGTCAACAAATGACTGGCCCCAATAATGAAGACTGAACATTTGGTCAAATAATTAATTGCTTGTACTTTTCCTGCTTTAGAAAATCATTGTCTATCAGTATAATTTAATTGTGGATTTTTCTAAAGAAAATTATGCAATATAATTCTTCTTGGTCAGATTTGCAACTTGTATGTTTTCTTCAGTAATATCTATTCAGATATCTTTTCCTATTTGCTTTCATTATAGCAGATTTACAGGACTCATTTATATATTCTGGAATAGATATGTACTTATATAAAATTTGAACTATTTGACAAAAATTTGATTCACTAATATTTTCTCAGAGTGTGTAGCTGTTATTTTATTTTTTAGTGTTTTCAATCATTATTTTAAAAATTCAGGTAAAATCCAACCTATCCAATTTATAATTTTTATTCTTTTTTAATTTTATAAATTGCACTATTGGTAGCATATTAAAAACTTATTTCAAGAATATTTTATCAATGTAAAATGCACTCTTTTATATATGGATGTCATATGCTTCAATTACCACTATGCAAAAATTATCCTTTCTCCATCGCATTCCTTTTGTACTTTAAAAAATCTGTTGATTCTCCCTCTCTCTCTCTCTCTCTCTCTCTCTCTCTCTCTCCATATATATATTTGACAGAGAAAGAGGGAGAGGAAAAAGAGAGAGAATGGGCACACCAGGGCCTCCAGCCACTGCAAATGAATTCCAGATATATGTGCCCCCTTGTGCATCTGGCTAATGTGGGTCCTGGGGAATCATATCTGGGTCCTTTGGCTTTGTAGGCAAATGCCTTAACCACTAAGCCATCCCTCCAGCCCCTATATTTATATTTTAAGAACACATATATTCTTTCAATTTTTACAGTTTTGGAGTTTGACTATAACCAAAATAATGTGAATTTTCCAAATCTTGCTCTTTTCTCCAGTGGCAGAATTTTTTGACTATTTCATCACTATTGCCATTCTATGCAAATTTTACATTCAGCATGCCAATGCCCACAGAAAAGCTTTCTATGGTCTTGTCTAGAAAGGTGGTGGGTGTAGAGATGAGCTCAGGAGTTCGACATTGTCTTCCACCTCCAAAGCCACAAACACAGTGCATCTTTCATCAGCCCTTAACCAATTTGAGGATTAAGTTACTTAAAGTAGTTCATTAAATTTATGCCTGAATGTTTCTCTTTTGTAGAGTTCATTATAAAACATTTTTAATTAATTTATTTATTTGAGAGAGAGAAGGAGGCAGAGAGAGAGAGATGGTGAGAGAATGGGTGCACCAGGGACCCCAGCCACCCCAAAAGAACTCCAGATGCATTTGCCACCTTGTGCATCAGGCTTACATGGGTCCTGGGGAATCGAACCAAGATCCTTTGGCTTTGCAGGCAAGTGCCTTAACTGGTAAGCCAACTCTCCAGCCAATAACACAGTTTTTTTTTTTTTTTTCTCTTTTAAATTCAGTTTCCATTGACTATATTTAGACAGGTAATTTATCTTCATATATTGTGCTCATACCTAGTACCTATACTCAACTTACTTTTAGTTCTATGGACTCTGTTAATAGAATTTATTTGAATAACACACACACACACACACACACACACACACACACACACACACACACCCTTATAGAGAGAACTTTATTTCTGCCTTCTGAGTGGGTTTCTTTGCTCTTCTCAGCTGACTGAACTTCTAGTTTGATATTGAGAAGTGTATTGAAAGAGAACCTCCTTGCCTTGTCCTTGACTTCAGGGAGAAAATGTTCATGTTCTCATCACCAAGTATGAATTTGCTGTGGTTTCTTCAGTATATTTCTTTTATTAGGTTGAGGGATTTCCATCCTGCTCTTCATTTGCTGAAAGTATTTCATAATATTGAAGGCTGAATTTTTTTAAACAGTTGCTATATCCCATCAGATTTATCATAAATATGCAAAAGCATGGATATACATAGATATATACACACAATTTGGTGAATTTTATGAGAATTATATTGACTGTTATTTATAGTTAAACCAGCCTTGCATACTTAGGATAAATCCTATTAGGTTGTGATGTCTCATTATATATTTTTGTGAATTCTTCTAGAATTTATATCTTACTGTTCATTAAAGACTTTGTGAGAGATATTATTGTTTACTGATCTTTTCTTGCAAGATAATTACCTGAATTTTATATCAGCGTGATGTTAGCTTTATAGTATGATTAGGCAATGCTCTGGGTTTTGATGTTTTTTGCTTAATGTTTGGTGGAATTTTGCAACGAAATCATATAGGTCTGTGATGTGCTTGTTTTTTGATTTGTTTTAGCTTTTAACTAAATATTATTAATAGATAGATGACATGCATAAATACTCATTTTTCTTTCTGTAGCAGACTTGACTTTTAATGTCATATTTTTTTAGTGAACTTATGAATAAAATTGTTCATAGTATTTTTTCCTTTTGATGTCTATAAGATCAGAAATTGTGTCTCATATTTGGTAATGCATTTCTTCACTGTTCTTTCTTAATCACATTGGTTTAAAGGTTAACCCATTTTATTGTTCTTTTCAAAGAAATAGCTTTTTCATTTTTACTCCATGTCCTATTTACCTGTTTGCAATTATAATTTTTCTGTTTCTGTCATAATGTTGCTTCTTTCTCATTTAAAGTTTTAATTTCAGGCTGGAGAGATGGCTTAAAGGTTTAGGTGCCTGCCTGCTAAGCCTAAAAACGCCAGTTCCAATCTCCAGGTCCCACGTTCTAGCCAGGTGCAAAGTGACACAAGAGCACAATGCTGCACTTGCCCACAATGGGGCACAGGCATCTGGAGTTCGTTCACAGTGGATGAGAGGCTGCTGGCGCACCCATTCTCTGTTTCTCTCTCTCCCTCTCTCTCTCTCTGCCTCTCTAAAAAAAAAAAAAATTAAAATTTTAAAGTTTTATTTTCACTTCTTTCTTTTATTTCCTAGTACAGTAGGTTAGATTGTTCAATTTCTATGTGGCTATGTCTCCTTTTTAAGCAAATTTTAATAACATAACTTTAATTTCATTGAGTTTAACAGATTAAGATAAAAACACTTTTCTTTGAATCTTCCACTATGTGCATAATTATTTTAAATTTTGTTCTTTAATTTCCAAATATTGGAAATTTTCAATTGTTTTATAATTTTTTCCTATTTCAAGAAGACCCCTCACATAAGTTCAAAAATTCATGCATATATCAATGATATGCACATGTGGAAATGTTACATGGTTTCTATCAATATTATGATTATTATACATTAGTAATTATAACAAACAGAGAAATAGGAATTAGTTCAATATTTCTACAGAACTACATAAGATGATGTTTAGTCTTATGCAAAAAGTTATTATGACTAATTTGCCAAGTGTTCCATCTCACATGAGAAGAACATATATTTTCCACCTGCTTCCATGTTCAGTAGCAGTGTATTCAACTTTGTTAAGTGTTGGTTATTTATGTATCTATGTTTACAAGGGAGATTGGTTTGTAATTTTTTTTTGTTTTGCCATATTTTATATAGTTTTAGTATCAGGCTTTATCAAGGGCATTTGATGGTATTTATTCCTTATCTATTTTATGAATAGTTTGAGAAGTGTTTATATTAGTTCTCTGAATTTCTTGGAATTCACAAATGAATCCATCTGGGCATGCACTATCTTTAATTGGGAATAGTTTTTAATAACTCCTTTATTCTCTTCACTTGTTATAGATCAGTTTCAATGGTTTTTATCATCTTGTTTCAATGGATCTAGAAATTCATCCATTTCTTTTAGATTTTCCAGTTTAATGAAATATATTCTTTTAGCCATGTCTTTATGATTTTCTAAATTTCACTTTGGTTTTCTTTTCATAACTAATTTTATTAAGTTGGGTCTTCTTTCTCTTTGGATGAGTTTTGCTAAGGGTTTGTAGATCTTGTTTGTGCTTTGAAATAAACACTACTTTGTTTCATTTATAGTTTTCATTTTTAAAATTTTTGTTTCTTTTTATTTCATTAATTTCTGGCCTGATCATCATTATTTTTCTATCTAATAATTTTTGGTTTGACTTGCTATTCTTTCTCTAATGCCCTAATGTACATTACTGTGTGTTCTATAGACTCTCTTGTTCTTGATTAGTGGTTTATTCCATTTTGAACAAATAGAATACAATGAATTGTTTCCTTTATCTGTCAAGATTTAGTCTGAGTCCTAAACATAACCTATTTTAGAGAAATCCCATGTGCTGCTGAAAAGAATGTGCATTCTGCAGCATTTGCATGGAATATTTAGTACATATCTCTTAAGTCAATTCAATCTATGATCTCATTTAATCCAGATGCTTCTCTATTTTTTGCCTAGACAGCCTGTCAGTTGGTGATAATGGGGCATTGAAGTTAGACTTTTCATCTAGCAGTATTTGTTTAATGAAATTGGTGCACCTGTATTAAGTGTGTATGTGTTCAGAATTTTAATGTCCTCCTGTTGGAGTGTTACCTTAATCCTCTTAAAATCCACTAACCATATCTTCCAATGAATGCTAGTGTGAAGGTTACCCTGACGGATATTAAGACAGTGATACCTTCATGTTATAGAGGCTCATTTGCTAGAAATGCTTTTTTTCTATCCCTTCAATGTAAGGTAGTGTCTGTCTTTTATTGAGAGGTGAGTTTCTTTAAGCAACAACAGAAAGACCACTACTTTTAATCCACTCTATAAGTTTATGTCTTTTTATTGGGAAATTGGGACAAATTATATTAGTATGCAGCAACTCCTATAATTTGCATAAATTTTATATAATGTTTCCTGTTTTTCTATTCCTGTCATACATTGAGTATTATTCAAGATGGGCTCTTTCCTTGTGGCCTTCTATATGTGCTTTTCCTTCTTTTCAGTCTGAAATATTCTTTCAAGTATTATTTGTAGAGTTAGTTTATTGGTCATGAATTATTGTAGTCCATTTTTATGAAAAGTTCCATCTCCTGCAATTATGATAGATATCTTTGCTGAGCATAGTATTCTGGTTTTATAGTTGTTGTTTTTAATTAGTTGAAATAATACATAATGCATCATTCCTAGTTGTCCTAGCTTCTGGAGTTTCCCTTAAGAATGTGTTGTTATTCTGATGGACCTGCCTTTTTAAGTGACTTGATGCTTCTCTTTTGCTACTTTCATCCTATTTTCTTTTGTCTATATATTTAGTGATTTAATTATAATATGCCAAAGGCAGATTCTTTTCTGTTTGGTGCCCTAAATGCCTTCTGTGTTTGTATTGTTAATTCTTTCCCTGATTTTGGGAATTTTTCAATGATTTTGTTGAAAATGCCATGATTCTAGATTGAAATTATTTTCCTTTTCTCCCTAGAATTTACATTTGTCCTCAAAATGGTATCCTAAATGTCTTGAAAGTCCCATTTATATTTTCTTATCTATTCCTCTTTTCCCTTGTTGGAATGCTATAATCTCTACCTTGTCTTCAAATGCCGATATTTTGTACTCTCTTTAACCTAATTTATCTGTTAGGCTTTCTAAGGAGTATTGTATTTTATTTAACTTTCTGTGTTTTTCATATACAGAATTTCAGATTGGCTATTTTACAATATTTTCATTTTCTTGCTCATATCTTTTATTAATTTCTGTATTTTGTTTAGCTTATTTTTTGTGTTCTCTTGAGATTCCTTCAGGTGTTGGTTTTCATCTTTGATTCCTTTGATATCTTTGTATGATTTGTTTCAACATGTTTATAAACATTCTTTTGAGTTCTCTAATATTTTGTAAATAACTCTCATTGAGGGCCATTAGATAGGAGTCATAATTGGAGGAGATATTGCTTTGAAATTTTGTGCTCTATATTACTCCATTAGGATTTTCTGATCTTGGATTATTTCATTGCTGGCATTTTCATTTGTTTTATCAGCTGTATGAAAAAATGCACTTCAGAAACAATCTGGATCTCAAGATGCCAATGTGTTCTTTGTATTACTGTCAGAGAGGACTGCTACCAGCAGGAGTGATCAATGCTTGCAGGTATACCTGCTCTGTGGTTGTCATAGTAGCAAATTAGCAACAATCACTGCTTTGATGGTGCATAAATATGATATAGAGTCTGCTAGGATTTTGTTTGCTTCATTTGTGATTGATTGGAGATGGATGTAACATGAGAGTTAATTTTAATTTTGAAAAATGATGGAGGTGGTAAAAGTATCTTGAGGGGAAGTCTGGATACTATTAGCTTCTACACACACCATGAGAAATTGTAGTTATGAAATATAAGAGAAGAGGATAATGGGGAGAATGTGAAAAAGAGGTTGAAAATAGATTC
This sequence comes from Orientallactaga sibirica, assembly GCA_036365145.1. Taxonomy (NCBI): domain Eukaryota; kingdom Metazoa; phylum Chordata; class Mammalia; order Rodentia; family Dipodidae; genus Orientallactaga; species Orientallactaga sibirica. Next base: position 5,159,335 of record JAEOAD010000154.1, read on the forward strand.
AAAGCACAGGGGTTATGTTTATGATGAGTAGTAGGGAGATAGCAATAGTGAAATATGTTGAGAAAAAAACCTGAAGTTCAAGTGAGCAATATACACACACAAACAGAAATATATATGAATATATATATGCATGAGAGATTTGATTTATTTTTATTTTTTAAACATTTTTATTTATTTATTTGAGAAAAAGTAGCTCATAGAGAGAGATTAAAATCAGAATGCCAGGGCCTCCAACCACTGCAAACAAGCTCCACATGCATGTGCCACCTTGTGCATCTGGCTTTCATGGGTCCTGAGGAATGGAACCTGGGTCCTTTGGCTTTGCAGGCAAGTGTCTTTACCACTAAGCCATATCTCCAGCCCTAGCTTTTGTTTTTAGCACTGAGAATAATACAGGCCTCTTTATGACCTTTTTTCTGTTTATTCCACTTGGCATTTGCTGCTTAGCAAACTCTTCTAAAATAAAACATACCCTTGTGAAGAGAAGGAGGCTTACCAAATACAAGAATGTAATAAGAACTCACAAGAAAGTTACAAGACTTGTGAGGCCTTTGCAAGCTTATATAAAAAGTAAACAATTTCTGGAAAAGAGAGTGGGTGGAGTTTCCTGCAAGTTGAGAAGGAGTCTCCAGTAATGAAGCTTTGATGAGTCATCAGCCCTCCTGTTTTTCATATCCATCATTTTTTAAAGCTTCTTGTATTGGTGGTTTAGTATATTCCAATAATTTTAGAAGTGTTTTAGAAGACTTTTTGCTACATTTTACTTGGGTTTTTTGTTTCTTTCTCCTGTAGAGGAACCCACTTACCATTTGTTAGGAAGGTATGTGTCTGATAGTTTTAATGTCTTGTTATACCCGAATCTGCTCTGTTTGTTTGTTTTCTTTTCAGATTAAGCATCTTTCTTTTATTATTGCTTGTTTCCTCTTTATATGTGTCTTCTATTTTTCAAAGATGGGCATGTTATGTAAACAATGTATGGTATGATAAATAGTTGTATACATGTATTTGAATATATATTTCCTTTTGTTAGATCTTTGGTGTAAAGTTTGTGTTAATATAGTCAGGCCTGGGTTTGACATTCGTTGTTATTAATGACCTATGTGCCTTTAAGTTTGTCTGGTTACATTTGTTTTTGTTTCACCTTCTGGTTTGTGGTCTTTTCTTAGTATTGTTTCAAAGGGGAAGTCAGAAATCAACAGAAAAGCACCCGAATAAAAATTAAAAAGGAGAGCCAGGTGTGGTGGTGCACACCTTTAATCCCAATACTCGGAAAGCAGAGATAGGAAGATCACCGTGAGTTCAAGGCCACCCTGAGACTACATAATGAATTCCAGGTCATCCTGAGCTACAGTGAAACCTTACCTCAAAAAAACAAAAAAAAAAAAAAAAAAAAGAAAAAAGAAAAAAATTAAATAGGAGAGTCTTTATTAAGCCAGCCTAAGACTGTCCCCTCACAGCTAGGAGGAGAGCAGCTCCATCCTACTTCTACAGTGAGTTTTTAAAAGAAGACACCATGTTCCTTTACAATGATCTGAAAAAACAAACAAACAAACAAAAAAACCCCAACCCTACCCCCTACAATTGTCTTTAGCAAGAGCAAGCAAGCATGATAACCACAGCAGAGTTTTTGCAGTTAGCACAAGGTATGAAGCAGATACTAGACATCAGGTCATCTTGACCTCAGGGAGAGAGCAAACACCAGATGCCTTACTGGGGACCCTTTCTCATTCTTGTAATGAATGCTCTGTGCTAATCTTTAGTTTCCTATGGCTCCTTGAGAATGTCAAAATGGTTGAGTGCCCTATGATGGCTTCTCTTAGGCCTTTTTCACCAGAGGTTGTTTCATTCCCCACTGGCTTTCGTAACTAAGTCATATCTTAGGTTCATCAGTTACCATAGACTCATACTTGGTCCTGAGAACCACTAATTTTACTGAGAAAATTCTCATTGGATAAACTTTATTAGAGCATTTAAAATGCAGGTGCCTACAATCAGTCCTAAAAGTAACAGAATTATGGGTCCACAGATGGCAGTAATCAGAGTGGTGAGCCAGAGTGACCAAGAAAACAAATTTTCATACAAGCCAATGGGCAGCTGATTTACAAAAGCAGGATGTGACAGCTTGTGCAGTCTATATGATTCAAAAAATTTTTCAGAGCAGACCTGTGAATCAACATGCCTGTGAATCATGTAGTTGGATCACCCTAACCATGAGCTCTATTTTATTCTATTTTAGTCTAAATTGTCCTTCATTGTTAGCATCCCTTTGGGCCCCCTTTAATCAGTTCTCTCTCTGGAATTCCTTGGCTACCAACAGAGATAAGTTCAGCTCCATAGCAGTTAACTGTTACAGTGACTCTCACAATATATCAGTCCAGCTTTCAGCTTTTCCATTACATTTCACCTTATATTCTTGAGCTTGCCCAACCAGGCACACAAAACACCAGTGGGACTTGGGATGGGAGCTTCCAAAGTCTAGAGCAGGGCTGGTTCAGTGGCAGGTGTCCTCCAAGCTTCTTGGATGGGATTAGCTGCTACAATCAGCTGATGACCTTGTCTTCTTGACCCTGTGGCTGATAGGTATGGGCCCGATTCCCTGAGGGCATGTGGGTCATCTTGTGTTAGAAATTTTAAGGGTGCACCATCAATGGCAGATGAATTTGGTTTACCTCTACATATCTGAGGAAAAAGACACCTTCTAACAACCAGCACCACCCACATCAGCAAATACAAATAGCTAGAATTCTAAATTGCTTTTACATGTTAGGATGGGGGTCTGAGATCTGTCCATAGTGTTGGTCCTCCTTTAATAAGAAATAGTAAGGATAGATTGGACTAATACAAATCAATAACTATCAGGTAAACATAACCAGTGAGGACAATTTTTGGAATTTTAATTTAAAGGCAACAGTGGCTGACTAAACAGGGATAGGCATAGGCAGAAGGCATGAGTTAATGTTAGAGTTTAGTACTGTAAGACAGCATGAGACAGGGTAGCCTAACAGTCTGAGTCTTTGTTTATATCGTAGTATTTTGTAGTGTAGTTATATTTTCTAACTGAGTGATTAAGACTATGCAGCCTGCCAAAATTAACTATGTATTTTGGAGGTCACTGTAGGAGAGATATTTAGGGACCTATGAGGGGTTCTTTGACTCTCAGCATTGTCATATGCTATATAAGTCAAGGCTGTGCTGACCAAGTGGCCTCCCTCTTTTGGGAAGCATGGAGGACTGATTTTCTTCTGATGTGACTCTTCTGTTGCAGATACACTGACTTGGAATTCATCTCTGGGTCTCCTTATCCTCCCTGATCAAGAAGACAGGTGGCTTACCAGAGGCTAAAAACCAGCAAGTATCCCATCATCTCTTGTGACCTTCTGACCTGGGAGCAGGAACCAAAGTATTGGTTATCCATTTAACTTTGATGTTTCCAATTGACTTTGGCTTCTACATATTGCTATTAATCACTCAGAGAGTCTGTACATATCTGATTAGCAAAAAAGATTTACTTAAAAAGGTACAGAACATACTTGGTTAACAAAGCAGATCTAGTCAAAGAATTACACAATAGTTTAAAATCATTCTAATTAGTATTTAAGTTTAGTTGTCAGATGACAGTGTAAGTTATATCTGGAACATAGAAAACATACACATTTTATCTTTTAAGTATCTGCCAGTTATAGTACATGCAGAACATATTAGTAGTCTGAAAAAATATTTTACCAATTATTTTATCAATAATTTTAAGCCATTTGATTTAATCTAGAAAATTTATGTCAGGAAAAGACAGGATAAAAACTTGGCATCTGTATTTAAAAACACCTTTGGGCAGTCTGTATACCTATGCAGGTACCAATTACTCCCAAACTGGAAGCACAACAGCAGAGTTTAAGATTTTTTTTTTTTTTTAGAGCAGGAAACGTGTCTTAAATATTAATATATCTATAAGCAATGAGACAGTTACTTAAGTAAAACCTTTTCTGTGATTGATTATACATAGCTTATGAATAAAGCCAAACCTGATCATTGTTGATTTAAACTAGCCTAATTTTAAACATACTTTAGAGTCATTTTGACAGACCCAAAGTAATTTCTTAAGCGAGTGCCTTTTACCATTGAACCATTTTATAGCTTAACCTAAAGCAATAATTATGACTGTTAGGAAATATGAAGCTTAGACAATCCATACTAACATTGTATATAGTAGATGTTCTTAAGACAGGAGAAGCATCTTCAGTTTTCCTAAAAACAAAGTCACAATGACCAAGTCAATTTTTATAAGATTTAGATTATAACCTCAGTGATAACCACCCAGCAAAACCAGCATGAAAAAGACAGGAACCATCTTAAAATTCCAGGGTCTAAGTCAGGCATGGTGGTGCATGCCTTTAACCCAGCACTTGGGAGGTAGAGGTAGGATCACTGTGAGTTTAAGGCCAGTCTGGGACTACAGTGTGAGTTTCAGGTCAACCTGGGCTACAGTGAGACCCTACCTCAAAAAAAATAATAATAAAAGTAAGTAAATAATAGTTGCCCTAGCCTTTAACTTTTTTTCAAAAGAAATAAACACATTAAGAAAAACTTTAGATAATTTTCAAGGTTTTCAATAATCTGACCATTAAGCAAATGAAATGTAAGATCTAAAAGTTTTCATTTTCTTTCATGTTCTATTACTACTAATTGGTTCAGCTGGATAGATTGGTTTATTGCTAGCCAAATATCATGAAGTTTGTGTAAACAAAATTACAATATTCTGATATTTGGAAAAGTCTGATATTGACAAAAAGTAGAGTTCACATATTTATGGAACATGAGGCTACAGAGAGTTAACTATGAAGAAAAGATCTGCTAATGGTATTCAAAATAAACAATTTATATTGTGTAGTAACATTTTTGGGTTATATATGAAGGCATGATAAACTACAATTTTTTTTTTTTTTGGAGAAAGACAGAGAGAGAGGGAGAGGAAGACAGATAGAGATGGGCGCCCCAGCAGCCTCTCAGCTGCTGCAAATGAAATCTAGATGCATGCTCGCCCTTGTGGTCAAGTGTGGCATTGTGCCCTTTGCATCTGGCTAAACGTGGGACCTGGAGATTGGAACTGCTGGAGATTGGAACCGGCGTTCTTAGGCTTAGGAGGCAGGCACCTTAACCGCTAAGCAATTTCTCCAGCCCAAAAAGCTACAATTTTTAAAGTTCATGATACCTTTATATAATTTCTTACATGTATTTGTTCTTTATGAGATTTAGCAATTTTAAAAGTTAAATAAGATGTGCATCCAATCTATAAGTAAGTTCCTGAAATTAATTCAGCTATATCTATCATATCCAAAGAATAGAGGAATTGGACTAAACTGCCATGATCTAATGAAAAAGGAGACAAGTCTCATGAAAAAGAGAGGGAATGGGCATGCCAGGGCCCTTACCATTACAATCTCCAAATGCATGCTCCACTATGTGCATCTGGATCTATAAGGGTACTGAGGAATCAAACCCCGGCCATCTGGCTTTGCAAAAAGGCACCTTTAACTGCTGAGCCAGGAAGAAATATTTACAATCTCCTCCAAATCAATTTTATAGAACTATAGTGAATCTAAACATATACAAAAATTTCATGACACAATCTATAACTACTCAAACTTTAACCAACTCTATAATTCTGCCTGTGGCACTTTGGTAAACTTGCTCAGTAATGATATAAGTTAAATCCAAAGTATTAAGGCTGTAATTGTTGGAGGAATTGAAGGATTACATCTTAAATCACAACATAACTTTGTTTAGAATTTTCTTGTACTGTTCACCATGAAGCAAATAGTTTCCAAGTGTGTGACATATAAATGCTGTTCAGTGTCTCCAAATGTGGTCTATTTGCCTTATAAAATAGGAAAAAAGAGTAAATACTTCTGTGAGATTTATTTGAGGCAGGGTTATAGATATAATATCCTCAAGAGATAACTAAATACTAATGAGCTAATTTTAACCTTAAGATTTAGTTAAGAGATTGACAAGTAGAAAAACATAGCTAACTTGGCTGAGTACTCTAAATTCAGTCTTTCATAACCATTATCATGATCATATTAACATCAGTGAGTTAAAGTTTTAAGTTTACAACCTGAATACAATTGAGGCCTGTTACCAGCCAGGGCCATCCTTTGTTAGACTGTTATAAGCCCTAGGCTAAAAGCCATTTTATATGTTAAGAAATCTGTAATCTGATCAAGTACTTTAAGACTTAGTTAATCAACTTTGTCTTTAACTTTCTGTTTAAGCTTACCCATGCTTTCATCCACATACTTTACTCATACCTGAACTACATGCATTTACCTTACAATCTAGGTAATCACCTGTAATAATCTTTTTCATCAAACATTTAAAATCCAACATTTAAAGTTTCCTCTCTAGTTCATCTTCCTGAGTCAGTTTATTTCGTAACTACCAGCAAAAACTTTCATCGTCTTTACCATAGACTTTTTAAAATAACTTATTATTTTGTTTATATTATTCTAATTTTGCATTCATATTGGTGAATCCATTTTCTTCCTCCCTGTCCTCCCCCCTACAAAGGGACCCTCATCAATGGGGAATGTGGGTCTTGCACTGTGGGGAGATAGGCCAAGTCTCTGTGCATAATGACCCAACTTGTGGCTCTAACACTCTTTATACCCCATCTCCCACGAATTTCCCTGAGCCACATTGAGATCATTTTAGTTCTACTTTGGTGGTGAGGTTTTGGGAGCCTCTGTGTCTCTGAATATCTGGCTTAGTAGGAATTGGGTGTTCTCTGTGTTTATCTCCTTCAGCCTTTTTCTAGTGTTGTGTTCACCAAGAAAACTGTACTCTTGCCCTTTCCCCACATTACTCTATGGTTTCAGCTGGGGCCCTGGTGAGGTGTGATAGGCCGATCCTTCCTTCAGGCCCATAATCCATCTGAAAAGATAAGCAAATTATCCCATGGAGAGAGAACTTAGTACTAGATAGATGGGATGGCCATAGTTATTTTATAGAGAATTTTATATGCATAAGCCTTCTTCTAGCTCGCATTTGGTGGCAGCTTGATCTTGGAGACTGGGCTCATTTTTGTACATGATTTTGATTTATTTCCCAGTTCCAGCAATGAGTTCCATTCCACTGAGTGGATCTATTAGTCAAATTAAAAACAGTTGGTTACCCACCATGGCTGTGTGCCACTACTGCACTTGTTTGAGCATTGTGTCATGTTGTTTCCTGCTGGGTAGCTTAAACTGCGAGTTGTTTGGACAGGTGTTGGTCATTTTCCCCCAGTCACTTGTGTAGCACCCTCTGGCACTAGACTAGCTAACTGTCTGGGGAATGACCCTCTTCCAGATTCCAACCAGGTCTCTCCATGTTTTGTCTTACCTGCATATGCTGTCTTTGACAGTAGGATCTTATCCTTAAACTTTGGTGGGTCATCAAGAACTCTGACAGAAATCTGTCTTTTTGGGAAACCTTGTAGGTCTCTTGGATCAGCAGCTCATCATGAAAATTAACCCTATGCTGGTACTGGCAGTTAAAAGTCAGTGCCAAGGAAAGTGGAGGGAGAAAAAGATAAGTAATATAAAAGAGAAAGTGAGTATAGAGAGGAGAGGGAGAGACAGAGAGAGACAGAGAAGGATAGGGTGAGAGAGAAACAGGAAAAGATTAAGGTTGATGTTCATGATGTTCTCTCCAGTTCCCTGTGGTTCAGGTGTTCCCTCTGTGGGCCTGCTGAAGGACCAATGTTTTAGCCTATTGTTCAGCATATAGCGTTTTATAGTACCATTTCCTTTTGGGTTCCTATTTGTGTCCCCCCTTACTCTCCCTCCCACCCTCTCACTCTCTCCCACCTTACTATCCCCCATCCCACCCTCCTTATTGTCTGGTCCTCAGAGTACTTATTAGGTTTGGCAACATCTCGGGCGAATTCAGGTTAGGAGCCACAAATGAATGAGACTCTGAGACGACTATCTTTTTGTGATTGGGTGATCTCACTGAGGATGATCTGTTCCATGTTCTACTATTTTTTTTTCTTATTTCATTATTTCATCTTTCCTTGCTGCTACGTAGAGTTCCAGAGTATAGAAATACCACATCATTGTTATCCATTCATCTAATGATGGACATCTGGGTTGATTCAACCTTTAAGCTATTATGAATTCAGCAGCTATAAATATGGTTGAGAAAATCTCTCTAATCTGAGGCTTGAAGCCTTTAGGGTAAATGCCCAGTAAGGGAGTAACTGGGTCTGTTGGTAGGTCTATAGTCATCCTTTTCAGGAGTCTCCATAAAGCTTTCCATAATGGTTGTACCATGTTACATCCCCACAAACAGTGAAAGCTTGTTCCTATTTCTCCATAGCCTAGCCAGCTTTTGTTTTTTTTTTTTTTTTTTTTTAATGTTAGCCATCCTTACTGGGGTCAGGTGGAATCTCATCGTTGTTTTAATTTGCATTTCCCTGATGATTAGGGATGTTGAACATTTTCTATTTTACTTTTTTTTTCTTTTTTATTTTTTATGCCTATATTCTTTTATTAGGTACCTATATAATGTGCATAGAGCCATGATGGTAGCCTTCTCCCTGCCCTCCCCCCTTGGGGATTGTGGGTCTTACATTGTGGGGATAGCCATCAGTTATGGAGGAGAGGCAAGGTCTCTGTGCATAATGACCCAACTTATGGCTCTAACAATCTTTCCGCCCCCTCTTCTGATAATTTCCCTAAGCCATGTTGGGTTCATTTTAGGTCTATTTCAGTGATGAGGTAACGGGAGTCTCTGTGTCTCTGGATCTCTGGTTTGGTAGGGGTTGAGAGTTCTCTGAGAGTTCTCTGTGTCTATCTCCTTCACCCCTCTGCTGATACCAGGTTTGCTGAGAATGAAGCACTCTTGCTTATTTCCCCAATTATTCTATGGGTTCAGCTGGTGCTCTGGTGAGGTGTGATGGGCTGATTCTCTCCTCAGGTTCTATGTCCATCTGAAAAAAAGAAGTAAATTCTCCAACGGAATGTGAGGTCAGTGCAAGGTACATGGATAGCCATTATTGTTTTAGTGTGAGTTTAATGGGTGTAGGCCCTCTTGTATCCCATTATTGGTGGGATCTTGATATTGGAGGGTGAACTCATTTCTGGGTATGGTTCTGACTTGTTTTCCTGTTCCAGGTATGGGTTCTGTTCCACTGAGCGGATCCTTTAGCCAAATCAAGAGCAGTTGTTATTCCACATGGCTATGTGCCACTATTGCATTTGTGTAAGCATCATGTCAGGTTGGTTGCTGCTGGGAAGTTTACATTTCAAGTTGCTTAGACAGATGCTGGTCATTTTGCCCCAGTTGCTCATGTAGCACCTACTGGCACTAGACAAGCTGTCTGGGGACTGTCTCTTCCAGATTCCATGTTCAAGCCCTATAGCATGTGGTGTCTTTGGCAATAGGGTCTTACCATTAACATTTGGTGGGTCATCAAGTACTCTGACAGAAATCTGTCTTCTTTTGGGAAACTTTGTAGGTCTCACTGATCAACAGCTCATTGTGGATGTTGACCACATGTTGGTACTGGGAGTTACACGTCAGTGCAATGGGAAAAGAAGGAAGAAAAATATAGGTAATATGAAAGAGAAAAGAGAGAGAGAGAGAGAGAGAGAGAGAGAGAGAGAGGAGTAAGAAAAGGGGATGAGAGAGAGGAACAGGAGAAGGTTGAAGTTAGTCTTCATCCTACCTTCTTGAAGCCCCTGTGATTCAGGTGTTCTCTCTAAGCACCTGATGAAGGATCAGCCTTTTAGTGCATCTTACAGGTTAAAGGATGTTTTGGTACCATTTCCAATTGGGTCCCGTCTTTTGTTCCCTCTTACCCTCCCTTTCCTCCCCACCATCCCTATTGACCAGTTAAAAATGTTTCTTAGGTGTGTCAGCATCTTGGGCAAATTCAGGTTAGGAGCCACAGATTAGTGAGACCGTGCAACACTTATCTTTCTGTGATTGGGTGAGTTTGCTGAGAATGATTTGTTCCAACTTTGACCATTTTTCTTCAAATTGCATTGTGTCATTTTTTCTTACTGCTATGTAGAATTCCATTGTGTAGATATACCACATCTTAGTTATCCATTCATCTAATCATGGACATCTGGGTTGATTCCAGCTCTTAGCTATTATGAACTGACCAGCTATAAAAATGGTTGAGCAAACATCTCTGAACTGACGCTTGAAGCTCTTAGGGTAAATGTCCAGTAAGGGAATAACTAGGTCTGCTGGTACCTCTATGGCCATCCTTTTTAGGAGTCTCCATATTGCTTTCCATAATGGTTGTAACAGCTTACATTCCCACCAATAGTGAATGAGGGTTCCTATTTCTCCACAACCTTGCCAGCATTTGTTGTCATTAGATTTTTTTTTTTTAATGTTTGCTATCCTTATTGGGGTAAGGTGAAATCTCATAGTTGTTTTAATTTGCATTTCCCTGATGGTTAGGGATGTTGAACATTTTCTTAAGTGTGTGTTTTCCATTTGTATTTCTTCCTCTGAGAACTCACTGTGCAGTTCTCTGCCCCATTTTGTGAGTGGGTTGTTTGAGTTTTTATTGTTTAGGTTTTTGAGTTCTTTGTAGATTCTAGAAATTAGGCCTCTGTCTGATGTGTATCCAGCAAAAATTTCCTCCCATTCTGTGAGTAATATATTGGCTCTGCTTACTGTATGTTTGTCTGTGAAAAAGCTTTTCAGCTTCATGAGATTCCACGGGTTGAGTGATTGTTTAATCTCCTGAGCTACTGGGGTTTTGTTCAGGAAGTCTTTTCCTACTCCTATATCATGGAAAGTTCCTTCTTTTTTTTTTTTTCCAGTAGTAGCAGCATTTCTGGTCTTATACTGAGGTCTTTGATCCATTTTGACTTAATTTTTGTGTATGGTGAGATGTGTACATCAAATTTCATTTTCCTACATATGGTTTTCCAGTTTGTCTAGCACCATTTGTTGAAGATGCCGTCTTTGTTCCAGTCTACATACTTTGGGCCTTTGTCAAATATCAAGTAGCTGTAGTTACTTGATCCAAAGTCTGGGTCCATTGGTCAAATTTTGTTCCATTCGTCTATAATCATGTTTTTATGCAGTACCATGTTGTTTTTAATACAATGGCTTTGTAGTATAGCTTTAGATCAGGAATGGTGATGCCTCCAGAGGTGTTTCTTTTGCTGAGGATATGCTTGGATATCCAAGGCCTTCTGCCATTCCATATGAATTTTGAGATCATTTTTTCTATCTCTATGAAGAAAGACGTTGGGACTTTGATTGGTATTGCATTAAATCTATATATTGCTTTCAGTAAGATTGCCATTTTCACAATGTTAATTCTGCCTATCCAGGAGCATGGGAGGTCTTGCCATTTTCTCAAGTCTTCCTCAATTTCTTTCTTGAGTGTTTTTATGTTTTCATTGTAAAGGTCTTTCACCAAGGAGGTTATTCCAAGGTATTTTTTTAATGTTATTCCAAGGTATTTTTTTTTTTGATGCTATTAAAAATGGGACAATGTCACTTATTCCTTTCTCTGTATCTTTGTCTTTTGCATATAGAAAGACTAGTGATTTTTATACGTTGATTTTGTATCCTGCTACTTTACTGAAGGAGTTAATCAACCTTCAGTGTTTTGGGATGGAGGATCTTGGGTCACTTATGCATAGAATCATGTCATCTGCAAACAAGGCTAACTTCTTCCTTTCCAATTTGAATCCCTTGTATTTCTTTCTCCTGTCTTATTGCTTGAGCTAGTACTTCCAGTACTATGTTGAAAAGCAGAGGAGAGAGTGGACACCCCTGCCTTCTTCCTGATCTCATGAGAATTCCTTCAATCTCTCCCCATTAAGGATTATTTGGGCTTTAGGCTCTTTATATACAGCCTTTATTATGTTGAGATATAGACCATCCAGGCCTATTCTCTCCAATGTTTTGATAATAAAGTGATGTATTTTGTCAAAGGCCTTTTCTGCATCTATCAAAATAATCATGTGGTTTTGTGTTTAAGCTTATTTATGTGGTGTATTACATTGACAGATTTCCATATGTTGAATCATCCCTGCATTCCTGGGATGAAACCTACTTGGCCTATGTGGATAATGCTTCTGATGTTCTGTTGAATTCGATTTGCGAGGATTTTGTTCAGGATCATTGCATCTAGGTTGGTCAGGGAAATAGGCCTGTAGTTTTCTTTTCTTGTGGCATCTCTGTGTGGTTTTAGTATTAGGGTGATACTAGCTTCACAGAAGGAGTTAGGGAGCTTTTCCTGTTCTCCAATTGTGAGGCAAAATTTGAGAAAGATTGGTTTCAGTTCTTCCTTGAAGGTTTGATAGAATTCTGCTGAGAAGATATCTGGTCCTGGACTCTTCTTTTTTGGTAGATTTTTGATTGCCTTTTCAATCTCGGTGGTTGTGATGGGTTTGTTCTGGAGATTAATCTGCTCTGAATTTGACTTTGGTAGGTAGTATGTGTCTAGGAATTCATCCATTTCCTCCATATTATCCCATTTTGTAGAGTAGAAGTTTTTGAAGTAAGTCTGGATGATTATCCCAGTTTCACTTATGTGTGTTGTGATCTCTCCTTTTTCATTTCTAATTTTGTTAATTTGAGTTGTATCTTTCTTCCACTTGATCAAATTGTCTAGGGATTTATCAATCTTGTTTATTTTTTTAAAGAATCAGCTCTTTGTTTCCTCAATTTTTTTAAAAAAATATTTTCTTAGTTTCCAATTCATTAATTTCTGCTCTGATCTTAATTAGTTCTTTCTGTCTGTAGCTTTTTGGGTTGGATATCTCTTGTTTTTCCAATGCCTTTAGTTGGATGGTTAGATTATTGATTTGGGATCTCTCTGTCTTTGTTATGACAACATTTAGTGCAATGAATTTTCCCCTGAGGACTGCCTTCATTGTGTCCCATAAGTTTTGGTAGATTGTGTTTTCATAGTCATTCATTTCTAGAAATTTTGAAATTTCATTTTTTATTTCGTCCACTACCCATTTATTGTTTAAGAGTGTGTTGTTCAGTTTCCAGGAGCTGGTTGGGTTCCTGGCACATCTTTTGTTGCTAATTTCTAGCAATAGAGTATTATGATCTGATATCATACAGGAAATTATGTTGATCCTCCTAAATATTTGGAGTCTGGATTTATGACCCAGTATATGATCTATTTTAGAGAAAGTTCCCTGTGCTACTGAGAAGAATGTGTAATCTGTGGAATTCGGGTAGAATATTCTATATATGTCCATTAGGTCTAATTGATCTATGGTTTTGTTGAGCTCTCTTACTTCCTGTTAATTTTCTGTTTGGAGGATCTGTCTATTGCTGATAGTGGAGTATTGAAGTCCCCAATTATGATGGTGTTGATGTTTATTTCTGTTTTACTATCAAGTAGGTTTTGTTTTATGAATTTTGGTGCACCTGTGCTTGGTGATAAAGATTGATGATTGTGATATCCTCTTGCTGGATTGTTCCTTTTTTGGTTATTTTTGGGTTAAAGTATTTTATCTGATATAAGTATAGCTACACCTGCTTGTTTCTTATTTGTGTTTGTTTGGAATATCATTTTCCACCCTTTCACCCTGAGGAGATATCTATCTGTCTTTAGCGGTGAGTTGGGTTTCTTGAAGACAGCAGATTGAGGGGTCTAGTTTTCTGATCCACCCTGTTAGCTTATGTCTTTTGATGGGTGAATTAAGGTCAGTATTATTCAGGGAAATAACTGTGAGGCTTGATTTAATACCTGACATATTGTGGTGGATTATGTTTTTTTTTTTTTTTTTTTTTTTTTTTTTGTTAATGTGGACTGCTTCTTGGGGGCACTTGAGATTGGTTATTTGATTCTTCTGTATGGAGAATTCCCTGAAGTACTCTCTGTAGGTTTGGCTTTATGCTCATATAGTTGTAAAGATAAGTTTTATCTTGGAGAGTTTTTCTTTCACCATCTATTATGAGGGATACTTTTGCTGGGTAGAGTACTTGGGTTGGAAGCCATAAGTTCTTAGAGTATGCAGTGTTCCATTCCAGGTCCTTCTGGCTTTTAGGGTTTCCTTTGAGAAGTCTGAGGTAATTCTGATGGGGTTTCCTTTATATGTAATGTGTTGTTTCTCCCTGGCTGCTTTTAGGACTTTCTCTTTGTGATTGATGTTCAGAGTATTAATGATAATCTGTCTTGGAGAATTTATCCTTTGGTCCAGTCTGTTTGGAGTTCTGCTAGCTTCTTGTAACTTGATGGGATTTTCTTCTGAGAGAGTGGGAAATTTTCTTCAATTATTTTGTCTAATAAGTTTTCCATCCCTTTGGTCTGTGTTTCTTACCCTCTGGTATACCCATGTTCCTAATGTTTGGAAGCTTAAGGTTGTCCCACATTTCCCTCATGTTCTGTTCACAGAAATTTTTGAACTTCTTGAAATTTTTGTACTCACGAACTGTTTCTTCTGTTTTGTCTTCCAGTTCTGAGTTTCTATCCTCCACTTGTCTGATTCTATACTTAAGAGCTTCTATAGAGTTTTGGGATTATTCAATTTGGTTCATATTTTCCCCTTTTTTATGTATAGTTTCCATCCCTCTGTTGAGTTCCCTTTTCACATCATTTTCTGACTTTCTTAATGCTTCTTGGAGCTCATCCTTGCATTTTTTTATGTCTTCATTGAACTTAGGAGCTGGTTATTGAGGACCTCTTTTTTTCACTCTCCTTCAGATCATTTAATTGTCTTTGGAACCCTTCCTGGTTATTTTCTATTAGGTCTAATCTAGCAAGGATAACATTCATACAATTATTGGCTCTTTGTTGAGTTTCTGAGAGTTGTGCTATTTGCTTGGCCAGGGTTTCATAGCTTGTCTCTTCATTTGGGGTTCCGATCCTATTGTCTCTTCTATGATTTGATTCAAGACATCCATTGTGGGACTGGATAGTCTAGCTGGATTTAAATGTGTCTGGTTTTTCATGCTATTCCTTTTTTTCTGTGGTCTACCCATCACAATGCTTCAGAAAGCCTAGGGTATGAAATGCTAGCCTGCTGCCCTGGGGTGGGGTGGGGTGCAGTGGTGAGTGTCAGGGCGATGGCCCCTGGAGTTCTCATAGCCTGGGGTGGGGGACACTGGCCTGCTGGCCTGGGTTGCCTATCAGAGGTGGGAAGGGGAGGGGACCACAACTGCCCTAGTTGGGCTCAGGAAGGGTAGTGTGGGAACAGTGGCCTACTTCCCTGGATCCCTGATCTGCTGTGGGAAGGGGGGTACTGGCACCTGACAGGTGCTGGGACTCAGGAAGGCTGGGGAGACACCTTACAAGTGATGGGGCTCTGGCCAGTGAGAGAGGGACCAGACCGGTGATGGGGCTCAGGCAGGTCCAATGGGACCTGACCTGCAGTAGTGCGTGGGCCTCTGGCCAGCAAGGGAGGGACCTGACCAGCGATGGGGCTCAGGCAGGCCTGGTGGGACCTGATGCAGGTCAGGCAGGACCAGCACAACCTGGCCTGTGATGGCGCATGGGGTTCTGGCCTTCGAGGGAGGGATGGGAGGGATCTGACCCATGGTGTGGCTCCACAGGCACAGGACCTGGCCTGTAATGGCATGCAGTGCTCTGGCAGGCAAAGGAAGGAAGGATGGGTGGCATCTGACCTGCTGTGAGGCTCCACAGGCCTGGGGAACTTGGCTTGGGATGGCACGGGGCTCTGGCTGGTGAGGGAGGGATGGGTGGGATCTGACCCATGGTGTGTCGCCACAGGCCAGGGAGACCTGGCCTGCGATGGTCCGAGGGGCTCTGCCTGGTGACGGGGCTCAGGCAGGTCCAGCGGGACCTGTCAGACTGCGGCGCCTGCCCAAGAGTGTGGGAATTGGTGGATTCCCTATTTTGCATATCCACCCCCTCCCTCTGGAAGCATGCAGGAGCCAGAAAACCCTTTAAAAATCCCTTAAACCTTAAGGTTCTGACCTTTACTTCCTTGTCAGGTGAGGCAAGGTTAGGCGGATGCCATCTTGACCAGAAGTCCCCATAAGACTTTTCATATGACCATCTAAGTTTTACTCTTCCTCAAAGGGCTTTTTGAAATAAACTTTTTAAAAAAAAAAAAAAAAAAAAAAAAAGTAGACTAGACTTGATTTATACTGTTTTCCCAGATTATACATATAGATTTTTGATTTTGGAGCTTCTTTTCTGATAACCTTCCTGAAACACATATTTTAAGAATATGAAAGCAGATTCAAACATTAGAAAATTTCTGACAAACTCAGTATTGAGTACTTCTAAATTTAAAAATAAATCTTAGCTGGGCATGGTGGTACACACCTTTAATCACAGCACTCAGGAGGCAGAGGTAGGAGGATTGCCATGAGAGTTCAAGGCAAGCCTGAGACTTCATAGTGAATTCCAGGTCAGCCTCAACTAGAATGAAACCCTACCTCAAAAAACCCAAAATAAAAATAAATAAACAAATCTTGAGGCTGTTGTCTATTTCTAGTTCCATAGAATCATAGAGAGATAAAGCAAACTTTAAAAAAGTTACAAATTTCTTGTAAGAAGTTCTGTTCACAGCAACTTGGGGCTCACCCATTATCATGCTGGGGCCAGGATCCTGAGCATTCCTGGTCCTGAAGCCCCCTGCAAGGGAAGCCAAGAAAGAAGAGTCATCAGGGATTCTTCTGGTGGTAGCATAAACCCCAGAGAAGTCTGTATCTTGCCTCTCTGTCCAACAATGAGACTTGTGTGTTAGGCTCCCATCTTACTACAAGGGACCACCTGGCCATCTGCAGATCAAACCCTTCAGGGGAAAGCAGTAAGTGACACATTGCAGGTCCCTGTTCATGTGTAGTCCCCCACTTTTGTCTTTGCTATGCAGAGCTGCTCTGGCCATAACATGTGAGTGCACAACAGTTTTTAGCATCTGTGGTGCAGAGCTTAAATATTTTTGATAACTTCTTGCCCTGGGGAACACAGAAGGATAGCATAACCCCTTTTTTTTTTACTTCATAAATTGCAGGGAGAGTTTTGACCTTCCCTCAGGGTTACAAAGCAGCTTTCTGATCCTGTCATTTTACAACTTTTTAAGAGTAAGAGAATCTTGCATTGTTCCCTGCCTATAATCTTAACAACTTTCAGTGTTCCTTCTAGGGGACATTCTACAGTAAATATTGGCCATGGAGTCTAGAACAGTGAGCTTGGTGGAGGACATACCCCACAATGAATTTCCCAAAGACAAGCCTTCCCGAGCATGCACTCCTCAGAATAGAAATCACTCTGAAGCTTTAGGGCTCTGAGCCACATACATTGCCATACACACACATTCATTTCAAGCACTTTTCATATAGACTCCAGACAACCATCTCCCTCTCACACATTCATTCATTCATTCATTCATTCAGAAGCTATGCATTCCCATTTTAAATTTCTATTCTACTTACAACTCCAGAGACCAAACAAAACCTTGAAATTACTCCAAGTATAATTTCAGGCCTCACATTATGGATTTTACAAACCAAAATTTGACTAGTCTCAATTCCAATTTTCAATTTCCCCCGGGGTGGTCATGGTGTCAAGGTCTCCAAAGGATGACCCATTTGACTCGTTATGCCATTGGGAGGTCAAAGGTTCTCTCTGGTGGCCATCCCACATCAAAGGATGGCCAGTACATTATACAGAACTTCCTCAAGCAGAAGGCACCTCACATGGCACCTAAGTCAGGTGTCACTGTTGGGAAAATGAAAATTAGTAAAGACACATTGCAATGGGTAGATGTGCTAGATGTGGAGTGTGTCTGTCCCATGGTGAAGTTTTAATTCTGAGGCTGGTTTCCTAGGAGGATCAAAACATGTTAAACACAAAGGGACAAAACAAACACTAAACAGAAAGACAAGGACAGTGGCCACACAGAACTGAAACAGATAGACCAGGGGTCAGGGCACCTCTCTCCACCACTCAGGATTCTGGAAGTAGTGCTGCCATCCAGTCTTCCACTGAATCCCCCTTACCTCTAGGGGTTTTCAGACCAGATGACTCTCTGCTGATGGTGTTTGTTTCTGTCCTCTGACTGCCATTCCTTTCTGCCAGGGCCTGGAGAATGTCCCTGGGGCTGAAGAATGTCTCTCAGCGGCCATGCCCTAAGGTATCCAACCCACAGTTGGAGTAGAGTCCCAAGAAATCAAGACTCTGTGAGACCAGATTCAGGGTCACTTTAGCAAGGATAATAATATAATGTCTCACAGGGTCCTCCAAATGTAGCGAGTCCCAGACCAGAAATAAACAGAAGACCACCAGAATTAAAATTAAAAAGGAGTGTTTTTATTAAGCCAGCTGGCCACTGTCCCTTCATAGCAAAGAGGAGAGCAGCCCCACCTTACTTTTACAGTGAGTTTTTAAAATGCATTCCTTTACAATGATCTGAAAAGCCCCAAGGCCACCCCCACACACACACTTGTCCTTAGCAAGAACAAGAAAGCATGATGACAAAAGCAGAATTTTTGCAGTTAGCACCAGGTATGAAGCAGATACCAGATATCAGGTCATCTTGACCTCAGGGTGAGAGCAAACACCAGATGCCTTATTGGGACCCATCCTCATTCTTGTAATTAATGCTCTATGCTAATCATTAATCTCATATGGCTCCTTGAAAATAACAAGATGGTTGAATGTCCTAAGATGGCTTCTCTTAGGTCTGTTCATCAGAGGTCATTTCACCAGCTGTATTGCACATTCATTTTCTTGGTTGGCATGGGGGCAAGCACATTATGTCATATCCAATCACACTTTCCTCTTATAAAACTTCACTTCACACACAAGTTCATGGGGTGTGACTTTTACAGATGCTTCTGATTCTCTTCCACTTGCAATATTGACTATTACTGCACCTAACACACAAAGGTGGACGAGGTTTTCCTTCCCTCCTGCTGAGAGGTTGTTTGTAATGCCACTAAGCTATAATTATGACACTATCCTACTTGAGTAACCTATTCCTCCGTATTGACAATAGGACTTGAGTGTCTAACCCATTCCCAGTCCCCAACACTAGCTGCTGTGAGAAGCTCTTAGGTTAGACAGAGTGGAGTCTCCTAAAATCAATCTATCATGTTTACACTATGTGCCTTTCTGGACTTTTTTCTGCCAGCTGTTCTATCAGATTCCCTTTGGCAGGTTCCAGTAGGCAGTTTGGTATATTTGTTCCTATATAGATCAAAAGAGGAATATTCAGGGGTAGCTAAAGGAAGCCTCCCTGCCTCTTCTGAACCACTTGGGAGTTTCACCAGCGCCTATCCATGAGAAGTTTCGCTGTTTCCTCTGAAGATTAGTGCTTCTGTTATTGGGAGAATGCAGAGAGATACGTCTTGTCAGTTTCCTCCCAATAGCTGATCTACTTTTCTACTGCTGGCATCATGAGTGCTTTCCCAGAACTTTCAGTCTTTTCTGCCAACAGCCAGGGAGGTTCTGGAGCAAAGCCCTGTGGCTTTTTGTGAACCCCATTGTAACCCTGACCCTCAGTGCCCCCCTCTAACAATAGCAAACACTTAATTTTTATCTACTCTTTTGATTTCTTTTTAATGGGGTTTCAGACTTGAGTATCCATAGTTGGACTCTGATCCAGGTAATCAATGCTCAGGGTCTTTTGCTCTTTCATGTCTTTCTCTCTAGCTTTGTCAGTGGTTTACTATGCAACTTGAGTTCTTCAATGGTTTCAGTATGTCAGTAATTCTCAGTTTGTCCAGATTTTTTCCTTATCATAAAGTTGGGAGCAGTGCTATTTGTGGCTCTTTATGGCCTCTCAGATGAACCCATATGCCCCCAGGATTGTTCATTTCCTTTAATTGAATAGAGATTCCGGCTGCTCATCACCTAAAGAAACTCTCAAAGGCAAAAGTACATAGAACTCGTTCTTGAATATTGATTGTAAAAAGAATACCTTGAGAGCTTTTGTATTCTCTCCAAATTTTTGTTTTGGGGAGGTGCTTTTGTAAATTCATCTCAGAAATATGAATTATTGGTTTGGTGAACTTTGACAGATGGACAATGCAGCAGTGGGGCAAAGAAAACAAAAGCCTCAAGGAGTCCTTATGTTATGAGGACCCATGGATAACTAAAAAACCAATTTAAATAGATATACTCATCATTCTAATATCCCTCCACCAAAATTACATTGTCCAACAGAAGAACCACATTAAAAGTTAACATAGGAAGTACCCCAAAAGTTTTCTTGTATGTGTGTGTGGGGATTCCTAAATGTTGGAAGCAACTTATGTTAGATCAATTTAAATGTTGCTCCTAGAATAGTGAGAACTATATGCCAATAATAAGTAATAGAAAAGCAGAAGCCACAATAAGAAAAACATTTGGCCTCCAGATCAATGTATTCTGTGGCCCCCTATAAGCATCACTTCTTTTATGAAGTCTCCTTCCTACTGAAGGAGATAACTGTTTTCAAATTTTAACATATTTCACAGACAAATGCTACAGCTTTTCTGTAATCCAACCACTCTTTCATTTGCATTGTAATCTTCCACAAGGTAAATTTCTTTCCTTGTCCACCTGTGTTTCCCCATAGATTACTGTGCATTCTATATTATATTAGGACATCAAATATTATAGGTAATATGTTTTGTGTATAATTTTGTGCATTGTATACTGTCATTGTAATACTTGGAAGTGATTAGGACTAGAAAATTCTACAAATATATGATAAATTGTCTTTTTGTATTTTTTTACAAATTTTAGAGATAAAACTTGCCCATGGATGTGTGTATAATAATAATATTATTACAGTAATAATGAAATTAACTGAAACTTTGCTGATCCTAGGAACTGTTTTAAAGTTTGTTGTGCCTCAAATTCAAGCCAACAAGTTAAATCAGAGTTATAACCTCATCTTAATCTAAATCAAAGATGAGAAAGTAAAGAAAGACGAAAACGAGATTATGGTAGAACTTCTCATTAAGAACCTGCGATAGTAAAAAAAGGAGTCCACAATCCCTTATATTTGCAGAGAAACTCAAAAGACCAGTAGAAGAATTTGGAAATTTTGTTAGCAATAAATGAGAAGGCTTCAGATAAGTCTCGACAGAGGATGTTTGAGTGGGGAAGCTACAGGTAAATTCCCTAGCAGGCATTCTAGTTGATTGACTGCAGACCCTAATTTGGTTTTCTCTGGTTAAATCTCAATTGGAAGTAGGGATAAAAAGTAAGGAAGTTCTCAGCTGTTTATCACTTCTTGGGAAGTTTGGACAATGGGTATAGGAGTTAATTGTTGGCGTCCTAGACTGGCTTCCTGTCTTTTTGCTGCAAGTTATGTGTCGGAGTTGGAATTTTACTATATAACTTGGGAATTTTCTATTTAGTCTCTCAGATTCAGTTGTACATTTCAGGACTGACTTCATCAGAAAAAGCAAAAGAGGAAGGGAATAAATCCCCCAAAAAGTTTCCTCATCCCCTTACCATCAATTGGCTAAAACATATCTGGGAGTTAAAGTTGAACTTGAGTCACTATTTCTGGGTTCTTTCCTTTTGACTAAGGACAGTAAAGGAAGTGTCACAATGCCCCTTGGAAGCCTGCGGGTTTGCTGACACATGATATTGCTGATGTAATATTGGGAAATCCCATCATAACTTCACCTGTGGTATATATTTCCTGGATTAGATTCGTTTTCCTAACTTTTCTAATCCTAGATATTAGAATTTGTAAATAAATTTGAGGAATATCAGTAGTCTCATACTCAGACTTTGTAAAAATTGTTGAAAACTCATCAATTATTTTCACAGCTTAATGGAAATACATAGTGCAATAAGTCAGCAATGCTAATAAAATATCACATATAACCATTGTCATGCATTAATATTGACTGGATATGATGATGTGCATCTTTGAGTACAAGTTAGGTATATAATTCTTCATAATGAATTGGAGCATACAAACTATTTCAAAACAATTGATCTCTAAGGTGGGAAAGAACACATTCATCTTTTCATAATAAAATGATAAAAAAGACAATAAGCTTTGGGATCCCTTCTTATTCCATCAGTTTATGCTTATAGCAGATCCATAATTAAAATGATTTTAAAATATAACATAAGTCATGTTCAGAGGTATTTGTTTAACAAAATTAGATGATACAAGTCAAATTCAAAAGAGATGTTATTAAGTCAGACATAGATTTCACACAGAGTTTGTAAAAATTTAATTTCATAATGAATCAAAATTCTGTATTTTTGAGGAAAGGGAAAATAGGAGACCATATTTAAAAAATTGTTTCTTCATTCATGAAATAGTATACTATATTTTTCAAATAAATTTTATTTTATCTTATATGTATATATATATATATATTAATATTTATTTATTTATTTATTTATTAGAGACAGAGTAAGAGAGAGAGGAAGGGAGGGAGAATGGGCGTACCAGGGCCTCCACCACTGCAAATGAACTCCAGATGCATGTACACCCATGTGCATCTGGCTTACGTGGGTCCTGGAGAATCAAACCTGGGTCCTTAGGCTTCACAGGCAAATGCCTTAACCACTAAGCCATCTCTCCAGCCCTATACTTATTTATTTGAGAGACAGTGAATATGGGTTACCCAGGGCCTCTCACTACTATAAATGAACTGCAGATGCATGTGCCACATTGTTAATCTGGCTTTATGTGGGTACTAGGGAATCAAACCTGGGCTGTCAGGCTTTGTACTCTAGTGCTGTTAATGGCTAAGCCGTCTCCTCAGCCCCCAACATTTCATTTCAATCTAGTTTAATGAGTAGTGGAAATACGTCATTAGCTTTTTAAGTTAAAAAGAATTCATTTCAAAACTTGTCATTTGTCACCTCCCATATCACATATTTAACTATGGCTCCTTTTATCTTCATTATTGATTTATTCATTAAACTATTATTTTTAAAAATGCAAATGGATTTACCTGTCATACTTCCTCCAGTCCACCTAGAATTTGGAAGCATCATTTCCCCCTTGGGAGAGAGGATGGTTAGCACATGACCTGGTAAACAGCACTTTGCAATGAGCCTTTTCACAAATGGGAAAGGTTTTTAGAGGAACCTGTAGAAGAAATACTTCATGGCTGCAATCCACTTTTTTTTTTTTCAAGGTAGAGTCTCCCTCTAGCCCAGGCTGACCTGGAATTCACTATGTAATCTCAGGGTGGCCTCAAACTCTTAGCAATCCTCTTACCTCTGCCTCCCAAGTGCTGGGATTAAAGGCGTGTGCCACCACACCTGGCCAGTCCACTTTTTTACTGGCATTGTACAAACTGGGAAGTGGGTAATATAGATTATGCATCTTAATTTTTCAGAATTTTCATAAAAGTTGCATGTAGCTTTTGAAATTATGTCAGCATGAATTCAAAGCTTAAAGGAAATTATTGTGAAAAACACCCCATTTTCCACCACAAGGTCCAATGAAATGTTTTGATATAGTAAAATGACAATATTTTAAGACATCAATTAGAACATCAAATTGTATTATTTTGGTTTAAAATAAAATATACTTATACATTAACAAAAAAATCTCCAAGAAACAAAATCTCCAAATGTGATAATTAAAAGATTACACATATTGATTACCATGTGTCCATTAGCTCTGAAGGTGTTCTAATGAAACTCATAATTTGGTACAGAAACTGTAGTCCTGAGCTACTGTGTACATGTGATTTCAAAGTATAATAATTCAAGGTGATCTTGCCATTGATTCATTACAGGGAACAAGGAGTTATTAAGTGATATAACCTGTTGGTGTGTATTTTACTTTGTTCATATAAACCACTGAAGCAAGATCAATTTGTTTCTCGGTTGAATTAGTTTTCTTGTAGGCACCTCAAGCATATATTCAAGAACAGCTTCCAAGAAACAAATTTATTTTCCTGAAATGATGGTCTTTATTGGCAACATCTAGTTCTTTTAATTTTACAGTTGGTTTCCCAGTTATGATCTCTGTTTTCATGAAGCATGAGAAAAATCCAGGAACAGTTAAATGTGCTTACCATATAGTTCATGAATTAGTTGCCTCTTCAAATTGGCAAAAGACAGAGAATAAAATTCCACTTTCAGTAACTCAGTCCTCCTTTTCCTGACTCTCTCTGAGTGGTACAATTATTTCTTCTACATGCATCACAGATTGTCCGTGGCAGGTATTAGACTATAATAGGCATTAACATACAGAAAGAGAGAGAAAGAGACAGTGAGAGACAGAGACAGAAAGGGAGAAGGGGGATAAATGAAGAGTTGGAAATTAAAAAAATAAGAGTTGGAAATTCTATTTCAACCATTAATTCATATATATATATATATATGTATGTATTACAAACCATTTTATGTTTGGGTTCCTAATCTATAACTGATATAAGCAAACAAATTATAGAGCTTATCAACTCCCACAGACACCCAAAATGAATGTATCAGTTCCCACAGTTCTGGGCAGGTTTGAAGCCCTGAGATGCAGAAATCCACTGTGCTAAGATAGAGTACATACTATACATGGATAGATGCATTGCCTTTCTCTTTTGATCTTACATCATCACTTAGTATTGATGAAACAGAGAGGTGCAAGTTGTATCTCGTGTTTCAAACAAAGGAAACCCAGCTCTTTGGGGCACTTTTCTACAGCATTAGACTGAAGGATCCAGGTGCATTTTAAATTACTCTCCAAGCTCTGCCTGGAAGTGCTCATTCAGCCAGGGAGGTACTGCCATTAGTGAGTAAGTGATAAGTGGCATGTTCTGTCTCTCAAAGGGTTTCCTTAGTGCCCACTCTGGTAGCTCTCATTACATTGCCTGAATCCATTAGGACAGAAACAAGGTTACCCCACAAAATGCTTGTGTGACTGAAGAGCACATGCAGCTCTTTAATCAGTGACAGTACATCTCCTCTGACAAGACTGAATGACACTGTGCACTCCAGTTCCATCTTTGCCATTGAAAAAGAGTACACTTTACAAGGACACACAATATTCTCATTAAATTGCCATTGGTTGATGTATTGAGGCTCCAGTGAAAATAACTATTCTGAATATGTTTAAATATTTATGTCAAATGAAATCTTAACTGTTTGGTTATCTGATTCATGGTAACTCAGTTAATGTCTTTCTTTAAGTTAAGGAAATAACTGTTAGCTGGTTTCCTACTGCCCAGAGATCAGGATAGTAATAGAGAATTAGGAAGAAGGACCTGACTATCTTCAACATAAAAGCTAACAATACTGTGAGATGCCTTCCTGTCTTGGCAATAGTCTTTAGCAGTGTAAACATGTATTAGGGTGTTACATGATAAGGTAAAATGTTACAGAAATGAATAATCACCAGGAAATGACCCATTAAGTGGCTAGATTTATAAAAAGATGTTAAATTGAGAAATAGCAAAAGCTGACAGAATGTAAAAAGGGAGTTAAATTTGGAAGTTTTCTGTTCCAAGAGATTAGTTAGTTCAGTAGAAGGTCAAAAAGTTGATACCCAAAGAACAGAAATAACTTGCCCTCAGTCTTGTAAAAAGTTACTGTTTATGTCTAGATATCTTCCTCTTGTTAAGGACTATGTAAATTAAAAATATATTTATCATCACTATCAATAATTTATTTTTTGAAAATAAATCTCTATTATAGAAAGCTGTGGCTCACTTCTAGTAGTAGTTTACCATTACCTGAAAATGCTACCGCCCTGAAGTATGTATTTATATCACTGCCCTCTCTCTCTCTTCCTTTTTTTCCCTCTCTCTCTTCTTGTTCTCTCGTCCCATATATTTCTCAAGAACTCAAAGCAATATTAAGCAGAGCAAGGTCTGTCTTAGGGAGTAGCATGAACCCCAGATCGGTTCTGGCTCAAGACATTGATGCTGGCTTGTTGTTACTTCCCTACTCTGCCTTTACTATTGTTGCTGCTCTCAGCCTGTAGCTCCTCATGTATCTCAAAGCTGAGAAACATTTCAACTCTGAAAGCTGAGTTTCAGCCATGATGTCAAAATTTCTCTCCATTACAGTCACAATGGCCACTCCAATAAACTGAGAAAAAGCAGATTCTACTATGCCTCTCCTATCCCTACTCTTTGCTCTTATCATGGACCGACAAGCAAAACCCTGTGTGTATGTTATGAAAAGAAAAACCTAATTGGCTAAACAGTGTGCAGAGTGAGAGCATCCTATGACTAAGTGACAGGTCCACTGTGCTATCACAAAGACTTCCAGGAATCTTCTCCCCTAGGACCGTGGCTCTGTAGGCCTGATTTAGATACCTGACAATTCTTGTTTCTACTGAAAAGTTTCCATGTGCTTGATCTGGCCATGAGCAAAGAGAACATTTAAGTCTTGGATTTTGATTTTCTTTGTACAATCTCCAATCAAATAGTTTTGTTTTTTTATGTGTTTGTATTTATTTTTGCCCCCCCGCATAGAACTATTTTCTATGGGTTTGTATTTTCAGTGTGATTGCATGGAAAACACTGTCTAATGTATTTTTGCACATGATCTAAATGGTCATTCTGGGTAAGAACAGGGCTATGTTCCAAAGCCCAACTATCTGTGCTTAGAGAGTGTTAGACCCCTACTGAAGTGTCATGGACAAAAAAAAAAAAAAAAAAAAAAAAAAAAGAAAAGAAAAGAAAAGAAAAGAAAAGAAAAAGAAAAAAAGAATTATACCCTGACACAGATTTATCTTCATGGTGGTCATATTAATATTCTTGATTAGAATTTAACATATTGGTTTCATAGGAAGATTTTACTTCTTGTGTAAGAGAGGAACCTATCCAAGCTCCGTGCATCCCTCCTCAGAGGTTCATGCATGGTACAGTTCCACGCCTTTTCTGAATCTACTCCACAGACTTTTCTCTGAGCAGACATATATTTGAATTAACTCTGCACTGTACTATTACTATTTAAATTTCTTCCCCTCAATATTCACTTCAGTTTATTTTGCTGTAATAGTATGCAGACTTCCACACCGACACATAAAATATAGAGCTGCTTTCTCAGCATCGTGGTGTCTTTGAATGTAAATGGCCATAAATAAGCTCGGTGGTTAAACTGGTGCTTTTCTAACTTTTGCCACTTTATCTTTGTCACGCAAAAGGCCTTTCTGGTCTGTCTTCTCCTTAGCCTATGACAAAATGCTTAGGTGGTAGTCATCAGTCTTCCATTCTCCCATCCTCATTCATTCATTTTTAATTTCCCCATTTCAATAAACCACTACTTTGGAAGCTGTAATGGGTCCACTGTTGGTGTACTCTTGAACCCCAAGAATCAGAGGTGAAGGAGCACAGTGCATGCCTTCTTCATGTTTGCCCCAGTGGGCTAGTGGCCTTCTTAATCCTACTTTTATATTTCTCCTGTTTCTCTTAGATCTTAACACATTACCTGGTACCTAATATGGCGAGACCAAATGAAAAATATATACAATGTTTTATCCTGTGACTTTAAGTTCCAAATAATTAAAGTGTCCATACAAGGTTTGTTTTTTTTTTTTTTTTTCCAAATAAAAGGGTCATTTTTTTCCATCTTTCTATAAAAAGACAAAAAATAGAGACAGGTACTTACAAACTTAAGACTTACATATCATGTTACAGTATAGTCAAGTATACTTGAAGTATTACAAGAAATGAAAGAAGTTTGATTTTTAGAGCGGGACCTTTCAATAACAAAGCATTTATGAAGCTTAACAATGTTTATACCACATCATCCCGATTACTGAAACAGGAAAGAAGGCAAGACTTTGTAACTCAAAAAGATAAACAGTCATCAAGTATCTATTGACACTGTGAAAACGAAAGCTAGCCTGTGTCCTTGTTGTGAGATCCTTACATATTTCATGAAGAACAGAGTAGAAGAACAATAAATATATTTTACTTAATTTCCTGCCTGTGTACATAGAAGGAATGTTGCAGACCTCTAGAGGTGAGTGATGGCTGTCACGGCCCATGGAATTGTCACAATGACTGAGTATTACAGTGTTCTTTTCTAGAGATCTCTACTGTAACTCTCTTCCTCTTTCTATAATTCTCTGTAATTGTGAAGTACATTTTAAAAAATATGTGACTTATTGGGGCAGTAACAAATTTTACTTCTAAACATTCTCCACAAGCCTTTGAGAGAGATCAGGATGTACTGACTTACTTGGAGATTTCAGAGTACAAGGTCAAATGCTTTCTTCACAATCTCCTTTACAATGTGCAATATTCCAATGATTGTATACTGTATTTTCCCCCTCCAGTTGCTTCACATTACAAAAAAATAATAATTTCCCTGACAAAATGACGAGTTTCTGAAAAGCTGTAACTATATTTGCTTTCTTTATTTGTTTTCCCAAACTGCTGAGGCATTTATTTTTGTAAATCCCAATTTAAAACATAAAATATAATAGCTTCCTGTGATGCAGGGCAAGTAGAACACTGATATGTTGGGGGTGGGAGTGGAAAATAGTACAATTACTTTGCAATACTGTTTGACAGTTTGTTACAAAGGTAAATTTATGTCTATTCTATGACCCATCAATATTACTGCTAGGTATATATACAAAAGATAAATGAAAATATATGTCCACACAAAGAATTGTGTCAAAATATTCATGACAGCTTTATTCATAATAGAATCAAACTTTAAACAACTCATATGTGAGTCAAGGAAAATGTATAAATAAACATTGATGTATTTATTCGATGGAATAGTGGCTGGCAGTAAAAAAAAAGAACGAACAACTGAAATACACTGCTATGTAATGAATCTTAAAATCTGCAATAACAAAAGAGACACAAAAACTATATGCTCTATGTTTTCTACATATTAAGATAGAGACTAGCTTCATGTAACTTATACTGGAACTAAGAGGACTGGAGTTATATAGGGATTGGGATTGGGAGTGATAGAACCAGGAAGAATTTTGTAGGGTGTTAGACTTGTTCTCCTTCTTTATAGAGGTACTGGTTACATAGGCTTATGCAAAAACCTCCGATGTTTGTAAAATCTCCTCTAACTATACCAGCACCTCTGCATTCCCATTGATATAAAATAGGTGACTTTTTTTTTTCCTTTTGCTATGCAGTCATGGCTGGACTGGGACTCTTTACATAGCTTAGGCTGGACTTAAAATTGGGATAAACCTGCCTTCAGAATGCTGACATTTCAGACATATTCCATGATACACAGTTACCTATTTTCAAATGATCTATCTGTTCATTGTATAAGACATAGAATATTTAATATAAAACTACATGTTTTAAAGTATTAGGCATCATGGTAGTTACTGTTATATATGCTGTCAGCCACAACATTCCAAGTCATGCTAACCATGTCATGTTTGAAAGATTATTACCAAGTATGTTAATTCTCCCTTGAAGAAATCACATACAATAGTCAAGTAGATTTTAAATTAATGGAAACATAAAGAAAGTTTGTCATAGAGGAACATATACATCACAATGTGGATTTGATCTCTTCTTAATGCACCCTCTAGCTATGCAGAAGGGGCAGACTTTTATTTCGTTAATGTAAAAGGAAGCTGCTAGCAACTACCTTTCTAAACTGAGTACATTTCTTACAGCAAGACTGCTTCAGTCCAGGTCTACCCATCAGAAATCACCTTAGAGGCTGCATTCCCCAATAACAGTGAGGGAGCCAGTTTCATGATCTCTCTTCCCCTTGATTAAGAGTTCTCTCCCTCCTTTGCAAATAAATAAATTAAAATATTTCAAAAGGGCTGGATAGATGGAGCAATGGTTAAGGCTCTTGCTAAAAAGCCTAACAACCTGGGTTCGGTTCCCCAGTACTCACATAAAGCCAGATGCACAAAGTGGCACATGCATCTGGAGTTCATCACTGGAGCCATTTTAGTGGCTAGAAGCCTTTGTATACCCATTCTCAATCTCTCTCTTTCTCTCTTTCTGTCTTCCTTTCTCTCTCTCTTTCTTTCCTTGCAAATCAATAAAATATTTTAAAGAGTTATCAGTCCAATTCTCTCACAATCTTATACTATATGGTATTACTGTGACAAAATCATTAGTAGCTTTTGACATCTTTGTATGTGGGTTTCCTCTTTGGTGAAGGATGAACAATAGATCTCAAGGACAACTATCAGTGTGTTCCTGTTAGTAAACAGAGAGATATTGACTTTGCAAGTTTTAAACCAGTATTTGAAAAGCTTTCTCAAATACCTTGCGGTATAAATAGTATTTTGGAATTAGAAGAATTTAACAAAGAATTATAAGACATGTGGTAAAAATGCTCTGCTTAAATCTAGACCTCATTAAATTGAAATTCTTTGTGAAGGTAGATTCTAAGAAGTGACTCTAAACTCTAAATTCATAGTCAGCTCTATATTGTTAAGTAGGTGCAATATGCCTCAATTTTTTAAAAAAATTTAGTAATGGTGCACAATCCCAAATGAATTTTGGGTTCTTTAAGAAGTTTCTTCCCAATTGTATATGTGGGTACATGGGTCTTTCTTTCTTTTGGGAAGAAGTTTTGTTTGCTTGTTTTTAACCAAAGATCTTGCCCTTGGAGAACACTTGTGAATTACATATTCCTGTTTGTATTTACTTATGGCTGATTATTTTAAGTGAAAACTAGACTATCATCAAAAGATTGTGTTTCATTTCTAACATGGTAAAGAAAGAATTGAAATGGGGGCTCAATACTCAAACATAACTTCTCTTCAGGTTTTGTGAAGTCCACAAAAGAGTGATATAAAGTATTGCTCAGGTATTTCAACTTCAAAATCTCACAAATAGGCATCTTTTGCATATCACTGTCTTAGCCAAAGTTTGCAACATCATGTATCTTTGATCTAGTACACTCTCATAAATACCTTAAAAACATAATGGTTTAAAGCAGCAGGCAAAAATTGCATTATGGATTCTATGGGGCAGAAACTCAGAAGTGTTTAGATATAGTGCTCTGACAAAATGTATTTTATGCTCCTGTAGCTGAAAGTCCGGTCATCTGAGAGCATAAATGGAGCTCTAGCACTTTCTTCTACAAAGGCTTCACATGGCCATAGAAGGAGGTCACCATAGTTCTTCATCCTGTAAAGCTTCCTTGAATGTCCTTGTGACCCAGCTGATCCTGTTTGCCTGAACAAGCCATCCAAGAGAGCAAGAAGAAACCCATAATCCATTGTGTAATCTTATCATGAAAATCTCAGGTGACTTCTGCCATGTACTCTTCATTTGGACTGTGTCAGCCCATGTTCAGGCAAAAAGAGCCAGCTTTTGAAGATACATCAATGACTCTGTGGTCATATGATAAAACTAGCTCACAGTGAATGATGTCACCTTCCAGTACATTTCTGATATTTACAAAGAGAAAAGGTTCTCACTCTGCAGTGTTTTGACAATTGGTTTCAAAAAGACCCTGGAATCAGAGGGAACTAATGAAAAGATATGAACAACGGTAGTAAGAAGAATTAATGAGATATTTATGTGCAGAACACATTAAGGTGTTAAAATAAGTAACATAAAGTGATTATTTCTTATTATTTTTTGTTTCTTAAACATGCTG
This sequence comes from Orientallactaga sibirica, assembly GCA_036365145.1. NCBI lineage: Eukaryota > Metazoa > Chordata > Mammalia > Rodentia > Dipodidae > Orientallactaga > Orientallactaga sibirica. Next base: position 5,190,773 of record JAEOAD010000154.1, read on the forward strand.
CATCATAATATTGTTTTTCTTAATGAATGATGTTAGTAATATCCTTAAAGTGTACACTTGAGACAGATGCCCATCATCTTTCCTCATCGACCACTCTCTGGTCCTATTCCTAAGATTTTACACTTCATCCCATTTCAACTTTGTAAATTAATCGCTAAAGACAATTGCTTATTTCTGTCTGAAAATAGAAGTTTTAGGTATCCTGGAAACTGACTATTCATAGCACAGCACAGTTGAAGTCTATCTGGCTTGTTTTAGGTGTCCTGGATCTTCCTGAAGTCCTCTCTCATCAGCTATAGAAACTTAACATCATGACATCTTTCAGTGTGTAAGTTTCTTTGTGATAAATTTGGAGGATTAAACTGAGTATTCTCAAAGTCTCTGCAAAGGACTACAATTTTAATAGCATAAAGTCTTGGAATAGAAAACCTTTTCTATTATCATGAATCTGTCATCTGTAAATGAAACCCGACAACCTAGTTCTTTTCTAAGTAATACAGTTGTCTTTCCTGTAGGCTTGCTACTTTTAATTTAAATTTTAAACATGTATTTTTTTTTTTGAAAGAGTCATAGGCATATAGAGAGGGAGAGAGAAAGAATGGGTGCTCTAGGACCTCTAGCCATTGCAAACAAAATCCAGACACATGTGCCACCTTGTGCATCTGGCTTACGTGAGTACTGGGGAAGTGAACCTGGTTCCTTAGGCTTCACAGGTAAGCACCTTGACATCTAATCTATCTCTCCAGCTTCTAGTTAAATTTTAATTTGGACTTAATCTTCTTCATTCATTTTGCAGATTTACCCAGGTTTGCTCTTGAGTAGTTACCAGGACATCAAGTAGGATTGCAATCATTTTTTTTTTTTTGTTTTTGTTCTCATTAGGGTGCCAGAAGGATTTCCAATGCTGGATGCCAACAAATTTAAACAATCAATTTTATTACAATAAGAATTATATACACAAAACTAAAGCCATCAATAGGAGTCTGGGGGCATTGTCTGGACAGAAGGAGCCTGGAGAGGGTGGAATGAAGCCTAATCCTGAAACAATAGGAAGAATCCGGAATACCAATTACTCAGGTAAATAGTTTGAGGTGTATGGAGACACAATATGGGAGATAAACTAGTGTATTGGTGTGGCAGGAATATTTCTGGGTGACGGATAAGTTGGAAGCCATCAAGACACCTGGGTTAGAGGGGACCCAAACAGATAGCAAAGGTCCTATCCTTAGCGGCTGTTTGGCCACAAAGAGATCCAGCCAAATATGAGTTTACTGAAACCTAGAGCAAAAAGGAAAAACAAGGAAAAATCTGAAGTGTTGTTCTGATAACTGAAATGATGTTTGTATGCTTTGTGAATATTTTGTGGTTTTGGTGCTATTGATTCAAGCCCCAGGTAGAATAAAAGAACATAAAAGCAAAGGATTCATTGTTCCTAAAAGGCAAGGTCAGGAAAGATAATAAGATAATTTATTTCTCTATTATGATATTTCATACATAATATCACTGAGTCAAAAAATAATATTAGGGTAACAAAATTGCTAAACAGTTCATTTTATAAGAAAACCATATATCTTTTTGTGAACTTAAATCAGTACAGCTGTTTGAATTCATTGTGTAGACAGCCACAAAAGCTATGAGATTATGTAGAATGATGTAATAACTACAGGACACACTGAAGGCAGACCACAGGGGCATTGTCTGAGCCAACTGCTTTTCACTATGAGCTCATTTTGACCCCAAGCCCACCTTGCATAAGATGGATTAGTATTCCCCACTTACTGATACGGAATTTGAGGATCTCATATTGTGAGCAGTAGAGAGACTTGGACACAATTTCACCACAAAGCTCCACAGTTCAGTTCCACTTTCTGTTTTCTTCTGGGCCTTACAGAGAAAACTAGATGAATGTGCACTCTTTTGATGTGTGTGGCAGTATTTTCTCATAGTGAATGTTAGGAGGGATGTGGTCCAGCTGCAGGATGGCTCATATGAGCTGGTGTGTGAATGAAGGGAAGGATAGACAAGCTGGAGGGAAGGGAGCACTCAACAGTAAATCACTCAATAACTAAGTAACAGAAAAGCTGAGTAGACTTTCTGTGTTTTCACTCCCCATATTTCTGTTTTCTTTGGAGAGTACCCAGAACCTTTCTTAAAGGGACACCTTGTTGTATCACAGGGTTGAGAGATGCTTAGGCAATGGCATCAGCCTGGCTGCATTTTCAAAAAACAAAACAAAACAAAAAGTGCTATACTCCTGGTAGACCTCAAGAGAAAACCTGCACGTTTCACATTCATATAAAAATCCAAATCATGGGGCCACAAGAAAAGGCCAATAGCAAGGAGAAATGAAAACAAACTTCCAGGTTAATTAAAAGCCTTTCACAGGGCTACAAGTATTGAGGCTCCATTCAAGCAGCCCGAGAGATTGCTCTGTGAGTATTTTGCCACTGGATTGCTGCTGACTTCTGAGGTGTTATCATTAGTTCTTCAAGGAGAAAGGGGCAATCCTTATTGTCCCCTGTAGCTGACGCCTTCATTTATTTCCCTTTATAGCTTTAGCCCCTGACTTCAGATTTTCTGAGGGCTGCTGAAAGATATTTCCATGTCTCCTACTCAAGGGAATGCCCATCTGCCTGCACTCCATCACTTCTAGCTGGATTTGACACAAGTTTGTCACTAACAGCAAGTTCTTTTTCCTTACTTTCCCCAACCCTGGAATGAACATCTGCCTTGTACACTGGCAAGAATAATGTATCTCACATCAACAAACGCAATATGCACTCCTGCTTTCACTCTCAGAGACAGAGTTTTGCTTGTCAACCATGATAATCATATGAAGAAAGTATTCTCTCCTCGCCAGTGTATGTCACATGCAATCCTTTACATGGAAGCTTGTGACACTGACCTTCAGAACACACAGGTGGTTTTCTCCACATGCAACAAGAAATCCACTTGTTTTTTTCATTATGCGATACATGGAATTTTGCCAGTATTATTCCTTGCAACAGTCTCTTTGCAATTAGATATATTTTGGTTTTTGTTGTGTAGCTTAAGCTGGCCTTAAACTTGTTACAATCCTCTTGCCTTACCTTCATTAGTGCAAGGTTTGCTCCACTTTCTTGAGTGGTATCTACATTAAATTACACAATGAAAACATATTTTTGCATGTATGATGACTTCAGCATCTAACAACACACAAGGGATGTTGGGGACCCTCCAGGCACATTAACTGAATGTATATATGAAGCTAATCATGGACTAGTTAAATATTAAAGTTATGACACTGGATTTCTTAAAAACCTTATTTTCGAAAGCATTTCCTTCCCTAAGATCTTTAGTATATCACTGGATTTTTCATGAGAGAACAAATTAAAACCAAAGTGTAACTTCAAAAATTGTAGACATGTCAAAGACCAACAAAGAAAATGGATGCACTCAGGTGTATACCATGAGGAAGGCGAGGAGGTCTGAAGGTAGTATTTAGGTACCAGAAACTTGGTTAATTCCTACCTTCTTCCCTTCGCAACTTACATGGCATGATGAAAAATGTTAACAGAGAAATGATGGCTAAAGTTTCTATTTCCGAATCCTCTACCCACATGATTCCACTGACAGCCTTTCTCTCCCTAAGGAATCTGAAGGCTTTTTCTAGCCACCGATTTGTAGAATTATTGAAAGTTAATTTAGAATTCAAAATCCAGGCTATAGAAAAAAATAATAATAAAAACAACCTCTGGGATGCTAATCTAGTGAGGGACTATTTCCCAGAAGCTCCTGCTTTCATCTCTTTTAGTGAAAGCCTATTCCTGGGAGAAATACAACTGAATGTTTCTGCTCTTCACACATAAACCTCACCACAACCGATGTGGTCTGAATCCCAATGTCTGGCCAACCTTATCACTAGTAATCAACCCTCATCTCAAGAAGTGAATGTAATCAGAAGATAAATCAAATAAATATGTCTTACTCTCTGTTCTGACGTCGGCCAAGTTCCATTTCTGGTGGGAGGCCAAGGGGAACTGGTGCCAAAGGCATATGGCTCTGGGCACCATTGTGCCAGAAAGATGTCAACACATTGGAAAGGATTCAGAGAAGAGAAGAGGGGTGATTAAGGGGCTGAGGAGTTTACTTATGAAGGAGATTAAGAGAGCTAAGTATGTATACATTGGCTAAGCCATATAGGGGAGGCAGAAGAGAGGGAGATAATTTGAAGTGTCGACAGGGCTGTTCAAGGAATTAGTGGCATGGAAGTGAGAGGAAATATGGAGGCTTGTGTTACAGACAGCTTCAGGTTCGCTGAGATGAACTTCCAGACCAGGCACAGTTATGGAGGAAGGGATATTATTTATTGAAGCTTACAGATCCAGGGGAAGTTCCATAAAGGCAGGAGAAACGGCCTGCTCTCCACAGGACCAGGCAAGAGAGCAAAGCCAACCAACCACCAGAGCACACAGAGCAAAACTAACTACAGCCAAAAGGTCACACAGCAGACTTCAGGAACTCCTGCTAGACACATTTGCATATCTTTACAATGGAATCTCAAACCCATCACCACACCTTAAGACCAGCCCCCAGTGACCTTGCCTCTAGCAAGGTGATTGCAGATGCAAACTATAAACTAATAAAATACTGAATATATTGGGGGACATATATTCAAACTACCACATTCCGCCCCTGGCCCCCAATATATTTAGCTCCTGGTCCCCAATAGATTTATAACTATCACACATTGTAAATTGTACTCAGTCCAATTTCAAAGGTTCTCATAGTCTTGATCAACTTAAGATAGTGAGTCCTGTAAAATCAAACAAGTTAAATACTTTCAACATGTAAAGGCACAGAGTAAACATTTTAATTGGTATAAGGCATAGCAAAGAGAGACTAGAATAATGTAAACTCAACCACCATCAGCAGTCATCAAACTTCTGCAGTTCAAGTTCAATATTACCATAGACTGACAATCTCCAGGTTTTCCAACTCCACCCCTCCAGCTGGGCAGAGTCGCCAGGGAAAACTTTCATCCCATGCCAACACTGCACTCCATGGTAGCCCTTTTGCACAGTCCTGGTATATCCAAAACATCTTCAGGTCTCCATGCAAACCACGGTCCATCTTCCAAAAGGCTCTTCCAGCCTGTTCCTGAGGGTCTTCATGCTTTGCCTCATGCCGCATCTCAGCAGCAGCTCCTGGAACCGTGTGCAACTCATGACCACTCCATGCATTTTTCATATTTCCAAAACTAATACCAGGTGTGCAGGACACAGCCATATTCTAAATCCAGGGACAAAATAAACCATAGCCTTGAAAAGCAGGTTCCTTCTCCAGTCAACTCTTTCCAAAGAGTTTGCATTTCTAACAGTCTTTCCTCAGGCATCCTCTCCATTGTTTTAATGTAAATCAAGTGGGGCCACCTTCCTTCCACCTTCCTTCCACCTTCCTTAAGATTGCTAATGTGTTTGACAATAGCAGCTAAACCAGTCTCAGTGCCTCTACTTTTAACTTGCTTCAGGTATTCCAACTTAAATCTTAAAATCTCAGGTATCTTCAGCCAAGCACATCAGTCCATTACAAATTTAAGTTTGATCAAACACTCTGGGCCTGGATAGCGGAACGTAGCCATCCCTTGTGCCAGTAGCCCAGTTCCAACAAAGTCCTCTGCAGTCTTTCCTTCCCCTTAGAAAGCTCATAAGCCAAGCCTCGAAGTCCAATACTGTCTGCACTTAGCATTCTCAAACTCTCATCAGAATAGTCCATAAAACTTGGCTTACCATTCCAGAAGGCATCTTCAGTTGCAAGCACCAAGTCCATGCCCATTCCTCCAAAACAAAGGTTCCAAAAGACGAATATCCACACGGTCAGGTTCATCTCACCCCACACTCCTCGGTACCACTTTACTGTTACAGACAGCTTCAGGTTCGCTGAGATGAACTTCCAGACCAGGCACAGTTATGGAGGAAGGGATATTATTTATTGAAGCTTACAGATCCAGGGGAAGTTCCATAAAGGCAGGAGAAACGGCCTGCTCTCCACAGGACCAGGCAAGAGAGCAAAGCCAACCAACCACCAGAGCACACAGAGCAAAACTAACTACAGCCAAAAGGTCACACAGCAGACTTCAGGAACTCCTGCTAGACACATTTGCATATCTTTACAATGGAATCTCAAACCCATCACCACACCTTAAGACCAGCCCCCAGTGACCTTGCCTCTAGCAAGGTGATTGCAGATGCAAACTATAAACTAATAAAATACTGAATATATTGGGGGACATATATTCAAACTACCACAGCTTGGTAAAAAGAGAATCAAGAAATCAGATAAATGGGGCTGGAGAGATGGCTTAGCAGTTAAGTGTTTGCCTGTGAAGCCTAAGGACCCCGGTTCGAGGCTTGATTTCCCAGTACCCACCTAAGCCAGATGCACAAGGTGGCCCATGCATCTAGAGTTCGTTCGCAGTGGCTGGATGCCCTGCTATGACCATTCTCTCTCTCTCTCTCTCTCTCTCTCTCTCTCTCTCTCTCTATCTCTCTGCCTGTTGCTCTCAAATAAATAAATAAATAAAAATAAACAAAAATTTTAAAAAACAGATAAATAAGAAAAGTCTAGTGCTTTTTAACATTGTGTAAGAATATGATATTTCAAAATAAAAGACTTTCATAACATTAGATGTGAAACTAGCAATGCATTAAAAAAGAAAAAAAAGCCATGAAAATAAGTTAGGTGGTCTTTGTGGTATAATGCACAAGAAACAAGCCATGCCATTTTTATTATTTTATTTTTTATTGACAAATTCCTTAATTGTAGACAATATCCCATGATACTTTGCTCCACCCCCCCCACTTTCCCCTTGGAAACTCCACTCTCTATCATATCCCCTCCATCAGTCAGTCTCTCTTTTAATTTTTATGTCATCGTCTTTTCCGCCTATTATGATGGTCTTATGTAGGTAGTGGCAGGCACTGCAAGGTCATGGATATCCAGGCCATTTTGTGTCTGGAGGAGCAATTTGTGAGGAGTCCTACCTTTCCTTTGGCTTTTACATTCTTTCCGCCACTTCTTCCACAATGGACCCTGAGTCTTGGAAGATGTGATAGAGATGTTTCAGTGCTGAGCATTCCTCTGTCACTTCTCAGCACCATGGTGCCTTCTGAGATATTCCAAGGTCACCACCATCTGAAAAGAGAAGCTTCTCTAACCAAAAGTGAGAGTAGCATTAACATATGGGTATGGACATTCAGAGAAGTGCTTTACTGGGCAGTTTGGTGAGCATAGTATATACATTTAGCCAGATACCAGAAGACATTATACCCGTAGGACACATGACTACCCCTGTTGTAGGTTTTCAGTATCAGAGATGTATTCCCTCCCCTTGAGTGGGCCTCCAGTCCAATTAGAGAGTGGTTGGTTTCTCCCATAACAATCATGCCACTATTGTACCCATTGGCTCATTTAAAGCTGTGTCCACTATTGAGAATCTTCATTGGTGTTTTCTCTTGCTCCCATTGAAGTGCATGCAGCATAGCTTTTTCCAGCTTTCTGTCAGCTGGTCCACATGGAGGAGGTTTTCAGCTCAGCTCCAGCAGGATTTCTCAGTGACCTTGCAGCCCAAGTATGAGGAATCATCAGCAATAAGGTCTTACCATCTGTTCCTGGTGGGAAACCAAGAGCCTCAGCAATGCAAGCCATGTCTTCCTCATGTTCTCTTCTACTGGGGCCATATTGCTATGCCCACTATTCCCTGCCAACCTTCCAGAGTTCCTCTGCCATACCAATAAGAAGTCTTAGCACAGGGCTCAACAGTTATTTTGTTGTTCTTCCTGTCAACACCTTTCTCATCTAATAGCCAGACACCCTGTTTCCCAGTGGCATGCCTGGCACATGAACACTCAATATTGAGTTGCTAAATGTTAAAACTTTTACTGAAATATAATAATTTATATATCATACCATTCATCATATCAAGAGTGAAACCTTCAAGGAATTTTCATATGTTTAGACTACCATCTTCAGTTTATAAGATTTCCATTACCCCATAAAGCACAAAATTTCATAGCCTTTGACCATAACCACCTAATTCTCACCCCAAAATTAAGTTTAAATTGGAAAAGATATAAATTGTCAAGGACCATGAAAAAAAAAAAAAAACTGGAAAAGACTCCACAAAAACAATAGCCATGTAATCATGGCTTTGACAAGGATACAGAACATGACTCACAAATATGGATGTATAATTTCTCCATCCTTTAATCCTCACAACTCTCATTGCATGATGCACTGAGTTCATAGCCCCAATCCTCTCCCTCTCCAACCCTACGCAAACTCTAATCTATTTTCTGTCTCTGTAGAATTGGCTATTCTAGGGATATCCTATGGAACATATGATACAACATGAGCCTTTATGACTGTGACTGATTTCTTCAAATTAGCATAATGTGTTCAAGTTCATCCTTCTTATAGCATAAATCAGTACTTCATTTTTTCATGTGGCCATATAATAGTCTATCGCATGTTTATGCCACCCTTTGAGTCATGAGATATCATTAATGTGGATTAAAATCACATAGACTTTCTCCATGTGTAAATTCCTAACAATTTTATATAAGTGACCCACCTAGGACATGATGGGCCATTTGTCTACAAAGAAATAAGCAGAATTGAAATTTCATGTTTCCTGTTGGGTTTTGCTAGAGATATCTCTAGGCAACTCCTCCAATGTGTGATGACTTGCTTATATAGTATTTCAAGTAACTTAACTTCAGAGGACAATGAAGACAGTTTTTAGTGGCCCTTAATTTTGGTTCTTCTTCAAATAGTTAAAGAATATTGTGCAGCAGAGGTGAGGGTAGCTTTCCCACTCCTGTAGCAAATGTGAAGTGTGCAACCTCATCTGTTCTCTGGATGCAGATTTCCTTGTATGAAAGCAGTGACACAAAGTGTTCTGAAATGTTCTAGAGATGCGCATAAATCTATAATCAAAGACATAACAGTACTTTGAAAAGTGCTTTAAAATCTCTAAAACCAGATTCTTAATGGAGACAATGATTCTGAGAGGATACAAAGATGCAAATAAAATGACCTGCAAAAGTACCTGGTAGCTACTGTGTTGCTGAGCTCATCATTTGATTTTTAACAAAATTTAACCTTAAAAAAAAATAGAAGAAACATCATGTAGATAGAAATGGGCTGAAGTTATATCCTGATAATATTTGATACTTCCTCCTATCTGTAAGGAAAATAACCACAGCTGTCACTTAAAAGCTCTTCATGTTCCTCAGCACTTTGTACATGTTAACGGCTGCAACAACTCTTCTCTATATTAAGCACTATTGATTCTCTCATTAATTAACACAGGGGGGGTTTGCTAGTACTCCCTTAGCTTGTCTGGTGTCATCTGAAAGCAGGTAAATGGCTTTGGGGTCTGAATTCCTCATCACTGACTATTACTGAGGTCCCTTCCTTTCTGTGTATGTCCAGGTTAAAGATATTGTGTGGTAATTTTCCATGAAAAATAAGTTACACAGAGGTCAGCATTTTTGCTTACATAGTTAATTTTTCATATATTGTTTCAGATTAATGCTCTTCACTTCCTAGGATGACTTCAAGTTTATAACTCTTTCACCATCTCAAAGCCTTGGCACAAAATTGCACTGCTCATCTCACTCAGAGCTGTCTTTTTTATACCATCTTTCTTCACTATAACCTCACAAAAAAAGAAACAGGTGGTGAAGATAAAAAATATTTTAGTATTCACATTTCTAGCCAAAAGTCACCAATATTTCCTTCAAGGAAACTAAGAAACAAGCACAAACTACTCCCTTCTATTTCTACTCCATGTACATCCAACCATTTACTCAGATTTGTATTTTCTTTTTCAGAACTATTGCTATGTATCTTCCCTGCCCATAGACTATGTGTTACCTACACCTATCCTATACACTATTGCCAAAAAATCTTTGGATAACACATTAGCTTCATTCTAGAAACTTCAATGTACCCTCTGTCAAACTTCAAACTCCTTAACCTCCTTGCTCTAGTCAAGGCCTTCTTCAACATACTTCTTTGCCTCAGAAAGGTAAAATTGTCACTATTCCCTGAGCATGGTCCCTTCATAACTATGAGGCAGAGTCCCCTACCAAACATGATGGTGTATGGGAATCCACCTCTGAAACTCACGCATCAACAAGTGTGAAACAGTAACTTAGTAGCATAGCGAGTGTGTCCAACAAATAACAGCTCTTCTTAACTACTCTTTTATTGACATTACATGTTTTTGGAATTCCCAGGTTATAATCTCATTCTGTTTACTCCTGCTATAGTTTATATCTTACACTGTTTAGAATTTGAGCATTCATGGCAAGTTGTTTCTACCCTTCCTACTTGAGGGACTAGTTAAGATTTATTTAGAAACCAAGGCAGATATTCAGCAGGTATTCAATACCTTGTACTAAATGGTTTATTTATCAAACCAATATTAGTAGCTGGATATCAAATATCATCTATTTTCTGTAGATTTCACGAACCTGAACCAATTTTACTGCTTTCAGGAGAGTAGATGTTATAGCTGCCTTTGTGTTGCTAGGAAAAACAGGGATTTATTATGCCTTACAGTCTTGAAGGGGAGCTCCATGATGGCAGGGGAAAGGCATGACATGAGCAGAGGTTAGACATCATCTCTGCCACAGCAAGTGGACAATAGCAGCAGAAAAGTGAGCTGAACTCTGGCAAGGGGGAACTCGCTATAACATCCACAAAACCACTCCCAATAACACACTTCCTCCTGCAAGGCTCCACCTCCCAATTTGCCATCATCTGGGAAGCAAGCACTTTAAGCACATGACCTTATGTGGGAATACCTATTTCAAACAACCACAGTACAATTGTTCCTTCTATGTTTCCTATTGCAGTAGTTTGAATGTGAAATGTCACCTGTAGCCTCATTTTTTTATTGGTTATGGACATATTAGTATGTAAACAGCACATGTTGATACCACCCTTTCCCTCATCCTTGCCCCTTTTCCAAAGGGATTCTCCTCACTGTGGATGCAGGTCATCCTCATGGGGATTGTGGGTCATGCATTGTGGAGGCAGCTATCAGTTATGGGGAAGAGGAAATGTCTCTGTATATAATGTCCCAACTTCTGGCGCTAACAATCTTCTTACCCCCCTCTTCCACAAAATTCCCTGAGCCATGTTGGATGCATTTTAAGTCTACTTCAGTGGTGGGCTCTTAGGAGCCACTAGATCTATGGTTTGGTATGTGTTGAGTGTCCTCAGTGTCTATCTCCTTCCCCTTCAGCTGATATCAGGTTTACTGAGAAAGTAGCACTCTTATTCATCTCCACAGTTCCTCTGTGGTTTCATCTGGGGCTGGGGTGAAGTACAATGGGTCGTTTCTATCCTCAGGTCCCACTCCCATCTGAAAAAGAGAAGCAGATTCCTCAGTGGAGAGTGGAAGTCAGCACAGATTAAATGGGATAACCAATCATTCTGGGTTTGGCTAACAGATCTACTCAGTGGAAAGGAACCAATATCTGGAACTGAGAAAGAATTCAGAATCACATCCACATAATAAATTTGCTTTCCAATATCAAGCTCCCACTCATCTTGGGCTACCCAAGAGTCTACAACCATGAAATTCTCTCTAGACTAATAATGGTATCTCATTTAGCCTCATGTATTTTGCATGCTTTGCCCCTGGGGGATGACAGTTTGGTAGGTGGAGTCTTCCTGTAGGAGATGTGGTATTGAGGGAGGACCTTGACGACTTTTACCCAGAGGTATGAGCTGCCTCATTCTTTTGCTGTTTTCCTGCATTGATGAAGCTTCCCATGGAGAATTTAGGATGAAATCAAGCTTTTCCTTCCATAAGCTACATTTAGCTAAATGTTTTGTCCCTGCAAGGAGACAGTAGCTACAAGAGCTTGTGATATTTGAGTTGTGTATCCACCATGGCCAGTGTTGCCCCACAGTCTAGTTATAAGAATAAAGCTACTGTACCCAAGGAAGATATGCACCACTTAAAAACAGAAGCTATTCTCTCCCCCCTCCTTTTTTTCTCTCTCCCTTATCTCTTTTTCTATCTCCTTGTGGCCCCAGAATCTCTTTTGCATGTAATACTTTATAAGTTTCTAGACCATTTTTTTTAAAATTAACTCAAGGTGCAGAACACCAAAAGCAGAGAATCAAACAGGGTGAGAAAGCTGGCATGTTTCTGATGTACAGGGCACTGCTGCTTTTCATACACTGCATTAGGTTTGCTCTTTACCCAGGACCCACTGTGCCAAATCAGGCTTGTGATTAAGATCAAGTCTACCGGGAAATCAGCAAAGGGTTGGAGAGCATTTGAAAAGGGCCTTGCTGTCCAAAGTTTGCAACTCTGGCAAACAGCTGTTATGGTTCTATTGTTTTATTTTTGCTTCCCTTAAAGGGCAAGCTCTGAAAAATTGGGGAACTTATAGAAAAAAAAAATCTCTGTACAAAGAGAGTACTTCAGGAATCATTTTCTCCTGAAACAAGGCGAGTTGCCAACTTCACAGAATGCCCTATATATGGGTGGCTGCCTACTTCAGGGGATACTTAGACCAAATCACCTTTTCCAGATGAGAAAGACCTGTTCTGCCTTCAGGCACGACATTGAATATACTGACACTATTTCCCAAGATCACTTTCAGACCCATTTAGAGCTTTTCAAAGATTGAGTCTCCATTCTCTGGTGAGCGAGATGTGTTTCCTTGTTGGATCAAAGAATATTAGGGCTAGGTAGAGGTCACCTACTTTAAATATCTTTTAAAAAAATTTCCCCCTTTTTTTTCTGTTATTGAAGTGAAACTAAGTGAAAGAAAAAAAGAAAAGCCGTACAGCCCAGTAGCACAGGGCAAAAGCTGTGACTCCAAGTTAAGTTCACTCTGCTACACCTCAGACACATGACTATTATCCTTACATAACTGCAAACCAGTATACTGAATAGATGAGAGAGATTGTTCTGGAGGGCTCATTAACATGCTAGTTCTGTCACTAATGGAAAATATTATGAGACTTTGTGTTTAAACTACTCTCATAACCTAAGCTTGTATGATGTCAATAGTTTGTACACTGCTCTATTTCATTTGCATATCTGGATGACAAAAGGGAATTTTGAAGTTTATATTTAAAATTCTGTGTTTTTGCATCCGTGAGAGTGCATGGATGTGTGTAACTCCTGCACGCATGTGATTCTTGTACATGTGCTTCATTGCTGTGCATACTGATTGAGGATTGGTAAATTAAGGGACTAGTATGTGTTTTGATTTGGGTATGATATATCTCCAAAGAGGGCCATGTACTGAAAGTTTGGTCTTTAGTTACTGGTATTATTTTGAGGGATTTGTGAAAATTAGGAGGTATGGCTTACTTGGAGGAAGTAGGTGATTATGTGACTGAGAACAGGTCCTTGGGGGATACACATTGCCCAGGTCCCTCCCCTATTACTTGAATTCTTCCACTGATTCTTGTCTATCAAAAGATAGATAACCTATCCCACTACATGCAGGTGACACCGTGAAATTCTAAGTTCCTGAGGCTAACCAATCATGTGCTAAGTCCCATGAAACCATGAGCCAAATATATCTTTTCTCTTTTCATTTGGCCTCTCATTTACTTTGTCTCAGCTATATAAATGTAATTAATACACTTGGAAAGAAATATTAGACAAATATTTGACTAAGAAAAATTTATAATTGGGCTACAGCAATGGCTTAGTGGTTAAGCGCTTGCCAGTAAAGCTTAAGGACCCTGGTTCGAGGCTCAATTTCCCTAGTATCCTCGTAAACCAGATGCACAAGGTGGTGCATGCATCTGGAGTTCATTTGCAGTGGCTGGAGGCCCTGATGTGCCCATTCTCTCTCTCTCTCTTTCTGCATCTTTCTCTGTCTCAAATAAATAAATAAAAATAAACAATGTTTAATAAAAAATGTAGAATTGCAGCTAAGCTGGCCACAGAGAAAGAGGAAAAATAGGAACTCTAAAATTTAAGTGAGGCACAGATGCATCTTTGGATGTACTGTCTCTGGACTGATGCACCATGAGTACAGAACAAGAGGAAATTCTGAACATGGGACCAAAGATCACATGACTCAGAAATTGAAGGACTGAATCAACTGCTTTGCTGGATGATTAGCTGTCTTCTTTGGTTCTTTGTTGAAGTATGTACTTTAAATGGAAACAATAACATTATGATATTATTGAAACCACCATTGATATAGAAATGAAAGCCTGTTGGAAAGCAGAAAGGAATGTTGTTAGACATCAATGATAGCACATCCATTAACTGAAAACTGTCTCCAAGTACAGATATGACAGGAACTGGTTTAGAGACTACCTGTAGAAACAAGAAACTACAGTGGGCAAATGAAAAAGGATATGGTTATGCCATATAGAATGTGATGGTTAGGAGTGTTGGGAAATATATGCCAGGCAAGGATATAATCCAGCCCAAGATGGCCTCCACATCCTCCCGATTCTAAGGAGACTCAGGAACCAAAAACTTTTATAAGGGTACAGATGTGTGGGGGTTAGAAGTGTTTTCATCTTTCAGTAAGAAATTTGGAATGTTGTAATTTAGACATGAATTGCAACGTGGTTTAAAAACATTGCAAAAGGAATTTGTAATGGAAGACCCCACTTGGGGACTCCACTTCTGAGGAAATAGCTGAGCACATCAAGTGCCCTGCATGCCAAAAAAAAAAAAAAAAATGTTTTAAACCAGTCACATTGTGTCAGCTTAGACAACTGTATAACTTTAATTAAACAAAATTAAAATTAATTATTAATAGAAGCAATTAGATGAATTAGCTAAGGTGACCTGATGCTTATTTATTTTTTGCTCTTTGTAAGGTGTCGCTGCCTGTCCACTAAGCACAAAGCATTCAACATGAACTGTGCTGAATATCAACAAAGTTTTTGCCCCAAGGTGCTTTTCTTCTCTAAATGAGTCAGTAAAAGACAGACCATAACTCAGGCTGTAGCAAAGAGAAGCAGCTAGCCCAGAATAAGAGTACCACTGGCAGATTTTCCATAAGAGTTCAACATGGCTCTCTAAGGAGTCAAACTAAGGGATTAATTTTGTCATATTCTTAAATTGTATGAATAGTTAGAGGCAAAATTGAAGTCCTTCTGTTGAGGTAAATTCTTCTGTCTCTGGGACCAACATCTTCCTTCCTATGAAGTAACCTTTTAGGTAGACTGTTAACTAAGCCTGGTTTAATGACTGGATTATAAACTGATTCCTATTTTATATTTTGGGCTATTTAGTACTCATGTCTAATAGATTTGCAGGAATCTCTTTCTTTTCTTTATAAGCATTTCCTGAACATTTATTATCAACAACACAGCTGGTATGCAATGCTACGTAAAACAAGTGTGTAAAGGCTTTTCATTCTAGAGAGAACTGCATTGTGCCTGGGGTAAAGGAGTGGAGAAGGATGCCATCCACTGTGTTGTGTAATGTGGGAAGTACTGGCAGAAGTCACAGAGAAAATGAGCCAGGAAAGACAGCAAAATATACTTGGGTCAAGTTTCAACCACTCTCCACTCAAGTGATTTATCAACAGATGACTTCTAATCTGGCCTAGAACTCTGTGTGGCTAGGTCTGGCCAAATCTTGTCTGATTTTCATGAAAATATTAATAGCAACCATGTTTAAGATTTTTTGAGCCAAAGTGTCTATCTGTTAAAATCCATGAAGTTGAGTACACTCACGTACTTTCACAGAAGGCTGCAATTTGCTTCTGCTCGGTAACCACTACCAAATTGGCATTTTTTTTTTGATGTTGGGTATAACTCAAGGTGCTTAAAATGACATAGGTGTGCTGGAGAGATGACTCAGCTGTTAGGGCACTTGCCTGCAAAGCCTAATGATCTGGGTTCACATCCCCAGTACCCACATAAAGCAAGATGGACAAAGTGGCACATGTGACTGGAGTTCATTTACAGTGGCTAGAAACCCTGGAACACACACACTCTCTCTCTCTCTCCCCTTGCAAAATAAATAATTAGATAAAGAAAAAAAGTTTATTATAATGACAGTCACAAAATACAGTACAATCCGCTAATTCATGTACAGGTTAAAAAGTTCAAGAAAATCCTTGAGGGAGAGATTTTCCCCTCTTTAATCCAGCATGAATGTGAAACTGGAAGAGTTTCCTTATTGTATCCCCCTGCAGCCTGGGTCCATTTCTCCAGCTTTTGGAGTTTGGGTTTTACACAAGACAGTTCTGTTAGCTTTTCTTGCTCCAAACTCCAGATAACAATTCTCCCTTGAACTCACAAGAACTCAGAACACATGGTCTGACAAAAATATGACTTAAATATATATATATATATATATATATATATATATATATATATATATATAAAATTTTAATTTAAGTATATAAATGTAAATATAATATTATCTTCCCCATGCATATAAGCTAGTACTTACTACCTATAACCTTACATAATACTTAATATGTTTCATTCCACATTAACCCTTTATCCCTATGTCTATCCTCATCCACTGAAAAATCAATGATACGGGAATTCCTGTTCAAAAGAAGACGGCAAAACCAGACTGCTTAGTCTTCTTTTCTCATCAGTATGTCTTTCCCTATTCTATTATTGGTTTCTTATTCTACCATCCTCTGTGAAATCATCAACCCACTTGGGTCGGGTCCCTCTTCACGCTCAAAGCTAATATCGACGTAGGGGTAGCTAATCTCGATCTTAACAATTTATCTGGTACTTACTTCCGGGCCATTTTAGGCTAAGAAGCCCACTCCATGATCTTAAATAAGACATCTTGATGGACTAATGACCAATCAGCCCATGCCCAACATAACTGTGGTATCATGCCATTGGTATTTTTATAAATTTTAGGATGCTGTGACTCAGCTAAGGTATGGAAGCCAACAATATTATGTTATGTAGCTGGACTTCAGTCTATGCAAGCTTTAGCAAACCAATCAAGGAGGAATATACATACATATATATATATATATATATATATATATATATATATAGAGAGAGAGAGAGAGAGAGAGAGAGAGAGAGAAAGAGAGAGAGAGAGGATATATCATCTGTCTTTAGTTGTACTTCGGTTTTTGAGTTTTTTTTTAAATTTTTTTCCAAAGTTACATTAACAGATTTTTCAGAGGTTATCTATTTTTTGTCTTAACCTTCATTAAATGTGGGTGGATGTGTGTATACTCTTCATAACCATGAAGAGTCATTTTATAGTGTAGAGCAAATCTTTACAGTACTCATCTTCTCAGTAGAAAAAGAATAGTAAAAGTTTTGCCCACAAAGTCAATCCCATTAAGTATAGCCACTGTCTACTTCTGAACTTCTCTTTTTATTTTTTCCTCTGGTTTTTCCACTTTCAACAAAACAAACAAAACAGTGCCATTACTAGACACTGAGTCATCTAGTTCTTTATCAGTTTGGGTATTAAAGTAGACACTAGGATACTGAAGTCCTGTGAAGATTGGCATTTGCCCATGTCACAAGAGCAGAAGCATCATAGATCTCATCTTTTCTGCCTATAACATTACTATTAAGACATCACAAAGAATGACATTGTATAGATGTATGTCCATCTGTGAACCATACTCACCCATGATCACCACTTACACATGCTAACCAAGAGCCCATAAATGTATCCTCTTTTCCCCTAATACCCTACATCTTTGATTCCTTCCAACCATTTAGTTATGATGCACAAAGATATTAAGACTTGGAGAAAATGAGACGTTCTTGGGAGAGCAAAGAAAATTGGTTTCAAATTTTAACAGAAGAGCCTAAGTTGTGCTATGACACCCGCACCCAGGTCATAGCTCTCCATATTTCTGCCTCCAAAGATCACTTGGGAGAATGATCCTCTGAGGCACCACAGGAA
Organism: Orientallactaga sibirica; assembly: GCA_036365145.1. Taxonomy (NCBI): domain Eukaryota; kingdom Metazoa; phylum Chordata; class Mammalia; order Rodentia; family Dipodidae; genus Orientallactaga; species Orientallactaga sibirica. The sequence continues at coordinate 5,208,684 of JAEOAD010000154.1, forward strand.
TTTTCTTTAACAATAAGAATCTCTGACTACCTGTTCCATGTAACCTGAAGTTCTACTGGTAGGTTTGAGGTAAGTCAAGGTTTTAGAAATGTTACAACTTGTCCCCTAAAGACTAGTATGTTAAAAACCTAATTCTCGGGCTGGAGAGATGGCTTAGCAGTTAAGGCGCCTGCCTGCTAAGCCTAAGAACCCAGTTCCAATCTCCAGGTCCCACATTTAGCCAGATGCAAAGTGACGCAAGGGCGCAATGCCGCACTTGCCCACAAGGGGGCGCACACATCTGGATTTCGTTCACAGCAGCTGAGAGACTGCTGGCGCGCCCATTCTCTGTCTCCCTCTCCCTCTCTCTCTCTCTCTCTGTCTCTCTCTGTGTCTCTCTCCAAAAAAAAAAAATAATAATAATAATAATTCTCACTGGGTCATGTTTGGAGGTAAATTATGGGAAAATAATAAAGTTTAACTGAAGTCATGAAAGTGAAATCCTAATCTAATAGTGTCCTAATAAAAAGTGGAAAAGAAGATATTGCTCTACTTTTCTTCCATATGAGCACACCTTAAGAAAACATCCAGTCATAAGCTAGGAAGAGAGCTCTGGGCTGGATTCAGATTGGTCAGCACCTTTGTCTTAGATTACCCAGTCTCTAGAAATATGAGAAAACTAATTTCTGTTATTTAAGTGGTTCAATCTGTTACATTTTGCTACAGTAGCCCAATCTTACTCATATACAAGTTAGACTGTTTTCTTCTATAATATATAGAAAATATTAGACATTTATTTGTAAGGAAATTTTAAGTTTTTTTCAAATTAATGGTAATGGTTACTTCATTCATGATACATGTACAGATATCCATATTAATTTATGTAATAAAATACCTGACATACACAAAGTAAAGGGGGAAGAATTTGTTTTACCCATGGTTTCAGATTTCTGCCTATTAAGATCTGGAATGCAGAGCACAGTTGCTCTATAATGGGGTTTTGGGGGTTCAGGGTAAGTTATTAAATGCCAAATCATGATTTTTTTCTGTGTTTAATTAGGGTCAAGAGAGAGCTGATTGGATGAGACTGGACACGAGGCTGAATTCCAGTTCTGCTGAATCAGGCAATGTGATATGCTTTGGTTCCCTTTTTGGTCCCTCTCCTATTTACCTAAAAATAAAGTTGCCTAACTCCTGCTCAGTTCCACTGAGGTTATCCAGGAAACCTGTGGGACAAAGGATAAGCTATATTTCACTGGCAAGTCCCCAGTGACCTACTTTCTCTAGCTAGGCCCCAACTCCTAAGTTCCAGGACCTCACAAAATAACATCACCATTTGAAGATCAGATATCCAACACATGAGACTGTGGGCCCATTTCATATTCAAATCCCATCTTAGGAATTAATGGATTTCACCACAGTGTTGAACAATAATCATTTTTAAACTTGTTATATTTTATTATTATTTCAAAGTATTCCTGCCTTCTATCCCAAATCACAAGTTTTCATTGAAGTGAATTGTGTGGACTTTAGATGAAAACAATAATGAAGCTGTCATCAGCAAGTGACCACCTTCCTCAAATCCAAGGACGATTCATACCAGATAATTTTTATTACCAACTCTTTGTATCTTACAAAAAGTGGAATTTTATATTTTCCACAAATTGTTGCCTGTGGAAGAATTAATCTGATTGATTAAAGTTACTATAAAATAATGTTACTTTTTAAATAAGAATCTTAATATTCATAAGCATATTGACATTATACATATATATATATTCTTTCTATAAAGTGTATATGTGTATGTGTGTACATGTGTACAATGTCTCATTATCTAAAGAACATACTTGACTCAACTCAGTGTGCCTATGGTTATCAGAAAGCTAGTCCTATCTTAAAGTCTTTGAGGCATTAGACTTCACTCTGCTTTGAGGGTGAATTGGCAGATATGTTGACACTCACTATTTAAATACAATACAAGCCAGGCTTACAGGTACAGAAGGCAAGTGAGTGCTTGAACCTTATGCCTACAAAGTCCTTCAGGGGAATGACAGAACAGATGTGATCGCAGTGGATGGGTCAGATTTACTTGTCTGGTGACCAATAAGTGGATGTTAAATGGTAGGTGAACACTCTCAAGACAGCTTTATAAAAATAGTCTGACATCCTCCCTTGTGCTAATACACAGACACATGAAAAAGCTCTCTGTGAGCTTTATTCACAAATATTCCATTCTGAGGTTCTTTGGCTGGACCAGTTGCTCTATTCATGCTACCTATACTAGCTCTACTCAATGTAGGCAGGGCTGTGGCCAGGTGGTCAGCCCCAGAACCGTTTCCCTCTTTGGCCTATGAGTCTCAGATAGACAGGGGCAGTGTGTGACAGTGGATATAGAGGAGGCATTAGTACTAGGCACCTCATATAGATCAGCCTTGTCCTGGGGAAAACAAGATAGGAGCTCCCCAAGTGGAATTTCAATGATTTTGGTAGCTACATTTTTAAAGGTTAAAAAAAAATAATGAGGCAAAATTAATTTTAATAGCATATACTTAAACCAATATATCTAAAAATCTATTTTCAATTTGTAATCAATATAAAGTTAATGAGGTATGTTGAACTTTTTCCATGAAAAAGTATTCAAAGCAAATAATAGTCTTACATTTATAGTGTATAGAAACTAGAACCAACTGAAAAGCAATTCTTTAGCATGATAGCAGCTTGTCAAATCTAAGCAATTTAAGGCCTCCTTTTTAAAAAAAATATGTTTTAATATTGATTGATTGATTGATTGATTGATTGATTGATTGAGATAGAGATAGAGAAAGAAAGAGGCAGATACAGAGAGACAATGGGTGTTTCAGGGCCTCCAGCCACTGCAAATGACCTCCAGACACATGTGCCACCTTGTATATCTGGCTTACATGGGAATTGAATCCAGGTCCTTAGGCTTTGCAGACAAGTACCTTAACTGCTAAGCCATCTCCAGTCCTCAAGGCCTTCTTTTTAAAGGGAAATACATATATAGTGAAATGTCTATTATTGACATATAAATTAAATAGTATAAATACCTGAAAAATTTTAATCTATAGATCCTTATCATCATAAACATAGACATATCTAATATATATAATATAATAAATAATAGAAAATACATCAAACAGTTATAAAATCACAATTGTAATAATAATACAAACCAAACAAAATGAAAATTAATATTAATTAAACATAATGGATAAAAATTTGCTAGAACTAAATCATCTCTGAGCAAAATAAAATGGAAATTTTAGGTCTGACCCACTGCATGTCTTCCTTCTCCCAGGGATATGCCAGGAACTCATTTAGCCTTTTCTCAAAAGGAATGTGCCACTTAAGGTCTCTATTCTCTTGTCATTAACAAAAATCAAAGTACCAACACTTACCACCAACATTATTCAATAACAGAGCCAATGTGCTCAAAAATATAAATACAAAGATTGGGGCTGAAATCACTCATGGTTCTACTGATTGAATAGTTTCAAATTGTGTCTACTCAACTACCCTTTTCCAACCTTTATAGGAAGGTTCCATTTGCACTATCCCAAACCTGGTTGCATCCTGTGATCTGTGATGTATCATTGTTCTGAGCTCCCTGTGGATTCAGACCATTCCCAACTCCTCTATTGGATTTGATATTAATGAAAATGCCATCTGCTGTCCTTCACTTCTTCTTTCTCAAAACCCTTCTGTTTCCTCACCTAGGGCTACTGAATTTCATCTGTGTCCATATTGCTAAGTGCTTGTCTCTGTCCCAAGTCCCTATACTTAGCAACTTCGCCATGTTTGCCCTCTCTCCTTTATCCTCACAGTCAGATACCCACGCCATGAATTTCAGGAATGTCCTCTATGCTGAAACAGTCATCCCCTCTACCAGTTCTAATTCAGGTTTTCTTATTCCTTAAAATGTTGTTCTGCCAGGCTCTCTCTACAACAAGCCACATTCCAAGGTATATTGTTTTTTCTGCTGCTGTATCTCCCACCACCAAACCGCCTATAATTTTCTTTATTAATGAATTGATAATCTTGTTCCACTTATAAATGTGAGATCTAAAAGCTATGAAGTCATATTTCTTTCCTAATTTGACTTTGTCTACCATAACAAAGATCTTATCAGGACTAATCCATGATACCTTGAGAAAGTCTCTTGTTCACTGTTCCTCTGCAGCAAAAGCACAGGTACCTCAAGAAATCTCACGTGTAAATGTGTGCCCTGCCTGTGTTCCAGAGGCCAGTGTTGCTGCCTAAACCTTCTTAAAGGAAGCTTCTGCCTCGGACAGCCTGCTCTCAGAAAATGCAAATAGTGACAAAATTAGTAGTAATCCTCATCGCTGGACGCGGGCTTTTTCTGAGGTTAGAATACTTTCCCACATTCACCTCATTTGGGGACATGGATACAACTTCTCTGCTAGAGGCTGGAGTTTCATCTTCAGTGAACATGCCTCATCATACTGAAGATCCAATAATGTTCAGGGTAAATATTAAGTAAGTCAAAACATTTTAATAATTTTAAGAAGCCAATCTTCTTCAACACAACTGAACTTACCTAACATTTCACAAGTGGGCCACTGCGCCATGAATCCTTGGGATCTGTGAAAAGATAGAGGTCAGTGACATAAAAGCCACCCAGTCTCTCCTGAAATATAAAATGGGCAGGGAGATATCCCGGGTAGTATACATTATGATAGGAGACAGGATAGGTATGATTTGATTTCCCTTATCAACCTAATTATATAGAAATCAAGTAGGTCTGTGAGGGATTTCCACCCAGGATTAGTTGTGTAGGAAGCCCTTCTCCCAACCTTCACAGTGGCAGATTATGCATAACAAGGTTCCAGGAGGACACAGCGCTTTTGACTGGCTGTTTGTGCTACTTGCTGGTGAGTACATCTACGTTGTTGCTTCTATCTTTTGTGAACATTGGCACCCAGGCTCTTCAGCTTTCCAAGGTGTAATGAAGAACGGCACTTCCCCTGGAATGCCCCAGGCATTCATTACAGGATATGGATGCCCGTTGCCTAGAATCTCTTGGACTGAACAGGTACTGGGTTCTAAGACTCTCCGGCCTGCAGATAGCCATGTGAGGCTGTAGCCAGCACTGTGTAATCTAAATTGATAAAAGCACTTTGTAATATACTTTCTTGCTACTGGTTCTGTGCCTATAGAGAACTCTAAAACAACAGTAGAGTCATGGGATGTGAGAGCCAGAAAGACCATTTATTTAATTCAGATACTAAATAATCTTGTCATACAGAGGAGAAAATGATTGCCAATTTGAGAACAGTCTCCTTTCACTACTGCTTCCTGACATAAACCCAAATTGTGCCTACTCCAAAGTCATTTGTCTTGAGACCTCAGCTTTCTTTTGTAGGTTTTCTAATCTTTAATTGATCAGATTGAATCTTTAACCAAGTCCCTAGTGTTAAGGAGTTCTCAGAAAGGAAAACTTGGCAATGACCACAGATAAACTTCTGTAAAAGTAATTAACATCTATTTAGTACTTTGCTGCTTTTCATTTGAGAATCAAACTGATCTTTGGAGAGGTCAGACACTTATTACTATCTTATTTTACCTATGAGAACACTGAGGCTGAACACTATGTGGTCAACTGTCATGTTTACATAGAATGTTTACATACATACATGTTTACATGTAGAATCACCATCAACTTGGTTCTTCTGGTGCCTGGCCTAGCATTGGGCTCATATTAATTACTCATCTGCTTGCTGTTTTTCCAATGACCATACTTGTTTGCAAATATCTACCACAAAGAAGACTACAAGTATCAGATTAAACCTCAGGTCTGTGTGTGCTTTCCTGTCAGTCACACTCTCTTCTTCTCTTTTTTTTTTTTCTTTCTCTTCCCTTTTCCATCCCTTCCTTTACTTCCTTCCTTCCTTCTTTTGTAATTTCCTTTTGATTTTAAGACAGTTTGTCATGTACCATATGCTGGCCTCAAATTTGCAATGTAGTCAAGGATAGATCATTCACCTCTGATCCTCCTGTGTTACCTCCCAAATGCTAGTGACAAGAGACAGAAATGGGCTAGGCAGTCAGGGTAACAGAATACCAAAAGTAAGTTTTGTTTTCCTTGACTAAAAGCAGGAAGTGTCACAACAGGAACCTGGATGTTGCATCCTCCAGGAAACATTTCTATATTAAGTTTGCAACCTTCTTGAATGACAGAAACTTTGATCCTTACATAAAATTATGCAAAAAGGTATAAATTCTGGTCATTGTCTATAGTAACCTGTGGACCTGGTGTTCCTCACATAGCCACTCCTCATAAAAAGGAAAGAAAGAAAGAAAGAAAGAAAGAAAGAAAGAAAGAAAGAAAGAAAGAAAGAAAGAAAGAAAGAAAGAAAGAAAAAAAGAAAGAGAAAGAAAGAAAGAAAAAAAGCCTTATCTGAGTCTTAAGGAGGGTTTCTCAACCCTCTCTTGCCTCTCTGGGCAAAAACTCTGCCTCCTTCTCTCATGGGCTGCTCAAATCCTCTAAGACCTCCTTGGGCAAGAGCTCCACCTTGCCTCCTTCTCTTATGTTCTAAGCTTAAGCTCTCCCTCTTCTTTCTAAAGCTTTAAGCTATAGTAAAATCTTTCTGAACCTTGTCTTCTATTCCATGGATTTTATTCTTTGAATTCATAGGACAAAGATCCAGAAACTTCTCAAATTATCCATACATAGGTGTAAAAGGACCTCCGCCCAACACCTGTATCATTAAAATTAGAGGTATGTGTCACCACACCTGGCTTCTGGCCTGTGTTGTTTATTAAGGACTGGTTTCCATTTTGATACATATATAATAACCTCATCACTCTTATTTTAAGCTCACTAAAATTAATTCTCTTCTAAAGTACTGTATTATTTATTTATTTGCAAGCAGAGAGAGGCAGAGAGGAGACAATCAGGGAGAGAGAGAGAGAGAGAGAGAGAGAGAGATTGAGAATGTAGCTCCAGAGCCTCTAGACACTACAAACAAACTCCAGATGCATGGCTTTATGTGGATAGTGGGGAACTGAACCTAGGTCATTTGGCTTTGCTGATAAGTGTCTTAACCACTGAGCTATCTCTCCAGCACACATAATAATCTTCTAAATAAAATATTTTATTCTGTATGAATTATATATTTTTATCATCATTTTTCTTCCTATTCTTCACTGTGTATTGTAGATTACTCAGCAGTTTATGTACGACTCAAAGCTCTCATGATAAGTGTTCTCAGAGCATTTCTTCTGAGGTCAGTCACCACTTCTAGTCAATCTATTAAAAGTAGGAACCTCACACTTTGGAGGCTCCCTCCCTAAAGGCAGATGATTTGGGAGTAAATAAAACTTTGAAATTCTTATCTCAGTGAGGAGACTCACAGATTTTGTTCCCATCATTGTTGCAGATTTTCAGCTTTCTATTTTACAACATAGGGAACAGCTGAAGTAAAACATGTTTTTATTTTCATTTTCAACTTGCATATATTAACAAATGAAAGGCAGATCTAGCTGCAAGAGTAGTTCAAGTATTCCTCCCCTTCCCCCACCTGCATTTTAGGAATTTACAGTAGGGCTACCAGATTTTTTTTTTCCTTAGCAAATCTAGGGACACATATTTGCATATTTGTTTGCATGTATTTGAATTTTAATTTACATAAATTTGCATAGTAAATGCAAATGCTTCAACTGCAAGTATATAAAGTAAAATAAAATTGATTAATTAGTGCAACCTACTATAGTTGTTCCCAATCCCATTAATCTGGTAGTGTTGGAAGACTTGTAGTCAATAGTGGCCTGAAGGTGAGGGAGCCAGCTTCACAGATGTTCCTTAAAGTGGGGCCAACTCCAAAAACTACAAGCAAGATCCGAGTTACAACTCTTTCTGGGAGAACATATACAGTTTTAACTAAACATCACATGAGAGTATATGACTAAGCTATGCATACCATGGTTTCATTGTCTTTTCAGGTAACAGTGAGCAGAGTGAAACTTCTTCCTCCATGGAGAAGGTCCATGGAGGCAGTGACCTCAGAGATGCCATGCAGTCCACCAGGAAGACCCTAGGAGAGGATCTTGCATCCAGGACCAGCCTTGCTGGTCCAGTTTCATGTCTTTCTGACACCATTGCACCAATACCAGCAACTCAGATTGTCCCATCTTCTCTGGTCTCTATTCCTTATCTTCTTTCCCAATATAGCCATTTTCCTATGTTCCTTCCCCTTCCTATTCTCCCTTCCTCACTTCTTTAAGTCAGAACTTGAAGGTCCAGCTTAGCCTGCCTGTTCACTGCCTTAAAAATGAGTGTTGGTACATTTATACAATGGAGTTCTACTCAGCGGTAAAGAAAAATGAAATTAAAATTATGAAATTTGCAGGAAAATAGATGGGTCTGGAAAGGATTATACTTAGTGAGGTAACCCAGGCCCAGAAAGCCAAACATCACATGTTCTCTCTCATATGTAGATCCTAGGTAGAAATGATTGGACTTCTATGTGAGTAGGAATAAAACTGTAGCAGAGGCCTGTAAGCTAGAAAGGGGATATAAAGGGAATAAAGGAAGGGAGTGGGGACTTAAGAGGATGGTATTGTATATGAGTAAGTAGAAGAACAGATTAATAGGGGAGAAAAGGACTAAGTGAGGTCAGGGGAAGAGAATGAGTAAAGGAAATATGGAAGGAGGGCTAATCAAAATCTAAGAGGATATAAATAAGTCATATGGAAACCTATATTTTTGGACAATGGAACACTCAGAACCCATAGGTTTTTACTAGAAAATTTTCAGTGCCGGGGATGGGATACCTTCCAGTGAGTTGTTGGCCGGGGAGGTCACTGATGCCCCCAAAGCATTATAAGCCATTGTCAAGGCTCTTGGTTTCCCAGGAGGAATAGATGGTAAGACCCTATTGCTGAAGACTCCACACACTTGGGCTGCAAGGTTACTGAGAAATCCTGGTTGAGCTGAGCTGAAAAGCTTCTCCATGTGGACCAGCTGACAGAAAGCTGGAAAAAGGTATGCTACATGAAGTACATGGGAGAAAGAGAAATCACCAGTGGAGATACTCAGCAGGGGACACTGCAAGCCTTAAATTTGGCCAGCCAGGCCAAATGAGCCAATGGGTACAATAGTAGCATGTCAGTTATGAGGGAAACCAACTGCTCTCTAATTGGACTGGAGACCCTCTTCATGGGAGGGAATACATCCCTGATACTGAAAACCTACAACAGGGGTAGTCTTGAGCCCTAAGGGTGTAACGTCTGCTGGTGTCTGGCTAAATGTATATACTATGCTCACAAAACTGCCTAGTAAACACTTCTCTTAATGTTCATACCCATATATTAATGCTACTCTCACTTTTGGTTAGAGAAGCTTCTCTTTTCAGATGACAGTGACCTTGGGATGACTCAGAAAGCAATTTGGTGCTGAGAAGAAGTGACAGAGGAGTGCTCAGCACTGAACTGTCTCCATCCTATCTTCCAAGGCTCAGGGTCCATTTGTGGCAGTGGTGGCAGAAAGAATGTAAGAGCGGTTAAGGCGCCTGCCTCCTAAGACTAAGAACACTGGTTCCAATCTCCAGCGTTTCCAATCTCCAGGTGCCAGGTTTAGCCAGATGCAAAGTGACGCAAGGGCACAATGCTGCACTTGACCACAAGGGGGCACACGCATCTGGATTTCGTTTGCAGCAGCTGAGAGGCTGCTGGCATGCCCATCTCTATCTGTCTTCCTCTCCTCTCTCTGTCTCTCTGTCTCTGTTTTTCTCTCCATAAAAAAAAAAAGGGGGTTCCTCCAAACACAAAATGGCCTGGATATCCATGGTCTTGCAGTGCATGATACTACATACACAAGACCATCATAATAAGAGGAAAAGATGATGACATCAAAATAAAAGAGAGACTGAGAGGGGGAGGGGATATGATGGAGAGTGGAGTTTCAAAGGGGAAAGTGGGAGAAGTGAGGGCATAATCATGGGTTATTTTCTACAATTATGGAAAGTGCCCATAAAAACATAAATTAAATTTCTAAAAAGTTTAAATATATGAGTAAAAACAACAAAAATTCTCATTTGTTGATCTGGTTCATTGTAAAACATCTTACAAACACACTGTCATTGAACTTACCCACTTACAATACTCCTTGTTGTAGTAGAAGAGACAAAAAATGAGTTTAACTTTTATGATTTTTATCAAGTTTCAGTATTTTTGGTATATTTTTCCTAAATACACAACTTAGATTTCTTTAAAGGAGTTAATCAATAAATTTTTTGATATGGGTTTAAAGTTTATTTTTTGAGAGAGACACAGAGACAGAGAGAGAGGGAGAAGAAGACAGATAGAGATGGGCTTGCCAGCAGTGTCTCAGCTGCTGCGAACGAAATCCAGATGCATGCACCCCCTTGTGGTCAAGTGTGGCATTGTGCCCTTGATTTACTTTGCATCTGGTTAAACATGGGACCTGGACATTGGAACCGCTGGAGATTGGAACCAGCATTCTTAGGCTTAGGAGGCAGGTGCCTTAACCGCTAAGCCATCTCTCCAGCCCTGGGCTTAAAGTTTTAAAAAGATTTTATATACTGGATGTTTCCTTTATAAGGTTTATGAAGGACCAGATCAACAAATGAGATGTTCAGTTCTATCTGAAATGATTTGACAGTGTTGTACTGAATGGCCAAATGCAGTGTTGTGTGATGTCAACCTCTGAGGTAAACAAGCATTGCCATCTCTGCAGTTAGTGGGAGGTCATCATCCATGCTGGCATGAGAACTTTCAATATTAAAGTTGCTTTCGAGTCTTCACACTCTTAAGTGTCCCATTGCCAATGTTCTATAAGGAAGCACCAAAGACTAATAGGTTTGCCAGGGTCAACTCTGGTGAGATTGTTCTGTAGTCTGTCTGCTATGTCCTGCCTGAGGGAGCAAGCAGTTGTCAGCTTTGCACTCTAACAAAGTTCATGCAACATGTGTAGATCTTGTATTATCAAATATTCCAAAATAGTTGAATATGCAATGTTATTATTTTCTTATGAATTGCATTATTTTATTTATTTTAGTAATATGATTTTTATTTCATTACATATAAACTACTCATAAAGATTCTAAAATAATCAGTAAAAGTAGGAAGCACAAATATGACAAAACCCTTTCTTCTCTAATCCAACCAATAGGTTTCCATCCCTTGAACTTCAGTGGCACCAGCTGTGGGGTTTCAGAATGTTAGATGTGGTATAACATTGCATAATACGTATGTCTATCTCCACACAAAGGAATAAGGTACTGGGTACCTATGTTAAGTCATAGGCTCTCCTATGACTTAACCATAAATTTGGTGCATGTCAGGATCTCACTGTGTGCATTTTAGGGAAATCTTTTTTCGCTAACATAAAAAGTCCAATGTACCACAACAGGAGGCAGAGGGAAGAGGAGCAAAGAGATTGATATGCAAACAATCAATATGGGGTCATTCATGCAGGTCCTATCAGAAGTTTGTGCTGTTGGTTTTTGTTTCTTTAGCAGTTGGTAGAAGAGTCTGAACTGTCCACTAAGGTAAGTGTACTACACAGTCTTGCATTTAGTCTCCGTGGCAGCCTAATGGTCACCACAGTGACCCAGCATATTGCAGATTAGAAAATTGAGATATTAAGTGCTTTATCACAGCTCACTTCTCCACATGATTTGTGAGAATCCAGTTTTCAAGGATGAGGCTAAATAAGACTCACACCTAATAGTTCTGACACTCAACCACTGGGCTAATCTGCTTCTCACTTCAATGCCTCTGGCTTTAGCTTCTTTAAATGAAGGGATATAAAAACTTTGGTGAGGTACAGAGAGGCTAATATGTTTTTAATCAATATACATAAATATATTTTGTTTCTAGTCTCCACTCCCCATCTCCTTCTCCCCTTGTCTCTCTCTTTTTCTCTCTCTCACTTTACATCTACTATTTCCAGAAATCTGGAAAAGTATAACTTAGCATTCAAAAGAATCTTCTACTCTGGCTACTTCAGGTTTGTGGAGACACAAAGCTGGGGTCAGTTTTCTAGGTTTCTTCTGTTACACAGCTTGCTGTCACCCCACTCCACACTGACCATGGAGTGTTTTCTTCTTGGCTCATGGCATTTACTCATGTTGAATTATGAAAGTGCTCCCAATACATTCTTTGCCTTGGAGATGCATAGGGTTCCACACTTTGGAGAAGCTTGGGTTTTACCATTTCAAAAGTAAAGTTTATCTGAAAATTTGCAGGATTACAAGGAAATGGCATGGATTCTGTATGGGCTGATAGGATGCTAGGAGAGCCTATGGCTTTCTTTTGATAATATTAAACTACATGTATGAGTCAAGCAAAGTGGGGAGGGGGTTCCTATATAATCAAACTGCTTCTACAGGGATCTCGCTATAGTGTGCTCCAAGGAAATATGTTTCTTGTTATTGTTTGAGATGAGATTTTTCCATAAAAGAGTATGAACTTTATCTTCCAATAAAGGAATAAATCACTCTGTTGTGCTCAAGAGGTAAATGGGAACAAAGTAGTAAGTTCAGAAATGAGCAATTTGACTTATTCTTACTTTGGTATATGTATCAGTTTGTGAGGAGCTCATGTGTGCAGAATGGCACTGATAGGAAATTCTGTCCTTTTACCTGCCATAATCCTCTCTAGCTAAGAAGAAAAAAAAAAAAAAGTTTGACACCATTCACCTTGCACCAGGAATTCAAATTCATTTTTTTTTTTTTTTTTTTTTTTTTTTTTTTTAATGAAAGTTTACAGACCTGACCACAATTTCCTTTTAGAATGACAGAGTTAGAGAACATTTTAAATAATAATAATAATAAAAAATCACTTCTGTTCACTCCAATGAGCCCATGACTACCTCCATTAGTTCTTTTTAATTGTGTGAATACTAGAAAGCCCCCATTCCACTGAGGGCTCTCATCTATATGGTTACTGGTAACCACTGTATAGTCCTGAAAGCCTCAGTCTGGGGGTGGGGGTGGTGCCTCAGGCTACTTCTGCCTTACAATCTTCCTGCTCCTTCTTCCATAATGTACCCTGAACCATGGCAGGTGTACTAGAAATCTTATTTAGTGTCAAATTCTCTGAACCTTTGGGTTTCTGCTTTGATGAGATTTGAGTGAACACAATGTCTATGGCCAGCTCCCAGGGACTGGGTTTCAGAGTAGCAGTGAGAGCTGTGTTTGTGTTTCTGCTTCCTCTGTAGTGACTCCTGGGCCAAGCAAGGGGCAGGGGAGAGAGAATACAAGAGTAAAACCTTTTAAAGAAACATTTTAAAGACATTAAAAACTTGAAAAAATAAAGGTGAAATTAAGCCACTTTGCCACAAAGAAGACTTTTCTTAAATCAAGTTAGTACATTCTGTGTTCTGAAAAAAAACTTATTACTTATATAGAATAATTATCATTTCAGCCAATTCTTCATTAATTTTACCAAAGATATTCAAATGGCCAGTAAATACATGGATAGATGCTTAACTTATTATTCTTGTGGGAAATGCCCATTAAACCACAAGGAGGTTCCACTTTATGCTTGCTGAAGTAGCTATAGCCCAAATCATAGTGTGAGCATTGGTGAAGATATGGAGAAACAGCATACTCAAAGATGACCATGTCATCATTCTGTTAGTGTGATTTACTGGGGATCTCTTTTCTCAGCAGAAATGTGTCACAGAAGATTCACACGTGATGGTTCGAAGTGGTACTCCAGATCTGTCCATGAACTTATATATTAAAAAAAGTTATTTAAATAATGGGGCCAAATCTCCCTCAGACCTTCTAACCTATACCCAATTCATCTTGTGAAAGAAAAAGAAAACAGAGCCTTACTCATGAAATAAAAGTCAAAAGGTGCTCCACTTTGGTGAGTGTGGTCAGGTTTTATTTTTGTATTTATAAGAATGAAATAAATTATATGGCAATTTGTTGTTACCCTAGGTTCAACATAGATACCCATAAATATTCTGAATAATAAAAGACTTTCAAATATAAGGAAGAATTGTGTAACTAAAGAAGCATGTTACATATTTATAGCTTAATAACATAAATGTAAAACACAGAATAAGGCCTTATATGTAACATGAATTGGTTTAATTTTTTTCTTCCTATATTGGAAGGGGGATAAAACACTGATTGCTTTTAAAATTCTATAAGCTTTTGGTAGGATGTCATTAAAAGTTACCCTTAAGTTAAGTGGATATAGAAAATGATATAAAAAGCACTCTAACCTAATCAAGCCACTTCAGGATTTTGAGTAGATTTTCAGAAATGAAAACATTTTTGACATTTATGAGGAGTGTTTGGCCATTCAACATTTTCTAATGTAGAGAAAAGAAATGAATAGTTTAAAGCTTTTCAGCTAATTGAAATGCACTAGCCCCACAAAGTTGGAATAAAATACAGGTGGCATTCCTATTTTAGAAAAGCTAGCATATGGAAATCCAGGTTTACTAAGTAGAGAAGATGCATTAGAATATGATAATTTTTTCTTAGAAAGGAGACTCTACATAACAAAAAGATTTTCCTCCGGGTACCTGCTAGACGTCAGGCTCTGTTAGTTCACTTAAATGTGACTCAATTTTCATGCCAATTTTTAGGAGTATATTTATTATAGAAAATTGGGAATGCCAACACAATGCTGGGTATCCAGGCAGACATTAATTCTAGGACCTATCTCAGTGCTTACAGCATGCCACAGACATGAGTCAATATTAGATGAGTTAATGAATGAATGAATGAATTTTATATCAGCAGAGATCTCAGTTCAACAAATACCCATTAAAGGACTTTTCGTGCTCCATTGTGACTTGAAATATCATGGGGAGGATATGGAGATAAGGAAAATAACATTCTTTAGAATTTTTAAATAAGTCCTATCTACTTATAATATCTTCTCATTATTGAGTTATCAATTGATAAACTAAAATCTTAGATCCATCTTCAGTTTGTGACTGAGGACAGATCATGGTGTGATAGTTGGTAAAATTTAAGGGAAGTCTATCTTCCTACCACCAGCTGCTACATTTGATGCAGAACCTTCCGTGTTGAGAGCTTTACTCCAGCAACTTCTGTTCATTCTCTTATTAGGAGATTTGTATAGCTGGGCCATTACTGCCAGCCTTTTTTTCTCTTTTACCAACCCTAGGACATATTGAAACAAAACATATCAGAATTTTTCCTTTTCCACTTCACTGTTCAACTCAGTTCTCCAGCCCACTGACCTGAAACCACAGATGTCCGAATCCTGGGTAAGGAAGCCCTTTGCTCACTCACACTCAAGTGAATCAGTTGAGCACATGAAAAAAGTTCTCCAGCTAGAGGCTTTAGCCAGCACATTAACCCCTGATGTGGAGTGTACTTGTTTAGATTTGCTTGGCACCTTTCTGCCCCTTCCCCAGACTTCCTCACTGCTCTGTATCCTCCTTTTCTCACTTGACTCTGGCTCCCTTAGATGGAATCCTTCCATATTTCTGGTTTTCTTCTCTCACTGTCCTCTCTCATAACTGGAGGTACCGTTCACTTCTTACATGGTGATGAGCAGTGGAAGCAAGGTCAGAGAGGGGTTAAAAAACTGAAAGGAAAGTGAATGCAAGCAGTGATAGGCTAAGGAGATCTTCAGTGAGTGCTGGGTCAATGTGCACATTAGGATTTGTGTGTTGCTGATGGGTGCTGCCTTCAGCAGCATGTCACCTATCTAAATGAGAAGAGTAGGTGGAAAGAGGGCAACTGTGATAAACTGGAAGTCATGAGCACACACTTCCCAGAGGAAGTCAGGAGCCTCAGGGTGTTTGTTGGGTGGTGCTGTAGAAGGCTACAAGTTGCTGGGCACAGCTTAGAGGAGGAAAGGATTTATTTCAAGCTTATATGTCCGGGGGCAAGTGCTATCAGTGGCAGGAAAAGCTGCTTTCATTTGTATCCAAACAGAAAGAGACCATCACCAGCCAGCATATGCCAAAGAGAGCAAACACAAACCAGTAGCACCAGCAGGGACTCAGGCATAGTTCAGACCTTTCTGTATACCTTTTGTCTGGAATCAGGTATGCCCCCAACACACCTTAGGGCTGGATCCCAGGATATGCTCCTAGTGACACTTCTCCCAGTCAGGAGGCTGGAGACAAGCATTAATAAAACATCTGGGTCTATGGGTGACATACATTCAAAATATTACAGGTGGTATTGCCTTTTATTGCTAATATCTGGGTGGCTATTTTCAGATCTCCACCATACCACTAAAAATTAGTCTGTTCCTCAAAACTATGCTTTCCATGTTTTTAGCTCCAAGGTTATCTAAAGAAGGAAATAGCCTCAAAGGATCGTGTAGTAGATGCCATGCCCATCAGCTTCCACATGAGGGACCAGGACTGTTTCTTCCCAACGTAATGAGGGAAAAATCAGCATGAAAGACCTCCAAGTCTGCTCCTTCTCTAGCACTCCTCTGTCTTGCTCAATTCCCTTTTGTTTTGCAATTCACACTCTCACAGATTGTTTACTGAGGGTCGACTCTTTAGTCCTAGTCAACTTTTAAAACCTAGGTCAGCTGTTTTTAAATGGCCTTTTTGACTTTATTTCTCTTTGTTCTTTATGCCACTAATGCTAACTTCAGATTAGTCTTGCCATACACACTGTTGTAACTATTATTTCATGCATCTAAATGTTTATTTACCTGTTGTAGCCTGTTCCATGTTACTGGGATGAACATCCAAACAGACCCAGCGTATGGGAGGAAAGGGTTTATTTCAGGGTTATAGATCCAGGAGAAATGCCAACAATGGTGGAAGAAGCTGGACCCCTTTCATAAATCGGAGCTGAGAGCAACCACCATCAGCCAGCAAGCATGAAGCCATAGAGCTCAAATTGCACTCCACCCACCTTGGGGCTAGAATTCAGATCCATATCCAAACACTTTAGGGCTACACTGTAAGATCCACCCCAGTAACATACCTCTTCCCCAGTAGCAGGGATCTGTCTGCTAAGGGCTCAAATAGGAAGTTTAATAAAAAATGACAGAGTCTATGGGCCATACATTCAAACTACCATAGCTTCTTACTAACCTCCTATTGTCTTAATTGAACACAATGTTTGGCAGTATGTTTTTCTTCTGGCATTCTCCCTCCACTCAACATGGTACCAACCTGAGTTGATACCATGGTTACTTCTCACTATGTGTGTTCAGTTTGCTACAAATCTCTTGCTCTAGCGATTGTGAGGCACACTCTTAGTCACTAGTAGTAGTGACCTTCAAACAGAATAGTTCTCTTTTCTCAAACTCCCATATGTATCCAGACTAGATTATATTTAGTCAGTAGACTATATTTCCATCAGGTTAGACTCTTATGTTCCCTTGTTTGTGCCCCCATTCCTTAGGGCCCTCCTCAGTGGGGTTATCATAGTCACTGTGGGGTTATGAATGCACCTCTTGGACTGTGGTGGGGGCTGGCAATGCCTCAGAATACACATTCCCAGTCTGTGCTTGTACATTCCTTCTGCCCCCTCTTCTTAAGCAAGTTATTTACGAGAATAAATGGGCTTTGTTTATCTTCTAAGAACACAAAGTTTATTTTTATTTTTTTGAGGTAGGGTTTCACTCTTGTTCAGGCTGACCTAGAAAGCACTATGTAATTGCAGGGTGGCCTCAAACTCACAGTGATCCTCCTACCTCTGCCTCCCAAGTGCTAGAATTAAAGGCATGTGCCACCATTCTCAGCTGAAATTATTCTTTTAAAAGATTTTTATGAAGAATGACACATCATGTTGCTTCTATCCTAAGGAATAGTTATTATTTGACCAATCCATTTCTTATCATTGAATTCATGGGGTGGCTTTTTCAATGATTTTTGTTCAAGCTATCCAGTCATATATCTATTTCTAGCCAAGCATGGTATTTTCCCACAGAATGATCAAGTATTTTACCAACATTATTGCTATGGTGCAAATGAAGGAGGTTTGAAATAAATGCCTTCAAAAGTAAAATCTGATTTCCATTACACAACAATAGAGAAGTTATTGTGAGTTCATTACAAAACAACAACAAAGTCAACTATACCATGAAAAACATCACTATATGATCCACACTCCTATGTCAAATAGGAAAAAGAAATGGACAAGATGCATTTTAGTGTTTCATTAATCTTTAAATGAATAAGTTCATGAAAGAATAAATGAAATACAACTTTGAAAATTATGTATTGCAAATTTCCTTCACTTCTTAAAATAAATCAGAACTTAGTTTTAGTCCTTTTGTCCCAAATATAATAGACCCAAATCACTATTGACTCTTCTGAACAAGTTGAGTGTCATCTGGGTGTAAGAAACAACTCCTTGGGGAAGCTTTATTTGATCTACAGAAGTTTTATTATTATTACTATTATAAGACAAATTGGAATGCAATTTAATTGGAGACATAACTAGCCAGATGTGCAGAATCAGAAAAAGAAACCGATGTAGAAAGGCTGTATTTATTGAGAAAACACCCTGCAAGCATAAAGTATGATTCAGTTTTGAATTTTAAATGACTGGAAATGAGAAAATTGGAGACGTTAAATCTCTAATGAAGAGTTCATAATGTTCTGTCAGGAACCAGTATCTTAGAGCACTGTTCTGTACTCAGTATGCCTAAAACTACTTTCCTTTCAGGATTCCCCATAGGCTGTGTATCCTCAGGTATACACGGATGATCTTAAATGGTCATTCTGAGCTTCACAAACATATGAATGAATCAAAGTAAAGCAAAATCCCAGTGTCCTTCAACTCATTAGGGCTTTAGACCCTAAAATATGAGAAAAATCACCTTTGTTTCTGCTTCACTTGATTGTGCAAGACACATGGTCAACTTTGGGAAGGCAAAGCACTGTTCATTTTATGTGAACCTAGCCTGTGAAGATGAGAGGGAAAGTTGGTGTTAGCAATGAACTCTAGGTGAAGGCTACCCAGAATTTCTCAAGAAATTTGTATTTGCTAGGCAAAATATGATCCACTTCCATGAATAACATCGCATTTAAAATCCAAAACCATCTCCAAGATAAGCACACAGTGGCCTCACTTTTTCAGATGAGGAAAGTAAATCTTAGAAAACATGTCTCTGACAAATCTGACATAGCTCTTGAGTGCAACATTCAAATTCACATCTAGGTAGATACTTTTGGCTCTAGGATGCTTACTACCTAATGACTGTTAGTGGTATTGTTTGGCTCTGAAAAGTACCCTCAAAGTTCATTTCTTAGTTTATTAATGCAGTGATGGAGCACAGCTGAGTGGACTATTGGGAGGTGATGGCAACTCCAGGAGGTCAGGCTTCATTGGAGGGAGCATGTCCTTGGCAGCTGTATTTTATCTGGCCTCTCCCATGTTTACCCTGCCCCTTCCCTTCTGTAATCTCTCTCTTCTCTCTATCTCTACCTCCCTCCCTCTTCCTCTTCCTCCTTCCAAGATAGTCACTATGATCTGAACAGCTATGGCTGCTTTTATACATCATGATGTAATTGCCCACCATGATGTCCTGCTTCACCAATTCCCAAAGCCATAAGGCCAAATGGCAAAGGAGTGAAATCTATAAAGCTACGTACCAAAATAAACCTTTGTTTCTTGCATTGATTTTGTCATAGCAACAGGAAGCTAACAGAGGATGGGTATATAATTCCTCATTTGAGAGATGGAATCAATTACCTACACTGTCATCTTACAGTGTTGATTTTGAGATTTAATATATATGTGAACATGTACAGAATATATGTCATTCAGAGTCTTCTCCAAAGTGAAGCCCTACTTCCATATTCTCAAATTATTTGACTAGGAAGTATTCAGATAAAATTTGAACTCCCTAGCAATTCCTAAACATGGCTCCATAGTTTCCCATGATGTCTCTAGAATGAGCCTTCAAAGCAATAGGATCAATCTCCAGAAAGGTCACACTGACCCAGTCCACATGATCTCCAACAAATATTCCACAGCAACAATTCCCCTTTTCATAGGATATCCTAATTCTCCACCCTGCCCTTGATAAAGATATTATTTTATTATATTTTACCTCTGAAAATGTCCACATCTTTATAGTCTTGAATACTCTACTTGCTCAATTAGGGTGATGAGGCTATCATTCTTCCCACCCTTACACAATCAGACCAATTTGAGTGATAGTCTAGAATAATTTTACCACCACTTTCAAGGTTTCTTTGGTCATATTTGCAAAGGTATTAAATTATTAAAGAACCTATTTTATATAGACAATTTGAGGGAAGACCAACATGGGAAGCAGATAACTGAACAGACCTAAAATTTGCAAAGACTTGGGGCATCCCTTATGGCAATATTCTACTTGTCCTGACTTCTCAGAAAAGCCATACGCACAGTCTCACCATGGCTCCACTACAACCCTTCTAAGTGTGCTTCTACACATTTATGTGTATACTTTGAATTAAATAAATAGACCAAGTTCACAACCCCTCATGAGATATTATATGATAGCTAAAAAACATTTTGAACACTGATTGCTGAGCAGGGTGG
Organism: Orientallactaga sibirica; assembly: GCA_036365145.1. Classification (NCBI taxonomy): domain Eukaryota; kingdom Metazoa; phylum Chordata; class Mammalia; order Rodentia; family Dipodidae; genus Orientallactaga; species Orientallactaga sibirica. Next base: position 5,229,179 of record JAEOAD010000154.1, read on the forward strand.
TATAATGTTAAAACAAGAAGAGAATTAATAGTACTGTATCTTCCTATGCTCATGTTAATTGATTCAACAGTTAGGAAAAGGCGGGGAGGTGAGAAAATAACCAAGATAAATCAAAGTACTTCTCTTACATTTGAGATGTAAAACTTTTCTTTGCTCCTTTGTGTTGTTTCATTGAACAGAAAATCATACTGTCCTATGGCCCCTATAGAAGCTGCCTGTGGATAGCCAGGCCACAGGCCTGTGTTCACAGTGATAGTGGAGGCATGGAAGAAGGCAAGCCCTATTTTCAGTTTGTGGCTGAGTCTATGCACTGACTCTTCTTTGATATTCCCCTTTCTTCTCTTCTTCCTTGGATCCTCGCAGCATGAAGGGAGCCAAACCCAACTTTTGTCTCTACATGGGGAAAAGCCTCACCTTCTTCCTGATGGAAAGAGCTGCTCTGTGCTCTGAATGATGCATGTTCTGGAGGATATGCCCTTTAAGAGTGAAAATTGTATGTGTTATGACAGACATATGAATGACTACTAACCTATCCGGAGCATCCAGGGTAAACAGAACCCCTTAGGGGCTGGTAGACACTACTGTGACTCTTCCTTCATGAAAAGGGCTGTGCTAAGTCCAGATAATTCTGAGTCCACTGTCCTCACTGAGGTCTACTTAAAGGGAAAGTATGCTTGTCTGTATGCTCAGGGAGATAGGGTGGGAGTGTGCTACAAGAAGGTTTGCTGGTAGCAACTGAAAGGGTCTTGAGGAGGGAGATGGAGGATGAGAAAAGAGCTCTGGGCATTGTTTGCTCATAGTGATGTGAGCATAGAGCCAGGGTCAGAGCTCTTGAGAAACATTATGCACATGCCCAGGGGGAAAAAAAGTGTGGGGGAGATACCATTGTGACTCTGAAACTAACCAAAGAACCAGCTGTTGCTTCAGTCAAATTACTTTGTCCTCTGGCTCACAGTCAACCTTTCAAACTTCCCTCAACTTTGTAGCATTTACTCCCAATATCTCCTTATAAAGAGGAAAATCTGGGTAGCTAGTGAACTCAATTGCTTAGACAAAACAAACTCACCTTGAAGTGTTTGTTTTTTAAATAAGCTGAAAGTCACAGTTCTTATCCCCATTATTTCCACCTTCATTTTTTGCTAGCTTTCACCATCTCTCTTCCTGTCTTCCTGTTCTGTCTTAGCTCCATCTTTTTCTTTTCATCATACTTTTACTTCTCTGCTTTTTTATTCCTACCTCCCTTCTCTTCTTTCCTCCTTCTTTCTTTGTTGTCATTATTTAAAATATAAATTGTATATTTCAGTTTTGGTGTGTGCATGTGTGTGTGTGTGTGTGTGTGTGTGTGTGTAGCTGAGGGATGGGGAGTGTGTCTGTGTGTATGTGTGTGTGTGTGTAGCTGAGGGATGGGAGAGTGTGTCTGTGTGTGTGTGTGTGTGTAGCTGAGGGATGGGGGAGTGTGTGTGTGTATGTGTTTGTATAGCTGAGGGAATGGGGAGTATGTATATGTAGCTGAGGAATGGGGAGTGTGTATGTAGCTGAGGGTATGGTGTGTTTGTGTGTGTAGCTGAGGAATGGGGAGTGTGTATATATAGCTGAGGGAATAGTGTGTGTGTGTGTGTGTGTGTGTGTGTGTGTGTGTGTGTGTGTAGATAAGGAATGGGGAGTGTGTGTGTGTGGCTGAGGGAATGGGGAGTGGTTGTGTAGCTGAGAAGTGGGGAGTGTGTGTGTGTGTGTGTGTGTGTGTGGCTGAGGGAATGGGAGTGGTTGTGTGTCTAGCTGATGGAATGGGGAGGTCGTAGGAAAATTTCTGATATCTGTCCTCACCTTTACATTGTGTGAGACAGGATCTCTCATTGTCCACAGCTGCATATGGCAGGCTTGCTGGCTTGCAAGCTGCTGGTGATTGTCTTGTCTGTAACACCCATCTTGTTAACGGTGTGGTGGGCTTACAAAAGCCCAGGGCAGTGTCTGGCTTTATGTGGATTCTGGGGATGTGAACTCAGGTACTTGTGTAGCAGGTGCTTTATCCACTGAGTCATCTTCCCAGTCTTATAGTTCACTTTTTGACCAGAATTGGATGGGCAATATATGATGTGTAACCCAATTCTCACCTTTCATGACTGCATCTCTAAGTGAATACATGGGATACTATCTAAATTTAAAGAAGCCTGTCCTAGGCTAGACAACAGAGGTAAAAAGTGAATTTGGCTTTTTTTTTCTGTAGAAAATGTTCACAGACATCTGACTAATTGTGTTTATTATAATTACATTTTAATTCTTATTGCTAACTGTTGAGAATGTTCATGTGTATATGTAAGAATTTGCATGCATGAGTGATGTGGCAGAAATGACAAAATGAGACTGAGATCTTTCTGGATCATTCCTGTCTACCTCCAAAAAGGTTAAACCTAAAAGATGAGGAAGCTTTGTGGTAAGTGATTATTATTTTATTACTTTTCCAGTTTCTTCATGTTGCAGTCAGGTTCACATTGCTGGCAGAAATCATCTGACCAAGAACAGCTTGTGGGGGGGCAGGTTATTTTGGCTTATATTCTTGAGGGGAAGCTCCATGATGGCAGGGGAAAATGAGAGCATGAGCAGAGGGTGGATATCGCCTCCTGACAGAAGGTGGACAAAATCAGCAAGAGAGTTGTTTCAAACACTGGCGAGGGGAAACTGGCTATAATACCCACTCCAGGAGGTGTTAATTCCCAAATCTCCATCAGCTAGCATTCAGAACCCCAAAGTTTATGGGGGACACCTGAATCAAACCACCACACTTAGTAACTGTGATACTGTATTAGGAAAGTTTCTGTTGGTTGTTTGTGCAGGAAGAACAAACCCCACACCATTGCTGTACCTGGCTCTCAGGAAAGAAGGAAGTGAACACATTAATCTGGGACACATGTCTTTAATAATGGTTTGAATATTATCAGATCTACAAAGGTGTATGGAATAAAATGGCGCACTAGAAACATACTTCAATGCAAGTGCACAAGGTCTTTTCTCGCTCTATATCCTTTGCATGTATTAGGGACTTGAGATGCATTTGGGAGAATAGATAAACTATCTTTCTGTTCCCATATGTGGCCCTTAACTGTGTTTGACCCCTAAGAGACAACTATGGAATGAAAACATAATTAAAACCAGCACTATTTTGAGAGTACTGTTTGTTAGCACTTTTTTCCTTATTTTCCATATATTTCCTCATACAGTCTTCAAAACTATTTGAGGCAAACCATTTCCCATTTTATAGTTATAATCACTTAGTCATCCAGTAAGTTTTGTGTCTAAAAACATGAGCAGAGAAAGGATGGAGCTGTAACTCTGGAGTGCTCATTTCCTCATCCCCAAACTCTGTCACCACCAATGATGTAAGTCAGAGGCTTTCATATTGGAGAAATATACATTCTCTACTCACCTGGGGGGGGGGATCATAGAACTGTAGATTTCTATGTTAATAATTAATAATTAGTAATTCACATTTAGATTGAGATGGTTTTAAACTAGGGCTGAGTGAGTTTGATTTTGTTTGCAGGGTAATAACTGAAAACATTTTATTAATTCATTGTTAGTGGTAGAAATATGATAGAGAAAAAGCAAAAGGAAACAAAATAAAAAAAGAGGTGGGAAACAGCAAGTATTTAATTTTGTACGTTATAATTCTGATGAAATTAGATGGCCATTATCCTGGGATAAAGACTCAAAACTTCTTCATGCATGATTTAAGTAAGAGCAAATTCTATATGAACAGAATATAAAAGCACACGTTTGTGTACATGTGCTTGTGTGTGTGTCACTATTCAGAAATATTTATTTATGGATTATTTATTTATTTATTTATTTAAAGAGAATTTGGGGCATTCATATTCCCAGTAAACACAAGGGAGGCCTTAATGGTACAGAAAATGTCTGACCAGTTCCTCCCTGGGAAGGAATCTATGACAGAATACACTGTTCCACTTTGAAAGTAAATGACCTTGTCTTTATCTAGAAACATATTCTGTCAGCCTGGATGACTCAAAAGCACCAAAGTCTGACCTGTGCCTTCCATTCTTGTCTCTTTTCTGTGTAATGGTCTTTGAGCTTGCCTTAGAAAGTCTCTCTCTTTAATTAAAACTGTCTCACAGTCAGACACTTCAAAAGAGTGCAGTTTGGCTGCTTTTCCTGTGTGCCCAGAGCTCCCTGGTATGCCATCAACCTCCAAAGACAGACAACCTGCCAATTTACCTGGCTCAGGGCAGCCAGGGGCACAGGATGTCAAGGGAGAGAAGACTCCTCTGTCCTTTCCCACATCAGTGTTTCTTTACAATTAAAGGAGAAGATAGAAGCACTTTGCCAGGGTATGATGGGCAGAAAGAAGATCAAGTTTAGGTATGACCTGCTGTATTCAGAAGACCTTTTATCCCATTCCAAGAGGGGGCTCTACCACAGGGTCTGGCTAATTGTAAGTAGGTGATTATTCCTTTTGGAATAACCTCACACATTTTCAGATCTCTTGCCTGTTAATAGTTCTGCCATAGGACAATGAGGTTCCCACTGTTAGTTTCCTTGTGGGGAATATTGAGATGTGAAAGGAAAATGAGTCTTTTATGCACTGCTATATTTCTTAACTGAATTCTGATTACGAAAGATAGGTGATGATGATGATAGATAGATGATAGATAAATAGATGGATGGATGATAGATAGAGCTATAGATAGATCTGTTGTTGTTATTGTTGTTGTTGTTGTTTTTCAAGGTAGGATCTCACACAAGACCAGGCTGACCTGGACTATGTAGTCTGAGGCTGGCCTTAAGCTCCTCTTACCTCTGCCTCCCAAGTATAAAAGTGCACCACTATATACAGGTTTATAAATGAAGGTTTTTTTTTTTCTTTTTGGTCATAGATATTTTTTAATGTGAAATGACAGAAACAATAATCGATTTAAATGGTCACTTAGAGTAACTCATATATACAAATATTCTATTTTGCCAGCTGTGTTTCTCATCTTCTGAATTCTCTTTACCTAATTTAGTATCCATTTTTCCATCCAATCTCAATCCTTAGTGTCAAAAATAAATTTTTATTTTGGCATAATGTTAAACTTACAGAAAAGTCTTACAAGGTACCACATGGAATGTCTGTATATCTTTATTCAAATATATGTTTCCTTTGCATACTGATTCTTTACTTTAAAAAAAAATGGGGGCTGGAGAAATGGCTTAGCAGTTAAGGCATTTGCCTGCGAAGCCAAAGGATCCCGGTTCGATTCTCCAAGACCCACGTAAGCCAGATGCACAAGGGGCACATGGTTCTGGAGTTCGTTTGCAGTGGTTAGAGGCCCTGACGTGCCCATTCTCTCTCTCTGTCTCTCTCTCTGTCTCTCTCTCTCTCTCTCTGCTTGCAAATAAATTTTAAAAAAATTTTTAAAAATTGGGGTGTGTTTATGATATGAGTGCATGTGTGTAAATGTCGGTGTACACATGCTATGGTACACATGTCTAGGTCAGAGGACAATTTTTTAAAATATTTCTCTTTTATTTTTATTTATTTATTTGTAAGCAGAGAGAGAAAAACAGATACAGAAATAATGGGCACACCAGGGCCTGTAGCCACTGGAAACGAACTCCAAACACATGTTCGCCTTATGAATCTGGCTTATATGGGTCCTGGGGAATTGAACCTGGGTATTTTGGCTTCATGCAAATGCCTTAACTGCTAAGCAATCTCTCCAGCCCCCAGAGGACAATTTTAAATGTTGGTCTCATCTTCCAAATGGATTGAAGAAGGGTCTCTTGTCATTCACCATTCTATTCACCTTGCTGCTTGGTCTGCAATCTTCCAGATGATTCTACCGTTTCCTCTTCCCTTCTGGACATTATGTGTAGAAGTTTGAATCAGATGTCCCCTTAAATTTCATGTGTTTAAATGCTTGGTCCCTAGCTGATGGTAGTTTTGGAGGTGGAGTCTTATTGGAGGAGGTGTGCAGAACTCAGCTAAATGTCCCACTGTTGGTTTTCACCTGCTATGGCAAGGAAGTGATGTCTAGCCTCTGCTTGTGCCATGCTTTCCTCTTGAAACTCTAAGTCAAAATACAAACTTTCCACCCATCAAGTACCTTTGGATGGGCGCTTAATCCCAGCATCAAGAATGTAACTACAATAGCTTGCCTGCCACCGTGCCTGGCTTTTACATGGAGTCAAATGATCTGAACTCCTGTACTAATGCTTGAAAGCAAGGAGTTGGGCTGGGGAGATGGCACAGCAGCTAAGGTGCTTGCCTACAAAGCTAATGGACTGGGTTCTGTTCCCCTAACACCCATGTAAAGCTGGATGCACAAAGCCGTACATACATCTGGAGTTAATTTGCAGCAGTTAATGACTCCAGAGCACCCATTCTCATTCTCTATTTTTCTCTCTCTCTCTTTCTCTGCAAATAAATATTCAACCATGTTTATAGTTGCTCAATTCATAATAGCAAAGAGCTGGAATCAACCCAGGTGTCCATCACTAGATGAATGGATAACCAAGATGTGGTATATCTATACTATGGAATTCTACATAGCAGAAAGGAAAGATGAAATAAGGAAATTTGAAAAAAAATGGTCAAACATGGAACAGATCATCCTCAGTGAGCTCACCCAATCACAAAAAGATAATTGTCGCATGGTCTCGTTTATCTGTGTCTCCTAACCTGAATTCACCTGAGATGCTGCCAAACCTAATAAGCACTCTGAGGACCAGACAATAGGGAGGGTGGGATGGAGGGAAGGTAGGGGTGGGAGGGAATGAGAAGGTGGGAGGGAGGACAAGGGTGGGGGGATACAAATAGGGACCTAAAAGGAAATGATACTATAAAACCCTTTATTCAGAACAACAGGCTAAAACATTGATCCATCAGTAGGCCCACAGAGGGAACACCTGAACCACAGGAAACTGGAGAGAACATCATGAAGACCAACCTTAATCTTTTCCTGCTTCTCTCTCTCTATTTCTTCTCTCTCTCTCCCTCTCTCTCTCTCTCTCTCTCTCCCTCCCTCTCCTCTCTATACTCACTTTCTCTTTTATATTATCTGTCTTTTTCTTTCCTCACCTTCCTAGGCGCTGACTTATAACTCCAAGTCCCAGCACAGGGTTAACTTCCACAATGAGCTGTTGATTCGAGACACCTACAAGGTTTCCCAAAAAAGACAGATTTCTGTCAGAGTTTAATGGTAAGACCCTACTGTCAAAGACAGCATACATGTGTGAGACCAAACATGAAGAGACCTGGCCAGAATCTGTAAGAGGGTCAGTCCCCAGACAGCTAGTCTAGTGTCAGAGGGTGCTACACGAGCAACTGGGGGATAATGGCTGGCATCTGTCCAAAGAACTTCCAGTCTAATATACCCAGCAGGAAACAACCTGGCATAATGCTCAAACAAGTGCAGTAGTGACACACAGCCATGGTGGGTAACCAAGTGCTCTTGATTTGGCTAATAGATCCACTCAGTGGAATGGAACTCATTGCTGGAACTGGGAAATAAGTCAAAGCCATGTACAAAAAATGAGCTCAGTCTCCAAGATCAAGATACCACCAAATGTGGGCTAGAAGAGAGCCTACACATATAAAATTCCCCCCAAAATATCTATGGCCATCCCATCTTTCTAGTATTAACTTCTCTCTCCGTTGGAGAATTTGCTTATCATTTTCAGATGGACAACGAACCTGAAGGGAGGATCAGCCAATCACACCTCACCAGGGCCCAGCTGAAACCATAAAGTAATGTGGGGGAAGGGCAAAAATACAGCGTTCATGGCGATCACGACACCAGAAAAAGGCTGAAGGAGATAAACACAGAGAACATCCAACTCCAACTAAGCCAGATATCCAGAGACACAGAGGCTCCCAAAACCTCATCACTGAAGTAGAACTAAAATGACCCCAATGTGCTCAGGGAAATTTGCAGAAGAGGGGGCAGAAAGAATGTTAGAGCCACAAGTTGGGGCATTATGCACAGAAACTTGGCCTATCCCTCATAACACTTGACTACCACCACAATGCATGGCCTACATCCCCCATTGATGAAGGTCCCTTTGGAAGAGGGAGGACAGGGAGGAGGATAATGGAGTCAATACTATGAATGTAAAATCAAAATAATATAAATAAAAATAAATTATTTTTTAAAAAAAGGAAAGACAAGGAGTTTATCCACTGACCCATCTGCCCAGCCCCTATCCTTTACTATAGTCTTAGATATGGTTGTGGTCAACTTATTCAAAAACACTTTTGTTTCATTTTGAAATATTTCTTCTGTGTTTTGTGTACTTCATTATGTTCTCATCCAATATGTTAAAGTTTTCAAGTTTTTCCTTCTTTTGCTTTTACTGATTTTTTTTTTCTGAATAGCTCTGATTAAAATATATTGGCATTTGTACTAAGAGAACCAAATATGATTTTGATGTGCTCATGAATACTGGAGTGACTTTGATCCTTGCCCCTGTCATGCACAGCAGAAATAGCTAAAATATGTCTATCTCACACACAGGTACACAATTCATTTTTATATGCTATTTGTCTCTTTCTAAACATATACTTATAAAAACATAAATTCATACCAATATTTCTAATCCTACTCAGTTCCACAAAGTATATTATTATATATAGTAGAACCCATCTTCCAATGCTTCATGGTGTTTATTTGTTAATATTAGAATATAGAATGAGTTTAAATTAAAAGTAAGTCCTACTTTAAAAAATCAGTATATCAACTAGAGATAAATATCTATTTCTATTATACTTTTAGATATAATCTAAAAACAGAGTAAAATATGGAACATAAGATACAATTAAATACTAAGATGAAGGAATGGGCCACAGTCATAACCCCACATGCTTTTTAAATGTCACTCCTTTATCTGTCATCTTTCCTGAAGTAGTCTACTAGTTTACTTCTGGAATACTTAATATGTTCTGGACATATACTCGTGTCATATGTGAATAAAGGTAATTTTGCTCTTATCCTTCTAATCTAGGTACCCTCCTATTCATTTTATTTTTATTATTTAATTACCAAGACTAGAACTTCCTCAGGTATCTCCACTGATTGATGTTAACCAGCAATATCCCTTGTGACTGAACTAATTTATTGTGAGATTTCAATGGTGCCTCTTCTCAAATGAAATGTTTCTAGAAATGTCTTTCCCAACCAGCCCTGGGTCAGCTTTATTAGATTCACCCCTAGCTTTTTTTCTTTTTCTTATGATTGAAAGACAAATTGACTTTACTATCCATGTACATAGCTTGTCTCTACCCACTTAAATGTAAGCCTTATTAGTGTAAGAATTTTTTTATTTAATGTTTTTCCACATGGATGCTAAAATATGATATCAAGCTGGAACCCTAAAGATCCTGTTGAATGAAAAAAGAATGGGTTCCTTGCTATTGTTCTCCTGCTCAGCTCTGAAGAGGTGCAAAATACTCACAAGTAAGCCATGCATAAATAAATGATACTTGTTCAAAAATATAAGTGACCTTTTACATTTCAGAAAAGTGTAAAGCCCAGTGTGAAAGTTAATCTCTTTAATTGATTGGAATGAGAAGTACCATCAAAACAATTCTTAGACTGGAGAAATAGTTTGTTGATTAAGGCACTTGCCTGTGAAGCCTAAGGTCACATGTTTGACTTTCCAGATCCCATGTAAGCCAGACACATAAAGGTGAAGCAAGCACAAGGTCACACATGTCCACCAGGTGGCACAAGCATCTGGAGTTCAATTTCAGTGGCTGAGACCCTGGCATGCCAATTCTTTCTCTCTCCCTCTCTGTCTTTCTCTCTCTCTTTTTTTAAAAAAAATTCTCAATCATGTCTGTCAGTATTTTCTATATTTGAGGGTAGGAAAGGCCCATCCTAAATGGTAGGCAGTACCATTTCATGGGCTGAGGTCCCAGAATGGATAAAAAAAGAGAAAGATAGCTCAGCACTAGCATTCATCATTGCTCTCTGCTTCCTGGTTGTGGATAGAATGCAACCATCTCTTCTTCTTGATCCTGACACCATGCCTTCCCTGACACAATAGACTAGAACATCAAATTGTAAGCCAAATTACATCCTTCCTTAAGTTGTTTCAACCAGGTATTTGGTCACAGTAAGGAGATTTTACTGAGTAAATATATCTGAGAATGTTAGTATATTTACATATGATTTAAAAAAATTGAACCCATATACTCAGCAATGGAGTTACACATGTTTCAATGTCTTAACATGAGTTATTTTATGGGTGCATGTGTCTATGACAATTTCTTAGTCATCTTCTGAATCCTCCACGATGTATCTATAACACATGTTTGATGATCTCTCATGGCATATGCCTTATTTGACTGTTTTGATATATTCTGGTGTGCCCCAATAGAGACCATGGTTTATTCATCTTGACATATCTACAGTACCTAGAAGAAAAGTGTTATTAAAGCTGATAGTTCCTTTCAAGTTTGTGGAATTCCTCTGAAGTTAACTGCCCTTTAATTATGGGTGCCTCGGTCAGTACATTAGAAGATACAGGTCTTAAGATGGCCTTTAAGGGATGTATCATTACTAGACTGATGGATAGTAAATGAGAGCCATCCTTGGTAGGCAATAAGAATTCTGGAACTCAGGTACAGAAAGGGTATGGAAGTTTCAAGGAAGGAACAGGGATGCATGAACCTAAGAAATGTGAAGAGATTATCTTGCTATTCCAGTTTCTTGGGAAGATGGATTTTAAAAATGAATAAATTTATTCCTTCCTAGCATCTGAGTCCACATGGTTGGGTTTGGATTCCATTCTTTATGGAGCATAAACTTCCTTTGACTAGAAGCACCTCATTATGTTGGGAAGTTGATAAAGTTGTCCTGCAGCTGCACCAGGTAACCTTGGAGAAGATACAGAGGCAAAGCACCCAGCTGCCATATAATTGAAAGGGAGGGAGGTGAATCAGACATTGTGCATCCTAAGGAATCACACAGAGTGTAAGCAGTTCACTGATCTGTATCAACACATTAATGATTTATGTAGCTTTTAATTTACAACACAGACATATCTAAAATAATCAGGTAGAAGTAGGCATTAAAAATTCACTGCATGGGTCATAAAATGATCAGTTCTTCAAGTGACTTCAGATTTGTATTTCATTAAGGAATAATTTTAATTTACTTTTAAACAGTTTATATACAGAGATTTAAGAACTCTAGCAAGATGATTACACATACTCCAGCTTTTATGTATCCAATATATTTGAGACACTTGTCTCTCCATTTTTTTCTCCTTGCAAGCAGTATTAATTTGTTTGAGAGCACACATCCAAAAATATGGCCCATAATTTAATAAAAACAACTTTAACATACACAAAATTCTTGCCATTTCCTTCGTTATTATTTGTAAAATGTGTTCTTTATGAAGGTTATGGACTGGGGGTGTGTTTTCCCCTCTAATGGTGAAATAAAATTATCCAGGCATCTCCTGGTCACTTTACCTAAATATGCAAACTGGTGTGTTACAATAATCATTACCTACCAGGTTATTATTTAAAAAAATCAGAAACCGGTTTCCCAAACTTGATCATCTATAGGTTAAAAACTGGCCCCAGTGGTTAAGTGACTTGCTTAAAGCTTCCCAGATAGATGGAATCCAAGTACGCCAACTTCTTCACCTAATGTATGCATCCTCATATCTTAAGTCGCATTAGCTCATCCTAGCTCTTGGAACTATTTACACTGTTTAGAAAGCCAAGTTGCTGGTTCAGTGCAAATGTTTATTTTCTGCCTGTTTCCTGATCAAATACTGCAGCAATCTGTAAAAACATAACCAGGCTAGGGGCAGTTTAACTGGAAATTAATCTTATCTAGGCTATTAAGCACCTAGTTCCTCCAGTTTCTGCACTTCTCTCACAATAAACATTTTTGAGATACTGCTCCCCACTCTAAAAATTAACATGATTACAGAAAAAAAAGTACAGCTATTATCGAACATTTTTGAAAGACAGAATAGCTCATGTCAGTAGAATCTCTGTATTGGGACTTTCTCTCTCTCTCTCTCTCTCTCTCTCTCTCTCCACTTCCGTACTTTCCCCCAGATCCACTTAGCTCTTGCCTTCAATGGACACCTGTCATGTGGAATTTTATTGAGGCCCTTCTGAAGCTCATGATAAATCATGGTGCAGGCATTGACATTGTCAACTTGTCTATAACCTTCTCAAAGTCAAAGAATGTTGGCACATTCATGCTCTTGCCCAGATGAGGACTTTCTCTGTGTCTCTAAAGAAGATGATCAGCCTTATACCTTGCCTGCTGAACAAAGTTTCTATTTTTGACACAAGTTATAAATGCCAAGTTAAATGATCCAGTGAACATTCACTTAAAATATGTAACTTGTGATACCTAAGTTATCCATGCCAGGCTAAGCCTCTTTGTCTTTGTCAACTCCCCATATTACTTCCAAAATCTGCTACTGCAGACCCCATTTTGTCCTTAAAAATAAGGATAGTCATTTAAACACTGAGTTATATGTTAACACGTTTCAGCAATGTGCCAAATATCCTAAAACCAGACTTGAAAGTCTCACAGCAGTTATTGCTATCTCTCCACTGTTGCCATCTGGAGCTCACACTGACGTCAGTGATCATTCTGCAGAGTTCCAGGCCTCTATGCTAGTGAAAAAAGATGCTAAAACTTTCGCCTGAGCTTTTAAAATCAATCTTTTATCTCAACTCTGGCCCTCTTTCTCTCATGTTTCTGTCATCTAGAGATTTCTGCTTGCAAGTCCAAACTCTACTTAATTTCTATGACCTTCTGCATTCTGTAAACCACCTACATGGTTCAAACTCAGCCCTTACAAGCTAATTAGCAGCTCTCTCTAAGCAAAAATTAGACTTTCTTAATTTGGTCAAGCCACTTGTTCAAACCTATCCTCATTATAATGTCTTTGAACATAACTTTGAATGAAAGTTCCCAGATGAATGTATGCCTCCTGCCATTCATTCAGATGTCGTCAATATTCCAGTCTCTGTCCTCTCAATGTAGCATTGTACCCTCAGATCCATGAAGATAAGGACCATATTTCCCTTTCCCTGTGCAGGAGTCCCTAAAACATTGTCATTGGTGCTTTAAAAGGCTCAGTAGTATATATTTTAATATGAGAATAACATTGAGTTAGTTGGTTCTATTCTTATTCACCTTCATCAAGCAGGGGCCTCTGCTGTCTTGTCTTTCCTGTATCTGCATATATGCATGCCATGCAAAACAACACATGCTTGTATCAAGTGTCCGCTTGCAACTTGTAATCTCGTCTTTCTAGCCTAAGAATAGACAAAACATATGCCTGTTCCTATGATATGTGTTTCCGTTCTATTATCTTTCTAATAAAGAAATTGATCATGAGAAAGACAGCAAATATTGGGCCCAATCAGGACTTGCCTTGGCAGTGTTCTATGTTGGAAGAGCTCCAGTGGTTTTTCTGCTGCCTCTGATAGTGGAATGTACTAGGTATGTGCTAAAAGGAAGATGGAGGTTTCTATTAAGACACTTGAATGGGTCCATAAAAGGGAAGCAGGCAGGTATTGTTAGTTTGAATTCTAAGCTGGAGTACAGATTTGTATTCTAATCAGTACAATTCATTGGGGATGAGTTCAATCCATATGGAAAATCTGAAACCCAAGGCTCAGAGAACAAGTGCCAAAAAGCAAAAATGCATTCAGCAAACAGGCTCTGAGTTGAGGCATCTGCATGAAGGGCACATGTTGCCCAGTCTTATCTCGGGAGCATTACTCATTCCCTTTTCCAGTTGCATTTTTCCATGGCATTATTGTTCATTATTGTAACCAAAACCTCTCAATGAATGGTTGCATTAGGAGAAACTGGGAGAAATATGTTTAAGGGAGAAGCATTTTAAAAGAATAGTTATGAATATGACATTCTAGCAGGGTGTACCAGTCAAGACAGTGAGGAAGAAGACAGATGCTCTAGATTGGAAGACATGACAGAGCTCAGGACAGTAAACAGTGAATTTACATTTTTGCATTGCTTTTAAAATTTTCTTATATGATTGTGGGTTTCCCCCAGATTTAATTAATTAATTTAACAACTTGATAAATTTTCACTCTTTTGGACCTTATTTACCTGCTATACCTATTCTGTTAGAGTCCTTTATGATAAATGTGTGTATTAAATACTTATTTTGAGAATGGCTTCAATGTATAGTAAGACTCTATCTATCTTTCTGCCTTTTCATGTTCAAACTAATGATGAATGGCTGCTATCATTTTAGTCTCTACATTTTTGAAAAGTCATTGCGGCCTTTGAGAGGTTTAGTAAAAAGTCATTTGAAAGACCAAGACATTAAAACTTAAACATCCATGAAAAATCAGACAAGTGATTCTCTACCTCAATTGCATATTAAAATCACTGGGGAGCTTAAAAAGTACCAATACCAACTTCCCACCCAGGAGTCATTTAATCAGAACCCGGATGACTCCAATACTGTGGAGCCAGGGATGGAAATAACTATTTTCTAGAATCTTGGTCACTGATCAGCCAGTGGAGAAGCACTTGTCAATTACTCAGTTAATGTCTGATAGTGAACTGGAAATTAATAAAGATATGTATCTTTCTATTAGTAAATATACATAATACTTGTTTAAATCTGCACCTCAAAGTTATATGATTATAGTACAAGCTAAGACTGTATATGAGTGTGTGCATGTACACACTTGTACTCCAAAGTCTCCTATGAGATAAGCACACTCATTTTTATAGAACAGGTAGGTAAATGAATAAAATTCAGAGTTTAGGTAATTTCTTTCTGCATCCAATGGCTGCCAAGAGGCATAAGTGGGAGTCAATGGAAGTTTAACAAATTCCTAAGAGATTTAACAATATGTTATTTTGCCCTGTTATTATTACAATTGAGGTTATAGGGATGATCACTTTTAGATGTATAGGAAGAATTTGTATACTATAATTTGTCCATGTAACTTAAAGTGATACAGAAGAGACCATTAATGGGAAGCAGGATAGAGGTGAACCCAATGAGATGGAAAACTCAGGTAGACATGCTTGACCCTTGACTCCGTACATGAAAGAACCCAGAATATTCAACTACGTGAAAAAAGGAAAACAAATGAAGAAAAAGAAAACAACTTTCTCTATAGAGAGGCAACACATGGAACTATTGCTATAATATGGACAAGTGAGGCTTTAAAACCCTGGTTTTGGTAGAATTTTTATAATCACCAAAGTGTTTTAAGTGACGAAATACAGAGACACATGTATCTCTAGGTAGTAAGTGAGGAGGCTTCCATGCACTCTGGAAGATACCAGCCTCTCTGTATGTTTGAAGAGACTATATGGATTTCCCCATTTTGCCTTAGACAAGAATAAGGACTACAGTGGGTCCACCTAGTCCATGTCTTAGAAGATCATAGACAGGTAGGGAGGTGGTCATTGGCGAGGCTCATCAAGACTGTTCTGTTATCCTCTTAGACTATCTCACTGCTCCATCATTCTTCTGCTTTCCCCATGTGGAAACACACTGAGAGGTGAGGCTGTTTGACTGGCCATACCAGCAACTGCAGTTTCTAGAGTTCTCCTTCTGCAGCTACAGAGCCAGTTGAGCCTGAATCACATACCTCCAGCAAGAGCCAAAGAAGACAGATGCCATCTGAGAAGGCGTCTGTGACTCCTTCCACTCCCTGACACCAGAGCACGACAGGGTGCATGTGCATGCAGTGGTGGTTTGCTTTTCCATTCGCAAACTCACAGCTCTCTTCCAAGAATAGCCTATGGTGAGACCTTCCCCTGGGGACTGAGATTCTCTGTGTGTGCTTGCAGCAGCTTCTTCCAAACCCAGCCTCCTGTTCTGACTTTCTTTAAGAAACGCCCTTGGGAAAAATCTCACTTAGAGGGACATGTGAGAACAGCAAGTGGCAATGACTTCTTCATCTCAGAACACAGCTAACCTCAGCCTCGCCTAAACTCAGAGTGTGAGCTACAGGAAATTGATCAGACGGATTCTGGTTGGCAGAGACACAGACTTCCTACATACAGAAGTTAAAATGATGCTGTTTTTGCACAGGCACATGGGACCCCACCGTCAACAGTGTTGAATATTTTAAGAAGTGAGTGGACTGGTACTAGCTGATGAAGACAGAGGTTCTGCCAATTTTCTTACTTAGACACAAATAAAGCAGTCTTTGCAGAGTAGCTTAAAGTGGTGGTAAGGTGCTGGAATGATATTCAAAAGAATCTAGCATGGTAGCCCACAGCTGTAAAGCCATGTCCTCAGAACATGACAGACAGCCAGCATTTTCTTTACTAGAACAGCTGTGAATATTCACTAGAAATTCTCAAGATTGGACCTTTTGACCCTCTCATAGAAGAACTGGATGAGGCAAGTCATGAGACCGTCACCTGAGATTTCAGTGCCTTCCTGTCAGGAAAAGGTATTTCTGCCCCAGCTGCATACAGTTTCAAGAGGCACTAGAATAGACAGAAGGTGGAAGGTTAAATGAAGGGGGTGGGAACATTCTATGAATGCAACTATGAGGAAGCCATACTTCATTCTAGAATGAGACTTTTCAGTGATGTGTCTGCTTTTGGGTCACCCATTCTCCTTTAACTAATGGATCACCATGTTCATAAAAAAAAAAACAAAAACAAAAACCCTATCAACTTATTGGTTCACTATGTGGGATTTGTTCAAATCATTATTGTGGTCTGTTCTCCATGCCTTATATTTTTTAATTTTTATTGACAACTTCTTTAATTATAGACAATACCGCATGGTACTTCCCTCCTTCCCCCCACATTGCCCTTTGAAACTTCACTCTCTATCATATCCCTTCCCCCTCTCAGTCTCTCTTTTCAGTTTGATGTCATGAAGTTTTCCTCCAATTATGATGGTCTTGTGTAGGTAGTGTCAGGCACTGTGAGGTCATGGATATCCAGGCCATTTTGTGTCTGGAGGAGCACGTTGTAAGGAGTCCTATTCTTCCTTTGGCTCTTACATTCTTTCCACCCCCTCTTCCACAATGGACCCTGAGCCTTGGAAGGTGCATTTGAGATGTTTTAGTGCTGAATGCTCCTCTGTCCCTTCTTCTCAGCACCATGGTGCCTTCTGAGTCATCCCAAGATCTCCACCATCTGGAAAACTTCTCTAATCAAAAGTGAGAGTAACATTAATATATGGGTGTAGACATTAAGAGAAGTGCTTACTGGGCAGTTTGGTGAGCATAGTATATACATTTAGTGTGACACAAGCAGGCGATACACCCCTAGGGCTCATGACTACCCTGTTGTAGATTTTCAGTATCAGGGATGTATTCACTCCCATGGAGTGGGCCTCCAGTCCAATTAGAAAGCAGTTGGGTTCCCCCATAACAGACATGCCACTATTGCACCCATTGGCTTATTTGACCTGGCTGACCATGCCCTATCTTTGGGGAGAGTATATTTGCTCACGTCTCCCCAGGGGAAGTTCATACAACAGACCTGTAATCCTAGGTCTTATAAGGCTGAGGGAGTGGTATTGTGAGTTTAGAGTAAACCTGAGTTACATAGGGAGGCCCTGTGGGGCCAGGCGTGGTGCTGAACAATTTTAGTTTCAGCACTTGGGAGACAGAGGATGAGGATTGCTGTAATTTTGAGGCCAGCCTGATACTACATAGTGAATTCCAGGTCAGCCTAAGCTAGAGCCAAACCCTACCTCAAAAAGCCAAAAAAAAAAAAAAAAAAAAAAAAAGAGAAGAAAAGGTATACTTGGGATTGCTTTGTGACTTGTTTGTTTGTCAGTTATCTATTTTGCCACCTGTTATTTCTTCATAAAGCACTGAATTATCGAAATTATAGAACTGATAGTAATGTAAAGATTCATATAATTGGCCACTTTGATTATGCACATTTTCTATGACTTATTTACAAGGTCTCATATAAAAACAATAGGCATGGTTTCCATGATCAGTGAATGAAAAGGTTCTATGCAAGCAACATAAGATGAATTGCTTAATGTCACGAGAAAGGTTCATTGTAGGAGCAGAATTTGAGTCCAACCCTCTACTTCCTGTTCTGAGACATTCTTCACACCAATTGTCACAACTAAAATAGTCATTCGCTGGGTGTGGTGGTATAGCCAGGTATGGTGGTGCACACCTTTATTCCCAGCACTCAGGAGGCAGATATAGGAGGATTGCTGTGAGTTTGAGGCCAGCCTGGCACTACAGAGTGAGTTCAAGGCCAGCCTGGCAGTACAGAGTGAGTTCCAAATCAGCCTGGGCTAGAGTAACACCCCACCTCAACCCCCACCCCAAAAGATAAACAGTCCTCCATTACCCAATGGTTGTGCCTATGACAGCTGGATCTTCCTTTACTGGCCACCAGCAATATCCTATAAGACAGTGGGTAGGGTGATATGCCGTAGAGGGGATAATGGTGCCTATGTCCAAATTAGCTTTAAAATCCTGATTAGAATTCAGATCTGATTTCAATGAATTTGGCTTAGGAAGTTGGAAAAAAACAAAGCTATTTAGAGAAGTGGTTAAAGTCTCAAGTTTTGTGGTCAAGCTGCATTTTGTTGAATCCCAAGTCTGGCATTTGGTAGCTGTAAAACCGTGAAAAAGTTGGTTGGACTTCATCACTTTTGTCCTGCAGAAACAGGGTTAGTAATGATGCCTACACCCTAGGAAAGTGATACTTTAAAAAAAAAGGTCTTGCAGACTGTATATACACTATCTACATATCTAATAAAAATAAGTAAATAAATAAGTAAATAGATAGATTTAAAAAAAGGTTAGCAATGAATATTTTCTCATCTCCACTTTCCCTCATCCTATCCATTGCCCTTCCCAAGACCCTGGGATACTTCACAGGTGGCATTTGGCCATGTCACCACAATGTAAAATACCTGTGTGATGTTAGACTCTTAAGTCTCTAGCCACTGCAAACGAACTCCAGACATATTCACTACTTTGTGAACGTGGCCTTACCTGGGTACTGGAGAATTGAACTGTGGTAATCAGTCTTTGCAAACAAGTGCTTTTAACTACTGAGCAATCTCTCGGGCCACGGCCACTCTTCTCTTAAATATAAACCTTGAAGCTCCGAAACATGAAGTTCACAATGAAGTACAGATTTTTTTTTTTTTGGCGGGGGGCATCTTGCCACTGTGATCAGGAAACTTCTGGTCATAACTTCAGTAGTTCGGGGAAGACAAAATGAAAGCAGGATACTTATAAGCGAGTAAGAACATCAGTGTTTGCTGATGCCCAAGCCCTTTCAGTGGTCCATAGAGAAGGTAGTGCACTAGAACCCACCACCACCCCCAACCCATGCCTTAGCTTCCTGCCTTTGATTAAGGTTCATGTAAATCCAAAGACAAGATCTGACCACTGTTATTTTAGCATGTCAAAGTTGCCCCACATTCACAGTTACCAGCCTGCTAGTGGTCTCAAAATTGTGATAACTAAGTCTTAGAAGTCTATAGTACATCTACCTCAGATTCCACATAAAGCACCAGGAAAAAAAAAATTCTCATAATGTTTAAATAATAAAACTTGAGGACATTTGTCTTCAACATTCATGTTGCAGTTCCCTTCTCCATTGCTAGTAGAAAGCTCCCAAACAAAAGCAGCCAGTGGGAGGAGAGGGTTTAATTTGGAGGGAAGCTCCATTTTGGCAGGGAAAACAGGCATGAGTACAGGGTGGACATCACCTCCTTGCCAGCCTCAGGTGAAGAACAGCAGCAGGGAGTGTGCTAAACATTGGCCAGGGGAAGTTGGCTATAACACCCATAAGCCTGCCACCCCCCAACACACCTCCTCCAGAGATCACTATTTTCAAAATGCCATCAGCAGCTAGGGATCTAGCATTCAGAGCACATGAGTTTATGGGGGACATCTAATTCAAACCGTCACAACTTATATGTGAAAAAAATGAGAAAGAATGGGCTGGAAAGATTGCTTAGTGGTTAAGGCCTCTTCCTGAAAAGCCGAAGGATCCCGGTTTGATTCTCCAGGACTCACGTAAGCCAGATGCACAAGTGGGTGCATGCATCTCGAGTTCATTTGCAATGGCTGGAGGCCCTGGAGTGCCCATTCTCTCCCTCCCTCCCTCTCTCTGTGCTCTTTCTCTCTCTCAAATAAATAAATAAAATATTAAAAACTAAAAAAATGAGAAAGAAGAAGATTAAAATAAATTTGTCCAAAATCAGAGTTCCATGCATTGGTTTTAATTGTTATAGCATCTCATCTCTGCATGTATTTCCCCACAAGGAAGAAAACAAGGAATGATTTTCCTTTCATAAAGAGAGAGGGGAAAATAAAGACAGCAGCAAAGCCACCAAATTTATCTTTATGAAAGCAAATTCTGGAGATATTTGCCAAAAAGGACACATAGTGAAAATGGATTAGTTCATTTGAGTGCTTTGTGGAAAATATATATTTCCCGAAGCAGGTGGTGCTATCAAAGTGAATAGGGAGAAAAATGTCGTGTATGAAAAATATTTTTTTCAAAATGCTATTTTTCAAGCTGAAAGGGAAATGACACAAAATCCTGCCACTGACTCTGATGGTGTAGTCTAATGGGCTCTGGCTACATTTTAGAGAAACACATACCCACATACGAACAGAAACAAACGTTTCCAAAAAGGATATGTATAGAAAACCCTGGAGGTTTTACATTTGTTAGATGAGAGGGAAAAAAAGAAAGACAAACTACCTGCCAGATAATGAGATGAGTGAACAAGTAAGTCATTGGAAACTTACAAAATGCACTTTTAAAGATATTTCTGGTATTGTTAATATAAACAGAGGGACATGGATGGAACAGGAAGCAAATCATTGCTCTATGGACATTTTACTAAAATCTCATGAATTAGCATTTAAAAAATAAGCTCATGGGGCTGGAGAGATGGCTCAGCAATTAAGACACTTGTCTGCAAAGCATAACGGCCTGGGTTCAATCCCCAGTACACATGTAAAATCAGATGCATAGAGGCAAATGAATCTGTAGTTTGTTTGCAATGGCTGGAGGCCCTAGCATGCCCATTTTGTATATCTGTCTCTCTTCTCTCTATCTCTCTCTGCTTGCAATATATATACACTCATAGATTAGTTGAATTAATTTTTAGCATATCTCTGTTCCATTATCTTTCATTTTAAATTTATTCCTAATTATTTGTGTGTGGTATACATGCATGTGTATTCTTACATGAATCCTTGGGTGCAGGCACATGTGCATGAGGGAGCACATGTGTGTGCAGGCCACAGGTTGATATTGATATTGAGTGTATTCCTCAATTTTTCTCTACTTTATTTATTTATTTTATGAATGAGACAATTTATTGACCCAGCATACTTGTTTTAATGTTTCTTGTTGGCAGCTGCCACCTGTCCAGGTCTCTGTAGGTCTCTATGTCCCTGAGGTATCAGTTTGTGGCTCCCATCTTGGCCCTTTTCCACCATTTTCAGCCCTTCCAGGGCTTGGAGGACCAGACGGGCCACACTCTTGGAACCTCGACGGAAGTGGCTGGGCATGACTCGGTTCCTCTGCTGTCCTCCATAGATCTTGGTCATGGAGCCGACCCTAGCACTGCCGCGGTGTCACTGTGGAAGCAGCACACTTGTAGAACAAATTCTCAACTAGGGAGCAAGCTCTTTATGTTTGGCCAGCTTGACTGTGTCCACCATTTGGGAACTTTCAACTTCCCCAACTTCTTGAGGAAGGCTGCCAGAGCTCTAACGAACTCCTGCTGGTTTACATATTTTACAGTAACTTGAGGCATCGTGCCCCTTCCAAGCTGACAGTAGGGGAAAAGCTCTACTTTATTTTTTGAGAGAAGGTCTCTCACTGAACCTGAAGCTTACCAATTCATCTATACTGGTTGGCCAGCAAGGCCCAAAGATGATCCTATCTCTACCTCTGTAGCTCTGGGATTGTAGGCATATGACATCATGTATGGCATGTACATAGATGCTAGGGAATCCAAAATCAGGTGCAGCAATTACTTTACTCAATGGGCCATCTCCTCAGGTTACTTTATTTTTCAAATTAATAAAATTCATTCCAATAAACATTTACTGAACTGTGGTCATAGAATAAAGCTTGAGCTATAATGAACTATCCAGGGCATATGAAGAATAGAAACAATAAGAAAAAGAAAATGTGAGTTCATTAAGAGAATTAGCCCATCCCTTTAAGCACCAAATCATATGGTGGTCTATAAATGTATAGCATTTTCTTGAGATATAATGTGATTTATCTTCCCTGTTGGGATACTTCTTCCATCTTTCTACTGAAATAAAGTATTCATATGAGGAAGTTAACACTTGCATTATACAGCCCTCCCCTCCTCTGTACTCATGGATTCATCTATCAATGAACTGACTAATCCATCCTTGCTTCTGATTGGTGTGTATGTGAGGGAGGTCCACTGCCTATATGTCACCAAGGACACTCCTGTCCCATGTCCATACATAGAGATACTCTTCATGACATAACAAAAGCAGGGGCACCCAGAGAATAGATAATGTGATCCATGCCCACATGCTCGCGGAGGACGGCTTTGTCCTCTGGTGCCATTGCCTTGGCTCATGGGCTGCATCAATTTCCCAAGTGGCTGCTGCTCATTTCCATGCATATTAAGAACTAACCCATATCTCAGATCTTGTATGCAGCCCCTCCTCATACTGACATGCCTTCACTAAATGTCTATAGTTGTTAACCATATCATTTAGTACCTAATTAAAGTTCAACCAACATTTGCTGTTCATGGTCCCAAGCAAACAAAAAGTCTGCCTCTGAGATCCACCAGTTTTTTGCAAGGGCAGAGAGGTTAGGTAGTAACTCTTTCAATCTTCCTATACATTCATTCAGAGACTTGTTCCATTATTCCCCATAGGCATTAATGATGACATGTCTCAAGCAAGAACACCTGGAACAATAACACTTTGCTCAACACCATGTCCAGTAGACACAGAGCCATGAGCTCTCCATTTTCTCTTTAATCCCCAGTACCTTCTTAGTTTTAATCTATCACTTCACTTCTAGACAAACCAATAGTCATCTGTTCTAAGCACTCCTACTATTCAACCATTCTCCCAAGTCATGGTTTCAGACATGCTTTGTTAAAGCAACAGTGAAATGACTCATGGTGGGTAAATTCCATGTCCACATTTTCAAAGTCTTTCATGATACCTTCCCAACATTAGCAGATATATGCTCAACTGCTTACCAGATAATGAGGGAAAAAGAGAGTTAGCAAATCTGGTTAACATTGTGTTGAGGGGGGTCCAGAAATCTAAGATTAAGTGGCTATTTCTCTTGGAGTTTTTAACTTAGCAAGCAGAAACAGACTCTGTCTATGGCCATAAAGGCTCTAATTAGGCGGAGTCTGGGAAAACATCAATGGGAATTGACAGCTGTGACTTCACACTTAAAATATTAAGTAAAAGTTGCCTGTGTTCCATTTTCCTCCTCAGCCCTCTCCTCCTCCTTGTTCTTCAGTATTTGATTAAATACTCTACAACAGAAACATCAATTCCTTCTAGTTACAGAGTGAGACATTGTGAATTAATGAAGTCAGACTCGTGGGCAGTTTGATTCAATTCTATTACTTTCAAGTGCTTATGATAACTGGGTCTTAATCTTTGAAACAGAGAGATCATTAGTATTATTTAGTGCCTATGATATTGATTAGCTAAAAGTAATTTGTTAGCAGGCAAATACACATACACACACATATGTGCATATGCACACACATATGAGTGAATATATAAGAAATATTTTAGTTATTTCTAAACTTAATTCTAAGTACATGTGTGTTTGTGAGTGCCTGGACTTACACAGCTTATCATTAATCAATATTTCTTAAGGTACTTACCCTTTAATGCTTTAAATTATAGCTTCTCCTACTCCATGGACTCTTTGTGAAGAAAGGGACTATTCATGTCTAATTTAAATCAATTTTTAGTCCCACCTCTTCTCAATTCAGTGGAATCTGAATTAAGAAGGTCTTATTACAAGGAGTTTCAAGTTAAAATAATGATGATATTTATTGCAGGGGCACTGTAATGTGAGTCAAATTGCTTTATGAGCTCCAAGATAAGAGTTTCAAAGCTGGATATCACTGGATGAAAATCTTGAGTGCAAAGATGATACAAGCTTCATTACCTGGTGTCATGCTTAAAACAGTGAAGCTTTCTATTTTAAATGGTATTTACTGAAAGCTAACCAGATTGTGAGCATTTAATTGAATATATCAATTTCCAGAAGACGATAATTGTTGTGTTTGCTTAGGAATTTGTTCTAGTGTGCTTTCTCCCCAACACTAGAAATCCGTAATATTTTTTTTTCCCTTTGTCTGAAAAAAGCTTCAGGTATAGCTGTAATTTGCTTTTGCAATCGTATCAGTTATTCTGGCAAAATGCAACCCTGGATCTCACATGACAGTTTACAAATTAAAACCTGTAGAAATAATTAAAAAAGGAGATATGTACAGGAATGTTGTGTGAAAATGTAAAGCTTCGGCAGTCGGCTCGGCTGAGTGATAACTAGACGTGAGGCACAAGCTAATTGTGATTATCTATTTCTCTGAGTGGGAGCAGCATGGAGGAGGGCTTTGCCATGGGAGAGAAGAGGTGCCCAGTGACTTCCTTACTTAAAGATTCACATAATGAAAGAGAACAAATACCAGGAAATGTGTGGGAGAAGTAGGATACAACAAACTTAAAGATTCTGTCTATCTTTAAAGTACTTCACCCATAACCTGCTTTTTTTGTCTGTTTTCAGTTCAACAGAGGTCAAATGCTGCTTGATTTGAGACCTTCAACTTGTGGTTAGTAACTTGCTCTTCAGTCTGAACCCTAATGTTCCAGACACAGGGTCCATAACTCCGTTCTCATTCTCTCTCTCTTTCTCTCTCTCTCTCTCTCTTTTTTTTTTTTTTGTATCCACACAATGGTATCTACTATAAACTTGGGCACAACTCATATGCTATTTATATGCTCTTAGCAAGACTTTTTTTTTTTTTTTTTTTTTTTAATCTTCTACTAGCTCCTTTCTGCAAGACCAGATTCAGCACCTCAATATCCCAGGAAGTCTTTTTTTTTTTTTTTTTTTTTTTAATCCCATGAGTCTGGACTAAAACTGGAGTAACTGTCAGCAGTAACATTAATTGCCCTCCCTCATTGGCAAGAGGACTGTGAAAATTGGCATATGGAAGAAAGAGGCTGAAATTTCTGTTCATCCCAAGTGGTGGCCACTGGGGATCTGCTGCAGCCCATTAGGGAAATGGCTGTTTGTAGGCAGGTTTCAAATCCATTTGAATAGTTCCTATACTCTGGGTAAATAGATACTCTCAATCCCTAGAGCCAGTAAACTTCTGCAGGATTTTTCTCTAACATTATGAAGACTGATTTTAGTCTGGGCCCAAGGCATTTTCTAATTGTGAGTAACTTACCTGGAAAGGTCAGTGTGCTCTTTGAAAGATAACAGAGCACTGGCTATCCTTTCCTTCATCCACTTGCATAAACTCTCCCTGTTGCCAGAAACTCTGTTCTCGTCTTCAGGAAAAGCTGGGCCTATAGTACATAGCCCTTCTCAACCATCTGCTCCCATGGATTACTTCTTCCTCCTCACTGCTTAGAATCACCATCCCCTGTCTCTTTCTCCCATATCACCATGTTTTTCCCATTGCAGTGACAATGCCCTTTCTCTGGCCCTCCACCTGGGTGATAAGCATCACTGTTCATAATTCACATTTCCATACTGCTTCTAAAACACTACACAGTAGAGAGATAGTGGGAGTTCACATCTAGTCCATCTGCTCATGGCAGAATCTTTGCTCTGTGTGCTCCTGCCATTCCTGATATCCTCCACTATGTATTTACACATTATTTTTCAAATGGATCTCTCCTTGTACCAGGATTGCTAATTCTCATTTCTTCAAGCAAGGTGCCGGAAGACAAAGGACTTGATATCTACCACCTGATGCCATCAGAGAAGATGCAATGAGAATGGTTGATGTGGCAAAACCTGCTGTGTTGAATAAGTATTTGATTAATGTTTAGAAACAAGGAGACATGAGGCCTAAGACTGAAAGGACCCCTTGGAACAGTACTATGTGCGAGGCTTGTGCAGAATCTGAGGCCACCCACTTTTGAGGGAGCAAAAGAAGACATGCATATCACGAATGGTGGTTTAGATCAGGTGACCATATAGCCTCCAGCTGGCTGGAAACTTTATTCCTAAGGATAACTTCATGGTAGCCTGAAAGGTCTCAGGTTGTACTATGTGTCTGACACTGTATTTCCTTGTGAGATGACATTGGAGTCTGTAGACTGAGTAGAGAAGATTTCCCTTCCTGAAATAGATAGGTCTCAACTAATCAGCTGTGGACATAGCTAGAGAAAATAACTGAATATTAGGAAGTTCCTGGTTCTTTCTGGCCTTTAAACTAGTTCTGAAATAATGGCTCATGTTAGGGTCTTGAGCCTGCCAGCTTTTGGACTGGAACTTACATGGCTCAACTTTCTTGGTCTTGGGCCTTAAACTCAAATGAAACTACAAATTAGTTTTCCTAAAGAAAATGCCAAATGAAGACCAGGAGGAATTTTTCAGTATTTCATGATTGTGTGAGCTAATTCCTACATCTCTTTGTCTTGTCTCTGCTTTTGCTTTCATCTCTTTGTTGCTGTCTGTGTGTCTCTGTTACTGTCTGTCATTTGTCTCTCTTGGCACACATGTGCATGTGCGTGTGTGCAGACACAAACACACGCACCTGTTGAATCTATTTCTCAGGAGAAGTGGCATTATTATGTCACTATTGTCTTGTGTTAGTAAGTGCTATATTTTGACCAGAAGGGATCAAGCCATGGGCAAACTGGCTCCAGCCCCAGACAAGTCTATCAAACAATGCCTCCAGTCTTCCAATTGGACTGTGTGCTTGATTTGTTCTAAGAAAGAAAATAAGTTTTGCCTTTTTTTCTCCTCTGTACTTTCCTATCTGTCCTCTGCTATTTGGCAAGAACTTGTAGTTTTTCTTGTGGCCTTACTGGATCTGCAAAGAACATGGTTATTTTTGTTTAAACATAATAGCACCAAAGAACATGAACTTATATGCAATTTAGCCTTATCAAGCCCAGGCATATTTGTTTGTGTACAATCACCATGCTGACTGATGTCAGAAGAGCTCTGAAAACAATCTATTCTGAAGCCAGAGCTGTTAGTGGGTGGAAACCTCCCAAATAATAAGCATTGTACACCATTTGAAGGAAAATGAATTATTTAGTCCAATACATCCTGCTTTAGTCCATACAGCATGTCATACGACTCAGAAACAAAACAGGAATGAAAAATAATGAAAGGGAAGGGAATAAGCGTAGAGGAAATTGATTGTCGGGGCTTTCTCTAGCCAGTCAATAAATGGTTGTTGGGTGAATTATAATTTTCAAAATAAGCAGTTAAATTGCATTTATACATGCATGTATGCATGAATACAGACACAGTCATATAAAAGGGTGGCATATTACAGACATTATTAGTGCATTCATGTAGAGGACTGGGGTTATTAATGAATTTCCCATACTGAGGTTCAGGATGCCTAAGGGTCCTTGGTGTTGTCTTGGTCTTTTTCTCTCCTGGTGGCTTCCCTATGCATTACTGTGAGCTACACTTGACCTCCCTCAATCCATAAGTGCCCCTTCTCACAAAAGATTGCATCTTGTCAAATGGCTACCTCCATGCATGCATGAGAGTTTTCTCTATGAGCTTGTCTTCGAAGACAGACTTACACGTTAGTGCATTCCTTTCAACAAGCTAATTTTGTTCCAAGTTACCATTGTGCACACATACATACATAGAGAAAACAGAAAAGAACATCCATAAATAATGCATATTCAAAGTAGTGGTACAGGCCTGTAATCCCAGTTACTTGAGTGCTTGATAGAAGAGGATCACGGGTTCAAGTTCTGTCTGCTTTGTGAGATCCTATATCAAAATAAATAGAAGACTGAAGATATAGGTAAGTGGAATAGGATTTTCCTAGCTTCTTACATAGAACAATTTTATATCAAATGCTGATTGTCAAGCCCTGTGCTTGCAGATTTGATTCCTCTCATTAGAATAGAAATGTGGGGACCTGCATTAAAAAAAATAAGAAGTACCAGTCAAACAAAAAAAAAAAAATCTAGAAATTTCTGATGAAGGTAATTAGTAAAGTTACATTTTAAGAAAAAATAAAACCTTGTTTCTTTTATGCTATGCTTAATTTAGAATTTATTAAATGAAGCTCTCATCAAATAAAGGTTAGAGTGAGAAGGCTTAAAATTTTTAACCAAGAGGCGCTTTTTTTGTTGTTGTTGTTGTTGAGAGTCTAGTAATTTGTTCCTCTTTATTTGCTTACTGCCACTATGGGTTAGTCCCTTCACCAACGTACCTGAGCTTTTTCATTTTAAACAGTGAGAAATAAGAGTATCTTCTTCATGGTCCCCACATTATTCAGGGAAATACCATCTGTAGAACTCCTCTGGGATTTTCAAATTGCTAGACAAAAGTAGAAAATGGTTCTTACCATGAATATACACACTGCAATTTAAGGAAGGAGGCATTCAAAGCACAGCTCATCCTTACCGTGTGGGCAGCCTGCATAATAGAAGGTGGTACAGAGTTGGAAAGAAAACCTTGACATTGTTTCTTCAAAACCTCATAGACTTGGAGCAGGACACATGAAAGGGCCATGAGGTGATGGTCACAGTGATGAGAAGAATTAGAAAAGATGGAGCTATCATGGATTACAGAAACGAGTAGATTATGCAGGAACTCATCACAAAATAACTGAGCAGTGGGACTTTAGAAGAGTGTGGACTTTTGTTAAGTAGAAAGTGTTTATGGAAATATTCCAAGTAAAAAGGAGAAAGAAAAGTATCAAGGTCAGACCCAAACTCAATACCTTAGGAAGTATGGGGAGGGCTCCAAGACTGCAAGTAGGAAGGTCAGAATTTCAGGAGATCAGAAAGTTCATCCCACTTAATTGTTAATTTGAATAGATTCTGGTTTCACACAGGTCTACAAAGCCTCTTTATTTGTTTGACAGATCAACATGCTAAACATACCAATCAATAGATACAAGTCTCTTCTAGTGGTCACAGTAATAGCAACAGCATGCCATGCAAGGAAACCCATCCATAAAGACACCCCATTATCAACATGGATTTATTGACCTATTGATATGCTTAAAAAGGTCTCTATTGTGAAATTAGTGAATATGTAGGTAGTACTTGAAGGAAAGCACAGACAGTTTTAACACTAGGAACTGGTTCTTACTATCAGATTTACAGGTTTCTTTTTCTACAAGTCACACAGTTTTCTCATAAATTTCTTTTTTCAAATCTCTAAACTTTTTGATATTTTCTACCAAAAATGAAAAAAAATCCATTTAGACTTCCTGCATGCCCTTTGTACTTCTTTGTACTTTACACAACAGCACAGAGGGATATTTTTCTGTACTTTGAGCATTGTGATTTAATGGACTTTTTAAATAGAATGTCAAAGACAAAAGAATAATTTTCGTACAATGGCATGAGAACTAAATGTATGGATTGATCCACTGATAGGCTATTTACTCTTCATCTCCCTCTCATGTAGTTGTTAAGTGATTCATGTAAGTGGTCAGAGCGTTAGATGCTCAAGTTCCCTACTTATCAAATGGAATGGGCAGAGAGCGCCTACCTCAATACTCCCAATAGAGACAGGTATAGGAATACAGGGAGGACTGTCTCAGGATTCAGCACATCTCAAGAGAGTTGTAACTGACCATTTGCAGCATATCAAGTGTAATAATGTGCACTGTGGATGATCTACAAAGGAGAGAGGCAATTGTCATCTTGCTAACAAAACACAAAGTAAATTGGGTCATCCTAAATCTTATCACATCAGTTCCTACTGAAACAAAGCTTAGAGAAAAAGTAAAAGCCTTAGGTTGGTGTTATGAGATGGGAGCTAAAGTTCTGAACTCTTGAATACCATGCATATTTTTCTATTTTTTTTCCACACAGATCGAGTAAAGTAGTGTCTATAAATAGCAGTTACCTTTTCATTTCTAGGGAAAAAAAAAACCAAAACCACAAAACAAAACACCTTATCAGGAAAGGGTTAATTTCATTTTACAGTCTCAAGGTGAGTTCCATCATGGTGAGGAAAGTATGGCAGAGCATCATTTTTGTCACAGCAGCAGGGGAGAAATGGCCTGCCTGAGTTAACTGACCTAACAACTCCCAGTAGAGTTGGACCTAAATCTGTCTTCAGTTGCATACTTCTGCTAGAAAGGCCCCACCTCCCAAAGGCTACACAACTTTCCCAAATAGCCATTATCTGTTGATCAAGAATTCGAAACTCAAGAGGTTATGGTAGGCATTTCATTCAAAACATTGTACTGTACGGAAATGAATGTGCATGGTATGGGACATCGTGCTTGTGCTTCCATCAGGCTTTCATCTTCCATGTCTGCTCCCATTCTCTTGCTCTTGGTGGCACTTAGAAAGGGATAATGGGAGTGGGGGAGGAAGAAGCTACCATCTCCTAAACTTGAAAAGTTCTTACTTGGTCTGCAATATCTAGAACTAGTAGTATCTTACTCTCATTTTGTTGATGAATTTCTTTCATCTCTCCTTCCAGGACCATTCTGACTCCTCAGAGATGCCACCTCTCTAGGGGTGTGTGCACTAGCCCTGTTGGAATGACCTAAGCCAGCAGTTAAGAAGAGTTTCCACCTCCTCAGAGATCTGTCACCTGTTCTTCAGATTTATTCCACACCCTATGTTCTCATAGCCACAAACTATGAGTGGAAGCTGCTTCCTATGGGCAGTATATCTCTGTTATCACAGCATTAAATCTTTACCTTTTCAGCCTTCCAGTACTTTACCTAGCTGTAATTCATTCAATTAGTGAAAATGACTGCAGGGCTTTCTGTGTTCCTAACTGGAATTTGATAGATGGTATGTAAAACGAAGTCATATCAGAACTATGCCCAACTGCTCTTAGAGCTTCTTGTCCAGGGTTCTTAGCCTCCCTTCTTTTACCCTTGGGTGTTCTTTCTATAGGTTGTTTTTTGAGCCCAGGCTCTTTCTCTTTTTTCATGAACCTTGTGCAAAGATCTCTGCCATTGGAGAATGTCCACTGCTGGAGTCTCACAGTGCCAGATGCCTCTGCGCCAGGAAATCAGGTCAAATACTCTTCTTATAAAGATTTATGCAGCTTGAACCATAAGCACAATTAAATCAGGCCCAACATGAACCTTAGACTCATTTTTGCTTAATATTGTTACAGTTTGTGTATTAGAACTGTTTCCCTGTGAGCTGACATTTGTAGGCAAAACTAACCAGGTGGCCATTATATCTACAGGCACGAATTAGTGTGCAGCAGCCAGAGCTGACTTTACTGCAAAACAAAAGCCTTCTGAAATAATTGGCTTCTTGCCGCAGACTTGCCACATAGATCGACAGGGAGACTTGTGGGAATTGGTAAGCTTGGGAACACAGACACTTCCTTCTTAGTGTGGCATTATTCATGTGCCCAAAGCCTTCTGTTTCGAATGTTGGGTGATATAGTTCAGGAAGCTAATGGCCTCTGGCCAGGATCTGAATCCCTGATGGACAGGAAGTGTCAGCATTGGGACTTCATTATAACTTTGTCCTCTTGCAAGTTGTTGTAGCATGGAGGTGGGAAAACCTTCCACACAATTGATAGAGTTCAGCTCACAACTCAAGTCCATGTTGGAAACACCCTGATATGTTTCATTCATACCGATTATCTATAATGGAAATAAAATGTGGGCCATATATCCAGAATTATCTTAATGTCAACATTAGTTCTTATGAACTCCATAGGTTATATATCCTATAAATTATATGATGATGGTGCATATTCAGTAGTTCCCCTGACCAATTAGAAAGGATGTAAAATCATTTTTCAGTACACCCGGATAACTGAATTATTGACATCATCTGGGCCTTCTCAAATATAAAATTTCAGTAAAGGAAGAACTCTGTGACAAAAATCATTTAAAAATGTTTAAATAAAAATTATTTAAAGCATCACTTTCTCAATGCTTTGCTTCTTCTACATTTTCTTTTTTTAACACTTAGCATTTCCTGAAAGTAGGTAATACCCCACATTCTCTCAAATAAAATAGAAATGCAACCTTAGTGGAGTTAAAGGAATGCAATCAAATCTCAAATCACAGAACACATATGTTGCATTATCCTAGTGCCTCTCATATCATAAATTCTCTACTGGACTGT
This sequence comes from Orientallactaga sibirica, assembly GCA_036365145.1. Taxonomy (NCBI): domain Eukaryota; kingdom Metazoa; phylum Chordata; class Mammalia; order Rodentia; family Dipodidae; genus Orientallactaga; species Orientallactaga sibirica. The sequence continues at coordinate 5,261,460 of JAEOAD010000154.1, forward strand.
AAGCTCCTAGAAGGAAGAGGTACTGAGTTTCAATAAAGGAGTTAGAGGCCATCCTATTCGGTCTTTGTAAGTGTGTGATTCTTTACTGAAGCAGAATTTAAGCTCTAATTAAACATTCTAACCACATAGATGCCTTCTTTTGGCTTTTAGACTCATAACATTGAATCTTGTTTATTCTCTAACTCTAATCCAATAATGAGCTATTCCTATACTTTTTATCTTCAAGTTGAAGATATTATAGTTCCCTTTTTCTTTTTCTTATTTGTGCCTAGCTCAGAACTTCCCTCTATATCCCTGGTTCTGGATTCACTCTTTGTCCAGTGCATGGTAGGCAGACTCAGTCCACTTATTATTGGTAATTCTGGGTATATGTGTATATTTTAGCATATCCATGTTAAATTCCCCAATAATATCAAAGGCATAAGGAATTGCTTTCTGAGCAACAAGATTTCAATTTTTAGCATTATCTGTCTTACCTAGATAATGGCATGACTCCAAATTTAATAACTGCCATTTTAGACTTAATCAGATTGAGAAATTTTGGTCATAAGACCTTTTGTAACACTAAAACCTCATCTCACGATCTCTACATCATTTCTCTATGAATAAACATAACTTCATCTTTCCCTTTTATGTACAGTGACTATAGCAAGTGGATTCAGTCCTCTCTTTGATTAATTTGGGTATTAGAAAGTTGTATTCATACAAAGTCAATTGTTTTAGAGAATTATCAAATTATTTGGAAACTGTATTTCTAAAACTATAGTCCCTGTGTTCTTAGACCTAATGATGAGGAAAGAATGCTTTAAGAATGACCATGGGGTGGTGATTTCTTTAAGATACGTTCTTTTAGTTCCAAAGAAGAAAGGAAGGTGCTTGTAATCTGTACTAAGGTCACTTGGAAGTGGAGCAGTGTTCTCTATTCTCACCAGAAACCAAACATATCATCTAGTTGTTGGATAATCACTGCATTTGTGAGCAGTTAAGAGACAAATGAAAAGTATCATTGTCAAAAGATTCCAGATGAAGGGAGGAGCACCATCAAATAAACTCTCTATGTCCTGGAAAACTCTAACACATTCCTTAGGAAAGACAAATAAGAATATATATATCATACTTATAGCTTTAATAAAATAGTAACATGACTATGTAATTAGTTACACAAGTTTCAGTAAAGCTCGTACTTGTAAATCAATCTCTCTCTTTCTCTCTGTGTTTTTCAGATTACCTGGGTAAATAACCAAGTATTTCTGGCATTTCACTTATTTTTCTTCCATTTTATTTCCAGAAAGGGATCTACCATACTTGCAGACAACAAAACACAAAACCATCTCATCCTCCTATTCTTCCTACATACCTGGTGGGGAAAATGTGTGAAAATGGTCAGATGCTTGAGTTTTTCTGGCTGATGAGAGAAAGAAAGAATAAAAATGTCTCTTTCAAATGTCAGGGACTATATAAAACACTATATTATTACAATGCAGATGGGAAGCTGAGATGCATGTAAAACCACATAAATGGGAAATTCACATGTACCAATAAGAAATAAAATCACCAACATTTATGTAGTTTTTTATTTTACTCTAGGAGAGATTGCTTTTTCTCAGGAAATGTTTCTGTGTATATCATTAAAGACTCTTGCATGAAATAAATACTGTAATATTTAGTGGGGAAATATACAACTCGTGCATCACACTTATGAAACCCATTACTTTGCACACTATCTCAAAAATTAATTAGAAAATAGTGCTGATAAAATGGCTCAATGAGTAAGAGCATGTGCTGAGTAAGCATGAGGAACTCAGTTTGGTCCTCTGTATACATAAAAAATACAGGCATGGACACATATACCTGTAACACCAATGCTGAAGGAGGTGAGTCAAGAGAATTGCTGGTCAGCCCATGTAATAAAAAGCTGAGATCTGGGTGTGATAGCACACACCTTTAACCCCAGCACTTTGGAGGAAGAAATAGGAAGATTGATGTGAATTTGAGGCTACCCTGAGACTAAATCCAGGTGAGCCTGAACTACAGAGAGACCCTACCTCAAAAAAAAAAAAAAGTTGAGAACTGAAATTCCACTGAAAGACTCCAGCTTAAGCAGATAAAGGGTTTGGAGGGAAATGCATGAAATTCCCCTCTAGCCCTTGCTCATGTACACAAGGACACACACATGTGTAGACATGTGTGTATACATAGCACACATCAAAAACTTTAAAATGTTGTCAGAGATTATCACAGTACTAGAGCCATTCGAAAATTTGAATCATTTGAATTCAAACATGTTTTCTATTTCACACAGAAATGAGACTGAGGCAGAATATTGATGTTCTAACACATCTAATCAAGGTACAACTTTTTACATAATACTGTTATAATGGGCCTTTTTGTTAGATCAATTGAAATATATCACAGGTCAACTTGAAGCATAATGGGATATTCCAGTGAATGACTGATATAACCTAGTTGACTCACAGAAACAAATAAATAGCACTTTTGTACCTTTCACTCAATGTACTTATGTTTTACTTCCATCTAATTTATAAGTTTCTATTGTGTTTGAAACCCTGCACATTATGTTGATGGTATAGTTCTCTAAACGGTATTTTTTAGGCACTCCCAGATAGGTGCAAGTGGCATATTGATTTGTTCTGTGTCCCAATACCAACCTGAGGCAGGTAAATGTAAACCAAATTATAATTTGCCACCCATGCTATTATTAACTATTAGAAAAATTGATATTGAGAGCTTTATATATTTTATCCACAACATATTTGTAATATGTGAATAATATGAAACAGCAAATTTCAACTATTGAGTCAGACATTAAATCTGCATTGATGAATTTTCATCGCTTGAATCATCATTTTAACATTTCTTTTTATTTTTACTTAGTTATGGAGAGAAAAAGAGAGAGGGAGAAAGAGAATGGGAATGCTAAGGCTTCCAGCCCCAGCAAACAAACTCCAGGAGCATGTGCCATCATTTTTATCTATCTTACATGGGTTCTGGGGAATTGAACCTGGGTCCTTAGGCTTCGCAGACAAGATCCATAGCTACTAAGCCATTTCTCCAGCCCCATTTTTACATTTTAATTGAGGAGTCTACATTTTAGATTTTCTCACATCTCTCTCAATCTGGGCTTTGAGCAAGATTAAGTAAAAATGTAGGAACACAGAGAAGAATCAGATTCCAAAAAAAGTTGAGATTTCTCATAGGAAGTATCCACTGTCCAAAATTGCAAATCACATTTACAAAAATGTTTTTGCAAATTGTCCAAGGTAGATGCTAGACCAAACAGAGAAGATCAAAACTGAAAATTTTAATGTTTTTTTCCTCTCATTTTTAGAAAAAAATAACGATTATGAAACTCAGTAACTTTTGGGGGAGTGATTTCATAGTTTAATGGGTATTTTCATCCTTTTAAGAGTCTGTCTATAAAGACATGGAAAAGCAATGGCATTGTAATCAATATTTCAACAGCTACTTCAGAACATCCATCAGTCACTGTGGTATACCCACTTCTAATCCTTTCAAGACCTAATGGCCAAGCAGTGTCACCAATATTGCAAAGATCCCAAAGACACTAGTTTCATAGATACTTGACATATAGCAGACTTTGTCACTATTTTTGTTGCATTGAAATTTTATTGTATTATGAAACTAAGTGATAAGTTTAGTTAATTTGTAATACGGTGGCTTGATTCAGGTGTCCCCCATAAACTTAGATGTTCTGAATGCTAGGTTCCCAGATGCTGGAGATTTGGGAATTAATGCCTCTTGGAGGCAGTGTATTGTTAGGGTCAGTCTTATGGCTGTAATAGCCAGTTTCCCCATGCCAGTGTTTGGCATACTTCCTGTTGCTGTTGTCCACCTGATGTTGGCCAGGGGGTGATATCCACCCTCTGCTCATGCCTGCCATCCTGGAGTTTGCCTGCAAACCTGTAAGCCAAAATAAACCTCTTTTTTCCCCATAAACTGCTCTTGTTTGGGTGATTTCTACCAGCAATAAGAACTTGACTGCCACATGTAACAATAAGATAATTATGTATTTTATATGTGGATTATGGAAAGATTAATTTACATGATATTAACCTCAAGAGGCTCATTTTCCACAATAGTCATTATTGTGAATAAATAATACTATTAAATGAGCATCAGTCAATCAATCAATATTCACCAAGCACTATTATTTTCAAGACTGTGTTAAGCACCGTGAACTATGTAAATGATTACTAACAATGTTGAAGTTGTACAAGACAGGTACTACAATGGAAATACAGTCTGTGCTACTTTCTGGACCCTACTACAGAAGTTTACACCTGAGTTCTCAATGGTAGTGACTCAACTTCTGGGCACAGAATGGCTCTAATCACGTCTGTGCTCATAAAACTACATGGCCTAATGGGTGCACAAGATTCTCCTTCTAACAGCCATCCAAGGGATATGCAAGGGGTATATATATTCTTAAGGTCAGTCCTATGAGCTGAAGAATTCTCTATACCATAGGTTTGTCTGGGGATGAGAAGAAAAGGGAGATGAGGTAAGAGCATGGCTGAGAACCACTTTCCCTTCTCCATGTAGACATAGGCTGCCAAAACACCTAAGAATTTTGCTTACAATCTCACCTGTCAAGTTGTCACAAAGACTATCTGTCAAGTGAAGGAGATACAGTAATACATTTCATTATGTAATATTTACTTAGACTGATATGCAATTTTTAGATGCACATTGTTGCTAAGGGTATATAGTCTCCTCATGTTCGGTCAACCTAAAATTTAGGATGAACTACAAGTATTTTTCATTGTCTACAAAAGTCTATACTTAAGAAGATGAAATCAAACATTGCACTTATGAAAGAACATTAAATCATAGTGTTTTATAAGCCAGCCTGTTAACCCATTTACCCTTATTCCATCAGCATTGGTAAAAATGTCTAAGCATGGCATATAACTGATTTAGGTCCCTACAGAATGCTTTGTTTACCTATGTTCACTTTTAAGGATTTCTTAAGGACTATTCAACACTATGCCTTTAAAATATTCAGTGCCATGTTTCGTGAGTGTGTGTGTCTGTGTATTAACATAAAATCTAAATACTTTCAGGATTTTGAGAAGTGATGGTTCGAGGGACACATTTACAGCAAATGCCTTGACTAACCACATTTAAAAATATGAGTTCAAATTTATTATTAGATTGTCTTAGCTTTATTAGTATAATCATAAAAATAATTAAAAGCACTGAGCTCAAAAAGAAGTTTCTGGGGTGACTTTATAATATGGTCTCCATACTTTTGATACTAAAAACAAAGAAGGAATAATGAAATAGCATTGAAAATGTGTACCTTGAATATGGTCACTGACCCACAGCATGAGAAGATATGATTTTCTACAGGTACTTTTTATGGAACAAATTAATATGCACAGCATACGCTGTCAATGTATGTTTATATGATAGTGGAGAACAGAGTGAAAGGTAAGAGATTTTCTCTTTTATTTTTTTTAAATTTTTAAATGTATTTAAATTGAGTGGATCTAACATTAACTGTCTCCTATTGGCTTTACCTAGTAGACCAGCTGTTAGGGGCTCTTAGGTAAATAATTAAATGTTTTCAAAACCACACAAATACATATACAAGCAACTGACTGGAACAAATGGAGGCTCAATGGGTCATTTGGAGCTGGGGACAATTGGAAGATTATTGAGCTGGTAGCCCACTGTGGCTCATGCTAACATTTTTGGAGTGGGTTAAAAATGCTAACCTGAGCTCCACTTAATGAAAGTCCTTAATGTGTAAGATTAAAAAGTCATAATGAGACATTATTATACAGGGGACCACTAGAATTAAAAGTGGCCTGAGTAATGCTGTCTGTGAAACATGCCTTAGCACATATAAGGAAGCAAGAAGTTCCCATGCATTTGAAAGCAAAATAAAGCATTTAAAATTTTGTGCATAAAATCTCAGCATATGCATATGTATTTATATGGATTTATTTATTCATCTGTGTATTTATTATTTATTTGTATCCATTTATCCATTTATATATCTTTATTATTAGAAAATATTTCAAAGGAAATTTTACAAGGTACTTTATTTAAAGTATGGCTGAAAAATTGCAGATAATTTTATGCTATAGATGATTTGTTTTTACATGTTTATGAACAGTTTTAGTCTCAAGAGACAAGCTATACTTAGAGTGAGGTTCTTTGTTGGTGATAATTGAAATAAGGCCATGTTTTAAATATTCCCACATGCCTGTAAAGTGGAGGTATACTTCTCTCATGTTTGGTTTCTTCCTGGTCTTGACCGTGAACTAAGTCGTGGTATTTATATTTTCATGTCCATCAATAATAACATCTTGTCTACAGCTATAGTCTTCTCTACAACTGACTTTCTGCCTCACGTCAGTGCTCATATGCTTTTGGTAGACCACGTTTATCTTACTTTCAATGGTCTTGGTTTGGATGTCATTCTAGGATTCTACAAGCGGATGGTACATGTTGAAAGTGAATAGAAAAACTTAAATGCTGATTAAGCCCTAGGCAAATTCAATCTATGTTTAAGATTAATATACCAGGAAGCTAACACTTTGAGGCTACTGAATCTCCACAATTGATTTGGTGTCATTGCCTTAGTAGAACTCAAGATTGTTACATAATATTGCTTCATAACACTGAATAGTTATTCAGGTTGTGTGTGTGTGTGTGTGTGTGTGTGTGTGTGTGTGTGTGCGCGCGCGCGCGCACCAGTACTGGTATTAAACATATCTGAATAAAAAGAGGGGAAATTATACTTGAAATAAATTGTTTAACTCTCTATAACTTCTTTTACAGTATGAAACATTCTTGGTAAAGAGGACTGAATCCCAAGGGGCAAGTTATATCCAAGGAGCAGTGCATGCAGGGAGAATACTGCCACCTGGTATGCTTCATGAATAATCTATGTGTTTTGTTCACATGGGGGCACTAACAAACAAGAGAGGGATTGAAGAATTTTGCAGGCTACCAAAGGCCTACTGAAAAGAGTACCTTTTGTTCAGACACTTCTATTGAACACGTATTATATGTGGAACACAATGTATCAAGCACAACTCTATCATCTCTACAGAACTGAGGTTCCAGCAGTCTTGGCCCATTAGCACATTAATTTTTGCTAAGTGTCCACTGTGGGCACATTTATGGTCAAAAAACAAATATGCGAAACATGGAGGTGCTTTGCTTGTGTGTTCAACAAAGATCCTACTGCCATAGCATTAAGTGCTTCAGTACTATGAGGGTTCTGGGATGAGATGAAAAGAAAATGGAAGTGTTGCATAAACTCAAGGGCATCAATAAATATATCATAGAACTTGGACTTAATATTCCTATATTCAGAGATATTCAATCTAATGACCACTTATTTTCTTATGTCCTATTCCCCGTTCTTTCAAAACAAGTTCTTATTATTTAAAGGAGGACTGGAAGGACCCCTATTTTCCATTCCTACACTCCATTTGCATGTGTCAATCAACAAATCATGAGGCTAATGGTTCTGTTTCCCTGTGGTCTACATTCTAGAGCACAGCATTTGGCATCATCGGCTGTGATGATGCAGTGGTCAGGATATGTACATCATCTAACCTAAGCGTTCCTGCCAATGTCTGCCTAAAGGAATTGCCCTATGTTGTAGCACTCTTTCTCTTGATAGGAAAAAGGCTCAGAGGAAAGGTTTCTGATGGAATAATCCTTCCCCAGAGGAATACAGTGGCAGTGTATGCAGGCCAAAGGGACAAGGAAAACTCAGTAATTATCCAGAGAACTGGATTGAAACATCTCTCCAATTAGGATCAGTGAAACCAAGTGCAAACACCCTTGGGGGTTATATGCATTGACAAATTAAGTAGAAAATAGACAGAATTCATTACCCAGATAATTCTGACTAAGTAATATTTCACATCAATTATTTGTTCTAAGCACTACTAGAATGTACTTTGGTTTAAATTACTTGGTTTTATTGATTCTTTTCACTTTTTCATACAGACAATATGGACCTGGCATCCTTAGTCACTTATGTGACTGCCTCGGCTCTCCACCAAACTTTTTTTTTTTCTTTTACTGTGCAGATGAAATCCAAGTTCCTATTTAGAAACTTGGAAAGCCAAAGCCTAGGAAACAGATGATTTTGTGTTTGAAAGGCTTGTGTTTAAGATGTGACTCATACACTCTCCTGCTGAGCGGCCAAGGAGAGTCCGAGGAGCGTGGCCAGGTTCTCAACCTAATTGCAAGGCAGACAGCATCCTCACAAGGCCTCCACCCAGCCAGCCTGCAGAAGGGGCCTGCCCTCCCTAGGATCCCACTGTGGTGGTGTTTATTCTGCTTTGCCCTCCTACAAGATCTGCCCTTCAGAAGTCACCACCATGGAAAGACATCAAGGGGAAACAATCTTGGCTTGCTAATGGCTTGAGGTGCAAGCCTCCTTCTCAACAGAGGCACCTTGTTCTGGGAAGCCTTTAAAAAGAAAGGGCTTTTTCTAACATTTTTGTGATGGCAGTTGGGCTGTCTGGCAGCTGGGACACTCCTAAACAGGAAACCTTCTCAGTTTCTTTAAATGGTATGACTAGTGTTCTGCCTATGCTGAATTTGAGTGATGCCAGTTTTTTGTGAAGATTTCTGGCTCAGTCCATCTCTCTGTAGGGAGCATGGCCTTCTTTCAACCAATTGTGATGTCAAAGGCAAAGGGTACTTGGAAATCCATACACAAAGAAGAAAAGGTACTTCCACCATATCATTGCCTTTCCATATGTAATAGTTATAATAACAGTCAATTCAGCTGTGTATTAAAAAAAGGGGGTGTGGTGGCTCACGCTATAATCCCAGCACTCGGGAGGCAGAGGTAGGAGGATTGCTGTGATTTCAAGGCCACCCTGAGACTACATATTCCATGTCAGCCTGGGCCAGAGTGAGACCCTACCTTGAAAAACCAAAACAAAAAAAAAAAAACACCTAAACTAAACAAACAAAAAAACAAAGAAAAACTTCTGGCTAGAATGAGTTCATGGAAGATGTCGATTTATTTTCTGCTTAAGAATATGTATCTAGAGCTGGAGAGACAGCTTAGTGGGGAAGGTGTTTGCCTGAAAAACCAAAGGACCCCAGTTCCATTCCCCAGGACCCACATAAGCCAGATGCATAAGGTGGCACATGCATCTGAAGTTCGTTTGCAATGGCTAGAGGCCCTGGCATGCCCATTCTCTCTCTCTCTCTCTTTCTCTCTCTCTCTCTCTCTCTGTCTCTCTTTCTTTCTCTCTCTCTCTGAAAAAAAAATATATTTAAAAAAGAATATGTATCTATTTAGTATTTTAAGATTTCTACAAGGGAGAAAAGAATGTAGATATTATGTACTAATTTGTTAACTCATTCAATCATTTAGTTTATGTTAGATAAAGCCCTCTTATATGTCAAGCTTGTAAGGTGAATTTACTGTTACATCACCTTAGGCATGGGTTATGAGGCAATTATAATGTTTTTCAGGGCTGGAGAGATGGCTTAGTGGTTAAGGCACATGCCTGCAATGCCTAAGGATTCTCCAGGTCCCACGTAAGCCAGATGCACAAGGGGGCACATGCATCTGAAGTTCGTCTGCAGTGGCTAGAGGCCCTGGAGCACCCATTCTCACTCTCTCTCTCTCCCCCCTCTCTGTTTCTAATAAATAAATAAATAAAAATATAATGTTTTTCAATTATTATTATACGCTAACATTTATTGAGCTCCCACAGAATGCCTAACACTGAAACACATTCATCACATCATTCTTTTGTTCATATTCACAACTGAAGAACTCTGGTAAATTTCAACATTCAAAAAGAATTAGGTATTTTCCAGTGGGTCTCAAGGACACCAACACTAGCAATACAAAAAAGATTATAAATGAAAGCATTGCATGTGCTTGATGTGGTAAGCGAAAAAGTAGCACCTGTGTTGACCTGGGGCAGCAGCAAACAAAGGAGAGATCCAAAGAGTGGCCACATACCATCATGAGATACCACACTACTTAAGAAGACTTTATCACTTATTATCCTTTATTAAGCTCGCTTGCCTCTGAGATAGCTATAAATACTACCCTAATTTTAGAGAACCGAGGCATATCAAAGCTAAATAGCTTGAGCAATATCCTATAAGGGGAAAATTCCAAATTTTATTCATTTCCACATTCAGGATAAATGGGAAAATGAGACAAGTGTGATATGTCACATTACCAGTGACTAGTATTTTTTGAAAATCCATTAGCCTTTCCAAAATTCTGCTTTCTCATATAACAGAAACATTGCATGGAACAAAGAACAACTCCACATATATGTGACTAAACTGCAGAGAGGGTCCAGAATGTCCCATGGGGTCTATCTCTTACATGAATTATCCATGCTTTTGTATAATACATTCCCAAAATAAATAGTGATATTGGTCCTATTAAGCAAAAAGTTGAATTATGACTAAGTTTCAATAGATATATTTAAGCTTAAAAAGTTTTTCCTGTACTTTGATGAGTCTTACATATATGTATATGGGGGGTGGCGTGTGCCAGGGCCTCCAGCCACTGCAAATGAAATTCAGATGCACGGACCCCCTTGGGCATCTGGCTTATGTGGCTCCTGGAGAATCCATCCAAGAGCCTTTGGCTTTGCAGGCAAGCGACTTAACTGCTAAGCCACCTCTCCGGCCCCAATAATTTGCTTTTGTTTGGAATACTTTCCTTGAAATCCTAGAAAGCCCTATTTATATTTCTTTTTTTTTCTCCTTCTTCTATTTATATTATTCTGATTTTACATTCATAGTATTGGTTCCATTGTCCTCCTCCCTGTCCTCCCACTTTCAAAGGGACCCTCACCAATGGGGAATGTGGGTCGTGCATTGTGAGGTTAGTCAAGAGTTCTGGGGTGTAGGCCCCAGTCTCTGTGCATAATGCCCCAACTTGTGACTCTAACAATCTTTCCGCCCCTCTCCCGCGAGTTTCCCTGAGCCACATTGGGGTCATTTTAGTTCTGTTTCGGTGATGAGGTTTTGGGAGCCTCTGTGTCTCTGGATATCTGGCTTAGTTGGAGTTGGATGTTCTCTGTGTTTATCTCCTTCAGCCTTTTTCTGGTGTTGTGATTGCCATGAACGCTGAACTCTTGCCCTTCCCCTGCATTGTTCTATGGTTTCAGCTGGGGCCCTGGTGAGGTGTGGTTAGCTGATCCTCCCTTCAGGTTCATTGTCCACCTGAAAAAAAAATAAGCAAATTCTCCAACGGAGAGAAAAGTTAGTACTAGGTAGAAGGAAGGGATGCCCATCTATGTTTTGGAGGGAATTTTATATGCATTGGCTCTCTTCTACCCACATTTGGTGGTATCTTGCTCTTGGAGACTGAGCTTATTTTTTGTACCTGGTTTTGACTTATTTCCCAGTTCCAGCAATGAGTTGCATTCCACTGAGTGGATCTATTAGCCAAATCAAGAGCAGTTGGTTACCCACCATGGCTGCTTGCCACTACTGCACTTGTATGAACTTTACGTCAAGTTGTTTCCTGCTGGGTATCTTAGTGGAAAAGAGTACACACATATTCCAAAATGGCCCTGTGTTGGTTAGAATCCTCTTATTGGCTTCCTGGAATAAAGCAGTGACCTCTAGGTCTGAAGCAAAGAACTCCCTAAATGTCTGCACAGCTATAAATTATCAGTTCAGTATCTTTGGGGGAAATATCCATGTCCAAAGGACAGAAGCAATAACCAAGATCATGGGATGATTAATGTTGGGGCAACTTGCCTAACTGTTGGTATGACATCCAGGGTGATAATTTTGATATTCCAACAAAGAAAGACACTAACTAATTCTATAAAATTCCTGGATTGAAATCCCTGCTCGCTCTTGGTTGGCAAACACAGGAGGAAAGTAAATCCATTAAAAGCACATTCCAAACAAAGAACCAGAGTTCATTGGGTTAGTGAGGCACTGGGCTATCTCCAGACCCCAACCATGTAGCCCTTTTCTCTGCCTTTGTCACTATTTCTGTGTAAAGTTTAGGTCAAAACTCTGACTGTCTTGGTAAAGGAACAAAAAATTGAGATGTTCGTAAAAATGATGTTTATTGAAAAATTTTGCCAAGACAGTCTGATTATATTATTATTTATTAATTATTCTCTTTATGGTTTGCCTTCTAAGCAACATTTTAAAATCTATGTATACTCCAACTTGGAATAGAGAAAAGATTTGCTCTTATCAGTTAGAAAAATAGATGATGTAGCTCTCATAAACAGTTTTAATTTCTAATGTTAAGCCCAGTTCTCTTTCTCCCATATCTGACTCTTTTCTTCATATTATTTTGGCACTAGCATGTTGAAAAAATAAGATTTTTTAAAATAATAAAACTCTTTTTTTCTTATTTTTTGTTATTAATATTGTTTATTTTGAAGTTAGGTTATATTGCTGAGTTCAAAAAATATTTGAAACTTGTGGAAAATTTAGTCATCCATAAAAACATGAAGCATGCAAACAAACTACCATTGGAAGCCATAGCTTAATTGGATTACAGGATTGTGGAAAGTTTCAGGTCTTCTGGCTAAAGAAACTATAGGCTTGCTATCTCAAGCAAGAGACCAAAGCTGTCTCTTTTAGTAAAAGACTGCCACTTCAGAGAAGACTAGTTTTCCACTTAAGTTTGTAGTAGAAAAAAGAAGTCTGGGTGTCCCTACTAAGAGACTGGTTAGGACCCAGACTACTTAGGACCACGTTCCCTGCACAAAAGTCCATTGATAGAGAACTTCCACCATATCTTCAAAGTGCTTGCCAACAAGAGCCAGGTGAGTGTGCAGTCTTAGAGTTGCCATCCTTAGCCCAGATGGGCTTTGCACCTAAAAGTCACCATCCCACTTTATAATACCAGAGACAGAGAGATTAGACCCCAGATAGAAAGCCAGAGCTATGGAAAACGAACTTACGGACATCTCAGTTTTCCCACAGCTGGTCAGATCTGATTTCCAGATTTGGACTGAAATATGGAAGTCATTTTCTTGTGGCTTGTGTTACTACTCCTGAAGGCACTTTGTCATAATCAAACTGACAGCGTGCCTCCTTAGAAGCTGGTGGGGAGAGTTTCTTGGAGATGCACTTAATTGAAATCACACTTGGAGTCTTTCCTGACTGGATCATCTCTGAGTTTGCTTTGTTTTCAAACTGGAGCAGAAGAGAGGATGAATGGCTGCTGCATTTGATGATACATAATCACATTAATTCTTTATGGCTACATTTGTCAATATATTAGAGCAATATGTTATCATATACATTATTAACTGTTACTGTTAAATGTTTTATGCTGATCTTTTACATTTTTTATTCTGATTGTGATAAATTTGAATCCAAGGGATCTTTTCTTTTTTTTAATGAGAGGAAGCAAAAATATTGCAGTAAAGGAATTTATCAGAGCTGAGCCCAGTCTAGCAAACAAAAGACACCAGTGTTTTCTTCCCCCAGCCTTTTTACCTGCCATTTCTCGGCTCTGCGGATGCTGGCATTAGCACTTGAAAGTGGCAGATCGACTGGCCCTGCTCAAGAGAAACCGATAATTCCCATCTTTGGCAATATCTCTGCAGTTCATCGACAGGGGCTCCCACGTTGTGTGATGGTTGTGAGGTGGCCTTCAATAAACCTGGATTTACTGCTGAGACGTCTTCTTCCACTGGGGTATTATTTCTAAATGTTATCTCTTGAAGTTGGGATTATGTTCTTAGCAGTAATTATAGAGTAGTGCCATCATTCCTGAGCAAAGGCCAAAAATTAAGGCTGATTTGACACATTTCATGATCTTGTTTAGTGTTATTTTTTTTTCACTTGGGGAGGTTAGAAGAGAAAAGAAATATTATAGAATAGGAATTTCTTTAAGTATGGTGGCTTTTATGTTTAAAAGATTACCACAAGAGTGGCAATTTTGTACCATGAATTTCTTCTTGTTTGCCTCACAGAATATTAATGTCCTCCTACATTCCAAAAACTACCTGAATGTTACAAAGTTGCAATAGTCCTAGAAGGTTTGCTATAAGTAATTTTTTGTATATGCATGAAGAGAGTTTAATATTTTTTTTAAATGTGCCACATATCCATTTGTAAGAAACACAAAAATACCAATTTACTTATTTTCTTAAATTATAATTTATCAATACAATGTACCAATACAGGAATCATGAAGTGTTTTAATTAGAGTTTTCTATAGGAGCAGAGCAGATAGAATGGATTAGTATTCAGAAGGAAATTTATTGGATTAGCCTATGGCAGTCCAACAATAGCTGTCTGCAGGCTTGAGAGTCAAGGAACCCCGTAGCTTCTCAGTCCATGTGGGTGCATGCCTCAGCAGACCCAAGCCAGCACAGAAGGCCTGGAGGACTTCTGAATAGCTACACATCTTCATACATGTTGGGAGGTTGGAAAAACTTTGCTCCAATTCTGACAAAGGATAGCTGAACAGGATAGATGCACATATGAATTAATAACAAGGGGCAACCAGATAAAAGGCAGTCACAGAAAGTAGCATAGGGAGCCAGGTGGAAATAAAGAGGGGCTGGGTCCTCTCAGAGCATCCATGTATATATAAGTCCACTACCTAGGAGGCCCTCTCACTCTGGACGAATAACCCACTCTGGAGCAAGGAGGACCTCCTCCTTCAGTCAACCCTTCCTGGAGGCAACCTCTAGAGACCTGCCCAAGAGGAATGTCTTAGATTACTGATGAGTTTTGAACCCTGTTTTCTACAGTGGTAAAACAATCTCATGTCCCTGATGGCAGTAATGAATTGTACTGGAAGAATGATTTCAAATTGATACCTCGTCTGTTATATAAAATAACAAAAGAAACATTTAGATTTCTCATCCCTTCTACTGACCAATGTTGATTTATAACCTAGAAACTTCTTGTGGTGGTTTGAATTAGCTGTCCCCATAAACTCATGTGTTCTGAATGCTTGGTCCCCAGATGATGGCAATTTGGGAAGTGGGGCCTTGCTGGAGGTGAGTTTCTAAGAAACAGTTTTGGGGTATTATAGCCAACTCCCACATACTAGACACTGATTCACTCATCTGCTGCTATTTTCCACCTGCTGTGGCAGAGGTGATGCCCAGCCTCTGTTCATGCCATACTTTGCCCTGCAGTCATGAAGCTTCCCTTCTAGATACTAAGTTAAAATAAAAACTTTCCCCCTATCAGCTGTTTTTGGTTGGGTGCTTTATCCCAGCAACACAAAAGTAACTACAGCAGAAAATCAATACCAGTGTTATGGGGTTGCTGCTGTAAAAACATGACTGTGTGGCATTTGATGTTTTGTAACTGATTTGCATGCAGAATTTGGAAGGATTTTGAAAATTTAGGACCAACAGATGGTTTCTTGTGACAGTTGAAAGACCAAATTGCAGATAGAACTGTGGACTGTGTAGGCTTGCCTTATGAAGTGAAGAAAGAACTTTTTCGTTCAGTACTTGCCTGACTTAGAGCATTCATTTTCCATTAACTATTTAGATTTGGAGGTGAAATGCTGGCCGTCTTTTCATGAAGCTCATGGTGCCTTAACATACTGCCCTTTGCACATGCCTCCTTCTTCCTAACTTAGCAGCCTTTGCTCCTCTGACATTATTGGCTTATTTGTTACCATGTCTTCTCTTTAGTCCTGCTGTGCTGTTGTTGAGTACTCTCCCCAGAACTCCATGCAAGACCCAGGCAGATTGAGCACACCTTCATTTTACCTGTGGTTTAAATTTTGAGTACCTTAACAAAGTTGGTGGAAACTTTGACTTTATGTTCATATAGTGTTCATGAGAACTGACAGTTTAGTCAGAAAGTTTGCCTTAATGAGCAAAACCCCTAACTGTTAGCAGGTAAAGATGACACAGTAGCTTAGAGGGGAGCAGTATTCCAAGTGCACAGAACTTCAGTTACTGAATCATGAGTGAATCAAAACTCCAAACAGATTCATCCTTCTTGCTTAATCAATTTACATACCTAACTGTAATTTATTATGATTTAATTACTATAAATTTGTATTATATAGTAATTCAACCACAATATATACATATACATATATATATAGTTAGTTAGCTTGATCCTAAAATATTTGGTGGACACATGGGAAATAATAATGTCATGTTACATTATTCATAAAGCCCATCATGCATCAAATAAATGAAAATATCTTGGGGGATACCTAAGAGTATAAATAGCCAAGGGGTGTTAATGATAAATTAGGACAAAAGACAGTCCAAATACACAAAGGAATGATGTCTCTTATACCTGTGTTTGTCCAAGTGCAGAATTAGATGTAATCAAATATGCAGACTTTGGGGCTGCACATTACATATGCCAATTCAAATAATTTGTAACTCATGATTCATTATTTTGAAACTGGCAGGGGTATTCTAATACAAGTATCTCACTGAAAAAAGTATTAGGAAAAATATTTTGTTCTACTTATCTAATTCAGAAGTTGAGGCTGACATGTTTGCTTTTGTTTTTAGTTTTTTCTTTTATTAACTTTTTTGACAACACCTATACATAAACACAGTATACCATGACAATAGTTCCTTCCCACCACATCCTTTTCCCCTCTCTTATTTCCATGAATTCTCTATATTTAAAAAAATTACTATAAAAATAAAGCATTCATCTATATCAGCAGAAATAAAAAAATTAAATATGTGCAACAAAACTGAAACAGTCATATGTAAAAAGGGTCACCACATGTATAGGAAATTTATATACTCCATGCCCATAATCAATGCTGACTTGATTGTATGAAGTAGAGGAAGCATATACAAAACTAGCTCTGTATTCTTCCATACTGGGATCACCTGAGAGGCTTGGATAACTATAGATGCTTAAGTTCTACTCCAGAATTATTTATATAATTGGATAGAAGGAAATAGAGCCTTTATTTTTAAGAGGTTCTTAGGTGATTCTAATACATGGCCAATGTCTAGAAACAATTAGTCTAGTGTTCAGGCTAATTGTTCTGAGATTGTTATTTGTACTTCAGTAGCTCCTCAGTGTCCATGTCTGCTGAACTGGACATGCATGGAGTGGCCCATAGCAATTGGCTGAATTTTATTAACAGCCATATTTAAGAAAAGAGCTACTGGTATAGGTAATAGTTTCAGAATGCACTTGATAGGAGCAGTTATCGTTGGAGCCTTTAAAAACCTTATTGGGGAATTTACTATGTAAATATACTGCAATTTGGTCATGTTCCACTTATGTTATCTTTTTGTCCCTCTCTGCTGTCCTCCATTTCTTGAGGATCCTCTTCTTTCAAGGTAGTTTTCCTCTGTTTTGTTGGCTGTTTTCTTTTATGCTCCTAGTCCTCCATAGAAAAATTTTCATGCGCTCAGAACACTGCAGATCTTCACAGTGGTCAGGCAACCACTCTGGAGTCATGAATGCACCTGTTGGTTCCTTATAATATGCCTTTAACCTGTGACTGTTACATTCTTTCATCCCTCTTCCACAATGTTCCCTGAGACTTGGAGGGTGTATTATAAGTCTCATTTACAATTGAGCTCTTCCTGGCCTCTTATTTCTGATGTGTTTTGTGTCTCCTTAGTGTCTACCACTATCTTCATACAGAATATTCTTTGGCTCGAGTGAGAGCAGCCCTCATATTCTTTCTGTCCCCTCCCCTCCTCTGTCACATTTTCTGAACCCTGGCAGGTGTGGTAGAGATGACCCATCCAGTGGTAGGCACTCAGCTTTCTCTCCTTGTCATTTTGAGGAGTCTTAGGCCTTACTATTCATCACCATTTATAAAAAGCAGAGTCTCTGGTGCATTCATGACCCCTCAAAGGTTACCAATACCCCCACAAGACCAATGCAGTTCTGCCCAGCCACACTTAAAAGAAATGAGAGAACAAAACAGAAGAAAGGTTACTTTGAAAGAGGAGGTTCCATTGGGTTTAAGGGAGTAGGTGGAGAGGGACAAAAGAGGATCATGGGATGAGAACATGATAAAATGGCTGAATGTTCATCTATCAATGTTCTCAATTTTTAAAAAAAAAGATACTTGGGGTGGAGAGATGACTTAGTGGTTAAGGTGCTTGTCTGCAAAACCAAAGGACCCAGGTTGATTTCCCAGTACCCATATAAAGCCAGATGCACAAGACGTCTGGAGTTCATTTGCAGTGGCTGGACACTGGCACATCCATTTTTCTCTTTCTTTCTCACAAAGAAATAAATAAACCTACTTTTTCTAGAAAAGAAAAAGGCAGGTTCTCTAGTCAAAAGAAATGCCTTGGTTTTACCATCACTTTTGGATTTTCATCCACAACATATAAGGAAAACCATAAAACTTACTCTACTGCCCCCACCCTGCATTCCATTGCTCTCTTTCCTTCTGCTCCTTCTTGCCCAGGCCCTGAGTCCCACTTTGAAAACATGTTATGTAAATGTCATTAATTATAAACTTTTCATTTTAGTCTAGTTTCCTTATGTAACTGTCCACATAGCCTGGAATAGGGCACATCTGCTCTGCATCAAAGTCACTCTTTCAACTGTTGCTGACTCTGCCACTTGCTGGGAGCTCTCATGAACATGAATGGGATATAAAGCTACAGTGCTTTATGTACATATGAAATATCACTATCAAGTAGTCTCATGGTACATGATGGTGCTTCTTTCTCTATTTCTTCCTGCAAGGAGACTGTTATCCACTCTCATGGTCCTTTTATTTCTTCTTTAAGGCAAGACCTGGTGAAGAACACCTGATTTCCATAATTATCTAGAAATAAGCTTTGCTTTAGGAACATTGTATTGGCCCATTGCCTCTGTGTCATCTATTTTTTTTCTCTCTCTCTCCTTTCCTCAACTCTCCTCCCTTTGTCTCTTTCTATCCCAGTGTCTCTCTATTTCACCCTCTTTCTCTTTTATTATTATTACTTAAGGATCATAAAGTAGAAGTCAGATCGCTAAGCTTTCAGAGACAGATGAGGCCAAGCAGTCCTCTGGGAGCACTTGGTGCCAGCAACTCGCTGCATCCCAGCCTATAGAGTTGAATCTCCAGGCACTGACATTAACACTCCTGCTTCAGGTAACTCGTTTAGCTTGGTGTCATTTTACAATAAATATACCATCCACCGACACAAATTAGACAGCTATTGAGATTAATTTTGAGGCACTATCGGCAACATCTTAAATCAAAAATCATTCTTTATTAGCATGCTTGGCAGTATATAGTATGTCTGCCCTCCCCCTCCTGATCCCTGCCACAAGAATAAATGAGGCCCCATGGTTGACATAGCGCATCAAGTGTTTTATAATAGTCTAATTGTAGCTAATGGTTTGTGCAGCTAATTAAGGCCCTATGAATTACAGTAATCAGTCAGGCTCATCCTTTAAACCAGATAGTTCTATCCAACCGTTCCCTTAGTAAGAAACAAAATATATAACTACATGTAACTAAGTATACACACTGTGACATATACACATAGCCTGTGATAATCAACTAGGCTTATTTGAGCACAGACAAAAATATCAGGCTCTCTTTTCCACCCATAAAAAATATTTATTTCATGAGGCATAGACTATTTTTTAGTAACAACCTAGTCACTATAGGTGGGGGAAAGGTGTAACATGAAATTTGTCTGAAAACTGAAAATAGAGTTGGTAGAAAGTATAACTCCTCACCCCTCCATTTCCTAGCATACTTCCATCCAGCTACAGCCAAGTACTGCCTTTTGGTCTTTGTTAGGTTATGCGTGTTACTATAAATCAAGTAAATTGTGACAAAGAAAGTTGAAGATTTAAAGTGAACCAAATTCTATTTTTCGGGGAGATGGTTGATAATGCCATGGGCATTAAAAGGATAGCGGATAATAACTGTCAGGAAATTAGTAAGAGGAATAAGAGGGTTTGTTTTTCTATAGATTCGTTTTGCAGAAAATATCCTAAATAGCGTATCTATGAAATCACAGTAGAACTATCCAAAGGCTCCCAAGGATGACTCATTCCAGGATTATCTAAGACTGGACTGGACAGAGAGGGAAAGAACTTTGGAAGCAAGTCTACAGGGACCCTCAGGAACAGAAGGAGGTCTTTTCCAGCACTTGTGTCTTTGATTCTTTGAGAAAGAGAAAAGAAATCTATAGAAATGTCATCAGCATGACCCCTACTAGAATAACATGCATCCTTGTCCCCCAGGGTCCCATTGCCAGTGAAAAGAGGGGGAAGAACAGGGATTTTTATGAAGGTCATATGTTTTCATTCTTTGCTGTTAACAAACTCACAAAACTGCTAAGAACCCTGAAATTTCACCCAGTTATGCACATTGCTATTAACAAGATCTGATTTCCTCCCTGCAAGCAGAAGTTTGCCTAACAGAGCCGGCTATGTGACATGTGTTCTCATGACATATGCTAATGTAAAATATGTACCCCTAAAACCATGTCTTCCTATGAATTACTTATGTTTTGTATGAAATGAGTAAACAGCCTATATGAGTACAAACCACTCACTCATTAACTAAATCAAATTATTCAAATGTCATTAACTTAGTTCCAAAGGGCATATCACATCTAAACCTATAAATATAGAACTGTTATCAAAAGTGAATATAAAGTGATGAGCTGGAAGAAGGGGAAGGGATTTGCAAAAGGTTGTTTGTAACATGTCAACAGAAGAAAGGAACTTACAAAGGGAGGAATTTGTGAGGATGAGGGAGACATGGGATAGGAGGGAGAACCAAGAGAAATAATTTGTATTTGAATATACCATAAATAAATGAATAAATAAATAAATAAACAATAATCTGTTGACCAGGAAAAGCTAGTCCCAATTGTCTTTTAATCTAGAGGCTTCCATTGTTTGAGAGTGGGATTGTTATATTGAGAGAGGGATACTCAATCTCTTCTTCCAAAAGATTGAACTTGTTAGGGATAAATATTTATGTATTTCCAAAAAAGTAACTGTAACATGCCTTCATGCCTGTCTGATTATCAAAATTCAATCTAACTATTATGAAAATACTTTATATTTATTTTATTATTATTAACAACATATTTTATATGGATACATCATGTGTTGATACCCTTTTTTTTTCCCTTGTTCCTGTCCCCATTCCACTGGGGACCTTTTCAGTAGGGTTCCAGGCATTCCCCATGGGGTTGTGATTTATGCATTGTGGAAGCAGTAGTCAGTTATTTTGGGGAGGAAGGAATGCCTCTGGGCATGATGTCTCAATCTGTGGCTCTTACAATCTTTCCCTCCCCTCTTCCACAAAATTCCCTGAACTGCATTTGATGAGTTTTAAGTCTACTTCAGTGAAAAGGTGATAAGCTTTTAGGAGCCTCTGGATCTCTGCTTTGATAGGTGTTGAGTGTCCTCAGGGTCTTTCTCCATCTTGGCACCAATTATTGGGTTCAGCATGGAAGCAGCACTCTTGCTCGTCTCCCTAATTTCTCTGTAGTTTCAGCTGAGGCTTGGCTGAAATCTGAGAGGTAGTTTATCTCCCGTCTCATTATTTTTTATTTGTAATTTTGTAAGGCTATTAATGTGTTCTCACTGTCATCCATGATGATATTAAAAGGGCTGTTTTCATCTGCTACATAGACTGTGCAGAGTATTATCTTCATGGTGACATTTGATTATATGAATTTCAAGACTTTCTTTGAAGTGTTGTTCCACCTTTCAGCTGACCAGATGTCATAGAAAATCCAAGTGCTAGAGTTGAAGGGTGTTATTTCCTTGCTCACGTCACTATCCCTCCTCTTCTTTCTGGACCTTTAAAAGCATGTTTTTCTCATGATGTTCCTTGTACTCTTTGTAGTACAAACTCTGCTCTGATAACCCAAATGTTTCTACTTGAATCCCAAAAGGTGTTTCTATAGTTATACGCTGGGAGACATTAAACTAGACCAAAATAGAGACTCAATAACACCACTTCACACATGCACACATATTTACACACTCACAGTTGCTATCTGCCTCCTTTGCATTTTATACCTATAGTCTTTGTAGTAGGTGAAATGGCTTTGCCAGTCATTCTGGGCATATTTTACACTGTTTATCTCTGTATGTAATAGATCTCTAATGTCTGACTCCAGAATATATTTATTTTTTAAAACTTAAGGAACTAGGCTATTGCCTAGATTAGCTGTGTTGTAGGGGCTAAAGTGCAGGCAACTGTAGGTAAAAAGAATTTGAATTGGGCTGGAAAGATGGTCCACTGGTTAAGGTGCTTACCTACAAAGCCTAAGTACCCAGGTTTGACTCACCAGGACCCATGTAAGCTAGATGCACAAGTCGGTACATGCATCTAGAGTTCATTTGTGGTGGCTAGAGGCCCTGTTCTCTCTATTTGTCTCTTTCTCTGTCTCTCCAATAAATAAATAAAATATTTTTAAAAAGAATTCACATCATAAGATTCTAGATTGAGTCACTAACAGAAATCTATATATGTATGTATATACATACATACATACATACATACTACATACTTCCCATCATTTCATAACCCACACTCTAACCTATAGTACCTCAAAAATAATTATCCTGCATGCTTGATCCCATTCATTCAGTATAGTTCTCACTTATTTCCCTTAAGAGATGACATATTAACTCCCCCTTTAATAGATAAACAAGCTCAGCCCACTATAGAATTTCTATCATATTATGTGTCTGGAACTCCAAAGCATTCCTCTCCTTTCTAACAGTGCCAGAATTGAACTAGCTGAAACTCAAAGTTCCTCAGTTCCAAACCTCCATTCCTCTCTGCCCCACTTATCCATCAATAGAAGACAAAGAATCTCAGGTGCTTACAAACAGCTGAGCTAAGACCAGCCAGCTGCTTTGGGTTGAATTCATGTTATTTTTCATATTTGGTTTGATCCCACTCCAAAAAGTTAGCAATATATTTACTGCTTTGATAAATATTACACCCCATTGTTGCAGGGTCACAGTCTCATTTATAAAGAAAGATGTAACACATAAACTATTTTAATGATGTAAGCTGCCAACATTTTTATACTCCTAGCACACAGAGTATATCTAAAGGGTCTCTACTCTAAGTCCAGGAATGATATGGGAATACCTCACACCTTGAGAAAATGTCACAAATTATCTGAAATATGGGTCTGTCTTAAAGATGGAGTGGAGTGTCTCTTTGGCAGTGAAAACATTCTATTTCCTATTCTTTGCCTCATCAACCGCACCCTGCTGTAGTTACCCATGCATCTCAGGATTAGAGATGTGATTTTGGTGGTCTATTGCCCATGCCAACAGCAAATTCTAAAGTACCACCACATTGCTTGTGTGTGTATGAAGATGTCCAGGTATAAACTCAGCTGTGACAACTGGATTTGAGTTAGTATTTACATATTTGTGAGGGCATATGGACCCCAAGGATATCCTCTATTGTTTTGTGAGATGGATAGGAGAAATATAAAACTGGATCCATTTCCTAAGATTATAAAAATAGAACTATAAGTTCAAAGAGAGAACCATATAAATATTTAACAAAATTATAAAAAATTCTATAACTTACCATTACCATTCACTATCCACAAAATTGCAACTAGTGTTTGTTAATATCACAAAAGTGACATCACCATTCAGTGCCAAGTAGAATCAAACTGTTTAGGACTAGAATTAAATTCATTTTATGTGACTTGAGCCAAGACCATCACAGCAATCATATTTGTCTTATGCCCATATTTTCAGATGCTTGCAGCTTATATTTCTATTTAAAGAAGTCTAGGGACTTTTTGATAGTGTATATTGAAAAAGAATCTTTGTAACTCATTAACTCTATGCCTCTTACTGCTTCATGTCACCCATAAAATGGGAAGAATCACTCAGCCTTAAGTTATGATGATGAGTGGCAGCCAGCTCCAGACTAAGCAGAAATTATATGCAACCTTTCCATCTAACACCTTGCCAGGTTTGTTCTAACCCTCTCCCATCCCATGTCCCAAAAATGTGGTTTGAATATACTTCTATAGCTCCAAGTGAAACAATATTTGTACAGAAAATGTAACAAGGTGTAGAAGGAGAAACATTATTGCTTTGTTACATGGGCATCAATGTCATGCTTAACCACAGAGATCAGATCATTGGAAACAAAATGAACCCCAATGTTGAGGGTCATACTTATCACAGATGGGCATGCTCTTGATGGGTAGAATCCCATGGTATATGTAAATATAGACAACCCAAAGTAGCAGACCAACAAGGTCAACCAGCATATCTCTCTTCTTCACTACACAAGCCTAACTTTACATAAGAACAAGAGAGTTGTTGCCCCCCCACATCCCTACCAGCATCTACCACATTACTGATCCTGGCTCCCTCTGATGTCTGTTCCTACATCCCTAGCCCTGTCTGGGTCATTATTTGTAATGTCTATGAATATATAACTCAGATTATCAATGAAGCAGCCTCTGTACACATGCTATGAGGTTCCAACTTGTGACTAACAGGACTGGAAGGTCAACATTCTTACCTCATTCACGGTAGTTTTCATCCCCATGTAGTACCATCCTCCTCTGGTATTCCACGCAGGCCTCCTCATCCAACAGTAATTAGACATTTGGTTAGTGTAACAATGCCTTAGGTGTCAAAAGATTCATGCAACCACTTATGCAGAGGTTTATAAAAAGAACAGAAATAATTACAATAATTTGACAGAATAACAACTATTTGTCAGGAGCTAAGTTATAAACTATATGCAATATGAGTATCAATTATATGAATATATAGGACCAGAAATGTCCTAGCTTTCATATTGTTATTGGATTTTGGAATGTCTGCAAATACATAATGAGATATTGGGATGGGACTGAGATCCAAAAATTAAGGGTATCATGAATACCTTATACGCATAGCCTGAAGGTGATTATGTATAGAATATTTAGTATGCATGCATTTTGACTGCAACACCTCACATGATATTACATATAGAAATTTCCAATTGTGACATCATGTCAGTGTTCAAAATGCTTACTTTTTTTTTGCAGGGCAATACAAAATTCAGATGGTTGGGTTAGTAATATATAATTTGTATGTGCTAACCCATCGATTTTAATGACAACTTATGTTATTACCAGAACTATTTTTAGGTGACAGAACCTTAAAGTTCTGTGTTTCCAGTTAGAGAGAGGAGCTGGGGGTTGAACCCAGTTCTATTGTCATATATCTTTGACATTTCACAGAGGAATGTGGGTAGGTCTATGTTCTCTTGCATTCTCTTGTATTCTAACTTGTTTTCTGAAACATTCTACTACATGACTGTTTTTCTTTGGAGTTCCCATTGTAAAAAGAGACTATTCCAGAAAGAAATTGTTCATTATAATTTTTCCACTGTAGTATCTGTGTCATTTGTGTATACAAATACTCTGATGACACTGAAGAGTGATTAAAAACAACCATGCACATTGTTTTTGAAAACCAGAATCTGTACAAGTCCTCATATAACAGAACATGTGTGAGTCCTCATTGACCTTCTGGTGAGTGGTTAGGTAGAATAGGATCAGACTGTGTTCCCTAGAAGATGGAAACAATGGGGCCGGTACCAGTCTGTTTGTCTTAAGGATTTGCGAAATCCCTGAATGCCATTCCTTTATTTTATACTAAAGCATATTTTTGCAGACTCTTGTTACTTTTCAAGTTCTACATCTGTGAAAGGCACTGCCTTAGAATGTGAGGTTCTCAGGTGAGCCTATCAAAAGTCAAGCCATACAGTTGATGGTAAAGAGCTTATCTAATGGGGGGCTGGAGACATGGCTTAGCAGTTAAGGCACTTGCCTGCAAAGCCTATCATGCATTCACTCAAAGAAGCTACTTTCTATGATTATTGTTTAAGATAACTATGCAAAAATGGTAAGGATGCTCTGGGAATGAAAATCTGGCCACAGAAGCTGTAGCACATGAAGGACAGCAACATCTTGATCACGAAGGGACACATCACCACCAGGGAGTACATGCGAATGGACAGGGTCAAAAGATGGTGCCAGAGTGTGCACATTTCTGTGTGCACTGGGAATTGTTTTAAAAGCAAAGCACAGAAAGAGTAAGGCATCATTCTTGAACATAAGACACCACACTGGGAGGGTGGAAGACTCATAAATAAGTTGTTTATGACAGTACATGTTATGACAGAATGTACAGAGATGACAGAAGAAGAGAAAAAAATTGGAGCCTTCCTAGTTTGCATATGGTAAACTCAGGGAAGATTTTTTTATATTTAGTTTTCCAGCTACTTTTGAATGTCCTCAATGGGAGTGACAGTGTAATTTGTATGACTAATATGACAAGGTATAGAGAAGACCACTGGAGTTAAGATATTAAAAAAATATACAAATGTTATCATGAACACTGCCCTATCATGGCTGGTATATCCTGGGCGGAGGACCAGTCAGTTGTAGTTCTAACTAGAGTATAAGGACTGAATTAAATCTACTTATCTATAGGCCTTCTTGATTTTTTTAGTTTGGATCACCACCTTGAAATATATTCCACAGGTGCTTGGCACTTGTGAGAAGTCGGGAAAGTATAGGTTAGGGAATGATAACCTGTATTCCTTTGTGACCTTTACATGAGCCTCAGGAACATTAAGAGCTCACTGTACCCATCCCATGCTTATAGTATAGACTTCTGTCTCTGCATGCTATCATTGGAGTTATTGTGATAGATCTGAAGTCATTACTTTTAGTTCATGAAGCTCAGTAGATATTTTAAAGGATTGTGCCTTACTTAAACATATATAAGTTGTTTATATCTTCTTGGGTATAAGATCTTATCAGGAAGACTACTCCAAAGTTTATCAAGTCTAAAAAATTTATGATCCAAATCTTTTTTTCCAAACTTTACTACAGTAGTAAAAGGAGTTGAACTTACTTTCCAGAAATCTCACCCAGGATTTAATTGGAACACACACCAAAGTTATTGTGACATGTGACAACAAATGTATTGGTATAAATGTCTGTGGCTTCCCCCTTTTCAGGTTAAAATGTTTTTTCCTAGTCATTTAGAATACTGTGGAAGCAGACCAGACTCAAAAACTGCTTCCTTTTCTAGATTTCCTTGGAGAATCTTACTAATGCAGTTCTGTCTGTTTTTACTATTGCTATATTTTCTGATTGTTACTCTTAAGATAAAATTAGTTTTAGGATTCATAACTCAATGCTTTGGAAAAAGCCTAACACAGGTTGTTGTTGTTGTAGTTTGGGACTCAACATCTTAGCCCAGTAAAAACACCCAATCCTTTGTGCTCTGGACCCAGGATTCCCAATTGGAGTTCTGTAAAAGATGCCTGCAGGACAGACAGCATCATCTGGACTCAAAGTTCTGTTGGGATTATGATGAATCATATTTTTCTCATTGTCTTTTCATTTTCAAAAGGCGGCTTTCCCCCAAAGCTCTTAGCACAGAAGATATAAAAAGCAACATAGTAGGTGTGTAAGTTTTATGTCAGACAAAGGAAACTCACCTCCCTTCATGTCTTCCACACATAGTTTCTTGCTAGAATCAGATGTTCCCTAGATTATTTCTGTCATCTTTTCTATGTTCTATTACATTTCAAGGAATAGTTAGGATTCTATTTTAGGGTTGTCTGTCTATCCACTATCCATTAAGGAAATAGACTCCTAAATTATTCATAATGAAAAAAATCAAGAGTAATTTGTTCTTTTTTTTTTTTTTGAAAGCCAATGTCTGTAGCTATAGTGCACACTCAAGGTAGGAGTTTTTATGAAAATATTTTTACTTATTTGCAAGCAGAGAGTGATAGAAAGGAGAGTGGGGGGAGGTACGAAGTGTGCTTATCAGGGTCTCCAGCCACTACAAACAAACTCCAGATGCATGTGCCACTGTGCATCTGGATATATGTGGGTACTGAGGAGTCTAAACTGTGTCATTGAATAAACAATAACAGAAAGGTGAAGAATTATTTGCAAAAGAATTTTGATATTAGATAATAAAGGTAGGGAAATGTAAAAAGAAAATTAATATAGGAAAAACCACAAAGGCATAAAAGTGTAGTTTACATTGGAGATAAAATGAACCAATAAATATGGTTGGAGTCTGTGAGGAGATTCTAATCCAGAAGATACGGAAGAGAATACTGTTCCAGAGTGCACCTATTCCTATTGGCAAGAGGTGATCATTTGTTGCTGTGTGATTGTTTTAGCAAATAAAATTAGTGGGGAAAACTTGGAAGAAAAAAACCGAGTAAACTTTTTAAAGTGTATTGGTAAAAACAATGACACCTAAAGCAGACTGGATATAGGAGAAATAAAATATGGGAAATGTGGCCATGTGCTTAATAACAAAGTTCTGTCAATGACAGGAAGCATGCACATACAATGGTACACTCAGAAGGTTAGAGTGGAGCTAAGAAATCCCCACTGCACAGTGACATTAGAGCTACATAGATGTGGTACCTCAACATGTGACTTTCATGTTTGTCATAATGCTGGTGTACATGACCCTGACACACTGCTCTCATTGCAAAAAAGTTTAATGGATAGCACCTGTGGTTACATTCAGTACACAATGCTTGATCCTGATGATAAATGGCTGAAATTGGTTTATGCACATCTTAAACTTTTTATCACTATATACTCCTTTTGCTTATAAACAATACCTTTCTCTAAAATAGCATGCTGTTATGTCAGCAGCAGCCTCACCTTATATTCATGTAATGGCTTTCTCTGTTGTTCTCACAGCAATGCAATCAGCTAATCACATTTGCTTCTGAGCACATTCCCATTGTTAAAGGATGCATCACTATGTTTAAAAATATTGAAAAACAAAGCCACTGATGAGAATAGACAATTGTGGGGGTGACAGAGGACGTCTCAAGAAGTGGTGGAGAAACCCAAGCCCATTGCAGAGGGACATTGTGGCCATCTAAGCACTTTAGATCATTTCAACACAAACTTTTCTCTGGTTTCAGTCAAATAAATGATTTGAAGTACAGCCTGTTCCTAAATAATGCTGGTCACTCTGGAAAACATGGGTCTAATATATTCTGAAATCCTTACTATCAGATACTGCCTGCCTTATTTACCTTTATTCCCTTTGGTGTGGTCATAGCACTGCTCAGATTAAGTCAATGATTGAGTCAGATCACAGGGTTACTTTCTTTGCCTAGAAAGCAGACACCTGTGCATCTCACAGGAACATGACGCAAACATGTTCTTCTTTGGTTCTCAAATACCAAAGAAACCAAGAAGACAGTGGCTACAAAGCACAGAATGAGTTAAAGCTCTTATAGAACTATCATTATCAGAAAGTTATTGTTACTAATGTTATAATTATTATTATTTTCCAAAATTGTAGTCTTATATTCCTTCTCCCTGGTTCCACTTACCCTGAAGGCTGTCCTCAGTGGGGTTGTTGTTGTTCACTATGGGGTAGTTAAGACCTCAATCTCTGTGACTGGTGACTGGGCTCATGATATTTCTACTCACTTTGTGGCTCTTAAAACCATATGGTTCCCTCTTCCACAGTAGTGCCTGATCTTTGGTGGGTCTGTTGGCTCCCTGTTTTAGTGTTGAGCTCTCTGTAGCCTCTGGGCTTCTGATTGAATGAGTTTTGATTGACTACAATTCCTGTCACAATTCACCTAGAACTGGTTGTCAGGCGAGCAGTCAGAGCAGTATTCATGTAGCGGCTTCCTCTGCAATTTCTCATGAGTCCTGACAGATATGGCAGAGGGTTCAGAAACTTTTGTTGTGGTTTGGATGTCGAACATTTATCAAAAATCAATGTCCATGTGCTGAAGGCTTGGTTCCCAAACCTGTCACACCATTGCAAGGCAAGGCAATGTTATGAGGTCAGGGTTACCCAAAGGAAGTTAGATCATGGGGAATGCTTTCATGGTCTGTTGAAAGGAATATGAGAACCCAGGTTCCTTCTTCACTTTCTGTATCCAAGGTGTCATGAAATGACATGATATAAGATGTTCACCACACACTCCAACAGTCACAATTTCAAAACAATAGGGCCAAGGAACCATGGACTGAAGAAGCTGAAACATGATTCAAAATAAACATGTTCTCATTTTCCTACTGGTAAATTATTTTCACAGTTATTTTTTGTCAAAATGACAGATATTTGACTAATACGGTTTTAACAGATTATGGAAAGCAACAAAAATTAATGTTTAAAAGTATAAAAATGAGCAAAATACTTCTAGTTTTAAAATTGTAATTGGTCACTGCAAGGCACTGCAAACCTCAGTTTTCTTTTTTTTGGGAAAAACAACCCACTATGTAATATAAGGTTGCTATAGTACTTAAAAATGTTATTTTTCTGACAAATAAATAGTGATCATAGTAGATTCTCAAAATTGTTGTCATTGGTAGTCACGTAAATGAATACCTGGAAAGTGTAAGTTGCCTGTTGAAAGTGTCATTTTGCCTGTTGAAAACATTCCATTGGCCTGGCAGTGGCTTCTGGCACCTAGCATGACATTGTCCATGGATCTTTGTTGTCCCTTGGGCCTCACTCTAATCTCTTTTCCTTCTACTTTGTAAGTCCTAACTCTTCTTATCTCTGCTTTTCCTTCACCCTCCCTCCCCATTTTGGTTAAATCAACCCTTCCCATTCACTCAACATTGCTTCTCGCTTCATCTTCCTCTAGCACTGTTCACTTTGGAACCCTCATCTAATTGTTATTGTGATGGTTTCTATTATTTGTCCACTGGACAGGACTTTGAATCATCAGTGAAGGGTTATGGACATCAGTTTGGCCTCTGTGTCTGCCTATGAGGGATTGAATTGATTGGGTTGATTAAGGTAAGAGAGACCCATTTTAACTGTGGGAAGCACCATTCCATGGGCTGGAATCCTGGACTACATAAAAATGAGAGAGCTGGCTGAGCCAAGAACCCATCACTCTTTGCTTCCTCACCATGCTGACTGGGACCAGTTCCCTCTAGCTCCTGCTGCCATACCTCCCCCACCGGGATGAACTTTAACCTGGGACTCTAAGCTGACTTTTGTTACTCTAAGTAAATCTTTCATCCCTTAAGCTGATTTTTCTTAGGTATTTTGTCATAGTAACAATAAATAGCTAATATACTTATTTATTTTGTTAAAATATATCAGACTATTTTCCTTTCTTGAAATGTTGCAAATCTGGAGGTCAGAGGTTTGCATTGTTCAGTGAGAGGAAAGAGTATGTACCACCTTCTAAATATAATAAATATTTGCTAAATGAATAAATGAGCACTCTCTTTGTGGCAAACAGAGGAATCTACAAATATATGAGCATCCAATCTTGTTGCACTGAGTTTTTAAATAATATTTTTATTTGTTTGCATGCAGAGAGAGATAGGGGAGAGAGAGAGAATGGGCATGCCAGGGTCTCCAGCCACTGTAAACAGACTCCAGATGTGCATCTGTCTTTACATAGGTACTGAGGTATCAAATAAGTGTCATTAGACTTTGCAGGCAAGTGCCTTACCTGCTAAGCCATCTCTCCAGCCCTTGTCACACTGACTTTGATCACCCCCATGTATCCAACCTCTCTCACATTTGGTCTATGATTCACCCAGCATGTCCTGCGCATGCATGTTACTCGACATCAAGAATTGATTGTTAAAGATGCTGTCTCTTCTCCAGTCTACATTATTGGCACCTTTGTCAAAATCAAGTAGTAGTAGCTACTTGGCCTAAGGTCCAGATCTTCAATTATATTCCATTGGTCTATATTTCTGTTTTCTCACTCATCTGCAGCTCCTAACCTGGGTCAGCTTGAGTTTCAGGCATACCTGATAGGCAACTTGAAGCCCTGACAATAGGCTAGAAGGGTTTTGGGGAAGGAAAAGGGGAGGGTTAGGGGAGGTAACACAACACTAAACCAAAAATGAACTGTCACCATAGAAACCTTTTTCCTTGAAGCTAGACTCCCTCAACAGGAGTATATGGGGAGCACGTAAAGAAGGGTCCTGGAAAGGGTAGGATGAAGCCTAACCTTATAAAATTTTGGCTCTGACCTGTATCTCACAGTAGCAGAAATAGGTGCTACCTACATTGAGCTATTGATCAGAGAGACCTATGAGGTCTCCAAAATAATACAGGTTTCTGTCAAAGCACTCAATTACCCACCTGAGGTAAAAGGTAAGACTTAATTGTTAAAGACACCATATGCTGCCAACATAGAACACAGAGAGACCTGGCTGGAATCTGGAAGAGAGCCAGTCCCCAGATAGCCCATCTAGTGCTAGAAAGCATTACATGAGCTACTGGGGGAAAATGACCAACCACAGTGTGAGCAAACAGGGGTCTGAGCAATCAGCCTGGCAAGAAGTATATAACAGTGTAATGGTGGCACACAGCCTTGGTGAGTAAGGAACAGTTTTCTGATTGGCTAAGAGATAGCTTCAGTGGAAAGGAACCCATACCTGGTAGTGATAATCAGGTCTGCTTTGAAATTATATTCTATGGGAGAAGTATCAAGAGACTAGGAGCAACCAGAACAAAGAGAGTGAAAAAATAACCTTTCACTGACTCAGTGTCATTTGGGGCTACTGATCTTTGTTAGGAAACATTTCAGATGCATCAAAGTTTTATGATGAGCTTCAACTGTACCCCTTTCTTCCTGTATTTGTTTTATTCTCAGCGGCCATTGGCCTAGGAACTCCTTCTGTTTATGAAGCATTGTTACTCTCAATTTAAAATGTGCAACTTTTGATATGTATCTTAAGAATCAAGGTGAAGTCAAATGCCATGATCATGTTTGTCATCAGCTGGAATAAACCATGCCTGAAGCTTCTGAGAGCTGTGGAAAAGTTTGCAGGTGTGTGCTGAGTACCATAAGAAAACTTGGAAACAATTCCTGGAAAGGGGCAAAATGAATTGGATGAGCCCTACTATCCAAGATGCTTCATGGAGAACTTGATCCAAGAGGTCTGTGACTGCTTTGAGTGGGAGAAGGGAAAGGGCTCTGTGTAGGATGTCCCCAGGAACAGCAGACATTGTAACAGAAGGCAATAGGCTTAGCTAAGTGTGAAAAGCAGACAAGAAAAATAAACTATGTTGTTATGAACATAACAGATGCTCCTCCTTTGTGCCATTCATAAACTTTTTTATTCTTTCTGGGTATTCTGTAGGTCCAGTCACAAGAGAAAACACTTAAAAGAAATGAATACTTCGCTCTTTCTAATATATGTGACTATGATAAATGTGAAACTTTAATTCTTATAATCAATTAGAAGTTATATAATTCATCAGTACTTGATCAGTATTTGAAGGTCACAAATAACTGAATAATAAAATGATTCTATAAGAATATAGCAACTGTTTCCTGACTCACCAAATATGAAAGGACTAGATGGAAAGATCTGGAATATCAACAGGACTTAAGAACTTCTAGGAATTCCTGCTATGGTACATGAACAGGTGCATAAGTGCACCATCCCAAAATTTACCCCGGGGTTAGCTCAGCACCCGTTCCCATCGCCCTTCAGGAGCTGTGTAGAAAGGTTCACAGATAAAGTTACCAAATCACACTGTTAATCAGACATGCTATGGAATGACATCCAGCAACCACCAGCTTGGAGGACTGTCCTTTTCCAGCCTAACAGCAACTTTCACAGGTCTATACCTGAGCAGTGACCTCTTTGCCGAGTATGCCACACAAATGGTTATTTGATGATTGATTATTTATTGAATGACCCATAATTATGTTGAGCACCAAAGTCATGTTTGTTAAGAATAAAACATTTTCTTCTATCAGTGTTAGAGATCATTCTGTTGTTCAAACTGCACTCCCTTCTGAATTTCAAATTCATTTTCCCTGCTAACAAGCCCTCTGTCTTCTGCCATCACACTTCTATTGTCTGGCTAGAGAAAATGCAGGAAACACAAAGAAAATCATCTCTGAAGCATTCATATTTTATTACTATTCAAGCCAAGTGGAGGTTGGATAAACTCAGAAAAATAAGGCATTTATTAAGGAAATATAAACTTATATGTGACTGTTTACATCATGTTATTTCCACTCAGTTATTGGCACCTTCACATTTTACAGTGGTTTTAGGATTATTGTAGTGGAAACCCGGTTACCAAAATACAGATTTGTTCTCCATCATCACAACATGGACCCACCATGTGAAGATGCAATTTGTATTTTAAAATACATATTAAACTCCAGTACAGTCCCCAAAGCTATGTTTCCCACCTTCTTCATCCTACCACACACAGAGTCTCGCAGCTTGAAGCAAACCTGATGTATGGAAATCAGAATTCTCTGAAACTCCAAGGTAATTCTTTACTTTATAAAAGTATTCACCAAAATGTTCCTAAGAAATAGATTCTTTCTTCTCTGCATTTAAATGATAATATGAAATACAAAAATTCAGTCCCAAAGGAAGGCTGAAAAAAATTCAGCTATGATTTTGGATGACACAGAGATATTAACTTATGTATGAATTGCAAGTTCTATACTTGAAAATCTTGCAATCAGTCATTACAATCAAATTAAAGAAATGATTACCTTTTAAAAATAAAATTGGATCCCAAGGTAAAAGAAAAATGACAAGGTAATAAACACTGGGTATGTTGTAAAGAAGCTTACATTCTAATTACTGGGAAAGCTAGATAAATATTTGTAACATGGAGCAGTACTGCTGACCATTGAGCAATCTAGAAGAATACCATGCAGGTTCTGTGTGAGCTAAAAGAATAGGATGGAGAAAGAGACATCACCTTGGAGGACAAAGAACCCTCAAATCTAATTATCCCTGTCCCTAAACTCTGACAAAAGAAAGTTCACCCAGGGAACCAAGGCCAGAGACAGAAATTGGAAAATTACAAGCACTTTCTCTGAGATACCTGTACTAACAACAGATTAACAAGCAAAAAGTCATTTACATACATGCCTCAGCACAGTGTCCTTGACAAATAAATAGGAAATAACTGTCACTCTTACTTTAATTATTTGATGTGAAAGAGTGATATTATCTAAGTTTGTCCTGTCAGAGAGGATACCAGGCACTAAAGAAGGACTGTTAACAGAACCTTCACTCCACATAAAATCAAGTTGCTTAGAAGGTGCAACTCTGTACCTAGAAGTAGTTGAGTTTGTGCCCAGCATTGTGAGATTGAGAGATGGAGCCTGCCTTCTTTCCTTCCTTCCTTCCTTCTTTCCTTCCTTCCTTCCTTCCTTTCTTCCTTCCTTCCTTCCTTCCCTCCCTCCCTCCCTCCCTCCCTCCTTCCTCCCTTCCTTCCATGTTTCCTTGTTTCCTTCCTTCCTTTGTTTCTTCCTTCCTTCTTTCCTTCCTTTCTTCCTTCTTTCCTTTCTTCTTTTCTTCCTTCTTTCCTTCCTTTCTTCCTTCTTTCCTTTCTTCTTTTCTTCCTTCTTTCCTTCCTTCTCTCCCTCCTTCCTTCACTCTTTCTTTCATTCTTCCTTTCTCGTTTTTGTTGAAACAAGACCAACAGTTTGGCCTTTTATGCAAGAGAGCTAGTGAGAGAAAGAAAGAGAGACAATTGGTGTGCCAGGGCCTCCAGCCACTAATAGAGCTCCAGACACGTGTGCCACCATGTGCCCATGTGCAATCTTGTACACTTGCATCACCTTGTGTGTCTGGCTACATGGGACCTGGAGAGTTGAACATAGGTTCTTAGGCCTCACAAGCAAGCACCTTACTCGCTAAGCCTTCTCTCCAGCTCAATTCTTCCTTTCTCTTGAATCTCCTTCCTACTTCTGGGATCATACACCTATACTTCCTGCCCATGAAAAATTGTTCTCTACTCTGCACTATCATCCCCACATCTCTCCCTGTTTATCCTACCATTTTCTATCATCAGTCACTTGAACGTTGATTTTTTGTTTTATATTTTTTTAAACATTTGGTCTCCCTGGAGCGGCCATGCTGATCTCTAATTTGTGTTGATCCTCAGTCTCCCATGTCCTGGAGTTACTGATGTGAGACAGTATTCCTGACAAGACACTGATGTTTGGAAACTAATCCAGATGTAACCCCTTGTCCTGCTGCTCTTGGGTTTGTCCAGTGGGATCTGCCCACAGGAACTGAGAGATCAGCATCAGAGCAGGTCTTCCTCCACCCCTCCCTGCAGTGTCACCATGACTTGTCAGTGGTTGTGTCCCAGAACCTGCATTCATTTATCTGTTCAAATTAAAGCCTGTCCTTCCCTACGCTAGGCTACTGTGCTGAAAAGAAGAAAGGTAGTTGACAGGACTGGAATGAGACTGTGAGAAAGGTAGGATACCCACTGCTAGTCTTCCTGTTAGCACAAGGAACTCTGGATACGTTCTCTTGGTTGACCTGTATGGTTACATCGAGAAAGAGGGCAAAAAAATACAACCAGAGCCCAACCTCAGACATAGAGTCTGCAAATGAATTTCCTTCCCCTGAGAAACACACACATGTTCACTATAACCTAGACTCTGGGAAGAAGCAGATATATTTTTCAGAGCTGAATATATTGTTTCTACAATCCAAAATGTTTGTTATATTTCATGTCCAGATGTGGACCAACATCCATCCTGACAACAGAACCAAACTAGAACTGTCAAATACATGATAATAACAGCTGTGATGATCAGAGGTCAGTGCAGGGCACACACACTTGTCATAAAAGCAAAAGGCATCAGAATTACATACATTGGGCCAAATCACAGACTCCGAGTCCCAGGGAGTGAAGTGTTATTTAGGGCCACAGGGCTGATTCCTGACATGACAATGATAGTTCTTCCCATGGTTCCCTATCTTTGCCCTTTTAGGACTGATTGTGACTCTGAGCCACAAACAGGGCATGATGGAGTTTGAGGAAATAAATGATTACATCCAGACGAAGTACTTGGGAACCTAGGGCTTCCATGGCTTTTCCAAGTCACACTGTGCAGACAATCACTTCCTCCACCCCTCCATGCCGCCAGGCTGCATCTGGTCCCGCTGGCTTGGGAGGGCTTGACTGTGAATTTGTACGTTTCCTCCATACTGAATGCCCTCAGGTGAGGGTGGATTAACTTGCCCTTGGCTTTCTTGGAGTGAGGCATCATCTGTCATGCCGTATGTCTTTTTAAAATTTTCTTGGCTTGAACCTTTCCATTTTGTTATCACAGGTAAGATTGCCAGCAGTTCCAACTGTGAGCTATTTGAGTTCTCAGGTATGTATTTGAAGATGTGAAGACTTGTGCCAGCAATATAGGTTAATGCCAAATACTGAAGAATTTCTAGAAGTGTATGTAAGAATAACTCATAGTCACCTTGTGGCATTCTTCTTCTGAGAAGAGATGCATATGTCCACTACTGTGTGCTTTTAGGAAAGGTAGCTCATCTGAAATCACATTTCATACACACACTGGTTTGTGAGCAAAATCCCATCTTCAACCTGGTCAGTCTGATTTATAATGGATACTACAGAGTCTGACCATGAATACACCATGAGATACAAATTAGTAATTACTTCAAGCAAGGGCAGCTCTCAAATGAGGATTTTTCCAAAATTTGCCTTTGTCTGAAAAGAAATGCATTATTCAAAACCATATACTCTATGATTGCTATTTTTGTCAGTGCTGTGACCAAATGCCTGACAAGAAGCAACGCAAAAAAGAAAAGATTGGGCTGAAGAGATGGCTTAGCACTTAAGGAACTTGCCTGCAAAGCCAAAGGACCCAGGTTCAATTCCTCAGTACCCCTGTATGCTATATGCACATGGCACATGTATCTGGATATTGTTTCCAGTGGCTGGATGACCTGGCGTGCCCATTATCTCTTTCTCTGTCTCAAATAAATAAATAAATAAATAAATAAATAAATAAATAAATAAATAAATAAATAAAAAAATATTTAAAATAAAAGAAGAAGGAAGGATTTAACATGGCTTAAGGCTTTAGGGTGTGATTCACCGTGGCAGGAAAGTTGTGGCAGCAGGAACAGCTTACAGAGGTGGCAGTAGGAGCTGGCTCACATGGTAGTAGATCAGGAGGTACAGAGAGATGGATGCTGATACTAAAGAGGCTTTCTCCATGTTCCCTTTTATCCCATGGGATGCTGCCACCTACATTCAGGGTGTGTCTTCCCCATTGTGGTAGTTCTAATGTAATGTCCCCATAACCTTAGGTATTTTTGATTAAGCTTCCTACTTATTATTTAGCAGACAGAGCCCTGCTGGTAAAGGTATGCCACAGAAGTGGCAGCTTGAGCTCTGGCTGTGCATGCTTGCTGGCAATTGGTTTTGTCTCCCTGTTATGGATGTATGAGGAAGTGAACAAGCTTGTTTAGCCATGATGAAGCTTCACCTGGAATTTGTAAACCGGAAATAATCCCATTCCTCCCATTAGCCCCTTCTGGTCAGGTGTTTGTCACAGCAACAAGAAGATAACTGTAACAGAAAATTGCTGCAATGAGTCTGACCATATGAGTTTTAGACTTTTGGAATGTGTTGGTGGAAAGATCTGTACTTTGGGTTAGAGAAGCTTGCAGTTCTGTAAGCAGAGCTTTATGGGATATTCTAATGAAGTTTTAAAATGATAAATGCAGAGAGAATTGTGGACTGTGAATGTGTGGCTTATGAACTTTCAAAGGGGAAGGGGAGAACTTTGTTGGAACTACGTGACTGATAGAATGGCTGGTTGAGTTCAAACCATTCTCTGAAAATTTGAGCAAGTTGAATTTGCATGTTATAGACTGATGTCCTTGTGGAAAATGTAGAATTGAAAAGTAGGAAAGATACACAGTTTATCATAGAAAAAAATCAAGCAAATATAAAATTATAGGCACAGAGACTTGTTTTAGGTTAAGCTGGAGTTATTAAGCAGATTACCATCATTAAAGGTGAGCCAACTGTTTTGCATTTGGACATGG
Organism: Orientallactaga sibirica; assembly: GCA_036365145.1. Lineage (NCBI taxonomy): Eukaryota > Metazoa > Chordata > Mammalia > Rodentia > Dipodidae > Orientallactaga > Orientallactaga sibirica. The sequence continues at coordinate 5,300,270 of JAEOAD010000154.1, forward strand.
GAAAATATATGCCCTGAGGATGAAAACCACATATGCAAGGATCACACTAGTAGAAATCCAAACTCTTTTGAAAAGAGGTGGCTTAAAGAAAGACTAGTAAAAGAGTATTCTGCTCTTTAAGGCCAAACTTTGGCTATATCACCATCTGGTATTGATTTTGAAAGCATGAAAAGTGCTAGGAAAAAGCTCATGAAATACACATAATTCCAGTGGCCACTGAGATGCTACAATGTGATGCAGATTTGAAATCCCTGTATGGTGACCCAATAAGGCCCGTATATGGAGCTATGACAATGAATCTGTTGCAAGAACTGCTAACATGTAGCAATGTAAAACAAGGTTGAAATACCCATATGGAGGCCAAGAAAAATATAAAGACATGGAGATCAACCATACTATGTAGTGTAGACCTGGAGATGTTTTGGATATAACAAGAATGTGGAACAGCTATGATGGAGAACTACAGGCTCATAATGGAGTTTTCAATTGGCTTTGAGCAGTGCAGCTGGAGGGGCAGAATTAGAAAACAGAAACTTCATCTTTCATTTATATATGTTGGACTTGGAACTACAAATGTTTGATATTTTCCTGCTGGTTATTGATTTTGCATTGGTCTACTCTCTCCTTGTCAGGCCTTCATTTTACAATATAAATGTTTACTCTGTGCCATTGTATGTTGGAAGTATGTAACTTATGTTCTATTTCACAGGACTCACAGGAATCAGTCTTGAATCTCAAATGAGACTTTAGATTTTTGAATAGTGTTAAACTTAGTGAAGACTATGGAGACATTTAAAGTTAGACTGAGTGCATTTTGTATTCTAAGATGGTCATGAGTCTATGGGGTCAGGTATTTTTGATAAAAGTTAAGCTTCCTACTTAATCTTCAGCAGGTATATGACTGCTGGAAGGGGTATGTTACTAGGGGTAGACATAGATTACAGCCCTAATAGGTGTGTCCAGAGGCAGCTTGCAATGAACATATACATGAATATGTGAATGAATCAAGGTAGAAGAAAAGAATGATCTAGGGAATTCTAGCTAGGACCACCACAGATGAAATTGTACTTAAGGACCAAGGAAATGAAGAGTTCTTCTCTCACTAAGTGGCATATGGTTTGCTTCATGTAGTTTTTTTATGAAGTTCTACATATGAAAACTTCTCATTAAAGATCCAAAGTGAACACAATTGGATAATTCAGTAGGTTGCTCAATATCACCTTTCAGCCAGTGAAATCCAGGAACCAATAGCCATCCATCACTGGACTGGCCTCCTTTAAGTTTTTGCATGTTTTGTCCTCAGAAAGTGGATGACATGCTAGTTTTACTTTAGACAATGGTTTAATAAATATATTTTTGTTAGAAACTTTATATACTGTCATATACTACTGGTATGTATTTCGTCTTGTTCACATCCCTCTCCTGGTATAGTAGTTAATTTATTCTGCCACATACATAGTCATCAGAAAATTATGGCACATTGTTTTTCAATTAAAACCCTTCCTAGTGACTGCTTTTGGGTTTATTTTAAAATTTGATTAAAGTGTATATTACCAAGAAGAGACTTACATAAATCAATAATCAGAAGATAATAGATGTATCATAAATAGTCTCTATGTGAACCCATGCCAACCACTAGCCTCCTTTCCTATAAAACAAATCCATCTTTGTTTATGGAGCATTCTCCTGGAGATATGCCCAGTAAAATCAATTAAGTTACATCAAAATATGTGTCACTTCTTTTCTCTACTTGTTACTCAAAGGTCACTAACGGTAGCATAATGCATATGCTCTTCTGTCTTCCTTATTTCAGGAAGAAATGTATTAGGATCATCCCCACCCCTAAGGGAATCTTTCCTTATATTTATTTATTATTTATTTATTTGTTTGTTTTATTTATTTATTTTTATTGACAACTTCCTTAATTGTAGGCAATATCTCATGGTACTTCCCTCCCTCCCCCAACTTTCCCCTTTGAAACTCCACTCTCCATCATATCCTCCCCCAATGAGTCTCTCTTTTTATTTTGATGTCATCATCTTTCCTCCTATTATGATGGTCTTGCGTAGGTAGTGTCAGGCACTGCGAAGTCATTTGTGTCATTTTGTGTCTGGAGGAGCATGTTGTAAGGAGTCTTACTCTTCCTTTGGCACTTACATTCTTTCTGCCACCTTTTCTGCAATGGACCCTGAGCCTTGTAATGTGGGTTAGAAATGTTTCAATGCTGAGCACTCCTCTGTCCCTTCTTCTCAGCCCCATGGTGCCTTCTGAGTCATCTGAAGATCACCACCATCTAAAAAGAGAAGTTTCTCTAACCAAAAGTGAGAATAGCATTAATATATGGGTATAGACATTAAGAGAAGTACTTATTGGGCAGTTTGGTGAGCATAGTATATACATTTATCTAGAAACCAGGAGATGTTACACCCCTAGGACTGATGACTACCCCTGTTGTAGGTTTTCAGTATCAGAGATGTATTCCCTCCCATGGAGTGGGCCTCCAGTCCAATTAGAGAATGGTTGGTTTCCCCCATAACAGACATGACACTATTGCACCCCTTGGCTCATTTGGCCTGACTAGCCACATTTAAAGCTTGCAGTGTTTACTGTTAAGTATCTTCTCTGGTGTTTACTCCCATTGAACTGCAGGCAATGTAGCTTTTTCCAACTTTCTGTCAGCTGATCCAAATGGAGGAGGTTTTCATCTCAGCTCCAGCAGGATTTTTCAGTGACCTTGAAGCCCAAGTTATGTGGAGTCTTCAGCAATAGGGTCTTACCGTCTAGTCCTGGTGGGACACTAAGGGCCTCGGCAATGGCCTATAATGTTTTGGGTGTATCTGTGACCTCTCTGGTCAATAACTCACTGGAAGATATCCCATCCCTGGCACTGAAATTTTCCAGTAACTATCTATTGCTTCTGAGTATTCCATTGAGTATTCCATATGACTTATTTATATCCTCTTAGATTTTGATTAGCACTTCCTCCACCTTTCCTTTACTACAATGATTATATGATATTCCTTTCCAAAGTTCTGCCATAACTGGTTTTAGTGCCTCCTATTGATACACATTCCAGTCCCTGTATTCCTTTTCTACAAAAGCAACTATTGAATACAAGTGAATAATAACATCTTAACATACATCTATGACATATAAGCCTGGAAGTGGACTTGTTCAATCAAAGAGAAAATATACTTTTGTAATTTTGATAGTTATTGACAAATTTCCTTCCATACAAGTTGTACCAATTTATCTTCCCATAAAAAATGTATAAGAATTTCCTGTCCTTTTAACATAGCATGTTATGAAGTTTTGTTTCTTTTTTTTATCACTGCTAATGCAATAGATTGAGCATGGTATCTGAAAGAAATTCTACTTTTTATTTCTCTCCTCAGAGCCAAGTTCATTGCCATTTACTTTAAAGGTGTTTCATCTTGATTTACATCACGTATCTTTGACTTATTTCTATTAGTCATTTACTTATTGATGGCATGCATGTTTTACATGCATTGTAGGCATTAGCTTTTGTAATATGTGTAATATAAGCTACAAGTTGTTTCTTAGCATTTGATTTTCCTTACAGTGTTTTTTTGTTATAGTACTTTTTCTTCCCTTAATTTTCATATCCTCAAATTCTGTGTTGCTATGTTTCTTTCTGTTCTTTTCTTCATTCAGTATGTGCATGATGTACCAGTGAATGTACTTGGATACATGTGGGTACACATGTGTGTGTAGGTCTAGATCAGAAGTCAACACTGGGTATATTCTTAATCTCTTTCAACCTTATTATGAGACAGGATCTCTCTATGAAGCTGAAGCTCCCTGAGTATGTGAAACTAGCTGGCCAGTAAGCTCTGGGCATTCTCCTATCTCCTTGCTTCTGGGATATAGATATTTACTACCCCTTCCTGTCTGTCTTTTTTTTTTTTTTTTTTTTGTTGTTGTTGTTGTTGTTGTTTCTCTGGGGATCTGAACTCAGATCTTCATGTTTCCAGGTAAGTGTTTTACTGATGGAGCCATCTCCACAGGTCTGGATTTGGTTTTTACATCTAAGTAATAGATATTTCTCAATATTTAGTTAAAACAGAAGTATCTTGGCTTTCTTCTCATATCCTTCATTTAAAAAGCTGTACAGCCTCAAGGAACCCTCTCACACATACAGATTCTGATCAACGTCCTAATTGGTTCAAAGAATCCTCCTGCACTGGATTCAGGCCAAACACTTTCTCAACGATATCTTTAAAGCTCAATGAAAACACATTTCCAGAGACAAAAGGTTAAGTGATTTTAAGATGAAAGGTTACATGGCTGGCAGGCCAGAGCACAAAAGTTTATAAGATTCTTAAACACTTGGTTGGGTGGCTGTTCCCTGAGTCTCCCTAGTGGAGGAAGATCTTCCACAATGCACATAGGAAGTAACATAGAAGGCTATCTCACTTAGCCATGGTAGGAGGGAATTTGGAGTTACTGTAAACAGGTAACATAAACTGAAAATTTGGGACATTCAAAAAGCTTCAAAAATGAAAATTCATTCATTATTATTTTCTTATGAGTTATCACATTCAACACATTTGATGTCTGCAAAAGCCAATGAAAACAAAGCAGATCTTTCCCTATATTATTCATTGTCTCAATGACTAAAAAAAGTATACTTAATATACTCCAAAAAGATAAGATAAATAACACCAGTATTTCCTTAAAATCAAGGAAAACCCCAATTTCTTTATTTTCAATGGCAGAAAAAGAATAATAGAGCTCAGTTTCTCATTCTTTCTTCAACTATAATAGGTAACAACTAATCCCCAGTGTTCACTGAGCTATTATTACCTGCCACACTAGAAAACAACTGTTTTCCATGATTCATATAGAAACACTAGCTGTCTTCATTGCCTACAGAAAGGTGGGCAGTATTATTGTGCCCTAATTTAAGGAAAAGAGACTGAGATGCATAAAGGTTTATATTTTCACTGGGGAGATTTCTCAGTGGTAAAAGTTGCTGCTTGCAAAATCTACCGGCCTCAGTATGTTTCTCCAGTACCCATATAGAGCCAGACAGAAAAAGCAGTACATGCATTTGGTGTTCATTTATAGTACCAAGAGACTCTGGCAGGCATGCCCACACACATACATTTTCACATATGCACACATTTGTAAACAAATGAAATATTTTGAAATAAAATGTTTATATTTGAGATGAAATCATCTACATGGGATACAATCTTAAGCCTTTATGAAAGCAAATATCATGACTTAATTATTAAATGGTCAACTTTGCTGTTATGCAAAGTTGCCTTTAGACCAGAAACATAACACCACAGACCACACTTGACCAATTCCAACCCATTTGCTTCCCAGTGTAATTGTGAATTTCTAATAAAACCTATAGTAAATGTGTGGGTAGAGTGGAAACAAAATAGAAAGAAACAGTACACATAACAGAGTGCCAAAGAGGTAAGTTCACTGCAATGGAAATGAAGGGTTTATTTGTGAATCGAAGGCCCTTCAGCCTAACAGAGGAAAACATACCACAAGCACATATAAGTTACATGTGCCTATCTTTTAATTTAATGCTAGCCTAAAAGTGGATCTGGGCCCAGCAGAGCCACAAATCTGTTTCTTTTCTCTCTTTCAATTTATAGTAAAATAAGGACTGTTTTTTTGTTGTTGTTTTTTTTGTTCCTGTTTCTGGGGTTAGGATTTCTTCAGTGGTAGATGTATCTGTATTATATATGAGCCCTTTAGATAACACCTTGGTTTTGTTGATTAAGTGCAAAGACTCTGAATGGAGAACTTTCACCAAAGAATCTATCATGTGATCAGAGAGCCTGGGCTATGAGTGGATCTTATTCCCAGGAAGGGAGGAATGTGATCATATGGCCAAAGATTCTATCATATCTGCACAGAAATCACACCTGGAGCTCCTGCTTGTTCAACAGTGTGATGCTACTTGGCTAGACAGCTGTTCCTGAATTTTCTTCCTTTAGAATGATTCTATAATCGTAAGTTTGACAGTTCACTAAACTGTGTGAGTCATACTAGTGAATTATAAAGCAGAAAGGGGTGTGGTGCATGAAAATTTGTAGCCAGTACACCAGAAATCCTTGAGACTATAATCTGAATGAGGGCAGGCAGACTGTGCATTTACACTCACTGCCTGCCAACTCTGCTTAGTTACTATCAGACTAGGACTGTCTTGCTGATGTCAGAGCACAACTCTCCCTCATCCCTGTTGTTAGAGTTTAAATGTTAACTGTCCCTCATCAGCTTATGTGTTTGAACACTGGGTCTCCAGTTGGTGGTGCTGCCTGGAAAAGTTTAGAAGCATTCAGGAGGTTAGGCCAACCTGGAGGAAGTGAATTAATGGGAGTAGGTCTTGAGGGATATAACTCAGACCTACTTTCAACCCTAATCTCGGCTGAGATGTTAGGAATCTCTGCTGTTTGCTCTGACTGCACAGACCTACCCACCACCATGCTTTCCCTGGCATGATTATCAGGATCATCAGAACATGAGCTAAAATAAACCCTTTCTCCTCAAGTGTTTTCTCTTCAGTTATTTTATTGTGATAAAAAGAAAATTAACTAACAATACAACTCTCATCATAGTATTTCTCTTGCTCCTTCCAAATCCAACTTGTACCAACTACTCTGATGTCTTCTATTCGTTCTAACCTAGTCAGCCTGGTATAAATAAAATGGGGTTTGAAGTTGATGGAATAAAGCATTCCAGATCTCAAAGATTAAAATTATACATTGATATAGTAAGAAAATCCCTGAGCAAGGGACCTGTGGTCTTGAGTTCAAATCCATGCACTGAGGAGATTCAAGCCAAGGGAATCAAGTTCCTTTTTAACTGAAACTTAAAAACTGATTTTTACATTTTTATTTATTCAAAAGAGGGAGAATGAGACTGAATATGAGCTTGCTATTGCAAAGAGACACATTAGTCATGATATGCTTCTAGATTCATGTGGGTATTGGGGAATTGCACCCGGTCCTTCAGACTTTGCCATTGAGCACCTTCAATGGCTAAGCCATCTCCCCATCTCTAAACATTTAGATAATTTAATCTGTTACACTTTCCTACATATCTTATACATGGATATTATAGGGTCACAAGGACCAAGATCAAATATCAAATTACTATGTCATTTTAAGAAATATCAATGGATTTTACACATGTCTGATAGTGCTTTATAAAGGGTCTATTTTAGTCCTTATGAAAAGATGAGGTAAGAATTTATGTGCTTTGTTTTTGGGGAGAGAGACACAGAGAGAGACAGAGAGAGAGGGAGAGGAAGACAGATAGAGATGGGCACGCCAGCAGCCTCTCAGCTGCTGCAAAAGAAATCCAGATGCGTGCATCCCCTTGTGGTCAAGTGCAGCATTGTGCCCTTTGCATCTGGCTAAACATGGGACCTGGAGATTGGAACCAGCATTCTTAGGCTTAGGAGGCAGATGCCTTAACTGCTAAGCCATCTCTCCAGCCCTTATGTGCTTTTTAAAGTGATACACTGAGGTAAAAATTTCTTTTTGAAAGTTAAATTGCTAGCAAATGTCATAAACAGATTTTAATTCTGTGCTATATAATCTTATCCCATAGCCCAGAGGCCTTTCTATCTTCTATCTCCCACTACTTCCTTATCTGCTACTGACACTACTGAGAGACCAAGGAGGACATACCTAGAAGTTCTTCCCAGATTTCCTCAGATCAACCACCTGCTCAGCTGAGATAATGACCCCTCAGACGGGTGTAATGAACTCTGCAAGAGAAGAGGGAGGACACGATATGCATAATAGCCTATTTCCTTTTCCACTGGCTTGAAAAAGAACATTCCACCGGCTTGCCCAAAGAACATTTTCTGACACTGAAAATATGTCTGCCTATTTCATAAGCATAAGCCAAAACACATCCAATTTTCCTATTTTATTTGTCACCCAATTTTATTAAAATAAGAAAATCTGAAGGCTCTTACTTCCAGATGAAGATATTGAGATCATTCCCAGGGCAGATGCCTTGGAATTCAGGCCCTTCTTGGACCAGTGAGGAAGTTCACCTTTTAGCAGGCATCCCCAAAGTAGGGAGATGCACAGTAAGGTGTATTTGGATTCTCAGGACATACGTCAATCCACACAAACCTAGAGGGAGAGGAGGTACCCAGCAAACATGGTTGCTGTTACTTTGTGATGTTACTGGTCCATCACAGATTATTCCCAATTTTTTTTTTTTTTTCGAGGTAGGGTCTCACTCTAGCTCAGGCTAACCTGAAATTCCCTATGTAGTCTCAGGGTAGCCTTGAACTCATGGCAATTCTCCTACCTCTGCCTCCCAAGTGCTGGGATTAAAGATGTGCACCACCATGCACAGCTACAAGCCAATCTTTTGCATTATCTTGACCTAATTTTATACATCCTTTATTCCTTCCTGGTGTGGAAGTCCTGCCAGATGAAGGGAATGACTTTGGCTACTTTGGGACATGGTGTTCTCTGAATGTCTTAATTTGAAATAATTATTCCATTCCTGCTGATACTGGCAACTTCTCAGAATGCATTATGTCTTATGGAGGGACAGTGAACTGCAGGGGTGAGAGGGGAATGGCTCTTGTCGAACTCTTATGTCAAACATGGCGCAGTATTTAAAGCCCTATGTCAGAACACCACAGAAGCAACATGTGCCCAAACATTAGCCTGACTGCTGTTCCATGGCATCATTTTAAATCAGTCTTTGAGCCCTATTTTTTTTTTTTTGTTTCTCACTAGTTTTGATAAATTCTGGGATGTGATAACTGGTCAAGAGTCACCTCCTGCTTATTGGCAAGTTGTTTTGATACCTCATTATTAGGACCGCAATGACTGAGTGCCATGGGGATGTTGCGGAGCTGATCCCTTAAGTAACCTCCCTAATAAAGAGTGCATGGGAAAGAAATATGACATTTTTCTTATGTAATTTCCAGAGCTGAACATGGATATGGCAATTATAACACTGCTTTCCAAGCAAGCATTGCCATTTTTTAGCCTCAACATTTGTATTGAGATGGAAAATTCCATCAGACACTTAGAGAAAATGCCTATGTTTCCTCTCTTCCATATGAGGAAAACAGAAAGTGGCATGACAATCTTCACCAGTCATCCATCATTTGGTTAGACTAATTATGGAGCTATTTTCACATTATTGTCTCATCTCCATCCAATGAACTCAAGTGTCTCAATCACTTACCTGGTGGAGGCCTATTGGTGTCCCTCCTAGGGAAAGGGGTGAGAGGCATGGAGTCAAGACAGACACCAGGAGTTGGGTGAAAGCAGGTAGTGGGCAAGCTGCTGCCAACTTATTTATTCAGGGAAGTACAGGGGTTTTTAAGGGTTTGGCTGGCCACTGGTTGTATGGGGTGGTTCCCTTCTTGTGACCAATGACAGTCTGTCTCTGGACAGGGTGGTTCCCTTTTTGTGACCAATGACAGCCTGTCTTTGGGCAGATCATTTCACAGCAGGTTGCTCACAGGCATGGGGCAGTAGCTGTTGTCACGCCAGGACTGTGCAGAATACCACGTCCACAGAAGCCACTTCCTGGTTCTTCCTAGTTGGCAGCCTGGCGAGGGCCCGACCTGCACTGTGCCATACATATCCTCCTTTTTGTTTTTATTATTGGCGACTCTGAGAGGCATGGTTCTTTGCCAAACCATTGTTGACCCCAGGACCCAAGGGATCACCTCATGCTGGCAGTGCCTGTCCTAGGTTGCCCCGTTTCATGGGGTCTTACCCATCATTGGATACCTGCCATCCTGTTGAGAAGGCCCGAGGGGTTGTGGCTGTTATCTAGGAGGCATGGGAGGGCCATGTGGGGATGGTTCTGTGGCATGTAAATGGTCCTGGCAAGAATCAGCTATAGAACATGAGAAAGACTGGGGTAGGACAGATTTACAAAAGAGAAATGGCAGATAAGATATCATATGGTGGTTCACGGGGGTTGCCCCTGCCGATTGATAAATGGCTCCCTGTAGTAGAACCTGGTTTGTTTGGATGGTGGTGATGCACCGAGTAAAAGTTCTGAGACATCTGAAAAGGATCAGCATGATGGTGAGAATAACTAGGATTCCTGCCAGGATAAGAAGGGAGGAAGGGTTGAAGAAAGGAATGTAAAGTTATCATCAGGAGAAACAGCTGCAAAGCCAATTGGCCCCTATCTAATGATAACATGGAGGTCAGCATGAATCGTTATGCTAGGGCTCAGTCTACAACTAAGGAGGGAGCAGTTGAGAAAGCCCCTGGAAAAAGAGTGAAAAGGCGGAGGCATTGAGTGTTGGGACCAAGACAAAATAATAGGGGGGGGTAACATAAACATGTTGTTGGGTGACTGTTGTGAGCTCACCCTTAGTGCCATAAATAGTAGCATTGAGTGTCCTTAATGGTAGCAGATCAATGCAATCAAAGGAGTTGCAAAGGAATTTATGTCTGGTTGGAGGGTAGCATTATCATAAAAGGCATTAATAAGCAAAAAGGCAAAGGTGTGGTTAAGGAGAAGTACTTGCTTGAACAGGGAGGAACACAGTGAAATAGATTGGCTAAAATGAAACCTAGGAAAAGCATGGGAATCTAGGCCCATTGCACCAAAAAGTATGGCCTAAGAAGAATTGTTAAAATGGTTTCTGGGAAGTGGTAGTAGGGAGAAAAGGAAATAAAAGGAGAAAAGGGGAATAAGTTTACAGGCCCGTATCTGGCCTGAGGGCTTTGTCATCCTCCTCCTCATCAAGGTTGATCCCCTGAGTCGGTGGCTGGATGGATGTTTCTGATAGGGATCCAGCTCAGGATCTGTGAAGTTTCTGGAAAGACACAAGCATACCCTCAGCTCTGTGTTAAAAGATGGTGGGGTCCCTTCCAGATATTAGTAAGAGGATCCTTCCAGTGGACTAAGGATAAGGGTGTTGTTGTTAGTTGGCATCTCCAATGTTTATAGGCCAGGGAGAGTCCTGCCTTGTCAAAGGTGAGCAAATTGAGAGTGAAGAGAGCTTCCACCAGGGTCAAATGGGGATACTTGGGTGACATAGTGGATTTTTGTTTTATAATTAGTTCCTTTAGAGTCCGATTAATTCTCTCCATTATGGCTTGTCCTTGTGGGTTGTAGGGGATCCCAAGGAAGTGTTTTATTACCCATGATTCCATGAAGGATGTGAATTGGGCAGATGTGTATGCAGAGTCATTATCAGTTTTAACTGACCAGGGTATGCCCATGACCAACATGGTGATTTTTGTCACCTTAATGAGTTGGGACTTAATGACTTAATGACCTTCTCCCCTGAGAAAGCAAGAGCGAAAGTAAGCTTAGAGTAAGTGTCCATGATGACATGAACATATTTGAGGTTAACAAAGGAAGGTATGTGGATAACATCCATCTGCCAGATAGAATTTGGGTAAGGCCTCTACAATTAACTCCTTGAGGCTGTAGAGGGCCCAAGGGGGCTGGGGGCACATGCCTTACAGGTACAGGTTAAATGTTTACATTGGCTAAGCGGGAGCTTGGGTTATAGGGTCCATGGGTTAGTGGGGGCTAGATAGAACCTTTGGTGTAAATGTCTAGCTTGTTCTAAAGGTGGCAAGGAGGAGACAGCAATAAACTTGTCTACCTGCAAATTCCCATTAGTAATAAAGCCAGGCAGACCAGTGTGTGAGCGAACATGCTCAATAAAGTAAGGTTATGATCTGTTTTCCATCTGCAGTTTTAAAGTGTAGATGGCAATGTCTATGGGATGATGAGAGGGCCTGGAATTGGCTAAGGGTGGTTGTATAGTAGTAGAAATTTTGTGCCATAAAAATCCAAAAGAGGACACAGTTTGAATTTTTTTATGCACTATGGTAAACCCAAGTTTCTTGAAGTCCTCAATGAGTAGTTTAAGAAGGTCCAGAAGGGCAGTTCCTGAGGTGTGTGCAATCAAAAGATCATCCATGTAATGAACAACAAGGCATTTAGATTGTATTCTTGCAGGTGGAGGATAAAAACATTTGGCAAATAGAAGGACTGTTTTTCATGCCCTGGGGGAGAGCCCTCCATTGATATCTTTTAGCTGGGATAGTATGGCTGGTCTTCCAGATAGTAAAGGCAAAATAGGGCCTATCCTCTGCCGCTAAAGGGATAGAGAAAAAGCAATCTTTGATATCTAAGAATAACTATATGGTGGTTAGTAAGGATGGCTCCAGGGTGGAAGAGGCCAGTCTGAAAGAAACCCATTTTTAACACATGTTTATTAAGCTGGAGAAGGTCTTGGAGTAGTCTATGTTTGACAGTTTTCTTTTTAATGACAAAGACGGGGGAAGTATGGGGGCTAATAGAGGGCTCAATATGGCCAAGAGCAAGCTGTTCTTGAATAAGGGATTTGAGAAAAGTATAGGCCACTGTTCAACCCAAATGGGTTTGGGCACCAGATGTTGGCATCCCTCCTAGTCCAAGAGGGGATGCAGGGTCTCCGTGGGGCAGAAGGTTTTTAAGGGGGTTGCTGGCCAATCATTGCATGGGGTACTTCCCTTCTTGTGACCAATGACAGCCTGTCTCTGGGCAGATCATCTCCCAGCAGGTTACCTGTGAGCATGGGGATATAGCTGTTGTCACGCCAGGCCTGTGCAGAATGCCACATCCACACAAGCCACTTTCTGGTTTCTCCTAGCAGGCAGCCTGGCTAGGGCCCAACCTGCACTGTGCCATACAGAGGACCACCAAAAGACTTTGAAACTGGGTCCATCTACATGATTATGATTTGGAAAACCATTAATTGTGGGTACCGGTGAGAAAACATGTTTGAAAGTGTGATGAGAGACCCTTAACACAACCACTAACATGGAAACAGAACTTCAAACTAAGTAGAGCAGAAGTAAGCCAAATTGTTATTAGTAGTATTTTCTCCCCCAAGAAATTGTTTTCCTATTTTCCTAATTTCATTGATTAAAGAATAGATCTCTATTGTGTTGCAAGTTTTTAGAGGCAGTGTTCATATGCCTGACTTCTATCTTAGCTATGATTCTGAACAGGATTCACTTGAATCCATAAGTAACTACTTTTCAATAGGCAAAAACATGATATCCATATCACAAACAATAGTCACAAAACTCCAGCTTGGGAATTCCAATACTTAAGGTTTTATCCCTATGTTAATATTTCTGTTGCTTCCCCTCCTTATATTCAATTGGACTTGTTATTTGTTGATGAAACTATATCAAATGATCATAAAAGCAAAAATAAAATAAAATAAAATAAAAATAAAGTCCTATCTTCGATGTCCTCATCAGGCTAGCCTTTTTATTCCTCAAAGACACAAAACTTCCTAACTCTCATATTTCTGTCTGCACTTCTCTCCGACAGGGACTCTTCTACTGACATGTTTGTAGATATGGTCTTGGCTCTCACCAGGGAGGTCACCTTCTTCATGACCTTCCAGTCTGAGCAAGCTAATTTTCTCTTACTATGCTTAATTATATTACCCAATTTAATTTCATGTGTAGTGATTATTATTAATTTAAATCATAGGACTTTATTAAATAAAATGATGGTAAGACTTCAGCAAGAATTTCACTGAACTTAAGGCTGGGAATGTAGTTTAGTTGGAACAGTATTTGTCTGACACCTACAAACCTTAACTTTGTTACCCAGTACTGAATGGAATCTCATCACTCAGGAGGTAGAAACAAGAACTTCAGAAGTTTAAAGCCCTCTTAGGCTACATAATAAGTTCAAGGCCAGCTAGGGCTACATGAGACCCTGTTTTAAACACACAAAACAACAAAAAGTTGTACAAAACTTATTGTTCACTTACCATGTAAAACATAAATTTTAAGGATTTGAGGTTGCTCATATCTACCTGTAAAATAACCCAATCCACAGTGGCAGTTTCTGCTAAGATCCTATATTCATGTTCTGCACTATGCCTTCCATTTGTGTGTGTTAGAGTCATTACATCGCAGCCCATCTCAGAAGTTCTCCTGTGAAGAAATTTTCTAGCACTGGCAAGCTTCAAAGGACAACCATCTTTGTGGGATCCTCTGCACTGTGTCAGAATTCCCTCTGCAGGCTGCCTCTAATAAACTCATTACATTAAGATCAAAATGACTGACCAGCTGGTTTCCTTCCCCAAAGTATTTGCATTTTAAAAGGTGAGAAAAAAAAAAAAAAAAAACATCAAACCTAGAGACAAAGTTCTTATTTGTTGAAATTCTGACTTGGAGAAATAGCCAGAGGTATACAGGAAATTATGCAAGGGGATATGAACATGTTATATGATTGCCACTGGAATCATTTCATGTAGAGAGCTGGCCGCCTGAACCACTGGACCTGCTTACTAAAATGCTTAAATTATTTGTAAGACTCTCTGGGGAACCAACTGGTCCCCAAATTCTGCCTTGTTTTTTTGCATTTGACAGCCTTAGGTTCATTAAAATCACTTCTCACTATAGAGATTCAAGTGTAGTGGCTTCATTTGGGACCAATTCTGTCATCATACTGGGTACAGACTGACTCCCAACAGGGGTCACAGCTGGTCTAGAAGAGATTATCCTCAGGATGTGTCCACAAAGCCATCAGCCTGCCACTTACACATTGCTCCTGCTTGCTGGTTCTTCTGGATTATCAGAGGAGCAAAGATGAAGGCCTATCACCAAATGATGAAACATATTTTGGGCTTCAGATAATGAGTGACTCGCCCAAGAAAATGCAAGGTGCAAACATCCACTATTCGTTCACATTCAACAAATCTCGGTTGAAGTTTGTTCCTGGAATGTCCTGAAAATGAACAGTCATTACCAAAGTAAGCCAGGTTATGGCCTTCATAAATACAACAGTTCAATGATAGAAAATAGATAGGAAAATAGAAAGGGAATGTTTGGGGATGAAAATGCAAGGCTAAATGTATTAGACAAATTCAAATTGTATAGAGGCAGGCTTGGTGGCTCACTCTTGTAATCCCAGCAATTAGGAGGCAGAAGTAAAAGAATTGACATAGGCTCAAGGCCAGACTTAACTAGAGAGTAAGAACCTGACTCAAATAATAAATGAGTAAATTAACTAATTAATAAAAAAATCTGTAGAGTATAACATTGTATAATAATAGATTGCTTTTATATTATAATCCAAAATTATCCCTTTGATATAAAAAATAATTCTAGGCAGTAACAGAATTCCATGAGATAAAAACCAGTATGGCTCTAAGGATTTGGTGCCTAGAGCTCTATGTTTAATTGACATAGCACTAAACTCCTCATGCTCCACAATAGATATTCACTGGCACTAACAAGGGTAAACTACCTACATTCTGTAGGCATTGTTAGTCTGGACCACATTGAAGCAGGAATCCTCAGTTCTGCCCAGCAGTCAGTCATGAAGATGCCTCCCTCACATGTCCATTCAGTGAGATGAGAGACCTAGGCTTTAAATATATATAATTTATATATATATATATATATATATATATATATATATATATATATATATATATTTTATTTAGTTGCAATCAGAGAAAGAGAGGGAGAGGGAGAGAGGCAGACACAGACAGAATGGGCACACCAGGGCCTCTAGCCACTGCAAATGAACTCCAGATTCATGTGCCCCTTGTGCACCTGGCTTACATGGGTCCTGGAGAATCGAACTGGGATCCTGTAGCTTGGCAGGCAAATGCCTTAACCACTAAGCCATTTCTCCAGCCTGAGACGTAGGCTTTTACCTCCACTTGAGAGTAGGCAAGCAGGTCCATCTGTCCTTTCCCTTCTGAGTTGTGTCAAAAGAAAAAAGAAAAAAGAAAAGAAAGGAAAGGAAAGGAAAGGAAAGGGGAAATGTAAAGGGAAGGGAAAGGAAAGGAAAGAAAAAAAAAGAAAAGAAAAGAAAGAAAGGAAAAGAAAAGAAAAGGGAAAGAAAAGAAAGAAAAGAAAAGAAAAGAAAAGAAAAGAAAAGAAAAGAAAAGAAAGGAAAAGAAAAAGCAGATAAAGAGTTGGGAAGACAGCTCAGTGGTTTACACTGTCTTTACACTTGCTTTCAAGCCATCTGCTGACCTACATTTGACCCTCCTCGGTGCCCATGTAAAGCAAGATACAAAGCAGCATAGGCATTTGTAATCCCAACCTGTTTACAGCAATGAGAGGCAGAGGCAGAGCCAGGCTGAGGAGAATCCAGAGATTACAAGCAACAGTAGCAAGAGGGATCATGTCTCAAAGAAGGTGGGACAAGAGAAAAAACACCCTGTGGGAGTTTGAATACATGGCCCCCAATATATTCAGTATTTTATTTGTAGTTTGGATCTGCAGCCACCTGGCTAGAGAAGGTGGATCTTTGGGTCCAGCCCTAAGGTGTGGTGGTGGATTTGAAATTCCAGTCTAAAGATATGCAAAGTGCCTGAGTTCCTTTGGAGTTCCTGAAGTATGCTGTGTGGCTTTTGTCTTCTGGCCTGCCCCCCCCCCCACCCCTCTCTGCATGGACCTGTGAAAGCAGAGAAGCAGGGTCAGCTTCGTCTACCATTACAGAACTTTACATGGTTCTATAAACTTCAATAAATCCCTTTTTCCATAACTGTGTCTATTCTGGAAGTTTATCTCAGTGAACCTGAAGCTGTCCACTACATACCCCATGTCCTCTGACCTCCACACAAGCACCATGTGCATATACACACACATATGCAATCAAACATATACATACACATATAAATAATAAAAACAAGGAAAATAAACCAAATAAAACAGAAAATATTTCAATAAACATCACTCATTATTCCAAAGCTAAGAAAATCCCAAGAGGAAAAAAAAAATCCATAGATAAAAGACCTACTAGAATAATCTGGAAAAAGAATGAGATCATGAAGTAGTCATTGAAAATGCTGTGGCTCAGTTGGTAGAAAACTTGCCTAGTATGCACTAATCCCTGGCTTCTATTCCCAGCACTGCATGGATCAGGTGTGATGGACCTCACCTGTCATCCCAGCATTTGGGGGATTGGGGAATTGGGACAGGAAGATCAGAAATTTTAGGTCATGCTCAACTGCATAATGAGTCTAAGATCAGCCTTGGTTTAAATGACACCTTGTCTACAATAAACCAACTGAACAAAAATCATGTTTTCTTTTCTATAAAGAAGCTCTACTGTATTTAAATGTGTGTGTGTGTGTGTGTGTGTGTGTGTGTGTGTGTGTGTGTGCATAAAAATGGTAGGGAGAGCTGTGGGAAGTGGGGGACGGTTACAGGAGGGTAACAGGATGGTGTAAGAGCAAGGCATAATGATGTATACTTATGAAAATGTCAGAATGAAACCCATTTTAATGCCAAATTAAAGAAAATTTTTAAAATGAAGATGCCACAGACATAACTGTCAAATTCCCTGATTCCTTGATCTTAGAATCCAATCTCTAAGAGTTAGGGGATAAATATTGTTTAAGCCAAACAACAACAACAACAAAGGGTTGGAGAGATGGCTGAGCAGTTAAAGGTGCTTGCTTGCAAAGCCTGATGGCTTGAGTTAGATTCCCACTACCCATATAAAACCAGAAGCACAATGTGGCACATGAATTTGGAGTTTGTTTGCAGAGGCAGGAAAAGATGGAGTTTGCAGAACACTGGAATGCTGTAGGAAGGAATAGAGATAGGGCAGAGCTAAATAAAAAATAATGAAGAAATAACGACTGAAATTATCACAAAATTGTGCAAGAGACATAAATTTATATACTCAAGAATCTAGCTGAACTCCTCCAAAAAAAAAACAAATTGAAATCCATGTCAAGGGATGGCATGTCAAAAATGAAAGTGAAAATTTCCCCCTCCCCCAAGAAAATGAAGATCTGTACAGAAACAGGCTCTTTCACCTATAGGGCAGAAACATCTCATTTGACAGCAGATTTTTCATTAGTATAAAATAAAAACAAAAAGAACTAGTACCACTTTTTTTTTTTTTTTTTTTGGTCCTAAAGAAAAGAGCTGTCAAACCAGAATCTTACTCACATTGAAACGTCCTTCAGCATTTAAGGGTATTTCCAGGTACTGGCAGATGAGGGTGGTTACCTAGCACAAAGGGACAAAGAATAGACTGTCAAGATGGGAGACAGCCCTCTATAAGCAAAACTCTAATAAATACAATTCTCTTTCCTAATCATGCACTTTCAAAATTTAGCATTTAAAGTAACAATTTTAATAATGTCCATTGTGCAAAGAAAAGAAAGTAAGTACACATGGGAGAATATAAAAGGCGGTAAGAGAGTGAAGAAATAAATATTTGCAACATAATGACATGAAAAGACTGGATAACTTTCATATATACTTGTTCATAGCTATGGTTGAGAATTTGTATTCTTTCATTGCTGAATACAAGTCCATATAACATTCTGTGATGATAAGTCAATTGTTGATAGCATCACATCCCTGTGTATATGATGACCATTTTCTTGTTATTTTCAAAATGGTCTGTTGGTCTTAGTTTTTGACAGTTTATCAAACGTCTAGGTACAGACCTCTTTGTATGAATCATACCCTGAGTTGATTGTGATTCATGGACATGTTGATTAATACATTTATTAAATTTGGAAAGTTTTCTGATAATATTTCTTTAAATATTTTTCTGTTTATTGATCTCTCTTTTCCATCATTACTATTAGACATACTTTATGCACTTGATGATATTCCACAAATATGCATCACTAAGTTTCTTTATTCATTCTTCCCTCTGTTCTTCATATTGATCTACCTTCTACCACAGTGGGTCTCTCTTGTGCCATATATAAGCTTGTGTTGATCCCTTCTAGTGATATTTCAGTTATAATTTTCTACTAGATATTTCATATCCAGTTATTCTTAAGCTCTTGCCCTTTTAATAATACATTCAATTTTTAAGTTATTTTCATCACACTTGGTTTTCATTCTTTAAACATGCATCCTACAGTTCTTTTATTTTATTTTATTTGTAAAAGACTTTGGAATCTTTGTCACCTGGGTCCTTCAGGATATTTTTATAAAAGGCTTTCCCTTTGTGCACATTCTGTTACAAATTTTACAATAACTCTAAGGACGAGTAGTCATGTTATGTGAATTACAGGATTTCCAGGTTTTGATTCTCTATTTGTTTATTTAATGACAACCTTGGCTAATTCTATATATTTTTCATATTCTAACATGTGCAAATACAAATGTCTGTTTTTTGCATCTTCATGGGGCATGAATAGTCAGTGGTATGTGACTTTAACCAAACATATTCTTGCAGTTCAGATTTCTAGACTTTCTTTATGGATCCATCTGTTGCTGGAAGAACTTGCTGATTGTTCAGGCATTTTATTACCTCCTCAGCTTTTCACTTCTGCTGGGCTCTCTGATGTCTCATCTGCATGCACACAAGTCCTCACATTGTCAGAAACATCATTGTCTAGGATACTCTTTTATCTCTCTTAAGTAAATTTTAGTATTGCGCATGCATATTAGACAGCTCATATCGATCTACCTTCTACCACAGTGGGATGCAAGTGTTCCCAGACTTCCCCAAAAGTATGAGAACTTAAGACCTATATGACTGTAACAACTTTTAGAATATCGTACTGCATTCAAGCCCATATGCCATCACTGTCTATTGCCCCACCCAGAATCCCATGGCCAGTGTTTCCAGAGTTTCCAAAGAGTTCAGTACTGTTTGCACCACTGGCTGTGGGTGTGAGTTTTTCCTGCACTCTGCTCCAGTCTAGTCAACCCCACAAGGCTGTGAACTTTCTCATTTCTCAGCATGTCTATAGTGATTAAACTTCCACATTAAAGGGGTTTATGGAAAGAAGCAAACTTAGAAACTCCCACCTCTGTTAATCAAACCTTCCATTTGTAGTCTGTCTTCAACTGATTTCTAGAACATAATTGCTTGTGTGTTCTTCTCATTTTCTCACTGCTTATCCGGGTACAATGACTCTAGGTTCCTAGTGGTGCACTCTCACAAGACTTGTGGATGGACTACTTTTGAAGGATTGTTTGTGTTTCTACTTAATTATTAGACAGAATTTAAAGTTGGTTGGGCCTGAATTTTATTTGTTGAAGGCTCTTAGTTACAGATCTAATCATCAAAATTTTCAAGTTTTTTTAATATTTCTGATATACTCTGAGTTTCTACATTTTATTTTAAATTTTAAGTTTTGATGAAAGTTATTCATACTAGATGACAAATATAATTTTATTTCCTAGAACTTTCTGTTTGTCATAGGATCTACTTTATCTTTATTTTTTTTATTTCTGACATTGGTTATTTTTGGATAATTCCCAGCTTTCTTAACTTTTATGATGAATTGTTTTGTTTCTGCTTATTTTGTTTAGTTGTTATTAGCTTTTTCAATGTAATGTCTCACTCTAGTCCAGGCTGACCTGAAATTCACTGTGTAGTTTCAGGATGGCCTCGAACTCAAGATGATCCTTCTATCTCTGCCTCTCAAGTGCTGGCATTAAAGGTGTGCATCACCATGCCCACCTTGTTTTATTTTTATGTTATTTACTTGACAGAGAAAGAGGGAGAGAGAGAGAGAGAGAGGGAGAGAATGGGTGTGTCAGGGCCTCCAGACACTGCAAATGAACTCCAGACACACGTACCCCCTTTCTGCATCTGGCTAACGTGGGTCCTGGGTAATTGAACCAGAATCCTTTGGCTTTGCAAGCAAACACCCTAACCACTAAGCTATCCTTTCAGACCCTTGTTTTAATTTTAAATAAGTCACACATATGTTGATCATTTCCAGTTTATCTCTGCTTTCTATTTCATTTATTTCTACTTACTTTTAAGATTTACATCATTCTATATACTTTTTAAACACTTCCAATACTCTTTATTTTGTTTATTGATTGATTGATTGATTTTGGATTTTTGAGTTAGGGTCTCACTCTAGCTCAGGCTAATCTGTAATTCACTATGTAGTCTCAGGGCAGCTTCGAACTCACAGTGATCTTCCTACTTCTACCTCCTGAGTGCTGGAATTAAAAGCATGCACCATCATGCCCAGCTATGTTTATTCTTTTATTTGAGAGAGAGAGAGAGAAAGAGGGAAGGGGGAGGGAGAGAGAAAAAAAAGAGAAAGAGAAAGAGAGAGAGAATGGCATGCCAGGGCCTCTAGTCACTACAAATGAATTCTAGACACCTGTGCTGCTTTGTGCATCTGGCTTACATGGGTCCTTAGGCTTCACAGGCAAGCACCTTAACTGCTAAGTAGTCCCTCCAGCCTTATATGCTTTTATTTAATTTGTCTAACTTCATAATATGAACTCTTAGATGTTAAATTTTATACATTTCCCATTTTCCAGCATTGTACCTGAAATCTGTAGTGTAGGTTCATTCTAGTCACACCTTCAGATAAGTCACACATTCTTATATGTCAATCATTTTTCTTCAGTTGAAGATATTATGCAATTTCATGGTGACTTTCTTTTTGACACTGGGTTACTTCACAATATTTTACTAAATTTCCATTATTATGAGACTTTTTCTAATGTTACAGGATTTTTTTGGTAAATTTCTAGTTTAATTACAGTGAGGTCTATAAATAAAAATTTTGTGATTTTTATATAATTTTATTATTCCTAAAAATTTCTTTCTATTCTGTAAATTTGTATTTTATTTTTCTTCTGTATATTAAAATTTATTTCCTAATATTCTATATTCTTACTTTTACCTTTTCAGTCATTTTGTTTTTGAAGGGGTATTTCTGCATATGTGTGTGTATGTGTGTGTGTGTGTGTGTGTGTGTGTGTCCATGAATATTTGTGTGTGTGTGGGTATATGTGTGTTGGTGGCTACATATACATGTGTGTACCAGCCAGAGGTCAATACCAGGGGACTTCTTCAATGGCTCGTCACCATTTTCCTTGATTCAGGGTCTCTCACTGAACATGAAGCTCTCTGATTATCGAGAGTATGTAGCCAGGAGGCTCTAGGATTCCTCTTGTCCCTGCCTCCCTAGAGCTGGGATTACAGAGAAGTATCACAATATCTAGCTTTTACCTCGGAGCTGTGGAGCCAAACTCAGGTCTTCAAGCTTCCATTGAAAATACTGTACAAACTGAATTATCACCTTGGCCTTTTTTTTTTTTTTTTTAATTTCTGTGTTTTAGTATGGTAAGCTTCCCTGGCCTGTTACCCTTTAGTTCCCAGCATCACACACCTCAGTGGGATATTTATCACAACCAATGAGCATGCACTGATATATCATCATCACTCAAAATCTAGTTTGTACACTGGGCTTCCATCTTGGTATTGTGCATTGTGGACTATGACAAATGCATAATGGCATGTATCCACAAAATGGTATCATTCAGAATACTTCCAATGCCTCCTACTTCCTCTGTATTTTAGCTATTCATGTATTGTTGCAGTCAGGTCACATTGCTGGCAGAAATCACCTGACCAAGAGCAGCTTTTGGGAAAAAAAAAAAGGGTTTATTTTGGCTTACAGACTTGAGGGGAAGCTCCATGATGGCATGGGGAAACATGAGCAGAGGGTGGACATCACCCCCTAGCCAACATAAGGTGGACAATATCAACAGGAGAGTGTGCCAAACACTGACAAGGAGAAACTGGCTATAACACCCATAAGCCCACCCCCAACAATACATCGCCTCCATGAGGCATTAATTCCCAAATCTGCATCAGCTGGGAAGCTAGCATTCACAATACCCAAGTTTATTGGGGCACCTGAATCAAACCACCACATTGATCCACCCCCTTAACACTTGGAAAGCTAAGATCTTTCCACTGTTTCCATAGGTGTGCTTTCCTAGAATATTCTATGACTGGAATCTTACAGCATGTAGCTTCTTCAAATAGACTTATTTCACTTCATACTATTTACTCACCTTGCCTCAGTGTGTTTTCATGATGATAGTACAGATTTTTTTTTAATGGATGTGAATAAGAGTTCATTGTCAAGCATTCACTCACAGAGAAGTATATTGGGTGATATATAAAGCTTCCATGTGTAACCATGTACAGGTGTTTGTGTAGACACACAATTTTATTTTTTTTATTTTTTAAATTTATTTTAATTTTACATTCATGTTGGTGCCTTCAGTAACCTCCTCCCTGTCCTCTCCCCTCCAAAGGGACCCTCCTCATTGGGGAATGTGTGTCGTACATTATGGGGGTATCCAACAGTTATGGGGAAGAGGCGATGTCTCTGTGCATAATGACCCAACTTGTGGCTCTAATACTCTTTCTGCCCCCTCTTCTGCAAATTTCCCTGAGCCACATTGGGTTCATTTTAGTTTTACTTCAGGGATGAGGTCTTAGGAGCTTCTGTGTCTCTGGATATCTGGTTTAATAGGAGTTGAGTGCTCTCTGTGTCTATCTCCTTCAGCCTTGTGCTGTAGACACACAATTTTCAATGCATTTGGTTAAACTCCAATGAGTATGATTGCTGTGTGATGGACATGCGCACACACACACAGTAATGGTTAATGATTTGAATTTAAAATGGCGCCCATAGCTTCTTGTGTTTGTGCTTATACTTCCTTCTTAATATCCATGTGGTGGACCCTTTGGGAGGTAGAGCCTTGCTATAGGATGTGTGCCACTGGAGTCAGAGATTGAGATTCGGTAGTCCAGCCCCTCTGGTTGCTATTAACTAATCCTTAGTAATTGCTCCTTGTTGTGTGTGGGATGTGGCTCCCAGCTGTCTGTGCTTGCCATACTTTCCACAGAATGATGAAACTTCACATAAAAACTATAAGCCAAAAGATTCCATTTCCTTCCATCAGCTGATTTTGGTCAGGGATTTTGTACCAGCAAGAGAAGGTAACTGCTGCAGAAGCATGCATATATTTTTTTTTAATTTTTAAATATATATTTTTATTAGTAATGTATATAGTATATATACAGCCATGATGGTACCATCATTAGCCTTCTCCCTGTCTTCCCCCATGGGTAATGTGGGACTTGCCTTATGTGGGTAACCATCAGTTATGCGGAAGAGGCAATGACTCTGTATAATGACCCAACTCATGGCACTAACAATCTTTCCGACCCCTCTTCCATGAGTTTCCCTAAGCCATGTTGGGTTCATTTTAGGTCTATTTCAGTGACGAGGTTTTATGAGTCTCTGTGTCTCTGGATGATTTGATAGGAGTCAAGAGTTGTTTGTGTCCATCTCTTTCACCCTTGTGCTGCTACCAGGTTCACCAACAATGCAGCACTCTTGCTTATTTCCCCTATAACTCAATATCTTCATCCGGTGTCCTGTTGTGGTGTGATGGGCTGATTCTCTCCTCAGGATATGCATCCATCTGAAAGAGAGAAGCAGATTCTCCAACAGAAGATGAGGTTAGTGTAAGATACATGTATAACCATTATTATTTAGAAAGAATTTAATAGGTGTATGCCCTCTTGTATCCCACTATTGGTGAGAGCTTGATATTGGAGAGTGGGCTCCTTTTTGGATATGGTTCTGACTTGTTTCCCATTTCCAGGTATGGGTTCCATTCCACTGAGCAGATCCATTACCTATATCTAGAGCAGTTGGTAACCCAGAAAAAGAAATAAAAGGGATACAAATTAGAAAGGAAGAAGTTAAGTTAGTCCTATTTGCAGACATGATTCTATAAATAAATGACCTGGGAACCTCCATCTCAAAACTCTTAAAAGTGATTAACTCCTTCAGTAAAGTAGCAAGATACAAAATCAATGCACAAAAATCAGTAGCCTTTCTCTATGCAAAAGACAAAGATACAGAGAAAGAAATAAGCAACATTGTCCCATTTTTAATAGCATCAAAAATAAAATAAAATACTTTGGAATAACATGAACCAAGGAGGTGAAAGACCTTTACAATGAAAACATAAAAAAACTCAAGAAAAAAAAATAAAACACTCAAGAAAGAAATTGAGGAGGACTTGAGAAGATGGAAAGATCTCCCATGCTCCTGGATAGGGAGAAATAACATTTTGAAAATGGCAATCTTACCAAAAGCAATATACAGATTTAATGCAATACCAATAAAAATCCCAACATCTTTCTTCACTGAGATAGAAAAGATGATCTCAAAATTCATATGGAATGGCAGAAGGCCTTGGATATCCAAGCATATCCTCAGCAAAAGAAACGCCTCTGGAGGCATCACCACACCAGATATTAAGCTATACCGCAAAGCCATAATAATAAAAACAACATGGTACTGGCATAAAAATATGATGATACACCAATGGAACAGAATCAAGGATCTGGACTTTGGGTCAAGTAACTACAGCTACTTGATATTTGACAAAGGCCCCAACAATGTAGATTGGAAAAAAGACAGCATCTTTAACAAATGGTGCTGGACAAACTGGATAACCACATACAGGAGAATGAAACTCAATCCACACATTTTGCCATGCACAAAAATTAAGTCTAAATGGATCAGAGACTTCAATATAAGACCAGAAACACTGATACTACTGGAAGAAAAAATAGGAGGCACTTTCCATGATATAGGAGTTGATAAAGACTCCCTGAACAAAATCCAACTGGCTCAGGAAATTAAACAATCACACCACCAGTGGGATATCATGAAGCTGAAAAGCTTTTTCACCGACAAATGTACAACAAGCAGAGCCAATAGATTACCTATGGAATGGGAGAAAATTTTTTCTGGATACACATCAGACAGAGGCCTAATTTTTAAATTCTACAAAGAACTAAAAAACCTAAACAATAAAAAAAAATCAAACAACCCACTCACAAAATGGAGCAGAGAACTGCACTGGGAGTTCTCAGAGGAAGAAATACAAATGGAAACACACACTTAAGAAAATGTTCACCATCCCTAATCATTAGGGAAATGCAAATTAAAACATCTATGAGATTCCTCCTTACCCCAGTAAGAATAGCGAAATTTTAAAAAATCTAATTACAACAAATGCTGGCAAGGATGTGGAGAAATAGGAACCCTCATTCACTGTTGGTTTGAATGTAAGCTGGTACAACCACTATGGAAAGTAATATGGAGATTCCTAAAAAGGATGACAATAGAGGTACCAACAGACCCATTTATCCCCATACTGGGCATTTACCCTAAAAGCTCCAAGCCTCAGTTCAGAGATATTTGCTCAACCATGTATATAACTGCTCAATTCATAATAGCTAAAAGCTGGAATCAACCCAGATGTCCATCATTAGATGAATGGATAACTAAGATGTGATACATCTACACAATGGAATTCTACACAGCAGTAAGGAAAAATGACACAAAGCAATTTGAAGAAAAATGGTCAAGCTTGGAATAGATCATTCTTAGTGAACTCACCCAGTCACAGAAGATACATGGTCTCACTCATCTGTGGCTCCTAATTTGTATTTTCCCAAGATGCTGACACACATAGTAAACATCTTGAGGATGGGACAATAGGGATTGTTAGGTGGGATTGCAGGGAAAGGATGGGTGGGGGCACAAAAAATTGGACCCAAATGGAAATGGTACCATAAAATCCTATATCCTGAAGGACATACTATAAGGTCAAACCTACATCAGGTGCTTGGAGAGAATCACTTGGTCCGGGAGAGGGTAGGATGAAGACTAACATCAATCTTTTCCTGTTTCTCTCTGTATCACTCCCTCTTCTCTCTCTTCTCTCTTTCTCTTTCATATTACTTATATTTTTTCCTTCCTTCTTTTCCCTTGGCACTGACTTGTAACTCCCCAAACCAGCATGTGGTTAACATCCACAAGGAGCTGTTTATCAGTGAGACCAACATGGTTTCCCAAAAGAAGACCAATTTCTGTCAGAGCACTTGATGACTCACCAAAGGTTAATGGTAAGACCCTACTGCTGAAGACACCATATGCTGTTTAGATGGAACATGGAGAGACCTGGATAGAATCTGGAAGAGAGTCAGTTCCCAGACAATTTGTCTAGTGCCAGAAGGTGCTAAATAAGTGACTGGGGGAAAACGACTAACATCTGGCTAAGCAACTCGTGGTCTAAGCTACTCAGCAGCAAACAACCTGACATGATGCTCACACAAGTGCAATGGTGGCTCACAGCTATGGTGGGTTACCAACTGCATGCCTAGTTTTTAAAGGATCTTCCATGGCTAGAGAAGTGGCTCAGCTGTTAAAGGTTCCTGTTTGCAAAGCCCAAAGTTCTGCTCCCTCTAGCACCCACATAAAGCCAGATGCACAAAGTGGTGCATACATCTCAAGTTCATTTTCAGGGGCAGGAGGCCCAGGTGTGCCTATATTCACACTCTGTTTCATTCTTTATTTCTCTAATAAAAAGAATCTTCCAAACTTTCTTTCAGTTTGACTATCCCATTTGTTTCCTTCAGCAATGAAGCAGAACTCCTGATGCATCCAATGATGAGAATTCCAGATCATGCATCCAGATTTGGTGCTTTCAGATGTGAATATGAGCTTATTTATCATATTTTTCCATATTCACTTTCCATTTGCATATCTAATTTGGTGTAGTATCTATAATAGTCACTTGTTTTTTTTTTTTTTTGTATAACTGTGTTGTTTTCTTCCTTATTGCTGATTTTTTGCTTATGGTATATTTGAACATTTTAAGATATTAAAATCATGTTTGTCTTGTCTTCCTTGGTTTCAGTCTCCATAAAATATATCTTTGTGTTAGCTTGCTCTCATGAAGATGGTATAGAGTACATACTTCCCTACTGCTGTCTATTTTCTTGAATGGCAGATATACACCAGGATATTGAGTTCATAACAGGACTCCCCCACACACACCATTTTAGATATAACAAGGAAAGATAAGGGAAAATGTTTTTGGAAAATAACAAAAAATTGGTTTATGTGTTTGGTGTGAATGTATATCTGTATACATATGGATGCACATGTGTTCAGATATGTATGAACCTGTGTGCATGTAAGGCCAGTGGTGAACTGCAGGTGTACCTTTGAACTATTTTTGCAATAGGGTCATCATGGGTCTGGAACACACCAGTTAGGCTACATTAGCTAGCCAGTGAGCCCCAAGGATCCTCCTGTGTTTACTTCCCAAGCACTAGGATTCTTGCTGCATATCACCACACCTGACATTTTACGTGGGTGCTGGATATCAAACTCAGTTCCTCATACATGTGAGGCAAGCACTTTGCACACAGATCCATTTCTTCAGTTCCGTTGAAAAACTTAATGGTAGATACCATGCTTATTTATCACTTCCTGTAACTCTCAGAGGTTGATGCTTTTGCTATTCAATATTTTCACATGTAGTACTCTATTTGCCTTGAATTACTGAAATACACTAAGCATATCTCTCCAAGGACCTCGAGCCACAGTGTAATAGGCTTTTGCTAATAGCTTGAAACTGTACAACAATCTAGATTTAAAATACAACACAAATCTTTATCTAAAAGCAGTAACACCTCACTCTTGGGCTCGCAGAGTGCATTTGCACATTTCCTCTGTGATGCATAGGATTGGGGGGGGGTAAAACCTACAAGAGAAATGATGCATTCTGGGCAAGGAGCCAATTTAAAAAGTCTGTTCTTTCCAGTTTGCTGTCACTTGTCGTGGTTAAACAAAACACGGAGGAGAAAAAGAGAAATTGGCTTCAGTGTAAATGTCAACACTCTGATTAAAGCAAACACAAAGCATTCAGGACTCTTGACAAAAAAAAATTAAATTGAATTATGAAGGGTATGCAAATGGAGCCCTTCATCTGTATGATTACGAGGACTTGTGCATTTTGTATTTTCTGTCTGTGCGGAGAACTCTGAGCTGCAGGACAAGGTGTTCAGAAACAGGGAAGGTGAACAACACATTTTCCCACTGATGACAGCTGGGGCCTACCAAAATATTGGTTTAGAAGCCAACTAACACTTTACAAATAATGGAGAAGGTTAGAAAGCTGGGCAACGAGGTCTGGTTTTTCTAGTGTATCCTTTATGGCGAATCCAGTTTCTCCCTCAGGACAAAAACCCTCAAAACCTTTACTCAAAGGTTTCAAATACTGTCATTTGTCTGAGGGGAAGGCGTTAAGAAAATGCATATTAAAATACATGCATGAAAATTATACAGTGTTAGTTCTTGCCTATCTCTTTCAACACAGACTTCAGAAATGGAGTTGTTTGAAACGCAGTTTGAAAGGATTCTCAGTATGCATCCATGATAGGAAATTTAAAGGTAGCATAATACATTCAATTTCAGTAATTAAAATTAATAGGAAAATGAAAATAAATGGTGTGAATTGAGCCTCTTTCCTCAGGGGGAATGTGCCATTATGAGGGAACATGTATTGTCCTTTGTTAAGAGGCTGTAGAGTAAATGTTTCTGTCCATCCATCTGTCTCTTTATAGCAATGATGTTATCTGATAATTCTGAGAACATCTCTCACTACCTATTGCACCTCATCCTCTAGATTCTGGTACCACTGTGTTTTGGAACAGTACTTTAGCATAGAATTTTACAACTGCTTCTGACTTTATTATTTGGTGAGGCAGTTTAGGGTAACTGAGTACTGAAAATAAAATGCAGAAATGTCCTTGAGTCTATCCTTGTGCTCTCCACTTTCTTAGAGACCAGAGAAGGTTCAGGCCTCTCCTTATATCTTGCCTATAGGAGTTACCTAGATCTGTTTTTCCATAAACAAGTTGAGTTTTTTGTAGAAATCCTTCCCTGCAAAGGCATTTCCCTTTCCTAAGATTATGGTTTAAGTCTTATCAAGGCATTGTAATTGGTTACGCTCAGCCCCCAAACTTAGCTTCATGTCATGGCTGGTTAGCTCAGCACCCATTCAGAATATAAATGACCACAATTTGAGTCTCAGGGTGGGTTTAACCCTTTAGACTTCAAAATACATTTTCTACTCTTTCCTTATCATAATGTAATAAAGTCTCTAAATTTTACCCTTTGGTCTAAGAATTTCAAGTCTTTGGTTTCATAAGAATCCAGGGAAACACCAAATTATTCAATACATTGGTGTACCTTGGTGTATGTCAAAGAATCCCCAAATTCACATTTCATTAGTTTGTTATAAATAATAAGGAACACTTTGTCAACTGAGTCATGGGAATAACATGGTGCAGGCCCAACATGGACCCAGTCTCCATCTGCCATTATATTAGAATAAATAAAGGGCACATCAGAAGACCCAACATGTTCATCTGCAGCCCATTCCTTCAGTGGATCACATGCTGTCTAGGACTTTCCATAAGCTAATGGATTTTTAAATAAACCTTGAAATTTTCTGTTATAAATTGAGGTTTAGAGATGACATGGTGTCACATGTGATCACAACCCTTGGGAAGCTGAGGCAGATTAACATGAATTCAAGACCAGCCTGGTCTACTTTGGAGTGCCTGGACTAAAAATGAGACTTTGTTGAGAAAGAAAGAAAAGAGAGATAAAGAGAGAGAGAAAGAGAAATAGAGGGGAGGAAGAGGAAAGAAGGAAAGGAAGAAGGTAGGAGAGACAGAGAAATAAAGATAAAGAGAGAAAGAGACAAAGAATATATATATTTGAAACCCCATTATAATATGTGTTATAATAATATATATAATGATTATATATAATGATATAATTAAACCTGTTTGCAGTCACATTTGAAGAAATAATGGTACAGATAGTTGTTTAGGGCATTTCCTGCCTTAATCACATAGGGAAAAGAAAAGCTTCAATAGTATCAACCACAGTTCTAAAATACTAAAAGATGGAGAGACCAGAACATTTCTCATATTAACTATTTTTAGGAAAGTGATACTTAGAAAGAGTTTAACATGACTTAGACATAAGGAATTAGGCTAAAATGATTATTGCAATTTATTGAAGTAAAATTCTCATCTGTCCATTCACCTAGTGTCATCTTCTATAGAATGGTCCCCTTCCCACAGTGTCATTGCTTGAGGCCAATGGACACCAAGAACCACTTGATCTTGGCACCTGAAAACTACATTACCTTCTAAACAAAAACTATAAATCCTATCAGGAATTCCAAAGAGATTATCACAGATGTATTTTAAGTGGGTGAATTATAATCACACATGCACACATTGTAAGCTTTTTCTCACAACTTGGGAGCTGGTGTGACACAAAGCAGGTGTTTTCTGAGAAGGTGAAGTCTGGTTCTCATCAGCCCTATAGTCGTCCCTGGGGAACACAGCTAGTAGTGAAGGCTTGCCGGCCTACTTCCTGCATTTCCTTACCTCTGATCTGTGGATCTGTTCACTCAGATTTGCAAAGGATGGCTTTTTTGTTTTTGTTTTCATGTGGAGAAAAATACATGTTGCCTCCTTTAAAGTAAACATTCTGGAAAAGGTAGGGATTGTGATTGTTCAGATTTCTTTAAAGATCTTCCTGCCATTCACCATTGCTTTTCTGACTGCAGGGGACTCAGTGAAACTGAAGCCTCTGGCTGAGCTTTTATTCTTCTTCTTTCAAACTTAACAGAAAGCAGTAGGGGACACTTGGGTCCCCAATGTCAGTGCTATTTCAGCATCAGCTTTGGTTTTATTCTCAAGAAAAAAAAAATGGCACTGTATTTTTTCCCCTGTAAGCAGATGTGTTGCTCAGAAGCCCTGACATTTGCTGCTTTTCTCTTCTGTCCTGTCTCCTCCCCGACTTTCCTGCCTTTCTTTCTTTGGAGTAGGACAAAAGCTTAGGCTCCAGTGAAGCCTTCTCTGGAGAAGACTTTTTGGTAGGCC
This sequence comes from Orientallactaga sibirica, assembly GCA_036365145.1. Lineage (NCBI taxonomy): Eukaryota > Metazoa > Chordata > Mammalia > Rodentia > Dipodidae > Orientallactaga > Orientallactaga sibirica. The sequence continues at coordinate 5,331,863 of JAEOAD010000154.1, forward strand.
CATGGCCCCTGATGTGAAATGAACTTTACCTTAAGATGTAGCATATAAACAAGCATTGAGAAATACATACACCATTATCATTTGACCAAAAATCAAAATTCTATATGGGCATGGTGGCTCACCCCTTTAATCCCAGCACTTGGGAGGCAGAGGAAGGAGGATCACCATGAGTTCAAGGCCACTCTGAGACTACATAGTGAATTCCAAGTCAGCCTGAGCTAGAGTGAGACCCTACCTCAAAAAAACAAAAAAAGAAAAACAAAAAGGAAAAAGAAAAATCAGAATCCTTATTGGACAATATATGGTCCCAGCTCCCTTTGGACATGGTCCACTTTTTAAGGGCCAACTTTCAGATAGTTGGCCTTTTACAGCTGGATGAATATAACTGTTTGCACAGAGATCACAATGCACGAACAAGTTACTCCTCTTGGTTTTTGTCTTCTTAATGGAAAGAATTCAACACAGAGACACAGAAGTTTATTGAGCAGGAAAAACAAAGCAACAGGTACTCACTCAGGAGGAGAGGGCTTTTGGGGTTGGCTGAACAATAAGAGGAGAAATAAGAGCCACTGGATTCTTCCTTGAAGATTTTTAGGAATAATTTTCTCAGTATTTGTGAGGTAGGTGGCATGTTTATGAGCTAAGTAATCCTTTCCCATGATGGACTGGATATCACTTCTGGAGAATTTCTTCCCATGGATCCTTGAAAATCCCAGGGATGTGCAGACCAAAATCATAATATAAATTAGGATGAAACCAGGGTCTTTTGAGGATACATATTCATTGGTTAGTGTTACTCTGTGGCAATTGGAAAAAGTGCATTTGTGTCTTAGTTTCTGATATAGTAGGATATACCTAATTATATCTTGAAGGATGTTTAACTACAAACAGGCATTCTTATCAGAAAGAGACATGTCTACCAAGAGGCAGCTATATGTTCCTTCATTTTTGCATAAGCAAATCCATGCCTAGTAGGTCTTGGACCATCTTTATTTAATTTTATTTCATTTTATTATTTATTTATTTACTTATTTATTTATTTACTTGAGAAAGAGAGAGAAAGAAGCACAGAGAAAGAGATAGAGAGAGAGAGTGGGCCTGCCAGGGCCTCCAGCAACTGCAAACAAACTCCAGACACATGTGCCCTTGTGCATCTGGCTTATATGGGTCCTAGGGAATCAAAGCAGGGTCCTTTGGCTTTGCAGACAAACATCTCAACTGCTAAGCCATCTCTCCAGCCCTTGGATGATCTTTAAAGAATATGGACCCTTCCAATTATGAAAACAGTGCTAAAATTCTCTTTCTTCAGCAAATTTTTCAGGCTGAGGAGAGATTTAGACCCTACATATGGGTCTAACATCCTTGCTTTTAACATGGCAAGTGGAGTAACCAAGACTGGCCAGGTTGAGAAGGGAGTGTGTTGTTGTAAATATAATAGCACATATTGTTGACTGGACGGTTCTTTGGAAATTTTGTTCCATTCCACTGGCTATAGAATGTGTTTCCTGATCTGGTTTAAATAAGAACTCACCTTTCCCAACTTTATACTAAGTGAGGTAACCCAGGCTCAGAAAGCCAAACGTCACATGTTCTCTCTCATATGTGGATCCTAGCTACCAATGTATAGACTTGTATGTGAACTGGAACCAAAAATAGGTACCAGAAACCAGTAAGCTGGTAAAAGGCTATAAGGGAGGGAGGAAAAGGAAGGACTTAAGTGTATGGTAATACACATATGTAAGTAGAAGAACTGATTACAGGGAGGGGAATGGCCTAAGTGAGGCCATGGGAAGAGAATGCATAAAAGAAGGGCAGGGGGAGGGTCAACCTAAACTCAAGATATTGTGAATAAGACATATGTAAAATTACTTTTTTGAATAAAGGCACGTCTAGAAGCTGTAGACTGTTACTAGAAAATTTTCAGTACCTGGGATGGGATACCTTCCAGTGAGTTGTTGGCCAAGGAGGTCCCGGTAGCCTCCAAAACATTAAAGGCTTTTGCCAAAGCCCTTGGTTTCCCTTGAGAAACAGATAGTAAGACCCTATTGCTGAAGATATCTCTTGCCAGAGAGGCAAGGTCACTGAGAAAGCAAGCTGGTATGGAGCAGAAAACCTTCTCCCTGTAGACCAGCCAACTGAAAGCTGGAAAAAGCTGCACTGCACACAGCGTATGGGAAACAGAAGCCATCAACAGTGAAAACAGTGGACGCTGAATATTCAAGCTTGGCCAGGCAGGCCCAATGACTGAACGGGTGCAATAGTGGCATGTCTACTCTTGGGGTAACCAAGTGCTCCATAATTGGACTGAAGGCCTTCTCTTCGGGAGGGAATACATACCTGGTACTGAAAAACCTATGTAAAAGTCTATGGTAGGTGAGGTCATGAGCCTTGGGGGTATAAGCCTCCTCTTGTCTGACTAAATGTATATATTATTCCCACCAAGCTGCCCTGAAAGCACTACACTTAATGTGCATATTCACATATTAACTCTACTCTCACTTCTGGTTAGAGAAGCTTCTCTTTTCAGATGGCGATGACCAATGGGATGACCCAAAAGGCAACATAGTGCTGAGAAGAAGGGATGGAGGAGTGCCCAGCACTGAAACACCTCTGTCACACCCTCCAAGGCTCAGGGACATTGTGGAAGAGGGGGCGGAGAGAATAGAAGAGCAACTGCCCAGACAGAAATTGGCCTAGATATCCATGACCTTGCAGTGCCTAGCAATACTCCACAAGACCCTCAAAATAGAAGAAAAAGATGATGTCATCAAATTAAAAGAGAGACTAATGGAGAGAGGGAGGGGATATGGTGGAGACTGGAGTTCTAAAGTGGAATGGGGGGAGGGGAGGGAAATATCAGGTGGGTTTTTTGGTTTTTTTGTTTGTAAGTATAAAAGTCAATTAAAATAAATAAATAAATAAATAAATAAATAAATAAATAAATAAATAAAATTTCTGTTTCCTCAGCTCAAAACACAGCATTTCTCAAAGATGGCCCATTCTATGCAACAAAACCATTGAAGTAATTTCCACCAATGGCTTACAATAGACAAATGCCAAACCTTGTTTTGTGGTACAGAAGAAGGGGTTATTTTAGCTGAGACAAGTAACTTTGAGCATAATTCCAAAACCAGATCTCAGAAAGAAAAACAGTAACTGACTAAGTCAGCCAAGGGTGGAGCTAGTGAGCTTTCTAAAGGATGGACATCTTTCTACCCTCTGGAAGCCTAGCATTTCATTCAGACTATAAATCACTCAAGACTGCAATACAGACTCAAAGTCAACCCCTCTCTCTGTTTTATTTTATATCTATTTTGGTATGAAAATCTAATCCAATCAAGCAATAGCAGTTAATGCCATTATTCATCATTACATCTACTCTGTTGTTCTGGCTTTAAAAGAAATAGTATTGGAACATTTCTGTGAATTCTAGATGTATAGAAGTCCTGCTGTCTGGATCGATGATTGGCTTGGCATTCTAAGAAGGACAAATTGTATTCTGTGAGCCAAAGAAAAATGAACTAACTCCTTTCTCCCCATGAGTACACACTGTGCCAACTTTCAAAATCGGTGAAGACTTGTTTGTATGGTAGCACCTAATTCCTTTAGGAGCAGCAGTTATTTGAGGTGGGTTGTTTTGGGAGTTAACACAGTGGCAGTGGTCACAAAACTGGATTGGGAACGAGTTTGTGCCTAAAGTAAGAGGACTGCCTTTGAAGCATCACAAAGTACTAGGAGGGAAGGGGTTGTTTAAAGATGGGACCCAAAATGTCCTCTGTTGTCCTTTTACTTTGGAAATGAAATTATATCCATGTTATATATATATATGTGTGTGTGTGTGTGTGTTTGTGTGTGTGTGTGTAAATTCATATATATATATATATATCTCCACAAGTAATGTAGTTGTTTCTAATATTGGTGTAGTTGTCTAAAAGTGTGATCCCATAAACTTGGCTTGAATCTTTTTTTATTCTGAAACAAATATTTGGGTTTATTTTATTGCATTTTTTATTTTAGTGTTTCATCTGTTGTCTTTCTTTAACCCCTTTAAGAATTCAGTCACACTGCAATTTTTTTCAAATGGCATATGTGTTTGAGCATCTTGAATTTTGCTTATGAGTCAAATACATTAAAAAGAATAGCATTTGAGAAGAGGTATCTCTTAATTTTTCAAGAGATCCTTTCCAGACTAGGGTCAGTGAGTGTGAATCATGAGAAAAAAGATATCTGACAGCATCCTTGGGGTGGGGATCAGCAGCATCTTTGAAGTGTGACCACATGTTAGATTGGGAAGATTGGCTGGTCCTTGTGCTTCCAACCACTACAGTGATCTCACATTCAACGAAGAGCCAGAAATACTAAGTGACTAGAGTCGTCATCTAGAATAATGAATTCTGCAAAAATAAAAGAATTTCTGTGACCAACTAGGCAACTTTGATCTTTACTATGGTTTTAGATTTGAAGAATTTGAGATGCCCATCAAAAAAAAATATGTATGAATGAAGTTAAATAGTCCATGAATGGAGAGATATTCAGAGATGAGTTTAAGAACTAATTTTTTTTTTATCAAATCTTTTTTTTTTTTTTTAAGGAGTCTCCATTGGGTGGAGACTTACTGGGGAAGAGGTACGTCACTGCAGGCCAATTATGGAGTCCAGCCCTCATAGGTGCTTGGTGCAGACCTTGAGTTTAGCCTTAAGGCATATGGAGAGCAGTTTAAGATCAGTCAGTTTTGTGCTTGCTGGCTGTTTAGTGATGTCTCTCTGCTTTGATCTATGCAAATGAGCCAGATTCTTCCACCATTGATGGAGTTCTCCTGGAATTTGTAAACCTGAACTAAACCACTTTCCTCTTATAAGCTGCGTTCGCTTGGGTGTTTGTCCAGCAATGCAGAACTGAATACAATAATCCATGATTTCATAATTCTACAACTATCCCTTTAAGGTTGATTTTTTTAACTATAATCTTTAGGAAGGCTATATATTATATATATTTAAATATATATGTATGCACATATATATTCATACACAAATGCATATGTAGATATGTAGTTACATATATACATATTCATACATACACACACATTATATACATACTGTTGCTGTCAGTTTCAAATTGCTGGCAGAGAACACCCAACCAAGAGCAGCTTGTGGGAAAAAGGGTTTATTTTGGCTTACAGACTCCAGGGAAAACTCCATGATGGCAATGAAAAATGATGACATGAACATAGGGTGTACATTACCTCTGTGCCAGCATCAGGTAGACAACAGCAACTTGACAGTGTGCCAAACACTGGCAAGAGTAAGCTAATATAACAATCATAAGCCCATCCCCAACAATACACTGCCTGCAGGAGGCTTTAATTTCCAAATTGCCATCAGCTGGTGACCTGGCATTCAGAACACCTAAGTTTATGGTGGAAACCTGAAACACACCAGTACACATACATACAAAACCATTTCACAAAAAAGTTATTTATTTATTGGAGAGAGAAAGAGGCAAATAGAGAAGTGAGAATGGGTGTGCCAGGGCCTCCAGCCACTGTAAATGAACTCCAGACATATGTGCCACCTTGTGCATCTTGCTTACATGGGTACTGGGGAATTGAACCTGGGTCCTTAGCTTCATAGCCAAGCAACTTAACTGCCAAGCCATCTCTTCAGCCCACAGAGAAGTTTTTTGTACATGTTAATCTCCTGCCCAAAATTTGTCTGGAAAAGATATCAGAGAATTTCTATTTCACTAATGTTTAATCTAAAGTATCATTCTTAGTCTATAATAAAACAGTTTAAAAATATTTCATTTTTATAAAACAGGACAGAGAAAAAGAGGGAGGGAAGGAGAGAGGGAAAGAAAGAGAGAGGAAAGGAGGGAGAGTGCATGAGCATAAAAGGAACTCTTGCTGCTGCAAATTAACTCGAGATGTATTTTGTGCACCTGCCTTCACATGAGTACTAGGGAATCAAACCCTTGTTTATACCCTTTTTGTATAATGCAAAAATCATTCATTAAATGGCATCTAGTATGTTTTATATAACATCAAATACCTGTAATATTTATTGAAATTGAATATCATTTAGGAAAATTAATGCCAATTCAGAAGAAAAAATACTTTCTCAATATTATATTTTTATGTAGAATATCATATGACTTTGATCTCTGTTTGAATACACACATACACACACACACATAGATAGATAGATAGATAGATAGATAGATAGATAGATAGATAGAGATATAGATATCTTTCTACTTATAAATCAAGGTATCATTTTATTGACTTCTTTAAATCATTTTTGTTTTTTCATGTTTTTTGTTTTGATTGCTATGAATATAATTACTTTCTTTTAGTTTTTTAAAGTAATTGTTGCTAATCTATAGGATAGCTTTAAAGTTATCTTTTTATATTGCAATTATAAGATTTATTTGTGTTCATTGTAAAATAAAAGATACATTAACCAAGGAGGTGAAAGACATTTACAATGAAAACATAAAAGCACTCAAGAAAGAAATTGAGAAGAACTTGAAAAAATGGAAAGACCTCCCATGCTCCTGGAAAGAGAGAATTAACATTGTGAAAATGGCAATCTTACCAAAAGCAATATACAGATTTAATGTAATACCAATAAAATCCCAACATATTTCTCCACAGAGATAGAAAGAAAATGATCTCAAAATTCATATGGAATGGCAGAAGGCCTTGGATATCCAAGCATATCCTCAGCAAAAGAAATACTATCACCATACCTGATATTAAGCTATGCTACAAAGCCATAGTAATAAAAACAACATGGTACTGGCATAAAAACAGGATGATAGACCAATAGAACAGAATCAAGGATCCAGACTTATGGTCAAGTAACTACAGCTACTTGATATTTGACAAAGGCCCCAACAATGTAGACTGGAAAAAAGACAGCACCTTTAACAAATGGTGCAGGACAAACTGGACAACCATATGCAGGAAAGTGAAACTCGATCCACACATTTCAACATGCACAAAAATCAAGTCTAAATGGATCAAAGACCTCAATATAAGACTAGAAACACTGCTTCTACTAGAAGAAAAAGTAGGAGGAACTTTCCATGATATAGGAGTGAGAAAAGACTTCCTGAAAAAAACCCCAGTAGCTCAGGAAATTAAATAATCACTCAACTATTTGGATCTCATGAAGCTAAAACACATTTCACTGACAAACATACAAGGAGCAGAGCCAATAGATTACCCACAGAATGGGAGACAATTTTTGCCAGATACACATCGGAGAGAGACCTAATTTCTAAAATCTACAAAGAACTCAAAAACCTAAACAATAAAAAATGAAAAACACATGATTAAGAAAATCATCAGGGAAATGCAAAGTAAAGCATCTATGAGATCTATGAGATTCCAACTTACCCCAGTAAGAACAGCAAACATTAAAAAATTTAATGACAACAAATGCTGGCTAGGATGTGGAAAAATAGGACCCTCATTCACTGTTGGTGGGGATGTAAGCTGATACAACCACTATGGAAAGCAATATGGAGACTCCTAAAAGGGATGACTACAGAGGTAACAACAGACCCAGTTATCCCCTTACTGGGCATTTACCCTAAAAGCTCCAAGCCTCAGTTCAGAGATATTTGCTCAACCATTTATATAACTGCTCAATTCCTAATAGCTAAGAGCTGGAATCAACCCAGATATCCATAATTAGGTGAATGGATAACTAAGATGTGCTATATCTGCACAATGGAATTCTACACAGCAGTAAGGAAACATGACACAAAGCAATTTGAAGAAAAATGGTCCAATTTGGAACAGATAATTCTAAGCAAACTCACCCAATCACAGAAAGATAAGTGTTCCCTGGTCTCACTCATCTGTGGCTCCTAATTTGTATTTTTCCAAGATACTGACACAACTAATATACATCTCGAGGCCTGGACAATAGGGATGGTGGGGTGGGAGGGCAAGGAAAGGACGGGTGGGGGGACAAAAAACTGGACCAAAATGGAAATGGTACCATAAAATCCTAGATCCTGAAGGACATACTAAAAGGTTGAACCTGCATCAGGTGGTTGGAGAGAACACCTGAATCACAGGGACCTGGGAGGGTATGATGAAGACTAACTTCACTCTTCTCCTATTTCTCTTTGTATCACTCCCTCTTCTCTTTTTCATATTACCTATACTTTTTTCTTTCTTCCTCTCCCTTGCACTGACCTGTAACTCTCAATACCAGCACTTGGTTAACATCCACAATGAGCTGTTTATCAGTGAGACCTACAAGGTTTCCCAAAAGAAGACAGATTTCTGTCAGAGTACTTGATGGCCCACCAAAGGTTATTGGTAAGACCCTACTGCTGAAGACACTATATGCTGTTCAGATGAACATGGAGAGACCTGGATGGAATCTGGAAGAGAGTCAGTCCCCAGACAGTTAGTTTGTCTAGTGCCAGAAGATGCTACATAAGTGACTGGGGGAAAACGACCAACATCAGTCAAAGCAACTCATGGTCTAAGATACTGAGCAGCAAACAACCTGCCATGATGCTCACACAAGTGCAGCAGTGACACACAGCCATGGTGGGTTACCAACTGCTCTAGATTTGGGTAATGGATCTGCTCAGTGGAATGGAACCCATACCTGGAATGGGGAAACAAGTCAGAACCATATCCAAAACCAAGCCCAGTCTCCAATATCAAGTTCTCACCAATAGTGGGATACAAGAGGGCCTAAACCTATTAAATTCTCTCTAAAATAATAATGGTTTCCATGTATCTTGCACTGACCTTACTCTCCCTTGAAGAATCTGCTTTTCTTTTTTCAGATGAATGCAAGTCCTGAGGAGAGAATTAGTGCATTTCACCTCAACAGGGCACCAGCCAAAGCCATAGAGTTATAGGGGAAATGAACAAGAGTTCTGCTTTATCGATGAACCTGGTACCAGCAGAAGGGTGAAGGAGATAGACACAAAGAACCCTCAACCCATACCAAATCAGATATCCAGAAGCACAGATATTCACAAAACCTTGTCACTGAAATAAACCTAAAATGAACCCAACATGGCTCAGGGAAATTAGCAGAAGAGGGGTTGGAAAGATTGTTAGAGCCATGAGTTGGGTCATTATACACAGAACCATTGCTTCTCCCACATAACTGAATGCTACCCCCATAAGGCAAGACACACATTACCCATGGGGGAGGACAGGGAGAAGGCTAACGATAGTACCATCACAGCTGTATATATACTATATACATAACTAGGAAAAATACATTTTAAAAATTTATCTTTTCAAGTCACTAAGTTTTTGAGCTAACTAGACCTATATAATATGGAAACAATCCTGTTTTTATTTTTATAATATTATCTATCATTCCACCAACTTATACCAACATTTTTGGTCTCACAATTTTTGAGATTCTAGTCTATGATCAGTTGGACCCACTGCTTTGGTCTTTATGCAAAATCAGAATAACACATTGGAGGCCTTTGTTGGTCTTAAAATACTTATATCTTCATCATAGAGTCAAAGATAGGAAAAGAACCAGGGTCCTCCAATTCTCTTTAAAGTTGTGATTCAATAACCCAAAATAACATAACACAAATATCAATAAAATATGCTTTTCCTGATAGGATAAGTTTTATATCTATATATCATCTATATATTGTTTTCACTAGTGGTGATCCCATCTTGCAAATATGGAGCAAATTTATATGTCCACAATAGATCAAAACTTTGATGTGCTAAAAGGTGTTTTTCTCTTTAGGTAAATTTTTTTACAGCTAGATTACGGATATGAGTATTTGTGTGGACAAGCATGTGTGCTTGAATATGTGTGTGTGTGTTCTTTACCAAATTCAAAGTTAATTTTATGTCAACTACATTAGCTGATGTGAAAACTTTTGTATCTTATATTATCTAGAGCAGTTTAGCTGGCTGGATAGGTATCTGTGCCTTGAAAATCTGAGAGTGGAAATGAGAATGTACTCTCCCAGGTAGCTTTTATTGTCTGTTTCTCCAGCATTAATGCAAACTTTCTTCAGACTATCCACCGATTCCTCCAGTCTATACCATACATGAAGTAGTCACTGGAGGTCACATCAAAACAATGACCTACTACTGTACAAACCAATTCATCCTAAGGCCTAAACAGCTAGAATCTCCGGTGCACTCCATAGGAGTACTAAAGAAACAGCTAATTGTCATGATCTCCTTGTCATGAAGTTTTGGTGCTTTTGCTGTGGCTTGTTAAGGTGGGATTGGAATTGAAACTTATGAAATTATAGCAGTTACGTCCTTGCTGGGACAGAACACCTGGCCAGAAGCAGTTTGTGAGAGGAAAGGAGTTGTTGCAGGCTTACAGCTTTTCAGGCAAGCTTCTTTGGGGCAAGAAAAGTTGGGCAGCTGGCTCGTACCTTCACATAAGCGCTTCAGAGAGTGAAACAGTCAAATTTGGAACAGATCATTTTCACTGAACTCACCCAATCACAGAAAGATAAATGTCACATGGTCTCACTCATCTGTGGCTCCTAACCTGAATTTGCCAGAGATGCTGGCACATCTAATAAACATTTATAGGCCTGGAGAGTAGGGATGGTGGGGCCGGAAGGGAGGGTAAGGGTGAGAGTGGGGGACAAAAAAACTGGACCCAATTGGAAATGGTACTGCAAAATCTTATATCTGAAAGACATACTAAAAGGATGAAACTTCCTCAGATGCTTAGAAAGAACACCTGAATCACAGGGGCCTGGAGAGGGTAGGATGAAAACTAACCTCAACCTTCTCCTGTTCCTCTCTCACACTCCCTCTTCTTTCTCTTCTCTCTCTCTCTCTCTCTCTGTCTTTCACACTACCTATATTTTTCTTCTTTCTTTTCCCTTGAAACTGACCTTTAACCCCCAGTACCAGCATGTGGTTAACACCCACAATGAGCTATTGATCAGTGAGAACTACATGGTTCCCCAAAAGAAGACAGATTACTGTCAGAGTACTTGATGAACCACCAAAGGTTAATGGTGAGACCCTACTGCAGAAAACACCATATGCTTTTGGGATGGAACATGGAGAGACCTGGCTGGAATCTGGAAGAGAGTCAGTCCCCAGTTAGCTTGTCTAGTGCCAGAAGGTACTACATGAGCAAATGGCAGAAAATGACCAACATCTGTCTAAGCAACTGTGGTCTAAACTACTCAGCAGCAATTAACCTGATGTGATGCTCACACAAATGCAATAGTGCCACACAGTCATGGTGGGTAACCAACTGTTCTTGATTTTGCTAGCAGATCCATTCAGTGGAACGGAACTCATACCTGGAATGTGAAAAAAGTCAGAAAAATATCCAAAAAATGAGTTTGCTCTCCAATATCAAGGTTCCACCAATAGTGGGATACAAAAGGGCCTACACCTATTTAATTCTCTCTAAAATAATAATGGTTATCTATGCATCTTGCACTGACCTCACCCTCTGTTGGAGAATTTGATTGTTTTTCAGATGGATGCAGAACCTAAGGAGAGAATCAGCCCATTGCACCTCACCAGGGCACCAGCTGAATCCATAGAATAAATGGAGAAATGAGCAAGAGTGCTGCTTTCTTGGTGAACCTGGTATCAGCACAGGGGTGAAGGAGATAGACACAGAGAACACTCAACTCTTGCCAAATCAGATATCCAGAGACACAGAGAGTCCCACAACCTCATCACTGAAATAGACCTAAAAATGAACCCAACATGGCTTAGGGAAATTCGAGGAAGAGGAGGCAGAAAGATTGTTAGAGCCATGAGTTGGGTCATTATGCGCAGAGACATTGCCTTACCCTCATAACTGATGGCTAGCCCCATAATGTAAGACCCACAATCCCCAAGGGCAAAGGGCAGGGAGAAGGCTGACCATTGTACCATCATGGCTGTTACACATTATATAGATAACTAATAAAAAAAGAGAGAGAGAATGCAGCAAAATCAAGCTGACACCACACATCCAACACCAAATTATGGACCCAGTAATACACCTCCTCCAGCGAGGTTCTCCTCCCACAGACTGTCATCCAGGGTATAAGTAGGAAGGTTAATCACAAACATATGAAGTTAGGGGAGCATTTTACATTGAAACCACCACAAATACATTTATCTGAGAAATACTGACAACAGTGTGACCATATAGACATCTAATATTTTTTGGTGAATTGAATGTGTCCCGGGACACTGGAGAACATTCTGGCTGAAAGTGAGAAAACACACCCCAGAAATAATGTTAGACATGAAATATCTGTATCTGACTCCTAGGTACTGAGAGCCCAGTACCACTCTGCCCACCCCAGGCCCTCAATGTGGTCATCCTCAGATGCTTTAATGGGCAACTCTAGCTCACAGACATCTAAGTAAGGCTCAAGCTCCCACAGGCACCCTGCCAGCTTCTTCCAGTATTTTTAGCTGTATAAACTTCTGGGTTTCTGTAACCCTAGAATATCTCTATCATCTGTCTCCCCCCACCCACCAGGCCCCTGGAGCTACTCTTGATTGAACCAGGACTTTAGATAAAGAGATGAGGCTTAGTTTGAACTGTCTAGAGTCCATTCCATCTCTCACTTATGAATTTCTAACTCAGAGAGCTAACAGCAACAACAGTAGTGATTTATACCAGTCATGTGAGCAAAAGGCATATCTCTATCTTATGAGTCTATTTACAAAGGAAACTACAGAAGATGTCTACTTAGCAGAAAAAAAAAGCCAAAGTTGAGACAGAGAAAGTGTCATTAAGTCATTTTTCCATCTCTCAGAACCTGGCAGGGAATTGTTCCCTGTGGTGCATTTCCCTGCTTCCCTTGCATCCAGGTTTTAAACACCTTAAGCTAAAGCACGACCCTCCACTCTCAGGAGCAGTGACTATATGGCCTCATAAATCTCTGTGGTCAGGATTCCTTTGAACATACCTCTGGGTCCCTGGTGATAGATTTTTTTTTCTTAATTCTGGGAGACCCTACACTTTTGGCAGGTGTTAAAGTAAAGAAAGCAGGTAATAGATTTCTGCATACATCACAAAGTGAGTTCTTTACTATCTTTTAATTACTTGCTTTAATTTGAACATGTTACATCTTAAAGGATGCCTAACTAATGTCAGGATGAAGGCTGTTATGGTTCCCAGACCAAGGGAAACATGGAGCCAGTGATCTGTGACTCCCCTCTCTGTCAGAACAGCACTGTGAGACAGGACTAGTGCTTTGCCATTTGAATAATAAGTCACTGAAGTTATTGTTCACATGGTGAGTATAAGTTACACATTGTCCTAACCCATCTTCTGTCTCAGTTTTTTCTGAAGCTGAGAATACATGGGATATTGCTTTCCAAAGAAACTCATAATTTAGAACATACTTCCAGAAGAAGGTACACATTAAAACCATGTCTAAATTAGTTTGTCAATATATATTTACAGATATTACAATGAAATGAGATATAAAACACACAGAAAACTCAAATACATCCTTTATGAATTGAATTACACTTTCCTAGCACTCACCTGTTGAAGTTCTAACTCCCATGTCACCATATTTATGAATTGTTTGTTTAAAGACACAGTTGAGCTCAACTGAGGTCAGAATGATGCAGTGCTAATCCAGAGTAAGGGAGAGGGCTGGAGAGATGGGTTAGCAGCTATGGTGTTTGCCTTCAAAGGCAAAAGACCAAGATTCGATTCCTCAGAACCCACATAAGCCAGATACACAAGGTGGTGCATGCATCTTGAGTTATTTTGCAATGGATGGAGTCCCTATCATGTCTGTTCTCTCCTCTCTCTCTCTCTCTCATAAATAAATAAAATCAAACATCATTAAAAAAAAAAAAAAGAGTTAGGGGAAGAAAAAAGAAGGCATTTCTACAGAAACAAGAAGTCACTTGTACTCATTTGAAAGCCAAAAAGAGGAACCTCATAAAACAATACCCCAGGAACTTTGATCTTGAATTTATAGCCTGTAGAACCCCAAGGAAACAACATCTTGGTTGTCAAACCACCTTGACTTTGGCATTTTGCTGGCAGATTTTAGAAACTAGTTCATAATTTACTTCCATTATTTTATTAATCAGTATTGTCAAACTTTTAAGCTAACATTTCCTTCTGTTAGAATTAATTGTGCTAATTCTCTTTTCCTCCAGAAATCAAAAGCAAACAAAAAAATATCAATGATGTATGGCTCTCCCTGGGGAGTCCTTCATTCATTCCAAATGCAGCTTTTACTCTACTAGATTGAAGATTTCATGTTCACTCATTTGGTTCCTCCACTAAATTGTAGTTGCTTGTAGAAAGGGCTGTGTCTACCACAATACACTACTTCTGATATGTGGCCCAGAACCTCTCATATAGAACATACTCCATAGGTATTTAATTGAATTAAATTTAGTGTATGTGTATATTATGATGCAGATGTCAGAAAGAAACATCCCTTCAAGAACTTAGATGCTATACTTGAATTGTTCTAGATTCATTTTGTTATTGCCAATAAGTGGGTTAGTGGTGAGAATGGACTTCACTGTGATAAGACTCTGTCATCTTGTGATGGCACTCCATTTGTAGTTGTCTATACCAAAGTCTGCATTCCAAAGATCTCATATCATTTCCTTGTTCTCCAGAACAGCGTGACCATGCCCATCCCTGTTTAAATGTTAGGACCATGCAATGACATTCAGTGAATCACCACAAGTCTAAAGAGACATGTGTGAATAGTCTGAGCCAAGCCCAGACCTGTTTTCTAAGAAGTTTCTCCCACTATTTACTTCATTGCTCATAATTACCATGTACCTTTCTTAGAACAGGTCATAGTACACTTTCAAATGACAACATGTCCCTTCCCTGTGTCCATCTTGGAAACACAAGTCATAGTTTAAAACTTAGTACAACTTTCATGTTTTGTGAAACTCTGAGGCCAATGCAAACCAGTTGGTCTTTATTTCACTTTTGTCTACAGAACTCTCAATATTCATCAGCTACAAGCTCTCCATACTGCTTTATAATTTCATGCAAATACCAATCTAAAAATGTTATAATAAGCACCAATAATAATATCACTGATTGGAGGAAACAATTATTAATTAATTTGGAAGAAGGAGATGCTGAGGTTTTCTCCAACTCTCAAATGATTTTTCATCTTTTGGTCACTTTATCCCTGTAACTTCTAAAGTGTTCCTTCTTAGAAAGGATATGGATGTCAGGCATCATACTTTATTAAGTGACTACAAGGAGGATTGAGAGGAGCTGTTTCTGGATGCACAGAAAACTTTGTCAAAAAATCTCTCATTTTCATAGCACATTGTCATGACAAATCTTGTATAAGTTCTCATGTTATACACTGAAACGTGAATGTCTTTCCTTCTTCCAGGCCTGTACGATAATGGAAGACATTATGTAACTCTCATTGCCAGTGTGAAGTATGCCTCACTCAGAGATGGCCATTCTCAGATACTTAATGCAATTTTTTTTCACTTTTACTTTAGAGTGTTTTAGATTCATAGGATAGAAATAAAATACATTAAAGCATTCTTAGCTCTACTTGATGTTTCTGGCATGCTGGGCTACAACATATCACATAAATTCATACATGTCTTTCAAAATTTCCATTATGAATAGATCATATTACAATTAAATTTCTGAGATATACATGCTGACTCTGACATCATGGACTCCTATCATATAGCATAGTCTCATGTAAACCTCCCAAAATATCATATATGAATATATCCTATTAGTACTAAAATTTCACAAACCTATATATTAAATATTTGGACACTAGGAAAACATCAGAAGTCAAAAAGAAAACACAATGCCATTTAGTTTTACCAGTAGAACAAGTTATAAATAAATACATTCAAGTTTCATACTTATCAAACAAACTTCAGTCTCTTCAGAGAAGTTTACTTCCACTCTTTTTTATTTTTTATTTTATTTTTAATTTTGGAACCCCTCCAACAGGCATGACTCTGAGCACAAAACACGACTGCTTAGCGAACCACACCTGCAGAGTAAAATACAATCTCCCAAGTTATTACTTGCCTTCACAATCAGATTGGTACTGGACAGGTGCTCCCAACCCCATGACATACCCTTGTCTTATCCTATCTGAGCTGCTTAAAATCCTTCAACCATATCCCACAACTTCTTGGTTCCAGGGTTCATTTTGCTTGGGCTGTTTCTGTGTTCTCTGATGTCCTACACTCAGACTTTGTGTGTCCCCTCTCAAGGCCCAACACAAATGTCATTTTGTGATTTCTTCACTGCTTTCATGTGCAAAGTGAGTGGATTGTGCTCAGAGATATCAGAATATTCCAAAGAGCACATTGTTTCTCATTTTAACCAGATAATACACTCTATGACATTTTCTTACAGGTCCCACCCCACCAGTCATACCTTCTCTCTAGGGGTGCCTTGATGTCCTTAACTTCTGCATTACACGTTAATCCTCCTGTGGAATAAAAATATGATTATACACCATATATCTTATCTATCCTGGCCATAAAAACAGATGATTTGGACAAGTTTCAAATACTGTATAAAATGAAACCTGGAAATATTTAAAGGCAAAGGAATTGAGAAATTGTGCATGCAAATACATTTCCTTTTGACATTCTCACGAGATGGTCAGATCTCAGATATCTTAGAAAAAGATACATTTCAAAAGATACTCTCTATTGGAAGGATAGATTGGATTATTGTCTTAATTTTTAGAGATGAGAGCTATAACTGATAACACAGAAAACCGCAAATTTGCACTTGAAGCATCTTTGGACCACAGCCCACTTGATACAATGAGAAGAAAGACAGATTTTACATGAAGAAAAATAAAACTCTTGGGAAAAGTTATATGGAGAAGATACCCTTTCACATAAAACAGTAAAGGTCAACATTTGTGTGCTTTGACAGAACAAGTTTTTCCATAGATAAGTAAAATTAATTAAGAGCGCCTAAGAAGCAGCCACCTAGGGACTATGGTGTCTGAGAGGATACATACAGTGAATTCACTGTTAAAATGCTCTAAGGGACTCTTCAAAAAAGGAAGGCACTCATTCTTTAACCAACATTGGGCAAACTTATTTAAACAGAACACTATTACTTTTCAGTAAAATAACTCCCCAACTGAGTTTTGGGAATTCTTCCTTCTAGGGATGCCCTGATGTGAACTCTAACTGGATTGTGTGTCTGTGAATGTGGACAGTAACACAGATTGTAGAAGTGCTCAAAGTTTCTGAATGGCAAGGGCATTTCTTACTTGAGGATGATTGATAAGGATCAGGAATTTTCAGGCCTATACAAATCCTATCCTTTCCAGCTGCAGGAGACCAGCTGTTCATCCAATTAGTCATTTTAATATTTTATTTATTTATGTGTTTGAGAGAGGGAGAGAGAGAGAAGGAGAGAGAGAGAGAATGGCCATGCCAGAGCCTCTAGTTACTGCAAACTAACTCCAGATGCATGTACCACCTTGCACATCTGGCTTATGTGGGACCTGGGGAATTAAATCTGGGTCCTTTGGCTTCAAAGGCAAGTACCTTAACTGCTAAGCCATCTCTCCAGCCACTACCCATTAATGTTCAAATGTGCTTAAGATAAAAAGCAAAGAAACAAAGATAAAGAAAACTCAACATCATATGAAAGAGAGAAAAGAGCATGGAATATAAAGTTGAAGAAATGCTTGAAAAACTAGTTACAAACAAGAAAACCTAAGAAAATAACTGCCAGATGTAGCCAGCTAAAGTCTAACTAAAGTCTCAGTGGCAGGCATTTCATCTGTCATATGAAAACATTTTCAATACCATCTACGGATACAGCACTAAATTCTGGACTACCATTAATGTCAACCCATTTATAATTTTGGCCCGCAGCACTACAAAAAGGCAGATGACAGCCTGCTATTTCACACCTGCTGTTGGAATGAATAAAAATGACTGAAACCCTTAAAACTCAAAGAAATCGGAAAAGAAAAATAAAGCTAACAACACTCACAGGGAAAGTGAAGTGAATTCGCTGCCTGTCTTGTGTTCAGAGTCTCATATGTTGGATGAGGTACCCTGTGTGAATCTCATAATGGTATATAGAAGAGGTCTAGATGTAGAGACTCACCTGTGTGGTAGTAATTTTCTTTCTTCTTGATTGCTATTATTTGATCGAGTCACTGTGCTTTTGTGATCTGTTCATCTCCACACTGTCTCTTGCCTTGACTAAAATAAGTATGACTAAAATAACCATTCCCTCATACGACATTGGGAATTTACAGATGAATGCTTTCTCATTGTTGCTCTGGTTGGTGGATGGTTTCTAATGCTTTACCTCTAAGTATGGTTGTAGCTCAACATGGGTCCTTCAATTATTAAACTCTAGTGCAATTAGTGATCTTGCTGTCTGTAAGCTGACTAATCATAAGTGAAGTGTGAAACCTAGTTCTGAGAAGCTGATGCTCTGCTTACTCTTCAGTTTGCCTGACCCTGCCAATTGTAGTTATGAAAATGTCTCGGTCAGCTGCCTCTGAAGTACACAAGGTAAGCCTCTGCTTCTAATATCAGGATACTAGTTGTATTTTCATTTTTTTTTTTATGACTTGCAAGAACCATGGTGAATCACCAGAGTATAAAAGTGCTGGCATCTGAACAAATAATTTTTTTTTGCCTTGATATAATTGAATAGCTTCAGTAAAGGTTCTTAAGGTATAATACCAAGCATTTGAACCTCAGAGGAAGTGATAAAAAGCCAAACCATGGGATACAGTGTCTATTTTCAAGAACTTACCTTGTATTACTTAACTTCTCCCCACCAACTGAACAATGATTTGGATGCCCATGACATACATTTCTCTATATATGCATGACTAAGTAAGAGATCTAGGTCTTTTCCATCAATTCCCAGGTATCAACCTATGAGATGAAAAGGAAGAGACAGAAGATGAGCAAGTCCAATTGTCTTAAAAGTCTCTAATAGACAGGATTATGCTATAACTACAAAAAGGAAAACTGTAAGCACATTACTTGCCTCTGTGTTATTAAGTAATAGGAAAATTTGACATAACCCAGTTAAAGCTAGTGGTCAGAAACAAATGAAGAAAGTTATTTCAAATCTGATACCCCATTCAATTTAGATTCTAATCAAGTATTAAAATAGTTATAAATACCATGACACACATGACCACACAATTTTAAGTATGATTTTCAATGATTTTGTCATTAAAGTATGTTCTCACACACACTGCTAAGTGAGAAATGTGTAAAGAGCAGTGGTTTTATGGATGACTGGTTTTCTTATGGCCAATAGCAGTGCCATCTTCAGAATCTCACCAGTTCCAATTGTGTTGGCTTTTTTCATGTCAATAGGTTACAATGAATGCCTGTACCTGCAAATAACCGATATGCTGTATTTGACTATGTACTGTCAGAATCCTGTAATTAAAAAGAATTGTTTCTGACATACTCAGCCTTGGCATAGCTGGAGAAACTTGTCATCGAAACACAATTTATAGAATATGGGTGGGGGAGTAACTGGGTTCTCACCCATCCATCTTTACTTGGGGGACATCAAGAGACACTTTGCAACATTTGTCCAGTGGGTAAACAGCAGGATGCCCTGACTTTTGAGAATTATCTCCCTACTCTGAGAAGCCTTTTTTTCTAAAACACACATAGATTGCCTTCCAAGCTCCTGTCACACTGAATCTATGTGGAAACAGGATATCACTGAGAATGACAGAAAGGACCTTCAGTTTTACTTAGTGTAAACTTGGTAATTTATTGGTGAATAAATTCAGATACAGATAAGTTGAATGACTTATCCAAGGTCTAGAGGACCATAATTCAGGACTCCTTTCTATAGTTTAGTCATTTTCTACTAAAATTCTAATTCCTGAAACATCTTTTAACTTACTTCAGGCCAATTCTCAAGCCTAAGCGCATGAAACTCAGGTGAAAATGGAGTCTTGGATTTTTTTTTTTTTTTTATTGTGTAGGAACAGAAACCAAACTACCTACTTTTCCTCCTTCTAGGAAAAACATAGAAAGTGTAACATAAAAAATCAGCTATCATCGTGTTAACAGGCATATATACAGTGATGTGATCATCAGTCCAAAATTCCTCCCAGGCAAAAACAGTGTTGGTTTCTGAGAACAAATGGAAGTTTTTGACTCATTGTGCTGACTCAGACAATGGTCCACAGGTATGAAACAATGCCAATATGTCCAATTTCAGTGGTGTATTCCTCGTGCTGGGAGCTTTTAGGAGCAGACATTTCCACACATATGACAACTCCATGCTTATAATACCTTGCATAACTGTCCATTATCTCACAGATAACAAGCAAAAGGCATTACAGAAAAGAAGGTTGGTTACTATCATCAGAAGTGACTTGGTTGGAAAAGTTACAAAAAGAAGTGATTGTTGCCAAAAGAGCAAATATAATACTGTGTTGTGAGTGGAAATCGGGGCAGATCATGTGACAAAAAGAGAATGGAACTAGAATGATCAAATACATAAAGGAAGCCATGTTGTTGGGTAACAGTAGGTTTTTCAAATATTGACAAACATGAAATGATTGTAATCAGTCACTGTCAAAGGAGAACAGGTCCCCTCCTCTCTTTTACAAATGATCCAATTAAAGGAAACATGTTGGCTATAAAAGTCAAAATCAACAATGTACTATATACTGACAACCCATCCAACACACAAAATCAATAGTGAATTCTGCTGCCGTCCAGCACAAAGGGACAGAGTGGCTTCCCCACCTCTTTAGTCAAATATGACACTGTATCAATCGATCAAAACTGAGCACTATTGAACAAGGATTCTGAAGAACGCAAATGCCAAGTATTACTTTACACCATCTCCCAGTTTTATTTCAATAATTTTAACTTAAAGGCAAAATACCTGAGAATATTCTTCTGACACATAGTTTTTTTTTTTTTTTTTGAATCATCACAAAATTTGACATTGACAAACTTTACACGATTATAAAATATTGTTAGGGTAGATGCGCAAATGCCACCAAATCAGGAATTGTAAATTTAGCTACATTTCTATACCATATCTCCATGCAAGTTCTCCTTTCACTATGACAAACAGGACATATATTATTTTAATTAGTCATCAAACTTGCACTAGGTCTAAAAATAAGGTTGAAGGATGCTGAACAAAGGCGGGAGGTAGAACAAATTATGAGTTTGGCAGAAGGAAAAGCATTCTGTAATTTCATATTTGGTGCAGCATGAAAGAGACAGATGAGGACTAGAGAGATGGCTTTAGGGGTTAGGGTGCTTGCCTGCAAAGCCAAAGGACCTAGGTTTGATTCCCAAGGACCCACATAAGCCAGATGCACAAGGTGGTGCATGCCTCTGGAATTCGTTTACAGTGGCTGGAGGCCCTGGTATACCCATTCTTCCTCTATTGTCTCTCTCTCTCTCTCTCTTCTCTCTCTCTCTCTCTCTCTGCTTCTTTCTCTCTGGCTCAGACAAATAAATGAAGAAACTAAAATATATATACAAAGAAAGTCTTTTTTTTAAAAAAAAGAAAGAGGCAAATGAGTATGTTGGGCTTGGATTATATGCATCCTATACCTTGAGAAAAAGCTTTTCCTTCTTTGGACATCAAGTTCCCGTAAATATTAGAGAATAGGTTCAAAAGTATAGCAAGACCACAGGTTAGTAGTTTAACACAGTGGGTTGCTTATAAGCATACTTTTTCCAAGGATGCACAATCAGGAAACCATCTTGTTTCATGACAGAATACATAACAATATCAGGAATGTTTATGAACAATGCTGTTAAAAGTTTCCTATTCATTTTCATCTATAGAGTGGGTCATTCCTCCCTATACTTGGAAGCTTAGGTCTTGTAAATCCTGTCTTCTGCCTCCCTTTCCTTCAAGTACGTCTTCTCAGAATCACAATTTGTGTTTCTTTTTTGTAAAATATTTTATTTATTTATATATTGCAGAGAAAGACAGAGAAAGAGGCAGATTAAGAGAGGGAATGGGCACACCAGGGCCTCCAGCCACTACAAACAAACTCCAGATGCATTTGCCACTTTGTGCATCTGGTTTATGTGGGGTATTGGGGAATCAAGCCTGGGTCCTTAGTCTTCACATGCAAATGCCTTAACTGCTAAGTCATCTCTCCAGAATACATTGTTTCTTTTTGACTCCTTCAAGTTTACATTTTTCTTCAAATATTCCACATTACTCTATCCCATGAGGCCACTGCAATGCAGGTACCCTCATGAAGAGAACAATAAGAAGGTAGTCAACACTAACATTGCAGAAAGGTCAGCTGTTACCTGAAACTTTAAAATTTTAATAATCTAGTGGAAATTGGGTAGTTTGTTAATATTATTCTGATTTTACATTCATAGTATTGGTTCCATTATCCTCCTCCCTGTCCTCCCTCTTCCAAAGGGACCCTCATCAATGGGGGTTGTCAGGAGATCTGGGGGGTAGGCCCCAGTCTCTGTGCATAATGCCCCAACTTGTGACTCTAACAATCTTTCTGCCCCCTCTTCTGCGAGTTTCCCTGAGCCACATTGGGGTCCTTTTAGTTCTGCTTCAGTGATGAGGTTTTGGGAGCCTCTGTGTCTCTGGATATCTGGCTTAGTTGGAGTTGGATGTTCTCTGTGTTTATCTCCTTCAGCCTTTTTCTGGTGTCGTGATCACCATGAATGCTGTATTCTTGCCCTTCCCCTGCATTGTTCTATGGTTTCAGCTGGGGCCCTGGTGAGGTGTGATTAGCTGATCCTCCCTTCAGGTTCGTTGTCCATCTAAAAAAAGATAAGCAAATTCTCCAATGGAGAGAGACATTAGTACTAGATAGAAGGGATGGCCATATATGTTTTGGAGGAAATTTTATATGCGTTGGCTCTCTTCTAGCCCACATTTGGTGGTATCTTGATCTTGGAGACTGAGCTCATTTTGTGTACCTGGTTTTGACTTATTTCCCAGTTCCAGCAATGTGTTCCATTCCATTGAGTGGATCTATTAGCCAAATCAAGAGCAGTTGGTTACCCACCATGGCTGTTTGCCACTACTGCACTTGTATGAGCATTACGTCAGGTTGTTGCCTACTGAGTATCTTAGACTGCAAGTTGTTTGGACCAATGTCGGACATTTTCCCCCAGTTGCTCATGTAGGACCCTCTGGTACTAGACTAGCTAATTGTCTGGGGACTGACCCTCTTCCAGATTCTGGCCAGGTCTCTCTGTGTTTGGTCTCACAAGTGTATGCTGTCTTTGACCTTTAGTATGTCACCAAGAACTCTGACAGAAATCTGTCTTGTTTGGGAAAGCTTGTAGGTGTCTCGGATCAACAGCTCATTGTGGAAGTTAACCCTATGCTGGCAGTGGGAGTTATAAGTCTGCACCTAGGAAGGTGAGGGAGGAAAAAGATAGATAATATTAAAGAGAAAGTGAGTATAGAGAGGAGAGGGGGAGAAAGAGAGAGAGAAGAGAAAGAGAAGCAGGATAAGATTAAGGTTAGCCTTCATGATGCTCTCTCAGGTTCCTGTGGTTCAGGTGTTTCCTCTGCGGGCCTGCTGAAGGATCAGTGTTTTAGCCTGTTGTTCAGAGTAAAGGGTTTTATAGTATCTTTTCCTTTTGGGTCCCAATTTGTATCCCCCCCCTTGTCCTCCATCCCACCCGCATGCGACCAAACCTAATTAATAAACACTCTGAGGACCAGACAAGAGGGAGGGTGGGATGGAGGGAGGGTAAGGGTGGATGGGTAGTTTTTAAATATTTGTTTTAAAATTTCAGATGAAATATGCTCAGAACTTTAAGTAAAATTATAGATACAATATTTCATAGAGAACATTAATTCAATTCAATCTAAGAAAAGACCAGATGGAAATGTCTGTATATTATTAGACTTCTACCTCCTGGTAGAGTTTGTAGACAAACTGGTATTATACACCTTGTTCTGCTTCTAATTTCATTTAACATGTGTTACCGTAACAGAGAAATACTTTTTAGTATTCCACACAATGTATGTTTATCTACATATGTGTTCTCTTTAAGTGTCTGACAAAGACTAAGTTATTAACTTAGTTTGCCATTTAGCCCCTTCACTTCTTTCATATTTCTTAAAGAATCTGGCACTCGGGTTGTTTTTTGGCCAGTAATAGTACTTAGTACAAGTTTATCAATCTAAAATCAAAGCATGTATGCTTATATGAGTAAGTTATAGTTGTAGTAAATCGTACCATCCATGGACGGGTGATCATACCTCAGCTATTATTCTTCCATGATGAGTGTCATCTTGCTACACCCCTCAATTAATCTAACAAAGACTTGTCCATTTTCACAGATGAAAAACTGAAGATTGAAAATGTAAATAGAGCTTCATATAGAGGCATAAAACTCTATCCAAGCACTCAAGAAGGCTGAGACAGAATTCCCACAAGTTCAATACCTGCTTGAGCTACATCATTAACACTTCATCTTAAATTAAAAAAATAAATAGGAAAACATTGGGAGCAGTGGATTGCTAACCTGAATCTGAGTGTTCACAACAAAAGCATTCACTGTAGAGATCACTGTACTAACTCCCATGGATGTAATATATCCATACTGCCATTACCACAGCTTTATACATGAAAAAAGTTGGCATCTCAATGGCTGGAGTGTAGGTTGTATGGGACAAACCTTTCATAGACACTCAGAAGTTTTTCACAAAATAAGTTCAATTCATAAAACTCTAA
Organism: Orientallactaga sibirica; assembly: GCA_036365145.1. Taxonomy (NCBI): domain Eukaryota; kingdom Metazoa; phylum Chordata; class Mammalia; order Rodentia; family Dipodidae; genus Orientallactaga; species Orientallactaga sibirica. The sequence goes on from JAEOAD010000154.1 coordinate 5,356,553, forward strand.
CTATATCATTCAATTGCATCTTCAATTGTTGTTTATTCCATTTGGGGATTGGAGAAATTTGGACCTAAATTCTCCAGAAACTTCCAAACATAAAGCACAATTCTGGAAATACTACTAGTTCTTTGCCATGGAAGACTTCAATTAAATATTGACTATGTAAAATCTGATGATGAAACAAAATTACAACTCTCATATCTCATGTTGGTTTTATATACTTGTGTGTGTAGTGTAGGTAGTATCGGAGTGTGTATGTGTGTGTGGTGTTTTCATGTGTATGTGCAGACACACTTGTCTTGTACACATGCATGGGTAAGACACAGGAAGATGCCATGTGTCTGCTTCCATTTTTGACTTCAAGTCCTTAAAACAGAGTCTCTCGTTGAACCTATAGTTCTTTTTGTTGTTGTTATTATTATTATTATTATTATTATTATTATTATTATTATTACTTTGGGGGCTGGTTGATCAGTTAGCTCCAACAATCCTCCTGCCTCTGCTTGCCTCAACACTGGGGCTTCTGGCATGCCTGGAATTTTAGCTGGTTGCTAGGAATCAAACTCAGCTCCTCATGCGTCCATGGATAGCACTCGTACTTGGGGAGCCATTTCCCCAAACCTATATTTCAAGTTTTCAAATATAAATGTGCAAAATTCTTTGAGAAAATGTGAAATGAAGAAATGTAAAATGCTATTCCATCTTTTATTCTCAAATTTGTCCAACGCTAGCATGAAGTCTTTCCTCTTTAGTACCATAGTGTCCATATTGCCTCAATCTGTCCCTATACAATTTTTTGTTAGTTCCTGCAAGCTCATAGAAGTATGTCCTTCCTTATTCTTTTTTATCAATTTATATTATTCTAATTTTACATTCATGTTGGTCACACCAGAAGCCTCTGCCATGTTTTCCCCCCTCCAAAGGTACCCTCATCATTGGGGAATGTGGGTCATGCATTATGGGGGTAGTCAACAGTTATGGGGGATAGGCAAAATCTCTGTGCATAATGACCCAACTTGTGGCTCTAACATTCTTTCTGCCCCTTGTGTGAATTTTCATGAACCACATTGAGATCATTTTAGTTTTACTTCAGTGATGAGGTCTTGGGAGCCTCTGGATATCTGGTTTAGTAGGAGTTGAATGCTCTCTGTGTTTATCTCCTTCAGCCCTATACTGGTGTCAGGTTCACCAAGAAAGCTGTACTCTTGCCCTTTTACCCCATTACTATATGGTTTCAGCTGGGGCCCTGGTGAGTTGCGATAGGCTGATACTTCCTTCAGGTTCATCATCCATCTGAAAAAGAGAAGCAAATTCTCCAATGGCATAGAAGTTAGTGCTAGATAGATGGAATGGCCATAGTTATTTTAGAGAGAATTTTATATGCATAGGCCCTCTTCTAGCCCACATTTGGTGGGAGCTTGATATTGGAGAATGGACTCATTTAAAAAAAATTATATATTTTTGAAGAGAGACACAGAGAGAGACAGACAGAGAGGGAGAGGGAGACAGATAGAGATGGACGTGCCAGCAGTCTTTCAGCTGCTGTGAACAAAATCCAGATGCGTGTGTCCCCTTGTGGGCAAGTGCGGCATCTCACCCTTGCGTCACTTTGCATCTGGCTAAACGTGGGACCTGGAGATTGGAACCGGGATCTTAGGCTTAGGAGGCAGGCGCCTTAACCACTAAGCCATCTCTCCAGCCCTGGACTCATTTTTTTGTACACAGTTTTGACTTATTCCCCAGTTCCAGCAATGAGTTTCATTCCACTGAGTGGATCTATTAGACAAATCAAGAGCAGCTGGTTAACTGCCATGGCTGTGTGCCACTATTGCACTTGTCTGAGCATTATGTCAGGTTGTTTCCTGCTGGATATCTTATACTGCAAGTTGTTTGGACAGATGTTGGCCATTATCCCCCAGTTGCTTGTGTAGCACCCTCTGGCACTAGACTAGCTGTCTGGGGACTGACCCTCTTCCAGATTCTGACCAGGTCTCTCCATGTTTCATCTCAACCTCGTACAATGTCTTCAGCAATAGGATCTAACCATTAACCTTTGGTGGGTCATCAAGAACTCTGACAGAAATCTGTCCTTTTTGGGGAAACCTTGTAGGTCTCTCTGATCAACAGCTCATTGTGAAAGTTAACACCATACTGGTACTAGGAGTTACAAGTCAGAGCCAAGGAAGGTGAAGGAAGAAAAAGATAGGTAATATAAAAGAGAAAGAGAGTATAGAGAGGAGAGAGAGAGAGAGAGAGAGAGAGAGAGAGAGAGAGGGAGGGAGAAACAGGAAAAGATTAAGGTTGGTCTTTATGATGTTCTCTTCAGATCCCTGTGGTTCAGGTGTTCCCTCTGCAGGCCTGCTGAAGGATCAATGTTTTGAGCCTGTTGTTCATAATATAGGATTTTATGGTACCATTTCCATTTGGGACCCTATTTGTGTCTCCCCACCCTTACCCTCCTTCCACCCTTTCACTCCCTCCTACCCTTGCCCTCCCCTTTCCCATCCCACCCTCCCTATTGTCTGGTCCTCAGGGTATTTATTAGGTATGACAGCATCTCTGGCAGATTCAGGTTAGGGGCCACAGATGAATGAGACCATGTGACGATTATCTTTTTGTGATTAGGTGAGCTCACTGAGAATGATCTGTTCCATGTTCAATGATCTTTTTAAATTTCATTGTTTCATTTTTCATTACTGCTGGGTAGAATTCCATAGTGTAGATATACCACACCTTTGTTATCCATTCATCTAATGATGGACATCTGAGTTGATTCCAGCTCTTAGCTATTATTAATTGAGCAGCAATAAACATAGTTGAGCAAATCTCTCTGATCTGAGGCTTGGAGCCTTTAGGGTAAATGCCCAGTAAGGGAATAACTGGATCTGTTGGTAGCTCTATAGTCATCCTTTTCAGGAGTCTCCATATAGCTTTCCATAATGGTTTTACCATTTTACATTCCCACCAACAGTAAGAAAGTGTTCCCGTTTCTCCCCTGCCTCCCCAGCATTTGTTTTCATTAGTTTTTATAATGTTAGCCATCCTTACTGGGGTAAGGTGGAATCTCATACTTGTTTTAATTTGCATTTCTCTGATGATTAGAGATTTTGAACATTTTCTTAAGTGTGTGTTTGTCGTTTGTATTTCTTCCTCCGAGAACTCCCTGTGCAGTACTCTGCCCCATTTTGTGAGTGGGTTGTTTGATGATTTATTGTTTATGCTTTGGAGTTCTTTGTAAATTCTAGAAATTAGGCCTCTGTCAGTTGTATAGGTGGCAAAAATTTTTCTCCCATTCTGTGGGTAATCTGCTGGCTTTGGGTTAGAGTGTATTTGTCAGTGAAAAAGCTTTTCAGCTTCATGATATCCCAGTGGTTGAGGGGATTGTTTAATTTCCTGAACTGCTGGGGTTTTGTTCAGGAAGTCTTTTTTCAACTCACATGTCATGGAAGGTTCCTCCTATTTTTTCTTCCAGTACTAGCAGTGTTTTTGGTCTTATATTGGGGTCTTTGATCCATTTGGACTTGATTTTTGTGCATGGTGAGATGTGTGCATCGAGTTTCATTTTCCTACATTTGGTTCTCCAGTTTGTCTGACACCATTTGTTGCAGGTGCTGTCTTTTTTCCAGTCTACATTTGTATGGACTTTGTCAAATATGAAGTAGCTGTAGTTACTTGACCCAAAGTCCAGGTCTTCTATTCTGTTCCATTGGGTCTATATTCCTGTTTTTATGCCACTACCATGTTGTTTTTATTACAATTGCTTTGTAGTATAGCTTTAGATCAGGTATGGTGATGCCTCCAGAGGAGTTTCTTTTACTGAGGATATGCTTGGATATCCGAGGTCTTCTGCCTTTCCATAAAAATTATTTTTTTGGAGAGAGAGAGACAGAGACAGAGAGAGAGGGGGAGGAAGACAGATAGAGATGGGCGCACCAGCAGTCTCTCAGCTGCTGTGAATGAAATCCAGATGTGTGCACCCCCTTGTGGTCAAGTGTGGCATTGCACCCTTGCGTCATTTTGCATCTGGCTAAACGTGGGACCTGGAGGCTGGAACCGCTGGAGATTGGAACCAGCGTTAGGCTTAGGAGGCAGGTACCTTAACCACTAAGCCATCTCTCCAGCCTTTTCCATAAGAATTTTGAGATCATTTTTTCTATCTCAGTGAAGAAAGAAGTTGAGATTTTTTATTAGTATTGTGTTAAATCTATATAGTGCTTTTGGTAAGATTGCCATTTTCACAATGTTAATTCTGCCTATCCAGGAGCATGGGAGGTCTTTCCATTTTCACAGGACAACCTCAATTTCTTTCTTGAGTGTTTTTATGTTTTCATTGTATAGGTCTTTCACTTCTTGGTTATTGTTATTCCAAGTTTTTTTTTTTTTTTTTTTGATGCTATTAAAATGGGACAATGTCACTTATCTTTCTCTGTATCTTTGTCTTTTGCACATAGAAAGACTACTCATTTTTGCACACTGATTTTGTATCCTGCTACTTTGCTGAAGGAGTTAATTACCTTTAAGAGTCTTGAGATGGAGGTTCTTGGGTCACTTATGTATAGAATCATGTCATCTGCAAATAGCACTAACTTAACTTCTTCCTTTCCAATTTGTATCCCTTTGATTTCTTTCTCCTGTTTTATTGCTTGAACTAGTACTTCTAGCACTATGTTGAAGATCAGAGGTGAGAGTGGACACCCCTGCCTTGTTCCTAGTCTCAATGGGAATTCCTTCAGTCTCTCCCCATTAAGAACTACTTGGGCTTTAGGACCTTTATATATAGCCTTTATTATGTTGAGATATGAGCCATCCATGCCTATTCTCTCCAACTTTTGATCATGAAGTGATGTTGTATTTGGCCAAAGGCCTTTTCTGCATCTATTTAAATGATCATGTGGTTTTTGTGTTTAAGCTTGTTTATGGTGTATTACATTGTCAGATTTCTGTATGTTGAACCACCCCTGCATTCCAGGGATGAAGCCTACTTGATCAAGGTGGATAATGCTTTTGATGTACTGTTAAATTCAGTTTGCAAGGATTTTGTTCAGGATCTTTATGTCTATGTTCATCAGGGAAATAGGCCTACAATTTTCTTTTCTTGTGGCATCTCTGCCTGGCTTTGGAATTAGGTGATACTAGGTTCATAGAAGCAGTTGAAGCCTTTTGGAACTCTTGATTGATAACAAGATATAGAGAAAAATGGCTTTGTGAACACACAAACTCTTTTATAGGGTGAGCACCAATTAGTCTTTTCTACATGACTTTGGGCAAGATATGGTCCAGTATGCCTTCTTAAACTGTGGGTCATGAGTACACTGGGGGTAGCATCTGAATATGGAGATTGGGAGAAAATTGGCACCAGTAGGTTTCTAAGTGCACAATGACTGAAACTTAATACAAAATCAAATATGTGATGGAGCCAGGACTATTTCGGGAGGTTTGTACCATATTGTGTTGCAGGACATCACTGCAGTATAGTTACTGAATGCAGAGCATTCCCCAATGCTCTGTTTTGAGATCAGTGTATACTGTGAATTATAGTGTTCTTACTGTTCATACTCTTAGAAAGAACTTAATGCTTTACTGAAAACAGACATTTAATATTTTCTGAACATAATTCCTCAGTAATTAGAATCAATTTAATATATTGGTTTATTGCATTGTTTAGAATGCTGGGTTTTAAAAATTGTTGCTTAGGCTGGGTGTGGCCATACACATTTGTAACCCATTCCTGTGGGGAACATAGAATTGCTAGGGCTCTAAAAAAAAAAAAAAAAACCCTAAAAATCTAGAATCAATGAGATATTTGTCTCAAAGTAATTGGCAAATGTACACTGGAGAGGGATACTTATTTTCTGCTCTGGTTTCCACATATGCACATAAGACATATGTATCTACACATACAAATTCATGCACAAACACACACTCCGCATATGTATGTGCAAAAATACTGTTTGAGTTTTATTAAAAATTAATTATTAGGTAAATATTGGCTTGAGATTAAGATGTAATTTCCAATAATTTCTCAAATGGCCTTAAGCATACTTTTGTCATCTTGTACTATATATTTATGTGAAGTGCAATTCTCAGTATTAATTAGGAAATCAAAATATTGATCAACTCTGAATAACACTGAAGAAGTTTTATATCCTGTGGTATCAAATATCCAGCCAATATTTAATTACTTATGCAAAAATAAATAAGCACATTCATCTCATTAGTATTCAAATTTGATTTTGTCTTTATTAAGCTATAAAATTATATGTATTCTAAAGAACTGCTGTAATATAAATATCTTTATATTATCAGTAAACGATTTATTTCTATAACTATTTTAACACCTATGTACCTAGGGTTATATAAAATTTATGCAGTGTTAAGGAGTTGTGACAGGAAAAAGTTTAAGAATCCCTAGTCTAGTTTACTTTGTATATAATCTGATTATCACAGTAAAGAATTTAATGAAATTATAAAGTAAGAAAAGGCCTGAAGGCTCATCTTGTTTAAACCAGATAATATGAATAAAATTCAGATACTGAGTATTCAAGATCATATAGAATATGACAGGTTCAAATAACTTTCTTGGGAGCCTGAGAATATGGCCCAGTGGTTAAAGGGACTTGTATGCAATGCCTTCTACCCTGGGTTCTATTCCCCAGCCACCCATGAAAGCTGAATGGATTTCCTTTGCAGTGGCAGGAAATCTTGGGTGCATGCAAACACACACACACACACACACACACACACACACACACACACACAAATATATGGAAATTTCCCAAGAAAATATGTGTTGAATTAGCTAAAGACTGTTGTACATTTGAATAGATCATGTGGTCTGGTTAGAAACACATTTTATGTTGATGAATGGAATAAACCAAATCAGGAAGACACAAAAGATGTTCTTTGGAGACTCCTATGTTCATTCATCATTAGATGGGACAAATGAGACGGGAGTAAGCATAGCAATTCACTGAGTCATGGTTTCTACAGGATATGCCCTCAGAGGCTCCTATTGAGATAAAGCTCCGTCTGCTGAATCCCAACACCAAAATCTTCTCATTTCATGTTCTCTTTGAGACCAACAGAGGACTCTAAGAGCAAAAAATTGTTAGAACTATAAAATACTTCAGAGAAACAACAACCCTCTTCATTTTCAGTGACAGAACTAAAGTCTAACAATTTAGGATATGGTATACAAGGAAATTCTCCTGAAAACTGACCACTAAGCAAACCCATGATTGATGTCAGTAGAGTTTTTAACAGTACCCTACTAAGTCTTCTGGATTTCCCATACAGTTTCTTGGTCAGCTTCTAACAATGGAAAATAACTCATGTGTCAGAATCTGGGCCCTGAGTTATAGCTCAACACATGTAGCAATAGATGCATCTCTTCTAAACATCAGAGTTTCTAGACTGGATTTGCTAGGGAAAAGAAAAGTAATTCTAGTGATTAAATCCATTGGTTCCATGGAAATAACTCACAAAAATAATATGTGAAATAAGGACAGATTCCTCATGTGCTTTTCTTTCTTCTCATTCTCTCTGGAGCATCCACCCATAACTGAGAGATATTATACTTTGTAGTTGTAGAATAATTTTCTCTCACATTATATAAAATTATATAAGTTTTATTATAATTTCACACACACACACACACACACACATATCATCTTCACTCTTATCCCATTTCTCTCCCTGATCCTCTTCAAATCTTCCATTTCCCCTTTTTTATTTTCATGTACTCCTCCCTGTATATTATTTCCACATATTAGAGAAAATGTTTGATAAATGTAAGTTTATAATTTATCACTTAACATGAGGTTCTCCAGTCTCATCCATTTTCCTGCAAATCACATTTTGATCTTTTTAGCCAAATAATACTCTCTTATCTGTATATAAAACCTTCTCTTTACCCATCCATTCATTGTTGGGCATGCAGGCTGATAGGTGCCCAATGAAAGCAATGAACATGATTGTGCTTGGATTCCTCGGAGTATACATCCAAAAACACTATGTATAGATTAAATTGAAGTTTTATTTTTAATTTTTGGAGGAATCTTCATATTGTTTCCATGGTGTATGGACTAATTTACATTCTACTAGTTGTGTATTAAGATTCTATTTTCTGTATCTTTAAAAATAAAAAACACAATTAATTTTAATGAACAACTAAGGCTTGATTTTTTTAAATCCACACTGAAACCTTACAAATAGTTTCTTTCCTAGATCAAGTATTCAGATAAAGAAATTATGTAGCAATTTCCATTACTTGAGCCATTTTTGTAATCCTTTTTTGAATTTTGGAATTGTCTTCAAAATAGCATATTATTTTGTCTACTGACATCTTTCTTTTAAAAAAATATTTTATGTTTATTTATTTGTGTGAGAGAGAGAGAGACACAGAAATAGGAAGGTAGAGAGAAAGAGAGAATGGGCATGCCAGGGCCTCCAGCTACTGCAGATGAACTCCAGATGCATGCACCCCCTTGTGCATCTGGCTTATGTGGGTCCTGGGGAGTCAAACCTGGGTCCTTTGGCTTTGCAGACAAGTGCCTTAACCGCTAAGCCATCTCCCAACCATACTGACATCTTTCAATTGTGGTTTGCTTATCATAATTACAATGATAATAAAAATTCTGTCTGGATAGCTAATGTGAAATCAAAAGTTAGGATAACTAGTTTACTGGCTTCTGCTACAGAGTTTTATTTTTACTCACTTAGAAGTCCAATCATTTTCAGAAAGGGTATATAAAGGAAAAAGAAAGGGAGGGAGGGGGGATTTAATAGGATGGTATTGTATATATGTAAGTAGAAGAACAGATTAATGGGGGTGAAAAGGCCTAAGTGAGGTCAGGGGAAGAGATTGATTAAAGGAACGGTGGAGGGAGGGCTAATAAAAATCTAAGAGGATATAAAAAAGTCATATGGAAACCTACTTTTCTGGACAATGGAACACTCAGAAGCCATAGATTGTTACTAGAAAATTTTCAGTGCCAGAGATGGGATACCTTCCAGGGAGGTGTTGGCCAGGGAGGTCACGATACCCCCAAAACATTATAGGCCATTGCCAAGGCCCTTGGTTTCCCACCAGGAATAGATGGTAAGGCCCTATTGCTGAAGACTCCACATTACTTGGGTGGCAAGTTCACTGAGAAATCCTGTTGGAGCTGAGCTGAAAGTCTCCTCCATGAGGACCAGTTGGAAAAAGCTACACTGCATGCAGGTCAATGGGAGAGAGAAAACACCAGTGAAGGTACTCAACAGTGAACACTGAAGGCTTTAAATTTGGCCCAGCCACACCAAATGAGCCAATGGGTGCAATAGTGGCATGTCTGTTATGGGGGAAACCAAGTGCTCTCTAATTGGACTGGAGGCCCGCTCCATGGGAGGGAACACATCCCTGATACTGAAAAAATACCACAGGGGTAGTCATGAGCCCTAAGGGTGTAATGTCTGCTGGAGTTTCACTAAATGTATATACTATGCTCACCAAACTGCCCAGTAAGCACTTCTCTTAATGTCCACACACATATATTAATACTACTCTCACTTTTGGTTAGAGAAGCTTCTCTTTTCAGTTGGTGGCAATCTTGGGATGACTCAGAAGGCACCATGTTGCTGAGAAGAAGTTACAGAGGAGTGCTCAGCACTGAAACGTCTCAAACCCAACTTGCAAGGCTCAGGGTCCATTGTGGAAGAGGGGGCGGAAAGAATCTAAGAGCCAAAGGAAGAGTAGGACTCCTTACAACGTGCTCCTCCAGACACAAAATGGCCTGGATATCCATGACCTCACAGTGCCTGACACTACCTACATAAGACCATCATAAAAGGAGGAAAAGATCATGACATCAAACTGAAGAGGACTGATTGAGAATGGGAGGGGATATGATGGAGAGTGAAGATTCAAAGGGGAAAGTGGGGGGAGGGAGGGAAATAACATGTGATATTATCTACAATTAAAGAAGTTGTCAATAAAAAAATTAGGATAACTATTTTTGACACTATGTGGGTTGATTTGTGTGTATTGAAAAGTCATTCTAAGAAAAACGCTTGCTCTGCCTATAGAAACTAAGCAGGGATCATGTCCTGAGACCATTGAGCTAAAAGATGAAATCTAATGTGGATACAGGAAACACATTAGACAAGATAACAATTAGAGCCCAGGGAACCTAGCCTGGAATTCCATTTCTGTCATCCACAAGTCGTGGGACCTTAAAACATGAATAACACCTACCTAAGGTTTCTCCCTGTATTTTAGGCTCACTGAGGAGAATATGAATGCTGTGTGTAAAACCTATCTTACTTTTGTTCATAACAGGCACCTTAAATGGCAGAGATTATCTTTAATACTGTTACACATATGCTTGGAATATTTAGTTTGTAATTCACATTACTACTCGGCTTTATTCTCCATGAAAATAATAATTTTTTGATTTTTTCCCCTGTGATACAAGCCTCATCTCAACAAAATTATTGGTGGATTTTACCAGAAATGCATTTTTCTTCTGAACCACTGCCTGCATGCTTTCTGATGATGTCCACATGATGTGTAGAACTAGCTTCTTTTTCTACACAAGAAAAAGGTACAGTCAGCTACCATACAGAACCCAAGGCCAATTCCATGAGACACAATGGTCTTCTGACACTAGTTCAAGTGATTTTGCTATTGGCCCATCTCCTATCTTATCCTACATTAATGCATTAAAAGCAAAGGATAAATATGCTGGAGAGCTGGCTCAGTAGTTAAGGCACTTGCCTAAAAGTATAATGCCCTGGGTTTCATTCTCTAGTACTTACATAAGCCATATGCACCAAGTGGCACATATGACTGGAGTTCATTAGCAGTGGCTTGAGGCCCTGGCTATCCCTTCTCTCTCTCCCGTTCTTTCTCTCATCTCTCTATCTCTTTATCTCTCAGCTTATAAATAAATAAATAATATATTTATAAAGGAAGTATTGTCATTCATTAGTTACTTTTCATATAATCAACCAAAATGATATCATTTACGCATACACTGCCCTAAAATGGTTATGGTATACTCATTTTGCATATGAAAGTATTTAAGTTCATAATGAATAAATAATAAAAAGCTGGCCACATATCTTACAGTGGAGAAGAAACAAGATTGGGTTTGAACTCACATCTTTCTGAAAAAAAATTGAAAAGTTCGGGTACATTCATGATAGAAATATAAAAACATGAATGGGCACATTTTATGCATATAGTCAGATGGTCTGGGAACCTTGGATAGAAATTCAGAGACAACATAAATAACTGGATAAAATTTTGCACTGAAAAAAATTAGAATCTATACCACCCAACCTCTGCCTCTCTTATTCCAGTTCCAGAGTTAAGGAATGCTCAATATGTGTAGCCATGTCCTTTTCCTATCAAACTTCTTAGTAATCATTTTTCTACTGGATCATTAGTCATGAGTTTGGGGTACAAGAAGCCATTGAGTTCTTCCCTGAATTTAATGAGCCTACCAACCAGGGAATTGTATAATTTCTATCTTCTTTTAACTTTATCCTTGTGTCCTTGCCCTTCCAAGTTCCTAGATCAGTCACCTGAATGTTCTCTGAGGACACTGAGAAGATCTCCACCTTCTTCATTCTTATACATATTAATTCATAAACTCATGAAACAGAAACATACTCCCTTCATCAAACCAAGTATGAAAGTTGACTTGTGCTAGGCAAAGCTTCCTCAGTGCTCACAATGGACTGGTAGTACAAGGACTGGAATACCGACCTTGCCATATGAATAGTGGTTGAGGTTGGTTCAGTAAGTATATCATCCTACCACACTAAGCCCTTTATGAAGGTCCTGCAAGTAATGTTGGCCCCTCACTCAGTGAGGTACAGAAGTATTATAATATTACACAAAGATGTTTGGTTTGGGATTTGGTGTGGCAAAATCAAATATTAAAGAGATTTGCCTTATTTTGGCAAGCATTTTCTCTAAAGGGTGAGCCTCTCTTGATGAAACTATAGTGGTGGCATGGACTCCCTCCCCAGAAAGCCACTAACCAATGATAAGTATGGTATTCCAACTCACTGTTAGCTTTACCTCTTAGAGTGGTTTTTCTTTTATCCATCTCTCTTTGCCTTTCTTCTGCACCAGAACTTTCAGACCTGGAGGAACCCAGGAGAGAATAAGTTGAGGAAAGTTGGGTTTGCTGTTGGTTCAGAGCCTTAGAAAAGTGAAGTGAACTTGAATGTTCTTAGCCTCTGTGCCAACATCATGTTTTTTTATCAATATTGACATCACTTGACCAATAGAAGATTTGTAGATCTAAGAATCTGGCCCAGCATCCTTTTATTTTAGCCCAGTTGCCATGGTCTAATTTTGTTTTCAGTTTTGTAATATATAACACACATGGGGATGTGTTTAGTTAATATAAAGTCTTTGAATGTCTCTTGGTTTGACCAGCCATGTTACAAAGTCAGAATTAGAAAACCTCTAACAGAGTGCTGGTATCTTGCTCTCAAGAGCAATTGTAATAATTTCATACACAAAGAGCTTACAATTAGCCCCAAGAAATGGAATTTAGTTTAGTTTTTTACTGGGAAAAATGCTACTTCAGCCATTAAATAAAAAGAGAGTATTCATTTCCACTTTATTTTTGCTCAGCCTGTATATTAATATCTTGATTTCCCTGATAGTATCTAGGCATAAAAGTTATGTTTCCAATTTTTCATTTAGATGAAAGAGATTCCACATTGACTGCAACAGCACTAAGAACTAAGTAAATGCTTTTCAGCTTTCTTTTTAAAAAGTAATAACCCATGCTTATTTGGATGACTTTCTCAAGTGTGGCTCCAGAGAAGGCAGTATTGGGGCTAAAGTGATATTGTGGAGCATGCAAATGACATTCTAATTGCAATGGCTCCGTGGCTCACCTGGGATATCACTTCTAAAATCACATCTCAGTAATTTATTCTCTCAAGTCCCTGAAGAGCTGGCTTGAGGTCAGCAGCATGGTACAAAAGACAACATCTTTCTTGCTAAAGCTATAGTAAACTGAGAGTATTCAAAAATCTTTCATTCTAGCAAGGGGGTCTCCTCTCCTCCCTTACTGATTTGTTCTAAAAGAAATTTCTCATCCAACGTGGCTAAATACTGATGATTTTATCTGATCCAAATGGATTTCCCTGGAGGTAATTGATGAATAATCATAGGACAAGGTGCCACAAGGTCACAGAAACTGTTCAGGATGAACCTCCCAAATCCAGACATGGGACAGAAGAGCTTTTAGGGCACTATCTGCCAAAAACCACAGGAGAATAAATGATTATAATGAGCTTTTTTTTTTTTTTTTTTTTTTTTTTGGCTGGACCATTTTCTTCTCATCATTAGGATTAAGTGCATTCTATTCTAGAAATCTCAGGTCCTGTTACTTGTCACAGAAAGGAATGTGCCAACCATTGATTGACAACCAGCATAGCACTGGGGTTCTCAGTCACCACCATCTAGCTGGAAGTTAGCATCTTTACTGGGTCATGACTTTGGAAACTTTGAGAAATTTCTTAGTTTTTAAGATTAGCATATATTAATTATACTTAATAAGCTTCTTTATGACATTTTCTTACATGCATATGATTTTGATCATATTCACACCCACCTACATTACTCTCTTATGTCCTCCTCCCATTCCTACTGATTCTCTCACTCTTTCCAGCTAGCCCCCCTAATGCTTTTATGCATTTGTTTTTAAGTGGTCCTGAGAGCTATATTATGTTTGTATAGAGGAAGAAGTATGAGGAGTACACCACCGAATAGAAGGTCTCCTTCATCGTACTGATCATCAGCTTCATATATATCCTCAGGGTGGGGTGGGCCATATGAGCTCCCATGCCCCATGACAGGATGGTGGTGGACTCATTCTTCTGCAAGTAATCACAGCTGCCCTGAGTTTAAGAGTGTAACAGTCATTTTATTCCTAGAAATCTGCCTTCCATACCACTCCTTTTTCCTCCAGCTCTTTCTGTTTGATAATGTTGATTATAACATTATAGTATTCTGTTTTCTTGAATTAAATACTAGCAGCAACTCTCAAAAGAGACAAATATTTATATATGTGGAGTATGTGTGTGTGTATATGTGTGTTCATATGTGTATGGATACAAGTGTGGGTACATGGGTACATATGTATATGAATGTGAGTGTGAAGGCTAGAGGGAAACATTTGTGGCCTTCCTTAGCCATTCTCCATTTTATTCTTCGAGACAAGGCCTCTCACTAAACCCAGAGCTCAATGATTCAACTAGATTGTTGAGGTAGTGAGACACAGGAATTCTGTCTTAACCTCACTAGATGTGGGACAACAAGCATAAACGAGTGCATCCGACAGTTTATGTGCATGTTGGGGAACAAAAATCAGATATTCATGTTAGCACTTAACCCACTGAGCCATCGACCTAGATTGCTCAAAAGAAGTGTTTCAGCCTTATAAGAGGAAGGATTATGTCTTATTTGCCCACTGTAGTCCTCTTTTTACTCAGCCTAATACAGCCTCTAGATTTTTCCTTGATGCAGATGTCATCACTGGAGTCATTGATTTTTTTTTTTTTTCTCAGTGGCTCCAGAAAGCTTCTATGTACACTGTCCAGTTCGAATTGTTTTTTGCAGGATCTACATGGATGGCTCAGTGGTTAAAGGTGCTTGATTGAATTGATTCTCTCATCTCTCTGTCATTTAATAGAGAAAAGTCTTAAGCTGTGAGCATGCACACACACACACACACACACAAGCATATGGAGTTCAGAAATTAGTTTTAATTCATACATTTAGCACATGGATCCATTTTGAGGTAATTTATGTATCTGGTATTAGTTAGGGTACAAGGACATTCAGGTTTCTAGCACAATATGTTAAAATGACTATTGTTTCTCTGTCAACTAGTTTTGTTACCTTGTTTGAAACATTTTACCATCTATGTGAGAATTTATTTCTTGAATCTCTATCCCATTCACATCCATGCATTTAATTATGCCAGACCACACAGTTTTGATTGCTATATCATTATAGTATTTATTGAAATAAAGGTGGCAGAGTGCTTCAGATTTATTGTTTCTTACTCAAATTATTTTGGTGTTAAGAGGGAATTCAAATTATGTATACATTTTAGGATACAATTTTTTTATTGACAACTTCTATACTTATATACAAAAATCGTATGATATTTCCCTCTCCTCCCCCCATTCCCCTTTAGAACTCCAATCTCTGTCTTATCCCCTCCCTCTCTCCATTAGTATCTCTTTTAATTTGATGTCATCATCTTTTTCTTCTATTATGAGGTCTTGTGAAGGTATTGCTAGGCACTGCAAGGTCATGGATATCGAGGCTAATTTCTGTCTGGGCAGTTGCATTGTAAGGAGTCATACCCTTCCTTTGGCTCTTCCATTCTATCCGCCCCCTCTTCTGCAATGGTCCCTGAGCTTTGGAGGTTGTGACAGAGGTGTTTCAGAGCTGGGCACTCCTCCATCCCTTCTTCTCAGCACTATGTTGCCTTTTGGGTCATCCCAGTGGTCATCGCTATCTGAAAAGAGAAGCTTCTCTAACCAGAAGTGAGAGTAGAGTTAATATGTGAATATGAACATTAAGTGTAGTGCTTTCAGGGTAGCTTGGTGGGAATAATATATACATTTAACCAGACAAGCGCAGGCTTTTATACCCCTAAGGCTCATGACCTCCCCTGCCATAGACTTTTGCTTAGGTTTTTCAGTACCAGGTATATATTCCTTCCCATATAGAGGGCCTTCAGTCCAATTATGGAGCAGTTGGTTACCCCAAGAGCAGACATACCACCATTGCACCCGTTCAGTCATTGGGCCTGTATGGCCAAACTTGAATTTTTAGTGTCCACTGTTTTCACTGCTGATGACTTCTGTCTCCCATAAGGCTGAATGCACTGCAGCTTTTTTCCAGCTTTCAGTTGGCTGGTCTACAGGGAGTAGGTTTTCTGCTCAGCACCAGCTTGCTTTCTCAGTGACCTTGCCTCTCAGGCAAGAGATGTCTTCAGCAATATTGTCTTATCATTTGTTTCTCAAGGGCAAACAAGGGCTTTGGTAATATCCTTTAATGTTTTGGAGGCTACCAGGACCTCCTTGGTCAACAACTCATTGGAAGGTATCCCATCCCAGGCACTGAAAATTTCCTAGTACCAGTCTACAGCTTCTGGATGTGCCTTTATTCAAAAAAGTAGGTTTACATAAGTCTTATTCACACTATCTTGAATTTTGATTGAACCTCCCCCTGCCCTTCTTTTACTCATTCTCTTCCCATGGCCTCGCTTAGGCCATTACCCTCCCTGTAATCTGTTCTTCTACTTACATATGTGCAATACCATACACTTAAATCCTTCCCTCTCCTGCCTCCCTTATAGCCTTTTACCAGCTTACTGGTTTCTAGTAGATATTTTTGTTCCAGTTCACACATAAGTCTATACATTTTTAGCTAGGATCCATATATGAGAGAGAACATGTGATGTTTGGCTTTCTGAGTCTGGTTACCTCGCTTAATACAATCCTTTCCAGATCCATCCATTTCCCTGCAAATTCCATAATTTCATTTTTCTTTACCTATGAATAGAACTCCATTGTGTAAATGTACCACATCTTCATTATCCATTCATTTGTGGAGGGACATCTAGGCTGGTTCCATTTCTTACCTATTGTGAATAGAGCAGCAATAAACATGATTGTGCAAGTATCTTGAGACAGCTAAAAACAGATTTATTAAATGATCCATCTATAGCACTCCTAGGCATATATCCAGAGGACTCTTCTCACTACCTTAGGATACAATTTTTTATTTATTACAAAGTAACCTCACAGAATATTTTTTTAAAATATTCTTAACTGCTAAGTCATCTCTCCAGCCAAAAAGTACCTTAAGCAAGCTGTTCACAATATCACAAAAATTGCTATTGTCTTCTTAAGCTCTCTAATTCTTCTAACACTGCAACCATATTTATTGTTACTTTAGTAACTCCAATAACAGAACCTCAGCAACTTCTTAAAACATTTTCCATATAATTAACATTTACCTCTTTAAGCTGTTCTCCAATATTGAGGGGGAAAGTGGAAGAAAATATCTTCCTCCTTAAACATAATTCTAATACAACCTTTTGGTCAGTACTGATACATACTTGAATTTAAAAGCATTAATTTTGATTTATTGATAATATGCCTTTAGGACCTATTGTAAAGGAACTGTCTGCCTCTATAAAATCCATAAGAAGAACAGAGGTATACTGGGAGATTTGACACTGTCTAAGGGCACTTTGCCATTTCCAAGTGTCAGTCTACCCACTACTACTTAACTGATATTTCTCTTCTTATAAATAGCTTATGGAATGCAGCCTGGAGCTAAACAGAGTGTTTTAAGAGCTTCAATAGGTAAACAGCATACTCAAAATAATTACCTTATTGGCCTAATAAACTCAAGTATACCAGAAGTTATTGTTTATAAAGCTTTTGATGACTAGTGTTCTTTCTAAGCACTTGGCTGCCTTGTGGGTAAAGCTTTAGAACAATTTCATAGGCAATTGACATAGTTCTTACAAAAGAGAATGGAAGGAAATACAACTGTGGTTGACTACATTTTCATTGTATGTACCTTGTCACTCCCCTACTTGACCTTTCTTTGTCTCAATTCCTCATACAATGTATTTTCCTTCATGCTTTCCCCAAACCCCTCATATTATATAGAAAATAAGTAGCTTTATAAATTGTGCACAGAATTATTTATGAGACTATAGAAAGCACAAAATGACTGGTTGAAAGGAGGATAACTAATAGTAAGCACTTGTGCTTAACAAGAGTTTGATTAAAAATCAGTGTGGCCTCAAAAGTCATACTGTGCTTCTCTGAGGTCTATGTGGTTTGACTCTAGAGTGGAAGGCCCAATCATCACTATGGCCTTTTCCAGAACTTACATTCGTGGATTCTACTGCTTTTGAGATACAGTCTCATATAAATCCCTTATATGTGAAATCTTTAAAAGAACATTAAAGATTAATTATAATCACAGACTGATGCACATTACAGCTTTAGCAGTTGCAACGGATGAGTTTTGAGGTTCCGCCCCCAAATGCTGACAGGCTAGACTGATATAGAGACAGTTAACAGTGCCAGCAAGAGGCGGGTTGTGCAAATGCTTTTTTGCTGCTCTAAGCTACTGTGCTCTCACAGAAACCAAGTCTTGTCAAAGTAAATATCAGCTGCCTGCCTGCCAGTGCACACCAGGAGAGAAGGTAGCTGACACAGATCAGAAGAGCACAGAATAGAAGCTTGCTCAAGCCACAGACCTCTGAAAATGCAGAAATTCTGATAACACCTTTTTATTCTGCCTATAGAAATTATACCTTGCTCCATGGTGATTCTGCATATAACCTGGAGCCAGACAAAGAAATACAGAAATTCCAAAGAAAAAGCTGCTTTCCACACATGTCCAACTTGATAAAAAGTGGGGCACGTGTCTAGGGCTCGGCCTCTGAAAGCCAGGCCTCCAGGGATCTCCAGAGAAGAAAGAATCAACATGCAGACCCACACACCTCATTCAACAGCACTGGACACTTGTTGTCCATGGTGAGGTTGGAGGAGAGGTTTGCTCTAATTCCAATTGAGCCACGGCCCAGCTTTGTAAGATGACCACCTTCAGAGCTCTATATGCCTAACATTTCAAACAATGAAAATATATGAATTTTGACAAACTACTTGGAATTTGCCTTGTGTTTGGGAACTTTGGTTCTGAATAGTGACATAGTGTGTGCTTCAGTTTCCTCACCCAGTGCTGGTAATGGTAATGATATTTTACTGCCCTGTGCCATGGAGAATATGATAATATATGCCAAACTTTGAATAAGAGTGTTCATAATGTGGTAGTACCATATATTAATGGAGATATGCATGGGTTTTGCTGTTTCTGGCTATAATTCAAACTTGAGATGATTGTAATATAAAATACCTCATGGAGTTTGGCAAAGATTGAATAAGCCAATCCTATAAAAATTGCATGAGTTCTGTCAACTTGGCAGGCCCTAGAATCACCTGTGAGGGATTGCCTACAAGTTAATTGAGACAGGAAGACCCACCAAAACAATGAAAGGTACCATTTCATAGGCTGGGGTCCCAGACTATATTAAAAGGAGAATATCACTTGAGCATCAGCATTCTTGCTGTCTGTTTTCTCACTGTGGACTGGAATGTGACCAGCTGTCTCAAGATCTTGCTGCCTTCCCTGTCTCTTGGACTATAATCTCGAACTGTAAACCTAAATAAATCATTTCTCCCTAAACCTGCTTCTTCTGAGGTTTTTGGTCACAGCAACAGGAGAGTAACTAAGACAGTCATTCTCAACAAAATCTCTATAATGGGGGCTGGAGAGATGGCTTATTGCTCAAGGACATTGCTTGCAAAGCCAAAGGACTTGGGTTTGATTTCCCAGAGGCATAAGGTGGCACATGTACTTGGAGTTTGTTTTCAGCTGCTGGAGGCCCTGGCATGCCCATTCCCTCTCTCCCTTGCCCACTCCCTCTTTCTCTCTCTCTCTCAAATAAATAAATAAAAATAAAATATTTGTTAAAATCTCTAGAATGTCAGCTAGCACCATTACCACTGATGTAGCCATGTTCATTATATTTGTCAGAGGTGGAACAGCCAAATTCAGGATTTTAACTTTTTTTAAGAGGTTTTATTTTCATTTTTCTTTACTTATTAGAGAAAGGGAGAGAGAGAGTTGGAGAATGAGAGTGGGAATAGGCATGGAAGGGCTCTAGCCACTGCAAACGAACTCCAAATGCATGTGCTACCATGTGCATCTGGCTTAAATGGGACCTGGAGAATCAAACCTGGGTCCTTAGGCTTCACAGGCATGAGCTTTAAGTGCTAAGCCATCTCTCCCAGCCAGGATAGTTTTAAGACAGATACAATGGGGTTTTTATTCATGGAGGATGCTCTTTCACCAGAAAAAGTATTACATGGATACCTCCTGAGGCTGAAGCCATTCAATGCAAGTATAGCCTCTGCATTTGCATGCCCTTGGTTAACATTCTAGCTCCAACATTTATTTTCCATGTTCCCATAAGCATTTTTTAAAATATGTTTATGCCTCTGTTTTCCAACTGAAAAATGGAAGATCCTATGAATTAAACTATATTTTAGAATATTTGTAGTGTTTCAGGTTAATTTTCTCTGCTGATTAAAGAATTGGTAGGCAGGAAAATATTAAAAATAAAAGCAGAACACAGTTCAGAAATGAAAGTAAAGAGTCAGAGAGAAACAGACTTGTTCTTAGAGGAGTGGATCCAGAAACATGAACCCTCAGCCCCATTGAGAGCTGGGCTTTCTAGAGAGTGAGAGAAGGCCTCTTGCACAGAGTCTATGATTGGTCAACTTAAACGAAGATAAAGGCATTGGGTGGTCCATTATGCATGTACAAGAAAGCCCACCAGAAGAGCAGACCAACTGTGGAGGTGTGTCTTTTGTTCTCAGCTGAGAAGAACAAGAAGTGATCTGGTCTCCCTGTCATCTTCAGCCACCAATTTGGAACATTCTGGAATATAACCATCTACCAAGGGCCCTTTCCCTGCCTGTCTACCTAGCCAAGGAAACTTCTTAGGGCCTGCAGTCCCTCAGGACTAAATTGTGAGTGTAGTTGTTCAGATTCTGCCAGTAGAGAACAGGCTGAATACCTGAAACAAGAGGACCATTACAGTTTCTCTGTGTTCTGTTGCATCTCCTTGATGTGTGTGGGATTTGACCTCATGCTAGTCTCCCACATCAACCCAAGACACTGATAAGACTGTAGCAGGGATTCTCATTCATGAGGTCTATGAGAGAAAAGTGAGCTTCCCTTGATCTTCTCTTCAGCCATTTACACACTCAAATTAATTACCAATAAGAGTAAAAAGGTGGGATCATGATGAGTTCAGGCTGATTGTCTGTGGAAGTAACAATGTGGTGTGAAATGTTTCCCTGGGGAAGTATACCTAACACACATCTATTCATCCCAGAGAGAGCTCAACCAAAGTACTATAGCATCACAATCCAATCTTAAACTACAGGTGAGAAGTTACTTTCAGGAGTTTGAGTGACTCAAATGGAGCTGTATCACCACAAAGTCCCATGTCAATCTGGATGCCAATCTCATAAAGGCTGAACCATGGAGCTCCCTACAGGATGTGCAACTCCACAGGTCAGATAGTCTCCATACAAGCAGATGTTAAAGCTTCTCTAACCTTGGGGTGGAGTCTTTTAACGTTGGAAGTCTGAGCTTAAGTCTCCAAGAACCTTCCTCCAACCTCTAGCAGGGAATATTTCATGTAAGAGGAAATTACTACACAACAAACATATATTCATGCCCTCCACAGGTGAGATACCACTTAGGATCAGACCCAGAGAACATGAAGGTGTAATGAATGTTACCTGTTATTATTTTGTATTAATATTACTACAACAATTCAATGGCTACTATATTAAAAGCATATATCATTGTTTCTACGCCCTCTTCCACTGCAATGTTCGCTGAGCCGTGGAGGGCGTTATAAGTCTCCTTTAGCATTGAACACTCAGCAGTCTACCTTCTTCTACTTCCATGACTTTTGCAACAATATGCAACATGTTCATACAGCAAGGTTTAAATTTTTTTTTTCAAAAGCACATATCAAAGTTTTTTTTTAATAAGAAATGCTTGAAAATGGGAGCATCAGCATATAATTATTTTCCATCCATAATCAATGCAACCCCCAATCTACCTAGACCAACATGCTTACTGTCAATTTCCAGCACACATATGGTCCCCCTGCACCTGATATGCCTGGTTCTGGACCCCATCTTTTCTAGGTTTAACCATCACATAGTTTACACTCACCTTCAAAATCATTTTTGTTATATTTCTATTTGCATCTCCAAATGGAGGGGATATTTCCCCTTTTGCTGAACTCTGACAAAATATCACTCTAATGTACATACTTTTTACAAAATTCCTCAAAACTAATTATCTAAGTGAATGGCCTCAGCTACCCAATAAAAAGATGATTTTTTTTCTCTAATGCATTATTTCTCTCTGCCTCATCCAAGTCCGTACTGTATGGTTAGTAAACAACAGTTAGCTCTGTCTTATAAAAGGCTGAATGGATTCTCAAAAGTTGTCCTTTCCATCATGAATTCAAGAGGTAAAAAAAACGAATATAATGAGAAATGCACATCACAAAAGCAGGTGTTTCTAATGTGTGAAGATTTTCTCTTTCAACAGAAGGACATTGTCTTCTAAGAATGCCTACTAAGAAAAAAAAAATGTAAAGATTTGAGAGTAAGCAAGATGACACTAGAAATAAACTTCCATGCTCTCAGAAGTGCTCCGAAGCTAGGCTTAACATTTTATCATCAACTTGCATCCCTACAACATGAAATTTTTGATTTCAGGAGAGCTGAGGCTTAGACTCCCATTTCATTGAGACATCTGAACTTCTTGCTCTCTTTCACCATCTACTGATTCATGGAATGCAGGCTGCAGATGGGAGGTCATAGTGCTGAGTAGTGGTTAGGGAGATCATGAACGAAAAGCTACTTTTTATGGATATTTGATGAATGCAGACCAAGTAAAACCTGCAATTTTTCATCTGTGGGCCAGTACCTACACTATAGGTCCCATGTTACCTTCACTAGTGATGTGCTGGGACCACTGGCTAAATTACCAAGTCTTACTTCTATGTGTCCCTTTCTCTTTGTTCAGACTCTGGCCCCATCTCTTCTCCACATACAGCTAATACTCCCCCAGCCAATCCCTGCTCAGAGGTCACCGTGGCTGAGATTCTCCCCTTTCTTCCATCCATTTAACCCAGCACTGCATGAAAGACCCAGCTCTAGTCATTCCTCCTTTCACAAGCCATTCTTTTTTTCACTGGTAACAACTTTATATTATCGGCTGACCCTATCATCTTCATTTCTTGCTTTGTCAAATACCATTCACTTGGTACTTGATATTATAATCTTGGCTTTGTTATTCCATGATTCATATGTATTTGATATTTCATGCAACTTTTATTGGAATGGATAGGTGACTGGGGGGCATTTCCTGATTCTCCTTAATTTTTTGTTATAAAGTTGAGACTTTGTATGGACACATCATATGTTGATGCCATTTCCCTCCTCCTTGCCCCATTCCACTGAGGGCCCTTCTCAGTGGGATTGCTGGTATTTACCATGGTGATATTCAGTGTCATCTTCCTTTTAGCTTCCACTCTAGAACAAAGAATATAATAATTGAATTATTGTACTAAGTTTTAATCCATTCAGGCCACATATGAAGATAGGGGTCTATTTTGAGTTTCTCTTTTGCTTGGGGGAAATACAAGACACATTTGTCTTGTTAAATATCACAACATCCATGAAAGTAGCAGAGTCTTTATAAACACATGAATAATTATGCTAGTGAAAGAGGTGCTGATCAGCTCAAATATCCACCTCAGTCTTCAGAAAGGACCAAAGGGAACTGTAAAAATCTAGTTGTTTAAACTGGACTAGTGGAAGTCTCATGTGCTACGTATAAAAAACTGCCAATGTTTCTTAGACTATTATGAAACATAAACCTGGGGATTTACTCCATCTTCAGCTGAAATTGAGAATTGAGTTCAATTGAGATCATATTCAGCTGAGATTGTCTAAAACAACTATATGCTTCTGATCCAAACTCTCATTAATGGATTCCAGATAGCTCTGTTTCTTTCAAGAGCATACATAATATTATGATGAAGACAAATTTGTAAAGAGTGCAGCCCCCAATATTATATTTTATTTGGGTCAGAGCACCAACAGTAATTTGAATAAGGGATGCATCACACCTTTTTCAGGAAGACAATATTGAGATCGATTTAATCATCCTGTTAGATAGGTTAGAAGAAAATGCAAAATACAGAAATTTAGAAAGCTGAGAAAATATGTAAGAAGGGAACCACCATCAGAAACACAATGATCCAAAAAGCAAAACAGAATAGCAGTACAAAATTTGGTTCAGTATTATTGACTAATATAAATGAACTAATGATAAATGTAACTCAAAAATTTCCATAGATTTCTTTTAAAAAAGTTAGGGAGAGGTGAAATAGCTATCTTTATGGAGGAAATCTAAATATATAATATACAAAATCAGCACATTAAAATATTGGAAAGTAATTATTAAAATAAATAATCACCCTTAAGAAATTTTAAAACATGGAAGCTACATGCTTCTGAGGAGTGAGCTTACTTATTAATAATGTTTTATAGTATAATTTGAGGTTTTCTCAAAACTATCACCCTATAGTAGTAGAAAAATTTATACTTATGAAAGAGAACTGGGCCTAGAGTTAGAAAGACACCTGTAGCTCTACTATTTCAAGAGCAGAAAAATAAAGGGGAAACCAGCTTCTGTAGGTAGGGTCATTATCATCAGAATAGACACTATCCAGGAGATAAGGATGATACCAAGGCCAAGGGGGAGGATGGTATGTTTCAAGAAGGAGTGACTACCCTTGTAAAATGGCCAATGAATGTCAAATTTTAAATTGGAACAGACAAAGCCCTTGGATTTGTTAAAAAGGAATGTGTCATTGACCTCACTGACATTGAACGCCAATAAAAATTGTGCTCCACTAGGGTAGATTGAAGACAAATAAGTGAAGAAACTAATACAATGGATACAGAATACAATGAGCAACTTTATTGGAAAGGGAATAGAATGCAAAGCTGAGGAACTGTCTTCATCAGCCATGAACACAGGGGTCACCAGTCATCTGATGTCACAGTCAGTGGGTGTGGATGGAGTGGCAATTAGGTAAAGGTGTAAGACTTTCACAGCTGAAGTTTCTGTCTAATATTGTTTTCCAATTTATTTAGGAAATATTCAGCAAAAATATTAGATAATAAAAGTTGACAGATTAGAGGTATAAGGGTGAGAAAATTAATGTTTTGTCCATAAGTGGTTGAATATGGAAAAATGGGGAAATATCCTGGCAGGGTGTATTGGGCTCAATGTTAAAACAAAAGAATATTTAAAAAAAAAAAAAAAGAGCAAGAAAACTAATTTTACTGCCTAGTGACCTTGAGTAAGTCACTGATACCTTGTGTTCCTGTTCCCCACCTTGGACATGACCTAAACATTGGTGGCCAGGCAGCTGAAACCAGGAGAAATCACTATTCAAAACATACGATAGTGTGCACCACTCCAAAACATTCACTCTGACAGTATCTTAGGGCACCATTAGAGCCAAGTTTGGACTTCTAATACTCAAGGGTGCAAATAAAAGTACCCAGCGAGGGGCGGGAGTTAAAATGAGTGGTCAATGTACTGTTCTGATACGTGTATTTATCATCTCAACAATACAGTGATCCCAGGGAGTAAGTGTGTCAAAGTAAACCATTGAACTCCATTGTGCCAAGAGAAAGCAACCTTCTACTACTTCTATGTGTCTTGGGAAATTGTGGATAAAATAAAGGGTTGACTTCAAAGATGACAAAGTAACATTATGAACCACTCAAATAGACACTAAGAGAAACTCAGGTAAAAAGAGCCATGTAGTTACACAAACAGAAACTGCTTTCTTTGAAGTTGAAGTTTACAGAAAGAAAGACAATGAAACCATTAGTGTTTAGAAAAATGATTAGTAACTAATTACTAAATGCACTTTTCAACTATGTTTTTCTCAAACAAATTTTCTATATAGATACAGTTATGTCTTCAAGGGCAGGAGACTATTACAGGAAGGACACTAACCAGATATTTTCATCTCCACAAAGGAGAGGAAGGGTGGAAAAGCCGATTTTGTTAAAACACCTGTCCATGGAGCAGGGTATTCCATTCACATGTATTTTAAGAACGGGAAGTGGACTATGCTGGGCATCTTCCTGGAGACTGGCTGTTGCATGATAAATTCTCCTGGCCATAGAGGAGGCCCTGCTCCCTTCTTCAGTCAGGAAACACACTTTAGAGAGAAGTGTTTTGTTTGTTTATTTGGTTGGTTGGTTGGGTTTTTATTGTCAGTTTATTTGGCTTGGTTATATTAGATAGGGTATCCTGCTATGCATCTCAGGTTGGCCTCAACTGGGTAGTGATATTTCTGCCTCTGTCCACCAAGTTCTGGGATTATAGGTAAGCACCACCACACATGGATTTATTTTTTTTTAACTTTTTATTTTTTATTTTTTTAATTATTTTTTTTTTGAGAGAGACACAGAGAGAGACAGAGAGAGAGAGAGAAAGAGAGAGGGAGACAGAGATGGGCGTGCCAGCAGTCTCTCAGCTGCTGCGAACGAAATGCAGATATGTGCGCCTCCTTGTGGACAAGTGCAGCATTGCGCCCTTGCGTCACTTTGCATCTGGCTAAACGTGGGACCTGGAGATTGGAACCGCTGGAGATTGGAAGCAGCATTCTTAGGCTTAGGAGGCAGGTGCCTTAACCGCTAAGCCATCTCTCCAGCCCAGGAATTATTTTTAAAAAGACTTGCTAACTCATCCTGGAAACTTTGGTGTCTGCCAACAATTCTAATTATTTGCTATCATATAAGCAAATAATCATGCTATATGATTGAAATGTGAACTCTTAACATCAATTATACTTTTCTTCTGGAGCTATTACCTTTATTTAGAATAAAATATTTTGTATGGATAGTTAAAAACTTACCAGTATTTTCTGGTTCTGGGATTTGTTGTTTTTGTTTTTCCCTCCACTTTTTAAATGTTGACAACAGTATCACTGGTATATCTAATCCTTCTGTAAAGCAATATTCTTTATGGCTTCTGATTACAATCTCAAAAATTTCATGTTTGAACTCAGCTCTGGTTAACTCAAAAAATACAAGGATTTGAAACAATTCCAATGAGCTGTTACTATGTGAATGAGAGAAGTAATTGCAGTGACAGTTGGCTCCCTACCACAAACCATATTCTACTGAAGAGCATTGTAATATTCATTCACCTTGATTTGAAGCTCAGCCTTTTCCTCCATACTGATTTTATCATTCATTTTTTTGACTACCACATAGTATAAAAACATCAAGATTTAAACAACTGTATCATTTCTATCTAGCTGAGTTAAAGAAGAGATAAATATGCAAAGATTCTATTGATTACAACATTAATAAGTGGATTTCTTATTGTTCAGATATGAGTTCAAGAAATAGCAAAGACAGATTCTTTTCCTTTCCTTATATCTCTCATCTAAGCTGGTGAGAATATACTGGGTAGATATGCTTTTAGAAATTTATAACTTTAGGTTTGGAGAGATGGCTGAGGGGTTAAGGTACTTGCTGGTAAAGCCAAAGGACCCAGGTTCAACTCCCCAGAACCCACATAAAAAGCCAGATGCACAAGGTGGCATATGCATCTGGAATTCATTTGCAGTGGTTAGAGGTCCTGGCATGCCCATTCTCTCTCTCTCTTTCTCTGTCTCTCTCTCTTTCTCTCTCAAATAAATAAATAAATTTAATATTTTTTAAAAAGGAAATTTATGCCTTTAGCCAATATGCTGCTAAGCAGAAAAAGGCATTACCTGTACTGTCAGACAGTGTCATATATAGTGTCTTATACACATGCTGGTGTGTCTCTCTGTTACAAGTTTTATCTAAATACTTCCTTCTGTGACAATATTCTTAAGCTTATCCTTTGTATTTACTATTTGTAGTTGTTCATGATGCTGGTGCAGCCAAGTGCATTATCCTCAACCCCTATTAGTCCCCTCTACTTGCATTGGGCTGAGCATGTAACTTGACTTAGTAGAATGTGGTAAAAGTGGCACTCTTCCAGGTCAAGGCTTAAGTTTAAGAAGGAATAAAAGCTTCTACTTTAACATCCTTACTAACCTATTGTCGTGATCTGAGATCCCAAAACTACATGAAAAGTTCATGTGGAGAATAACCAGTTTTCTATTTGACCAGACAACCAGCACCACTCACTGACAGCTGATACCCAGAAGCAATGCTAGTCATGCCTCATGTCATAAACCATTTTGGAAAGTCCAGATTAGGTGTGTCCCAGATCATTGGAGATCCTATGAGATCATGGGTACGGAAGAAGTATTCAGTTAAGTCCAATCAATTAAAAAAAAATCATAAGAACTAACATGACTGTGGTACTAAGAAGTGACCATGGAGTGTTCAGCATTAAATCTTTATCACACATTTTCCCATGGATCAGGGACTACATAGAACAAGATAGCAGGAAGAATGTAAGAACCAAGGATGGGAGAAAGAGCTTAGGAATACTATCTTCCAGACATAAAGTTGTCTTGCATTCATGACCTCACAGTAGCTATTAATATCTGCACAAGCCTTGCAGAATATTGGGCCTATCAACATGATATCATAGATGATGGTGGAGAACAAAAGAAAATACATCAAAATAGAAAGGGGATAGTAGGAAAGAAGAGGGTGTTCAGTGGAAAGGATGTCAGAAGGGGTACAAATGAGGGTGGTGGGATGAACCATTGTACATTTTAATAATGTTTTATTATTTTAAAAAGGAAATGGATGTGGTGATATGCCATAAAATTTTTGAGTTTTTTAAATATTTTTTTTTTTATTTTATAAAAGGTTAAACACTAGATCTCCTCAAACCTTGTTCTCTGCTCCCCTTTCCTTGAGGGTCCTCCTTCGTGTGGTTGGTATCTGCTGTGGGGTCATGTAGACCTCCTTCTATGTGGAGTAATGCGCCTCAGTATATTCCTACTCCCTCTGTGGTTCTTAAATTTTTTCTGTCCCCACTTTTGCAATATTCTCTGAGCCATGGTGGAGGACCTGTTTTCAGCCTGATTTAGTGTTGAGTTTCCTATGGCTTCTGGTTTTCTGCTTTGATGGGTTTGATTGGCCATGTTATCTGTCACCATCTTCCTGTTGCTGGTTGTTGATCTAGTAGTGAGAACAGTATTCATGTTTCTGTCTCCTCTTCAGTGTATCCTGGGCCCCAGGTGATGGGTTAGATGTGGGAGGCCTTGTGGTTGGCAGTCAGCTATCTTTTCTTGTTGTGTTGGTAGATCTTGGATCTACTGAATATTCTCTGCCATCTATAAAATAGAACAGATTCTCAACCAAGAGTGAGAGCGGTTTGTATTGAAGGGGATATGTATAGTTGTTTGAGAGACTTTTGGGGTGTGTATATTCACTCTTGATATCCAGAGAGCACTGGGAGCTCTGTTTCCTGGCCATGGGATACTGACCAACACCATGTTCTCTCTCAATGAATAGGTCTCATGTCCAATCATAGAGCAGTTGGTTACCCACATAGACTGAGTGACACTATTGGACAGATGTGTATTCCTGGCTTGGCTTGTCCTTAGCTTGCTGATTCTACTGCTTATTTATGCTATTGGTAACCATTGTCTCCTGAAGCTCCCATAGTACTTTCCAGTGCCATGAGGTCAAGCCAGGAGTGAACTGGATACCCTCTTAATTCCACTTTGGTGACTCAATGTCCTGTTGCCACAGCCTGTGATATCTTCAGCAATTTGGTCTTAACTGTTTAGCTCAGACAGGTAACCAAACTCTTGACAATGGCCTGCATTGTTTTGGGGAACTCATATGTCTCTCTGACTAACAGTTTACTGTGGGAAGTAACCCGGTTCTGGGCTGGGATTTACCAGTAAAAGTCCATGGTTTTAGGATTAAGTTTATTCTATTTTACTGGGTGATTTTGTCCAGACTCTCCCCCTCTTCATTTATTGGTGGTTATATCTTGGAAATTGATACCTAAGAGGATGGTTTCTAATCTGGTAACAATAGGTTAGGTGAACATTACCTATCAAAAGAATGTGTGGCACGTAAGTCTGTCTTCCAGATGTTAGAGTGTAGCACCTTACCAGGTACCCTATTGTTCATAAACTGATGATACATGAAAAAATAGATCATACTTCCTGAGAACTATGAAATTAGATCTAGAGTAGCTGCCTAGAAGACTGTAACTGAACAATGCTGTCAAATATATAACTAGTGTTTAGTGGGTATTCTGTGCCACTATGTATATATCACAAGACATGGCCATACCAAAGTCTATCCTAGAATATCAAGGACACATTGTTAAACACCTTTTGCCATCTCTACCCATTGGGATTCTCTTTCCCTTCTTCTGTAGCACTCTGACCTAGAACCATATCTCAACCTGCACTTGAACTTACTTATCATCTATCAAACTTTGCCTCAGGATGAATCTGAGTGGGATAATTACTGCTGTTGAGGACTGTAGAGGTTGGCAATCACTACTAGTGGATTTGGGCATCTGTGCTATAGTAGGCCAGCCACCCCTAGAGATAGAAAGAGCGAGACACTGAACTGCTTTTTGGAAAGCACCTGTCATCTGCTTTCATTAAGCCAAATCATTAGGGCTGAGGATATGGCTCAGTTGCTAATGTGCCTGTTATACAAGTATGTAGGCCTGTGTTCAGATCCTCAGCAGCTATGTAAATGCTGAGCACACATGTGGCCCATCAGTAATCTGAGCACATAGTACACAGAGACAGGGAATTCCCAGGGGAACTGGGCTAACAAGTGACCAAATTGGTAAGCTCTGTGTTCAAGTGAGAGACCCTATCTCAATAAATAGCATAGAGAGTGCTCAAAAAAGACACTGATATAAACCTCTGGCCTCTACACATGTAAATGTGCATACTCATGTGCATGCATACCACATACAAATACACATGGGAAAATATCCAAAAATGATGATTGATTGATGAGAAATAAAGGAAAAAATGACTAAAGTGAGGATGAGTGTACAAAACTAGGGAGGGTAGAAGAGAGAAATACATATATACACCAACTATTGTTTTAAAATGCTTCTCAGTGACTCTCCAAAACAAATTTCACTCCTAGCAATTATCTGGTGTGTGTGCATGTGTACATGCATGTGAGCATGTGCATATGTGTAGTATTGGATACTTAATTTGAAGCCTTAGAGAATCTACATCAGTACTTGATCACTTGGCTATGTTCCCATCCCTCTTTTTGCTTTTTATTTTACTGCACAGTCACAGTTGCAAGGCTGGCCTTGAACCTGAAATCATCTTCTCTATCATCATAAGAACTAACATGACTGTGGTACTAAGAAGTGACCATGGAGTGTTCAGCATTAAATCTTTATCACACATTTTCCCATGGATCAGGGACTACATAGAACAAGATAGCAGGAAGAATGTAAGAACCAAGGATGGGAGAAAGAGCTTAGGAATACTATCTTCCAGACATAAAGTTGTCTTGCATTCATGACCTCACAGTAGCTATTAATATCTGCACAAGCCTTGCAGAATATTGGGCCTATCAACATGATATCATAGATGATGGTGGAGAACAAAAGAAAATACATCAAAATAGAAAGGGGATAGTAGGAAAGAAGAGGGTGTTCAGTGGAAAGGATGTCA
The DNA here is from genome assembly GCA_036365145.1 of Orientallactaga sibirica. Lineage (NCBI taxonomy): Eukaryota > Metazoa > Chordata > Mammalia > Rodentia > Dipodidae > Orientallactaga > Orientallactaga sibirica. The sequence continues at coordinate 5,387,935 of JAEOAD010000154.1, forward strand.
GAAGGGGTACAAATGAGGGTGGTGGGATGAACCATTGTACATTTTAATAATGTTTTATTATTTTAAAAAGGAAATGGATGTGGTGATATGCCATAAAATTTTTTTGAGTTTTTAAATATTTTTTTTTATTTTATAAAAGGTTAAACACTAGATCTCCTCAAACCTTGTTCTCTGCTCCCCTTTCCTTGAGGGTCCTCCTTCGTGTGGTTGGTATCTGCTGTGGGGTCATGTAGACCTCCTTCTATGTGGAGTAATGCGCCTCAGTATATTCCTACTCCCTCTGTGGTTCTTAAATTTTTTCTGTCCCCACTTTTGCAATATTCTCTGAGCCATGGTGGAGGACCTGTTTTCAGCCTGATTTAGTGTTGAGTTTCCTATGGCTTCTGGTTTTCTGCTTTGATGGGTTTGATTGGCCATGTTATCTGTCACCATCTTCCTGTTGCTGGTTGTTGATCTAGTAGTGAGAACAGTATTCATGTTTCTGTCTCCTCTTCAGTGTATCCTGGGCCCCAGGTGATGGGTTAGATGTGGGAGGCCTTGTGGTTGGCAGTCAGCTATCTTTTCTTGTTGTGTTGGTAGATCTTGGATCTACTGAATATTCTCTGCCATCTATAAAATAGAACAGATTCTCAACCAAGAGTGAGAGCGGTTTGTATTGAAGGGGATATGTATAGTTGTTTGAGAGACTTTTGGGGTGTGTATATTCACTCTTGATATCCAGAGAGCACTGGGAGCTCTGTTTCTGGCCATGGGATACTGACCAACACCATGTTCTCTCTCAATGAATAGGTCTCATGTCCAATCATAGAGCAGTTGGTTACCCACATAGACTGAGTGACACTATTGGACAGATGTGTATTCCTGGCTTGGCTTGTCCTTAGCTTGCTGATTCTACTGCTTATTTATGCTATTGGTAACCATTGTCTCCTGAAGCTCCCATAGTACTTTCCAGTGCCATGAGGTCAAGCCAGGAGTGAACTGGATACCCTCTTAATTCCACTTTGGTGACTCAATGTCCTGTTGCCACAGCCTGTGATATCTTCAGCAATTTGGTCTTAACTGTTTAGCTCAGACAGGTAACCAAACTCTTGACAATGGCCTGCATTGTTTTGGGAACTCATATGTCTCTCTGACTAACAGTTTACTGTGGGAAGTAACCCGGTTCTGGGCTGGGATTTACCAGTAAAAGTCCATGGTTTTAGGATTAAGTTTATTCTATTTTACTGGGTGATTTTGTCCAGACTCTCCCCCTCTTCATTTATTGGTGGTTATATCTTGGAAATTGATACCTAAGAGGATGGTTTCTAATCTGGTAACAATAGGTTAGGTGAACATTACCTATCAAAAGAATGTGTGGCACGTAAGTCTGTCTTCCAGATGTTAGAGTGTAGCACCTTACCAGGTACCCTATTTTTCATAAACTGATGATACATGAAAAAATAGATCATACTTCCTGAGAACTATGAAATTAGATCTAGAGTAGCTGCCTAGAAGACTGTAACTGAACAATGCTGTCAAATATATAACTAGTGTTTAGTGGGTATTCTGTGCCACTATGTATATATCACAAGACATGGCCATACCAAAGTCTATCCTAGAATATCCAGGACACATTGTTAAACACCTTTTGCCATCTCTACCCATTGGGATTCTCTTTCCCTTCTTCTGTAGCACTCTGACCTAGAACCATATCTCAACCTGCACTTGAACTTACTTATCATCTATCAAACTTTGCCTCAGGATGAATCTGAGTGGGATAATTACTGCTGTTGAGGACTGTAGAGGTTGGCAATCAATACTAGTGGATTTGGGCATCTGTGGTATAGTAGGCCAGCCACCCCTAGAGATAGACAGAGCGAGACACTGAACTGCTTTTTGGAAAGCACCTGTCATCTGCTTTCATTAAGCCAAATCATTAGGGCTGAGGATATGGCTCAGTTGCTAATGTGCCTGTTATACAAGTATGTAGGCCTGTGTTCAGATCCTCAGCAGCTATGTAAATGCTGAGCACGCATGTGGCCCATCAGTAATCTGAGCACATAGTACACAGAGACAGGGAATTCCCAGGGGAACTGGGCTAACAAGTGACCAAATTGGTAAGCTCTGTGTTCAAGTGAGAGACCCTATCTCAATAAATATTATAGAGAGTGCTCAAAAATGACAATGATATAAACCTCTGGCCTCTACACATGTAAATGTGCATACTCATGTGCATGCATACCACATACAAATACACATGGGAAAATATCCAAAAACGATGATTGATTGATGAGAAATAAAGGAAAAAATGACTAAAGTGAGGATGAGTGTACAAAACTAGGGAGGGTAGAAGAGAGAAATACATATATACACCAACTATTGTTTTAAAATGCTTCTCAGTGACTCTCCAAAACAAATTTCACTCCTAGCAATTATCTGGTGTGTGTGCATGTGTACATGCATGTGAGCATGTGCATATGTGTAGTATTGGATACTTAATTTGAAGCCTTAGAGAATCTACATCAGTACTTGATCACTTGGCTATGTTCCCATCCCTCTTTTTGCTTTTTATTTTACTGCACAGTCACAGTTGCAAGGCTGGCCTTGAACCTGAAATCATCTTCTCTCAACATCCTGAGTAATTGGGATTGTAGACTTATACCACCAGGTTTGGCTTATGGCTATAGGTCATTAAGCTTTCCCAATTAGGGCTGGAGAGATGGCTTAGTGGTTAAACGCTTGCCTGTGAAGCCTAAGGACCCTGGTTCGAAGCTCGATTCTCCAGGACCCACGTAAGCCAGATGCACAAGGGGGCGCACGCATCTGGAGTTGGTTTGCAGTGGCTGGAGGCCCTGGTGTGCCCATTCTTTATCTCTCTACCTGCCTGTTTCTGTATTTCTCTCTCTCAAATAAATAAATAAATAATAAAATATTTTAAAAAAAAAAAAAGCTTTCCCAATTATTCAGGGTAATGAGCACAGCATTAAACAGTACTAAGCAATAGTACTAACAAATAGTACTAAGTAACAATAATACACAATGCTACATCTATTTTTAAAGAGTTAATTTTTCTTTTTTATAATATATTTTATTTATTTATTCATTTATTTGAGAGAAAGAAGCAGAGCAAGGGGGGAAGATAGAAGAAGAGGCAGATAGAACAGTACACAAGGGCCTCTTACCACTGCAAATGAACTCCAGATGCATGCGCCCCCTGTACATCTGGCTTATGTGGGTCCTGGAGAATCCAACCAGGATCCTTAGGTAAACAGCTTAACTGCTAAGCCATCTCTACACTACATCTATATTCTATTTGCATGCTAAGGCACCTAAACATCACTGAGAAGGCAACACCTGTAAATAACATACTTGCAAAGACAGTACATTTCTGCAAAATCAAGGCTATCATCCAGTATGTCAGTATGAATAAAATCAATGAGTTCCTAAGAAACAGCCTCAAAATACTGACCTCTAGCAAGGAACCAGGGCTGTGAGCTAAGACTTGTTTCCATTGCTGATTGTTCTGAGCCTCCCCGTGGGTCATTTAACCTTGCCTGTCTTCAGATTTGCTATCACCAAAAAGAAAATTAAAAGTGGAACTCATTCTCTTGGGTGGTAGCCTACGAACCAGAGAGCATCTTATCGTCCTATTTGTAATTGTAAATTCACAGTATTTCTGAGTTGGATGGCTCTTTAGCTACCGCCAAATTAATACCCTCATTTTACAGATGTAAGCACTTAGACTTAGCAAGGTGGACACACAGAGTTCAAGGTCAAGGCAGCTGTTACCACATATTTTGCTTGAGAATCCATCATGATGTAACATAGACCTGTGCTACAAGAGTATCCTTTCTTGTATATCTTTATGTCCATCAACATATATGTTCAGAGAAAACATACTTCAACACAAGACACATATAGTCCTGTCAAAATGATCAATATACATATTTACTAAAGCTGTTTATGTCAAATTTGGTTTGCCTAAATACAAAAGGTCAAAGTTCTAACTGCATTTCTAGTTGACTGATTTGAGGAGGAGCAGGAAGAGCCTTTACTTAGAAAGTCTTTTAGGGGTCCAGTGGTGATTCTTTTAGGAGAAGAGATATTCCAAGTCTGAAAAGGTAAATAAAGCAAACATGTCCCATGTGTCATTGTTACAAGCTCATGAGAGCCGTCCAAATGACAGCATGAGAGATGCTCATTGGTTTCTATTGATCACACCCTGACTCCCATTCCTACTTGATTAAATTTCTGCAGATTTGAACTTGAGTAGGTGGAAATGGGTGTGCTTCTAGATTTTATATTTTTATTTACATTTTGGAATGAACAAAAATCATTTCTTTTAAGTCCCCCAAATGCCCTTTTCTACTTCCTATAAAAGGAAGTCATGGTCAAAACTATATGAGCCATGCTGTAAGGGAGATGGAAATCTGAAGTCCAGGTTTGTATATGGTGGCATGCAAAAGTATTTTCTAGAATGTATGGAATGAACTGTTTCATTTTTTTCCCTTGCTGCTATAATTTTTATATCTCATTTTACCTCTGTAATTAAGACAGGTCTGGTAGGTATTTAAATTAGCCCAGCTTTCATCTCTATCACACATTCATTTCAAAACTTTTATGAATATTTAATAGAGGTTTTATAATTCATGGGGATATGATGAACAGCCTTTTGGCCGTTAAGTCAATTGACAGAAAAAAAAATATCTCTCTTCAGGCAGAAATAATAACGATTCTATTTCTGTTCTGAGATTGGTGATTACACAGTCACCTGTTTTCACATTAAACTTTGATGATAAATTACTCAGCAACCATGATAATATCAGAAGTTTTACTGGCCAGAACAAATTGCCAGTAATTGCTCCCAAGATAAAGAGAAAGCATTGCCTCTTTCCCCTGTACTTCCCCCAGGGGGTTGTGGCTGAGACCCCACCATCCTACTGCCTCCAATTTCTTTCATTTGTTATTTCCTTTATATCCCACTTTACTTTATTTTTTGTTTCCTTTCAAGTCTTAATCTGTCCTTCTAGTAAGAATGTTTGAATATTCCATTAGCAAACCTGCAACCATAGCACTGCACGTGCGTGCACACACACACACACACACACACACACACACACACACACACACACCACAGGCTGCAATCAAAACAGGTATCTTCAAGATGACTTGCAGTTCAAACAGGTTCATTTCTACCCATCTCCCTTCAGGATATGCAGGCCTATATATATATTTGGGGAATTGTCTCCAGATTAAATCATGCATCAAATGATGAACTTTTCAAGCATCCTAGAGGTTTCATTTCATTTAAATATATCAAAGGCTTAGGAAAAGCAATCTGATGATAATATCCAAGTATGTAACAGAGAATTATAAAATCAAACCTTGGCATCAGATCCAAGTGGATGGGGTCTGCTGCTTTCAGTATTCATCTCGGCACAGAGCTAGAACCAAAAACGCTGAGCAATGGAGTCAAACTTCTTCCTCCTGCCTTTTCATTTCATCACTGGGCCCAGGGGGAGGCCCCGCCTAAAGCATATTGGGGAACTGGACCATCGGGCCAGGCTTTATGTCCCCTGTAATGGGGTCACAGGCTTCACTGTCTCCCTGGGGAGGTAATTCTGCTGCTAATAGCTTCCACTCCAACAAACTTTCTTCTCTGATATGCAGACAACTCCTCTCTGCTCATTTCCTTCTCAGTAATGCCATTTTTACTACCCTGCAAATTCCTCTTTGGAGGTTTACAGCCCCAGGCGAGGGAGGCATAGACTGTGATACCATAGTGTTTCAGCAGAAGCTTCACAGAGCCATGTCACTGCATTCTTTGAATCTCACCTTGTATGTGAGGGCCTTCAGACCCTCAATCATTTTTGTGGCTCTTCTCTGCACTTTGTCCAATTTGTACAAATATATGACTTGTATGAATGATGAATTTTACTCCATAAACTGCAATGCACCAATGACGACTTGATAGTAAATATTGGAACACTCTCTGGATCCACTGTGCCTATATGTACATGCAGACCAGACTTTAATATATTCCACACTCAAAGTCATAAATCCTAATGGCATTCAAGTGCCCTTGGTTTCATCCAAGGAGGTCTGCAGCGAATCCTAGATTACCCCTTCATTCCTCCACATTTTCACTGAGATTTTGGAAAATCTATCCTCAAATGGGGAAGAGTTAATGGACTACAGAAGAGAATTATATCCTGTTATTATCTGATGCAGATTTACTGCTATAAAATGGCATAAACATAAGCATGTTTGCTCAGAATTCTTTTTGAAAAAGTAAGACAGGGGTTTGCATGCATGTTCTCCTGCCTTCAGATCAAGGTCTCACTTCTAAGCCTCTCTTGAAGAAAGGTGGGAAGAGTCCAATGTTATCTCAATATCAGATGCGGTCATTTTGAAAACTGTATCTATTAGCTCTGTGGAATAAGGATAGTAAAGTTCAGTACCTACCCACACCTTCGAGGGAAACCTCAGGGCTGTCTTAGGCAATCAGCATCAAGAAAATTTTAACCCTTCAACATGCACTCTATAGGGCATGGGTTTTGCTGTGTGAACAGTTTGTCACTGGGTTGCTTGCTTAAATATAGGTCCCTCCTTCTTTATTGTGGGATGGATACAGGGCCTTTATAACAGCCATCTGGGCCCACATGCATTTTAGTGCTTTTAGATGGTGAATAATTTAAATAACCTTATTCCAGTAATGTAGGATACACTTAAGAAAGCAAATGTTTATAAGATGATGATTGTGAATAGGTGGCCACCCCTGATTCCCTCCACACATGATTGTGCAATACACACACACACACACACAAACACACATGTAAATACAAATACAAGAATATACACTCAAACACTTGCAAACACACAGTCTTGCAGTCAAAGCTGTAAAATTAGAAAAGTAGGTAAACAGATATTATTATTATTACTGTCTTTGTTTGTAATGGGTATGCACTTTGCATTAGATAAATCAGTTATTCTTTTGTTCAGTTATTTCATCAGTAAATCTTTCCATCTGTAAATACTGGACCAAGTACTCCTACATATAAAATTGAAAGCCTTAGGATGGCTTTCTTCTTTCCTTTTACAATCAAAATGCATGGGAAAGAGGCTGGGTATGACACTGTTTTACTTTAAGCAGTTACAAAGAACCATTTTCTATATAAGCAAAGTCTTCAGCTATTGTTTATTCAGGATAACTAGTAGTTCTTGTTTCTGATTGAGTATGGCTACTAAGCCTCCAATTTTATGTTTGTGTTAGACCCTCCTCAGAGGACACATACAGAGTAATGTTTATATAAACTTGCATTGAGGAGAGAGACAGGCTAAGAGACATTGCTCTTCTGTGAGCAATGTGCACTGAATGGTAGCCAGAACACACACTCCTCTGATAAAAGCCATGGAGGTAGACCAGATGACCTGGATGAACTCTGTAGGTAAATGAAAACCTGGAAAGACAAGTATGTAAATTTACTAGTAAATAAGTTTTCTACAATCTTTCAGAACATATCTGGTTCTTGAATATATGACTTTCCTTTGGACAGGCCAGGAACAAATCACAGCTATATAAATGGCAGATTACTACAAAACATGTAATATGTCTTAATCATTATAAATTATAGCTACCCATGGTAACTCCATCACCACTAAGTATAGTTTCATGCAGCTATAATAAAAATATTTACCTCAGAGATTATTTTACCACAGAGAAATGAAAAGAATGGTTATTAGTACTCCATAATCCAGCTACCATGTTAGGCTGGGAATTCATACATTAGTATTTGATCTTTACAGTAGCCATATGAAATAAGAATCACTCTATCTACTGCTAAGGACTTGAAGGTTCCAAGTATTTCACCAAAAGTCTCTCAGCAATCACTGGTGTAAAATCCAGGTTTGACCACACAGCCATGGGCACTGTGTTTATACTACCTGCAATGAAAAATATAGCTTCAGAGCTTGCACTGGATTCTAAATTCAAGCACTGTGGGTTGCCAGCATTCACAGCTGGAGGGAAGAACTGAGTCATTATTGAGATGCAAAATTGCTTTATATAGAAGCAGAATAGACAGTGGCTCTGTGGAAACATTTAAAGGGCTCTGGGGAGAATCTCTACTATCTCCCCAATGAGCAATACCACCTGCTCACTGGTGTCTACATTTCTTTATAAGGAATAGCGCCTTCCATTTCACAAGTCCATGGAAGGCTTGAAATAAAATCTCCCAGAGTGCTGTACAACATAATCTGAAATATATACCTAAATTAGTCAAGATCCCTTACTGGGAGTAAGTTTGATCAGAAAATAAAAAGTATAGTGAAATATGGGCTAACTAAAATTCTTCCTTAAAGTAAAAGGCTAGACATACTAGTAGTCATAGATAGACCGACCGACAGACAGAAAATACGATTTGTCTAGTGTATACATGTTCTGATTACTTGACAGAATATGAATATTTAAGTTCTGTGGTATGAAAGGCCAATCTTCTGCTTTGCCCCAGGTTTCTGCAGAACATGGAGATAAGCATAATATGTACCAAGAATGTACAGTGGCTTCACTAGAAATGCAGTGTTAAATTGGGTAATGTGTCATATGAAAGAAGAATTGAAATATGCTTTTGAAAGCTTAAAATTAAGGAGAAAAATAAAACCTTCAAAAAAAGTAATGATAGTTGTTACTCCCCACACCCCTCTCAAAAGTATATATAGCCATGATTAGCTGAAGTATATTTTGAAGACATATGCAAATATAAAGGAAGCATACACTGCTTAGTTCTTCAGACAAATTTATAAGATAAGCTAAAATAACTATATTCTAAGCTCAGAAAGATAATATGAGATCATATCAAATAAACCACATATTATAAGAAAAAAAATTACATTTGGGAGAAAAGAAATCCAAGTAGATCCAGTAGAAGGGCTTACATAAGCTAGAAGGAACATCACCAGACATAATAAAAAAAATCTATTGTTATTATATATAAATGCACCTAATTTTCTTAAAGTTTATGTTATAATCTGTCACTTTACTGATTCAATTAATTAGTGCCAATATGGGCTTTTCCAATTATTTTTATTATTTTTGGAAGAGTACTTAAGACAAGTTAGCTTTTTCTTTACACCTTGGATAACATTTTTTTCTTTTTCTTTTTTAAAAAATATTTTATTTATTTATTTTACTTAGAGTGAGAGAGAGAAAAAATGCACATGCCAGGGCCTCCAGCTACTGTAAACAAACTCCAGAAGCATGCACCACTGTGTGCACCTGGCTTATGTGGATACTAGGGAATTGAACCTGGGTCTTTAGGAGTCTCAGGCAATCACCTTAACCTCTAAACCATTCTCCAACCCCTTCTTTTTCTTATTGAATTGCTTAGGCTAATCTTAATGTGTCAAAATAGAATTGCAAGATTCAACACCTTATCTTTTTCCTGGTCTCAGATGAAAACTTTTGAACATTGTTCCAAGATTGTCTATTATACACAAACAATGACTTATTAGATGAAGAAGGTAAGAAAAAAAACAGATATATTAAAAGTAATCAGGGGCTTAGAAGTAAATTTAATCAATAAGGTGAAGGAAAGACCATATATTGAAAATTATCACATTTAAAAAATAAAATATGAACACACAAATAAATGGAGAGATATACTATATTCAGACATCTACTGTTAACATGTTCACTTGACACAAAACAATGTATATATTAATAAGACTATTATCAAAATACTTATGACAGAGAGCTGCATCCTAACAACTGGGCTGCCAGGCAGTGTCAACATTTGTGATTACCTGCACAACTGCTCAAGAATGGACTTGCCAACATTCTTTTATAGGTGGGGAGTAGAAGAGGCCCAATTTTTCCTGAGAATCTAATGACACTTAATAATTGCTGGGGAAAAGAGACATTTTCTTCACTGGTGTAATTACTGCCCTTGTACATAACACCTCACTCATACTTCTATGTTTATCTTTAATTAAACTAATCCATTAACCAAAATAATTAACTAAATAAGTAAGTAAGTAACAAATGAAAATGGAAGTGAGACTATTTGAAAAGAGAAAGATAGCCGGGCATGGTGGTGCATGCCTTTAATCCCAGCACTCAGGAGGGAGAGGTAGGAGTATAGCCATGAGTTCAAGGCCACCCTAAGAATACATAGTGAATTCCAGGTCAGCCTGAGCTAGAGTGAGACCCTACCTCAGAAAAAAAAGAAAAGAAAAGAAAAGAAAAATAGAAAGATGCTCAGGAATGGGCCAGGGAAAATTTAAGATAATGAGGTAATATGTTCAAAAGATATTATACACATGTTTGTAAATGTCATAATGAGGGCTGGGGAGATTGTTTAGTTGATGAAGGCACTTGTTTGCATGGACTGCTGGCTTGAATTTGATTTTCCAGTATGCTTGTAAAACCAGATGCACAAAGTGGCATATGCATCTGGAGTTTATTTGCAGTAGCAAGAAATCCTGATATGCCCATACTTACACTCACTCTCTAAAATAAATAAATTAAAATTTCAAATTGCCAAGATACCCCGTATTATGGATAATTAATATATGCTAATAAAAACTCCATGAAAAAAAAATCAATGACAGTGTTGACATGGAACCACAAATGACCAAAATAATTTTGAAAAAGAATAAAATTAAAGGCAATCTCTCTACTAATTCTAATATTAAATTGCAAAGCTATAATAATCCCAGAAGAATAGTGGTGCTACAAGAAACAGATGCATTTAGCAATGGTCCCAAAAGGAAAGGCTGGGAATAAACAGACATGGATGTGGTGAAATGACCATTGACTTCTAAGAGAACTAAGAATACCAATGAGGAAACAAAGCCTTTTCCAGAAATGGTTTTGGAAAAACAGATTAATTATCCTGCCCCCCCCCAATAAAAATGAAACATTGTATCACATCATATACAAAAGTTTACTTGAAATCATTTCAGATTTAATGTAAAATCTGAAGCCTTAGAAGGACCGGAGGAAAACTTGGAGAAAACAATAGCTTGACATTGGTGTTGGCAGTGAGTTTCCTAAATATGACACAAATAGCTACTGGAGGTGGAGGTATGCAGCTGGCTGCAAGAAAAGGAGAGCAAAAATCATACTCGCTCAACTCAGGTAATTTACTTGCCTTGTGTTGTTGTTTAGATATAAACTGTCCCCCAGAGGTATACGTGTTTGAATAGTTGGTCCCCAGCTATTGGTAGTGTTTGAGAAAGCTGTGGAACTTTTAGAAGTTGAAGTCTCTTGGGAGGAAGCAGATCCATGGAGATGGACTTTAAGGTATTATAACCTGACTGCACTTGTGCTCAGCTTCCTGACTATGGGTGTGATGTGACCACCCTGCCTCTTGATCCTATCACCATGTCTTCCCTACTGTGATGGATTGTGCCTACTAATAAACTAATAAAGAGTTAGTATCCCAAACAGGAAAGGAACACATGAAATTTAGCATAAATAGATGCTAGGGAGATGGCTCAGCAATTAAAGGTGCCTGCTTGCAAAGCATACCACTCCAAGTTTGATTCCCTAGTATCCATGTCAAGCCAGACACCAAGTGGCACATGCAACTGTGATGCCAAGGTACTTAAAACAATAGTTGGCAGAGACAAGAGAATCCAAAACTCATGGGCCACCCAGTCTGGCATTTGTTTCCTGCTAGTGGCAGCAAGAAATCCTGCCTCAAAGAAGGTGAGGAAGAACACAGACACCTTGAAGGTGTCTTGACCTCCACATGAATGCCGTGGCAAGTGCATACTCATATATTCACACACAAACAGCACATAAAATCAAAAAATAAACATTACACATAAGCAGAATGAGCTAAAGATCTGTATCAACATTTTTTTCCTGAAGAAAATATATTAATTGCTAAGATATATGTGAAAAAAAAAAAAAAACTCAACACTACTTACCATCCCAACAATGCAAATTTAAATCAATGTGAGATAGTGCCTCAAGCCTGTGAGGATGGCTGTTATATTACAGTTAAAAGATAACTTTTTAGCAATAATATGCAAGAGAAGACCCCTTCAAAATTGCTGGATGGAATGTAAATAGGTACGGTCATTATGTAAAACAGTATAAGGGCTTCTCGATTCTAAACTGCCATAATATCCAAGAATCTCTTTTCTGGTTCCAAAGAAAATGAAATAAGTATCTTTAAGTGATAGCTTAATTTTTCACAATAGCCAAGATGTAGAAATAACCTACACATCCACTGATGAATGAATGAATATGTAATGAAATATTATTTAGACATTTAAAAGAAGGAAATTCTGCCATTGGCAACAAAATGGAAGGATCCACAATAAAGTGTTATAGTAAATATGACAGTCTCATAAAAACAAATACTATATATCAATTATGTATGGAATATAAGGAAGTCAAATTGATAAAAGCAGAGAGCTGTGTAGTGGCTAGCAGAAGCTGGGAGAGAGGAAAATGGTGCAATATCAGTCCAATGGTAAAACTATGTTAGATATTATGGCAACTTATCGCTAATAATCACATATTTTATACATAAAATTTATTAAGATAGAAAGTCTTCATTGTTCTCCTTACACAACCATGAGGTGTTTGGTGTGGTAATTAACTGTATTGTGACAATCATTTCATAACATCTACATATAAGAAATCATGTTATATACATTGAATAAATAAAACCTTCATATTTCAATTAAATGTTTTAAATTTTAAAATATCAATATGGACTATAAAAATTAAAACATCAGTAATTCACCTACTATTAGCCACTGCTAACATTTCAATACCTTTTTAATATTTTTGTTTATCTCCTCATGTGAATCATCAGAGAAATTAGTATTTTTTTCTTGACATTGCTCATAAAGATACATGAAGCAGGGTAACATTTTGTCTCTTAAGTGAAAAGTGAAATATAGAAGTTTACTTTAAAAAAAATTCACATCTTATTGTGAATATATTTTCCAAGTGACTAAAATATTTTTCTTATTGAAATAAAACAAAAAGATTCCTTGACAAAGAGGATTCAAATATCATCCTAAATGATAAATAATCACTTTCTCAGAGATATTTTGAAATATAAATGTCTATTCAGTTTCCATACAGCACAATAGAATCATACTTCTCTTTTTCAGTGATTTGTCCCAGAACAAAATTTTATAAATAATCATTTGCCTGACCTGTTGAATACATAATTAGTATAATTTTCTTTATATAGTACAAATAATTTATAGCAATATTTACTGGTAGTTTAAAATAATCACTTAGGGCTGGAGAGATGGCTTAGCAGTTAAGGCACTTACTGAAAAGCCAAAGAACCTTGGTTCACTTCCCCAGGACCCATGTAGGCCAGTGCAAGGTGACACATGCATCTGGAGTTCATTTTCAGTGGCTGGAGGCCCTAGGGAGCCCTTTCTCTTTCTCTCTCTCTCTCTCTCTCTCTCTCTCTCTCTCTCTCTCTCTTTGCCTGTGTCTTTCTCTCTCTCTCAAATGAATAAATAAAAATTTAAAATATTAAAATAATCACTTAGAAGCATACATTTTCTATAACGTGGTCATATTTTTAATAGATGACTAATAATATTCAGACTACATGACTAATAATATTCAGAGGCTAAGGAGATGTCTTAAATGGGTAAAAAAATGCTTTTTGTGCAAGAATGTTGACCTTAATGCTGATTGCCAGGGTTCACAGAAAGCTGGATACAATAGCAAAAGTACCTGCAATCCCAGTATACCTAAGGTGTGCCAGGCATCAAAGGTAGCAGAATGACCCACAGCTTGCAGGCCAGATAGGTTGTGTCCTCATCTTTCACCCAATGTCACTATGATGATCATTTCAATAGCAAGGACTTTGATGTACTGATAAATGAATCATTTGGTTTCTTGCATACTGGGTCATACTGTGTAGCTCAGGTCAGCCTTTAACTCGCAATCGTCCTGCCTCAGCTTCCTATCAGTGTGCTAGGATCATATATTTGCACCATCATATCCAGCTTCATCAGTGAATCTTCACCAGCTGTTTTTAAGTTCTCTATTCAATATAAAAATCTGTGATTAATACTTAAGCTTAGGAAATGCTTATTACCTCACCAGGGCACCAACTGAAGCCATAGAGTTATAGGAAAAACAAGCAAGGCTGTTGCTTTATTGGTGAACCTGGTACAAGAGTGAAGGAGATAGACACAAAGAACACTCAACCCCTACCAAATCAGATATACAGAGACTCACAAAACTTTGTCACTGAAATAGACCTAAAATGAACCCAACATGGCTCAGGGAAATTATCGGAAGAGGGGGTGGAAAGATTGTTAGAGCCATGAGTTGAGTCATTATGCACAGAATTATTGCCTCTCCCTCATAACTGATGGCTATTCCCATAAGGCCAGACCCACATTACCCATGGGGGAAGACAGAGAGAAGGCTAATGATGGTACCATCATGGCTGTAAATATACTATATACATAACTTATAAAAATCGAAATCTTGGGCTGGAGAGATGGCTTAGCAGTTAAGGCACATGCCTGTGAAGCCTAATGACCCCGGTTCGATTCTCCAGGTCCCACGTAAGCCAGATGCACAAGAGAACGCATGTGTCTGGAGTTCGTTTGCAGTCGCTAGAGGCCCTGACGCACCCATTCTCACTCTCCCTTTCTCTCTTTCCCTTGCTCTGTCTCTAAAAAAATAAATAATAAATAGAAATATATTTTTAAAAGTTGAAATCTTTAAAAAAAAGAAATGCTTATTACCTATATCTATCTATCTATCTATCTATCTATCTATCTATCTATCTATCTATCTATCTATCTATCTACTAAGCTTGGTAAGACCTAGTCTACATTAATCAGGATTAGGGGGAAAAAAATGAAAGCTTTCCTTCTGTCAGGGCTTGAAACTTCATGTCGAGCCTCTAAGTAGGAATGCTAACTTAAAAACCAGCAAGAGAATGAGGACTGTTGTTCTCTGAACAAGAGTGAGGAATGTTCAATGTCCACCAGGTAATTCTGAACCATTGTTTTTCTCAAGGGTGTACAAACAAAGCCGCTTCCTTTATAACAATACAGATTTTTTGGCAAGGCACCATTAACAAATGTGTTAAGTCTCTGTGACAACTGATTAATTTTACTCTAAGGTTATGAATACAAAACAACCAGTGTTGGTATGTAATGTGCATTTTAATGATGTCAGAGCACAAGTAAAGGATGAGAAAGATAATTTAATTTGCTTTCTCTGAAAGGTCAGTTCTCCTGAGATAAAAATTGTCCCCGAGGGTACCAATGCCTTTCTCAGCATACTTCCCCTTCTGCTGTATTTCTCTGACTCTTCTGTCCCTTAGGGATGGGAGCATTTATACTTAAAGACAATTAGACTGCATTGTTGGAACAAAAGAGGAGCAGATACCTTGTGCTTTTAAAATGATCATTGCTATACCTTCATGAGTGTGCACCCACACACACACACACACACACACACACACACACATTTCTACCCTTGATTTTATCATTATTCCAGCACATTTTAAGTCATTTTAGAGTATACATTTATGAAAAAAGAAGAAATAAAAATATCTAAGACATTTAAACATGTTTTCCAATTAATGTTTATACAAAGACCTCATTGACTGGAAGTTTCTGTGAGAAAATATGTATGTGATTCAGTTAAAGCTTATTTCACACTAATTATGAGGGCCGAGTGGTTATTGTTTAGGACTGCATCCTTAACAACAGCAGGATCCAAAAGGGGTATCTGTGTAAACTTTGAGATCCCTACGGATTTGTAGAATCTATGGATTAATATCTGAGTGTGTACATGTTGACAACCCTTCAGTTTGTAACCCAGTCAGTGAGACTTTGCAAGTTTCTCAAATAAGAAAAGTAATTTTAAGCCATAATTATGTATATTAGAAATTTCATTAAAATAAATACTTAGCTTTAAATTTTATCCAAGGATACAAAAGGGAAATCTTACTGAGATGTAATCAATTATGATATCATAAAATAATTGAATTTAGTCAATAGTTTTATATATATATATATATATATATATATATATATATATATATATCAAGATGGAAAGATAATCTGACATTAAACATATCTCAAATCTGCGAATTAAATAAGTGGTGACAATGACAGCTACAAAACAATGTAAATTCAAAGAAAAGACAGGACCCTATAATTTGATTTCATTAGAGAAAACTTTTCTAAGAAATTAGGAATTTTATGTTAATGGAAGATGTGAGTGTTTGATTGGACTTCAGTTCCAAAGATGAACTTAAAATATATGTGTCTCCATGTGTGTCTATGCATGTGTGCATATGATGTTTTAGAGTCAAACCTAGATTTGAACAAAAACAAGTAAAGGTTCTGTGAAAATGCAGGTGAGTCCACATCAAGTGATGAAAGTCTGTACACAAATATTTATTATGTGGAGATGACAATCTTGATAATTGTGATGTCCTTCATTGGGCTTATGTCACATTGCTTACTCACATGATAGTATATATGGTAAGAGAATGGATACTCAAGGCCTTTCTAACATGACAGAACCATTACACCACTACTGCTTTTCAGAGCCTCAAAAGAAGTCAGATGAAAGGAAAGGATTTGGCAGGGAGAGTGGTATGGTAGAAGAAGCAGGGTGGTTAGCAACCCAGTGTTCAGATTTCTGATGTCAGATTTCACATTAGCACACATTCACAAGCTATTTAACCATTCAGAGTCTGACTTTTCTCATTTAAACATAGAGGTAATAGATTTATTTCAGGATTTATGATAACTTGTGCAAAATCACTCTCCAGTTAGGAATAATACTCAAGCACAAATCATCCTCATCTTTTTGAGAAATGTTATAGAAAGTTCTGTCAAGTGAGACTTATTGCTTACATACAAGGTAAAGCAGGCCTAAGATATTATAGTAAGATTTGAAAGTATAATTATTTGCATCATTTTATAAACAAGGAGTCCAGAGAATTCTAGCTCTCAAAGATATACTGTAAAAATGTATAAGAACAAAGATGACAGCTCATCCCTG
Source organism: Orientallactaga sibirica (assembly GCA_036365145.1). Classification (NCBI taxonomy): domain Eukaryota; kingdom Metazoa; phylum Chordata; class Mammalia; order Rodentia; family Dipodidae; genus Orientallactaga; species Orientallactaga sibirica. The sequence continues at coordinate 5,404,949 of JAEOAD010000154.1, forward strand.
AACTGATTTACCTTGGTTTTGGCAAATAGTAGCTCCTCTAATAATATTTTTTTTGTAAAGGAAAACATGATTTTAATAATAAAACTATAACTTACATACAGTAAAATAGATGCTTTTGATATAAGGTCTATGGAGCTTACTCACTCCAAGTGTAGAAGAAAAGTGAGACATGGGTTCTGTTGTACCCTTTCTTGTTTCATCATACCACAGTAAACATAGTCACATGATTTATTGAGTAATTGGACATAAAAAGACAATAGTTTATGATATCCATGGAGTGGCATAACTGTTATCCCTTCTGCCACACAGGTCCATGCTGAGCAAAAATGGGATACAAAGAGGAAGATTTATAGCTTTCCGTTTTATCATCTTTAATAAAGACTGGCCATTCATGTGAGTAAGAAAACCAAGAATCACAGGTAGGAAAGGCAAGTAAGATGGGAATGAGAGAAGAAAGAAAATATGGGAAGAAAAGTGACTTTTCACACATAATTATGAACGTTCTGAAAATTGCTCGCCAGATAAGCTTCTGTAAACCCTATATATGGTCACTGTTTCATGAGAGGCTGCTTCTATCTCTTTTTTAGTTTCCGTTTGGCCTTCGCTCCATCAAGCTTTTATGATCATAGAGGAAAAGTGCTCAGATCTGTCCAAAAAATCATCTAATTCACCTTTTGTATGCTATTATTACCAATGATTAGTCAAAGTCTCAGAAAACTGATTCAGACTAGTCCTCTTCCCATGTGAACTAATATTCTCTATATTGGAGAACAGAAATATCTCTCAGCTAGGCAGAATGCCCATTAGCACCCCATGTCCTCTAACAATTTCAGCTTTCAGCAACCCATAGAGAAAATAGAATTGAGGCTTTATGTTGTTCGGCAGCTCACTCCTTAGTCCAGTGTGAACATTATGGGATTTTACAAATTAACAGTATAATATCAGAGTTGAGGAATAAGAGCAATGTAAACAGGGAAGAGAAAATAACAATTCCAAATACCTGTGACTGAATAAGCAGGAGATCACACTCGTGACTGAGTAATATAAGAAATGTCTAAAGTGAAACAAAATGGTGAGAAACAAAATTATTGGTTAAAATACAGGATCAACAACCTGTGAAGATATTGCTAGTTTCTCAAATATTTTCTTTTGTGTTGTTTAATTTACAAAGTATGTTGAAAATGTTATTCTCTAGTGATTCCTTGATATAGAAAAAAGTAAAACCCACAGTTGTCGTTTCATTAAGGTTTTATCTATATTAAAGATTAATATAAATGGGACTTCTCCCAAAACAAAGGGCTGGCAATGACTAGAGATGTGAAGTGTGTATCATTTGAAGTCATCTGATAACATCCATCCACCATTGCAATTAGAGGTCCACAGGTAGAATGTGAGTCATCCTTTCAAAATGATACCTGATTTGTTTTCTCCACACTTGAATTTAATATATTACATTCACTATTTCCAATGCATATCAGAGAAAGGCAGAGAAGACATACATAAGAGAATGAAGGCACTCTCCTTTAAAAAAAAAAAATTTGACTAGGGCTGGAGAGATGGCTTAGTGGTTAAGGCACCTGCCTGCAAAGCGAAAGGACATAGGTTTGACTCCTCAGGACCCATGTAAGCCAGATGCACAAGGGGGTGCATGCATCTGGAGTTTGTTTGCAGTGGCTAGAGGCTCTGGTATGCACATTCTCTCTCTCTCTCTCTCTACCTGCCTATTTCTGTATCTCTCTCTCTCAAATAACTAAATAAAATATTTAAAATAATATTAAAAACCTTAAAAAATTGTGACTAAACTAATTTCCATACCTGTTAGTTGTAATAAACAAACATGGTCTCCCCTAGAACATCTGTTTTCAAGAGTTCATTACAGGTTTAACAAATGCTAATACATATTAAAATTAAAATTTAATATTTAAATTTTTCCCTAGCATTAATGCTTGAACCGAGATCCATTATTAAATAATTTCAAAGGATGCTCATTGTGGTGATTTGAATCTGATTGTATGTCTCCCATAGACTCAGACAGATATATATAAATTGAGCTTCCTACTTAAGTCTCCAGCAGATAGAGCCCTGATGCAGAAGCATGTCACTGTGGGTGGATGTTCAGTTCAGCCCTACTGGATGTGCAGAGAGCCATTTTGAACTCCAGCTATTTGTGCTGCTGGTGTTTTTCTGTTTCTTCCTTTTCCTATCTCTGCTATGGATATATGACAGAGTAAGCCAGCTTCTTCCACCATGATGAAGCTTCCCCTGGATTCAGTAATCCTGAAATAAACACTTTCCTCCCATAAACTGCTTCTGGCTGGTTGGTTGTCCCAGCAACAAGAAGTTAACTGTAACACTCATCTTCTTGCAGTCTGTGCAAAAGTTGCTGCAAAGTAGTATCAGGTATCCTCTGGTGAGCTGGCTGTGCATGGAAACACTTCCAGATCTCTCTAGGCACAAGGTGCATTAACCTGTACAGTTTGGTGATGCGAGAGAAAATCATTTCAGCCATACAGATAGTGAGATAAGTTGTTAGTGACTATGGAACATAATAGTAAGTCTTCTTCAAAGTTTCACAATTTCAACCTTATTTTAACAACCATGAACATTTCCAAATCCACCCTTTAAGAATAGTTAGTATTATATCTGGGAGAACAAGTTATTTTCCATCATCCTCCCTTTCCACCAATATTCTCAATCAGTTTCTTCTTTACAAAACTTACTGACTAGCAAAATAATGAATAGACATGTTTGAACTTCAGATGTGTTGTTTGTGTTATAATATTTATTGTGTTTCAAGTTAATTCAATACCACCATTCATCTGAGTTCCTCTCTCATATGGGTAAATATTGCTTACAGGGTATGTTGGGACTGAGAATCCAGAGGGTAAGAAACTTGGTTCTGATTCGCTGTGAATAGGGCCAGGGATTCATTTTCTCTGTCATCTGATGTTTTTCCCATGAATACTGTATCTTTGTCCTGCCTCATCTTAAGCTCCTTTATCATCAAGGTACAAATACACTACTAATAATTTGGTCTTCTTTTGCTTGCTGTTTGGCAAAATAATAATAATAATAATAATAATCCATATATTTGAATTAAACTCACTTCTCTAGGGCAGGAGAAAAATCTAAGAAGGAATGAATGATTTCTTAGATTTTTCCACTTTACAACAGTGTCACTTCAGGAAATGAGGAAGGCACCTACATGCAACAATTCAGATACCTTACCAGTTCAAAGCCAGTAACCCAAAATCAAGCTGCAGAAACTGAAAGGGTGTCAGCTCCTCCTTGCCATGTCTCATGTCTTCCAATTCTGTACACAAACCCTCCTCAGCCTCCCAGGAAGGAATCTCTTTCCTGTTAACTACTACCTTATAATCCCACCAGAGCCTGGCTAGACAAAGTGGGCAATGTCAGTATTGAGCTGATGAAAACCAAATGCAATTTAACAAGAGTTATGTTTAAGAGGAACAGCAACCACCCTGTCTGGTGACACTGTGATGGTTGGCCCTGTGGACAAGTAGACCAGAGTCTCATTAGCTCTTTCCCTGGCTGCAGAATTACATGCTAAGCATCTGCCTCTTTTGATTGCAGTTCTTAGTCTGGGGACTTTGGGGAATATTGCTCTAATTTAAGGGCCTTGTCACCCAACAAGGTTGGTCAACAAGGTTGAAACTGAAGTCTTTGAACCCTTTCTGCCTCTCTGGCTGTATCTAATATCCTAAATCACCTACACTCACACTTTGTCATTGTCCAACAGAATTTCCTGGTGTTTATGTTATCTTAAACACTCAGAACACTTGGGTATTACATTTATCCTGGCCCAAACTGGGTGATGACTTTGCTCTGGTTTATTGCATAAAGCTCCATGTGTCAAAGGTCTTATTTAATCTGAGATTGCCTCTGTTCCCATTGACCTATTTCCATGACAGTATTCCTTGTGAATACTCCACACTTGACAGCTGTTATAGTTCCATGCTGTCCCTGGTCAGACTGATGGTTACTTCATTTTACACAAGACATATTTCAACCATGCCTCTACTACATCAAATGAGCATTAAAGCTAAGGGGTAAAACCATCTCTATTGTTCCTCAAGCCCCCTGCTTTATGTAGATATTTACAGATCCTTTCCAAATATGAATTTGAAGGTCTTCTGAGCTGATTTGGTGTCCTTGTCCCTAAATCTTTACCCTAGTCCATTAATGTACAAAGGCATTTACAGTGGTTCAGTCCTGGTTGGTGTTTTAAGTAAGCAGGACTTAAATCCCTGCTCCAAAGAGATTTTGACCTGTGATAAGTACCTTCTCCTCGGAGTGTCCTCTTGATACTCTCTCTCTCTCTTTCTTTCTCTCTCTCTCTCTCTCTCTCTCTCTCTATATATATATATATATATATATATATATATATATATACATATATATATGTGTGTGTGTGTGTGTGTGCATTATGGTTGCATATGTGTATGTACATTCATGTGTGTGCAGGTACACATATGTATGCAAGTGCATATACAATGTGTGTATCAAGGCAGAGGACAATCTTGTACGTAATTTGTAGGTATACCACCCAGTTCTTTTTGAGGGTCTCTTTAGCCTGGAGCATATCAATTGGACCTGTGAGCCCCCAAGGATCTTCCTGTCTCCCTCGCTCCCCTTATTGCCTCTATTTACAGCTTTTCTCAGGAATAAAATCCAGGAATCAGTGATTCATAAGGGAACTTGGGATGCACAGACTCTTAAGTATACCTTATGTGTCTTACATGATGGGATGGGATTTATGGCCATAGAAAATGGGGGAGAGCAAACTGAGGGCCCTTGGTCTGGAAGACTTCATATGGCAATCGGGATGACATGACAAATGTCATAATTTTAACTTTAGGAAATAAAAATCAGGATTGAAATTGAAACAATTTTGAATGTCAGAGTCTGTTCAGTATATGATAACTAATCAATGTGTCAAACACAGTGACTTGCCTATAATGCCTAATTCATTAATAAAAATATACTTTGGTTGATTGTTCAATGAATTATTTAAATGGAGAACCACAATGGAACAGAGGAAGAACCCACCCTTTCTTCTCTGATAGTGTCAGTGAACTGTTTCCTAAGCTTCCCATCAAGTACACTTCTTTTTAAGAAAATGTTATACTAATAACAACATTATTTTCCTTATTACCAGCAACACCAAGCATGCTATGGGGCAATCTCCATTCACGATTTCTGCATCAGAAAAACTCTATCAAACAGCCATTCTTATCACCCTTTATTCATGCATGCTCCAAGGCTCTGAGAAGCCAAGCAACTTGTTCCTGTGAAGCACGTGGTAAAAGACATGCCTAGGGTAAGAGCCCTGGTCTCAAGGGGTCGCATGAGAGGCACTCTCTGTCTCTCTGTCTAGCACTATGTATCCTATTAGCTTGAGTCTGCAACACACACACAGAGAGAAAGAGAAAGAGAGGCAGACCGAGAGACAGAATGGGCTCACCAGGGCCTTTAGCCACTGCAAATGAACTCCAGACACATGCACCCCCTTGTTCATCTGGGATACATGAGTCCTGGGGAATTGAACCTAGATCCTTAAACTTTGCACACAAGTTCCTTAACTGCTAAGCCCTCTCTCCAGCCCTTGACTTTGCTTTTGAAATTTACTCTAAGAAGAGATTTAGCACCTGAATAGGGAGTGGACTTAAAATTTTCCGCAATGTCCCTAAACAGCAGCTTCTCGATAAGTCTATGGCTCAACTCCTCTCCATGCCCTTGTAGCTGTTGTACACAGCATCTAATGTACGTCACTTGCACTATTTGCAGTTAAGTATCCATGAGGGTGGAATGGGACCCAATTCACCTCACAATGACCTACTCTTAGAGTCATGCTTGATAGCATGTAGCTGCCCAGTGATGTCTGCTGAGGTATACTGCATTCCACCCAGCATGTGCTAGGTACATGTATGATCAAATGGCTTATTCATAAACATGTAATTAGGATCTTAGCCCCTGGACGCCAGTTATGAGTGTGCTTTGAGGAACATAATTCTCTTTTAATCTCAGTTTCCCCCTTTGTGACATTATTCACTCTGTTAGTACAAAGATCAGATGAAGAAAGCAAGTGAAGAAAGCCCTGAGCACAGAGTGGGGGATGCTGGACGGAGAGTCAAACTTGGCTTCCTTTTTCCCCCTGTTTCCTTTAATGCTACTTTCCAAGGTGACTCTGGTTGACAGGCTTCTTCTGAAACCCAGTCATTCTAGAAATTCAGTGTTCTTGTCTTTCCATTATCCTGTGATGTGTGTTAAGTGGCTGGAAGCCATTAATGATTCCCTCATTGGTCTTAACAAGCTACTATGCCACCAAAGGTGCCTTCCTAACACAAGCAGAGGGAAGCAAAGGGTTGAACCATTTATTCTGAGAATTTGATTGATGCCAACAGGCAATCTGGAGAGCCGAGGCCAAATACACATTCTTCTTTTCTTCTCCTTCCTGGCAGGATTGATTTTGGCTTGAATCATCTAAATAATTGCCTTCACTCCCCAAAGACATTTCTTTTCCTTTGTGGTTATAGACAGCTATATAGAAAACAAGTATTATTGTAACCTCCTCAAAACATGGAAAGTCTCAACACAGAGAGGTTAATTGATTTGACAAATGTCACACAGCTCCTCAGTCATGGAGCTGAGAGAGCCTCCAGGTCTCCATGCTACTCAGCTTCTCAACACATTAAAGAAACTGTTACAGCTTCTAAAACACATCTAGGCTTTAAATAGAAATAATAACCTTTAAGATCACACATTTATTTCCTTTGGGGTATAGAAAACTTGGTTTTAGGCTGGTGCAATAATGAGGTAATCACATGTGAAGAATTGTCATTATTCTCATTTACCTAACTGTCTTCCATCTCAGACTTATACTTCATACTCCAGAAAAGTAGACAATAGATGGTCGGAAAACAAACAAAAGGAATGAACGTCTTTATATTATTGAATTATAAATAATGGAATAGGGAATTATAAATCCATCTATTCAGTCTAGAGTTCCTAATTATCCCATAAGCAAGATGCTGCATGGTACCAAGAAAAAGTGTACATAATAGGCTCATTGGGATCCATGTCTTTAGGAATGGATGAGGCACTGCCCTGGGAAAAATGAATGCCTATGGTGAAAAGAAATGGGGTTCCATGTGGCATGGCATGGAAACTATAATCTAGCTGGGCTAACACTAATGACTTTTATATATAACCTAGTAGAACAATCTACTTAAAATAACTAATAATAGCAAAGGCATATAGTAATGGATTTCTATATGATAAGTCAACAAAATAAGGATACAGTAAGTACCCCTTCCATGGAATAACTGGTACACTCTGAATCTCTCATAGCAAGACTCCCTATTTGCACTGGGAGTTGAGAACTCTTCCTTAGGAAGACTAAATGTTGGGGAGCACCTTACCTGGTGCTTTTCCTTTGTGTTCATATGTTTTGCCAGAGAATCTTGTTTAGCTTTGTTATTTAATGAGGCAGTTATTTGAAGTTCATATGGGTAAGGCCATTACCTTGCTCAAGTTTAAAATGCCAAGCTTCTTCACAGTATCAGTAACTAAGGCTGCTGTGATCTATGGAGACAAAAACATAATATTAGACAGAAAATAAAGAAAGTTTCATCTGTGAAGGAGGACTCTGAACTAAATGATGGTCTTCAAATTGTCTATAGCTTCCTACTACAGTCATTTCTCCCCAAACCCAGGTAATTGAAAGGTCTTGTAAACCATATTAAGTGCTACCTGAAGTATTCATCTCACTTCTCCTAATGTTGTTTCTTATGGCTTAAGCCTTGAGGAGGATAGTGGAACCAGGTACAAGGTAGGACCCAGAGGACATCTGATCCAATCTTAGTTGGGGGATTGATTTGCTTCATTATTTTATATTGGTTCCCTGTATTTAAAATTGGAATAATAAATTGGAATAATAATCTTTTCCAAACTTACCTTAAACAATGAAGTTTTTATAATGGCAATGTGCTGTGATCATTTATCTCATCATACAGGTTAAAACACTATGCAAGGTTCAAGAGGATTGCTTAAGACTGCTTCTCTGGTAGCAATTATAGGAAAGGATAGCATATATGATAATCAGTCAATCAAAATATCCTGAATATAGAAGAGGTTCTATAGAAATCAAATGAACATTACAAGATCAAAAGAACTTAAAAGGAAGCTCAGCTAGGTAGAGACAATGCACACACACACACACACACACACACACACACACACACGTATGTTGCCTCAAAGAAAGCATTGCTTACTGCAGACACAGCAGCTATTTCATGTCTACCTCAATATATTAATATTTTTAAAGGAAAGAAATTTAGAGTTCACAAAGGACATGGATTTTATCTTGGTTTGCTAATTAGTTAGAACAAGGGAGTAGAGCAAAAGAGAGGAGACAAGTATATACAGTGGATTTGAACTTTCCTGAGAACAGGACTTCTGTCCTTACTGATAAGTGTATCCAGAGGCCAGGCACCTTGTTGAGGTTCATAAAAAAATCTACTTACCAAAGTAGCAATCCAGAGGCTCCACAGAGCTCATCCCAGAAGTAGACTTAAAACTCACCCATCATGGCTCAGGAAATTTTGTGGAAGAAGAAAAGGAAAGATTGTAAGAGCCACATGTTGAGATATCATGCCCAGAGGCACCCCCCCCCATATAACTGTCTGCTGCTCCCATAATTTATATCCCACTATCCCATAAAGAATACCTGCAACCCCACTGAGGAGGGCCCCAGCGGCATGGGGGCAGGGATGAGGGTAAAGAGGGTACAACATATGATGTAGCTTATGAAATATGCTGATAATGATAATAATAATTTTAAGTTAAAAGTTACAAAAGAAAAACAAGCTACTTATCAAGGAAAGATAACATGAGTAAGATATGAAGCTAAAATGAGTCCGTGTGTCAGAGCAAACATAGCTGTATTACAAACATGAGAAAGATTTTGATGGAGTTTAAAATAAAATGAAGTTGAACATTAGGTTGGAGCCAGATATGAGAGTAATTCTAAACTTTAAAAGGGGGTGTGCTTTACACAGTGGGGACTCTGAAGAATCTCAGCAATGTGAAATGATTTCATTCGGATAGATCAGAATCCTAGGAAGGGGAAGACTGCTGAGGAGTCCTTACTACCCTCTCCAACCATGACTCTCATAATTGTGCACATGTGCAATTTCCATGGTGTAGCTTAGTTTTCTGTCCTATGCCTGAAACAAATTAAGAGTTTCTGACTGTGGGAGTCTCATGAAGCCCCAAAACAATGTAAACCATTGCCAAAGTACTTGGTCACACACAGGAACTAAATGGAAAGCTCTCAATGCTAAATCAAGGCAGGCTATAATCACAGAACATTGAAAGATCATGCTAGAACTAATATGGAAGCCAACTGGATATCACATCTGCCACAATCTAGGAAATATTATAGAGGAAGTGGCTAATTAACTATAAGTGCTGCTGTCTTGTGATAATTTTCTCCAGAGAAATGTCAGTAGACACTGAGGAGACTCAAAACTCATCAAAGCAGAAAATAAGAGGCTTCAGAGAGCACAACAGTAAACCTTTCAAGGCTCAAGGAACCTTGTGGAAGTGGGGGCTGAAAGAATGGAAGAGGCAAGAGGTAGGAAGGTGTACCCTGAGACATTGTCCCCCACCCCCACAAAGACTGAACAGTGCATGCCTGGCCCCTTAGGGATTACTAATAACTTCCATGAGGAGAGACCTCAGTGGAATAGGGGCAGAGAAGAAGAGGCTAAAGAGTTTATTTTGATGGGACTATGACCAATTTGTCATATATTTATACAATAAAGTTCTCAATTAAAAAACAAATCCTTTCTGACTGAGGTCATGAAAGGCTTTTATAAGCAACACCTCTTTGACAATTTAAATCATTTAATCATGCATTTTTTGTATTTGGGGAACCACATCAAAGAAATATATGTAATATACATATATATTGTGTATGAACACTGTATCATATGACTGTATATGCTGCCTCTGACTTATATGTATGGCCTAGTCTCAGTCAGATTGTAGGTGCTCAAGAGTGACTTTGTGCATACAAATTAGGTCTTAAATCACAAAGCAGTATATCCAGATGCTATCATTTATTTTCTATTATGAATACATGATGGATATTGTTTTATAGAGATATTGTCTTCTATGTAATTGAACAACTTTGGTATTCAAATATATATTCATGTATGTTTGAAACATTATACTGAATGCTATTTTAATAAACCCCTCTTAAGAACATCTTAAAATAGTCAAGGCTATTTTGATATCATTATAAGAAATATCTCCATGCTCACCTTTTTTATTCTAGACATAAATATGACTCCTTTTTAAATATTTGAATCAGGTGTCTCTTCACTAAAGCCCAAAATTATGAAAATAATTGTTTAGGTAAGAAGGTAAGCATTTCCATTAAAATTAAAGGAAGCTGTGGTGCAATAGATTGGCAATGTTCTCTGAGAACTTTAGGTGGTCATCCCCCAGTGAGGAATAAATGAGAGTCTATCAAGCTTGAGGAAAATGTGGCCATACACACTTTCTTTGCTTATTAAAAATTCACTCAGAAGTAAAGGCTACAAAGTAGTCCCAATATTCAATACATTTTATGTCCAGTAATTAAAACATGCCTTTAGATAAATACTTCTCAGCAAGATGTGGCTAACAATATTAGATTTCTGAGGAACCTCTTACTCACTCCTTTGAGAGATGGGGCATGCCCTGTCCTCAGCAATTTCACCAGCAGAGTTTACTAAGGGATTTTCTAGTGAGTTTATGTACAGTCTTCCCTTCATACCCAGCGCACAGTTCCTCTCAGCCTCCTGGCTGTGCTCTATATGCTTTGAGTAAAATGGAATTCCAACAGCATAATGAACATACCAATGGAACCAGTTACCGTGGGGTGAAAATACATAAAATGACACTTTTGACTTTTTATATTTACCATTGTGGCAGTGGTGGTACAGAGAAAGCTATGATTTGAGGCAAGTTCATTATCAGTGAGAAACAAAAGACAGACATGAAACAGAGGAAACGTGCGGATAGCAACTGAAACATCTATGAAGCCAGAAGCATGGCATTGGAAGTGAGTTTTGGTGGATGTTTTGATCCTGAAGGCCACAAAGGCTTATATCATGCTTGGTAGGATCTTGAGCTGTGAAACAGGATATAGTCTCAGTCTTTATGTAGGACATGGGTATTCCTATATAGGACACTACAGTTTATGATAGTTCTGATAATAGGACAACGACCATGATTATAGTGGCAGGATTGTATAGAAGGAAACTGTTCTGAGACAAATCTGGCTTTAAGAGGAACCACCCAAGAAGGAACTAAGACAGGAAATCCTTAGTAACAAGCTAGTAGGCAAGAGTTTCCTACAAGAGTACTCACAACTGAAGCAAAATGCCACTTGAAATAAAAATGAACTTACATTACAAGAGAACTCAGGCATCTGATTATTTTGAAAGCATTGTTTCATTAAGATGGTGTAGCTTCACCAATACTAGTAAAGCTAAGTCAATGACTTGTTAATATTCAAATATTAATCATTTGCTAGGTCCGTACTAGATTAAGGAAGGGATTAGTAAGGTCTATACAGAAATGTCTCTCAGTTATATATTTCAGTTTTTGTCACTGACCAACCTTGTTTCATGGATACATTGTGAACTGGTGTCACCAGCACCTTTCATGGAAACACCTGTCCCATACAATACCATTGAAAGCATATGCAAGGTGTGCATGTGTGTATATGTTTTCATGTGTGAGTGTGTGTGTGTACATTTGTTTGTGAAGGCTAGAGATTAATGACAGGTATCCTCCTCAACTCTCTGCCTCATTCTTTGAGACAAGGTCTCTCACTGAATCTGAAGGTCAATATTTGAGCTGGACCAAACAAAGATATCTTAAATGCAATGGCATGAGGGCATGAGTTAGTGTAAGGCCTTCTCTTTCAATGAAAATGAAAATAAGTGTCATTAATAGGTAATCAGAGATTTAAGATTGATCATTTTGAGGAGAAAAACATCTTAAATGAAAGAATTATTTCAATTAAAGAGATGGGAGACTCACTGTCTTTTATTACAGAAATTCAGATTCCCTCTGTATGTGATTGAAGCATATTAATCTAGGTATAAAAATACCCAAAGAAGTCAAATGAGCCTCACACTTAGATGTTAGATATCATCTTGAAATAGTGCTTTATAATACTCAATACATTATGAGTTTGAAGTATTCAAAATTGGGCTCAAATTGTCCTTCCTACAAAACTGGCAACTTAAGCAACATCTCTAGCTTCCACATTGTAAACACTTGACCAATAACTTTTGCCCTTTGACACATCTTTCCAGGTCTTCTGAATTTCGCCCTCAAAATTTCCCTCTGATGGGTCTTAGAGTGTCCAGTGTAATCATTCATTCATCTTAGCAGTACAAATCCTTGTGGAGTATTGCTGGTGTGTTCTTGCCCCTTATTTGCATCACTTGAACCATGATAGTTCTCTCTTAATGAAACTCTATCACCAACATTAACCCTCTATAAATGTCCTGGTAATTAAATCATATTGTAGGCTCAAGGGATTTCACATGAGTTTAATTCTCAGGCCTGAAAGGAGAGGTGAAACAAGCAAAAGGACAACATAATAGCAATAGCAGGAAGTCATTGTCCCCCATGAAGGAAACTGGGTATACCAGGAGTGAAGGGTTGCACGCTAGACACTGTGGCCATGAAGCAAACTTGCTAATAGAAGAATTCAGAGGTTTGGTGATGGTTATTCTTGCTTGTCAACTTGACTGGATTGAGAACTGCCTAGATTAGCAAAACACACTTTTAAGTGTGTTCAACAAAGACATTTCAAGAAAGGATTAACTAATTGTGGTGCTGGGGTGGGGGCAGTGGGGAAAGTTGATCGGGGTATGGGCATGAACTAGGATAGGGACCCAGATGGTATCAACAAGGAAGATAATGCAGAATGCCAGCTATTTGTCTGTTTGCTTTCTGCCACCCTGAGGTGAGCTGTTCTGTTAAGCCACAATATCTTTCCTGTGGTTGACAAAGACCACTGAAACCATTATCCAAACAAAAATTTTCTGCTCTATAAGTGGCTTCTACCAGGTATTTTTTCACAGCAATCTGCTTCATATCCATGGGGAGACTAGGGAAATAATTAACTTTGCTTCTCATCAGGGGGATCAGTCTTGTCAATGCTGTCAATCCTCAAGACCCACCATAGAAGATGTGGGAGACAGGATGGGAAGTGCAGGGAACAGTGTCTATGTGACATCAGAGTCCAAGCACGTTGACTTTGATCTACTAATGCTACAACTAGAGCTCTTCCTTGTAGCCCCACGACCCCTATGTCATAGCAAGTTTCACATTGCTGACATGAACTTCTAAACCAGGCACAGTCTATGGGAGGAACATGTTTTATAGAAGCCTATAGATCCAGGGGAATGTCCATAATGGCAAAACAAGCTGGTCCTTTTTCATGGGTCCATGCAGAGAGAAATACTCCACCAGGACCCCAAGCAAGCACACTCCAATAACCCCCGGCAGTGCTCCAGCACACTGCACACTTTTATACTGGAAATAGAGCCACCCCCAAACTCACCTCAGGGATGGACCCCAGGATAAACCCACAGTGACACCTCCTCCAGCCAACAGCTGGAGATCTAAGTTTCAACCTTCAACCAACTCCTGAATCTATTAGGGGATATCCATTCAAACTACCATACCATAGAATAAAGCCCACACTACATATACAAGTCCCTCTCTGTCCTTGTCGTACTGGTATCTCTGATCTAGTCCCCAGATAATCTTTGCCTTCCCATGTTATTTTAAGCAATTATCCTAGATTTTATTTTTTTCTAGTGCATATTTTTATTTATTTTGAGTTCTCCTCTGCATCATGTAACTTCTCTCCCTTAGAAAATTGTTTATGGAATTTTTCCTGGGAAATAGACTTCTCCTTTTGTTTATCGGTAGAGCTCAAATTTCATCTCCTGGGCTGGAGAGATGGCTTAGCAATTAAGGCCCTTGCCTGTGAAGCCTAAGAATCCAGGTTCAATTCTGCAATACCCTCACAATCCAGATGTACAAAATGGTTCATGCATCTGGAGTTAGTTTGCAATGGCTAGAGGCCCTAGTGTGTCCATTCTCTCTCTCTCTCTAAAATAAATAAATAAAATATTTTATTAAAAAATTAGAAAGTCTCCACTAAAAACTATATTACCTTAGGTGTGTCCTTTTTTAATTTACCTTCAAATTGGTTTGGATTATATGACATTGGTTGTATTATGTTATATTTGGTGAAGCAAAATGTAACTTCTTGAAGAATTCTATCTGCACTGCCTTGTGGAAAAGCCTCCTGAATGGGGAACAAGATGCTACTTGGGCTTATTCCTCATCAAGTGGCACATTACCCATAATTGGTGGGTGATACACCCCTGCCTATGGAACTTTTAATATTGCATAATATATACGATCCTGCTTACGGAGTTGGGAATGGTGGGTGATATAGCCCAGATTGTGGAGTTGTGAATGATGGGTGATATACCCCTGCTTGTGAGTTGGGAATGGTAGGTGATATACTCCTGCTTGTGGAGTTGTGAATGATGGGTGATATACCCCTGCTTGTGGAGTTGTGAATGGTGGGTATAAACTCCTGCTTGTGGAGTTGTGAATGATGGGTGATATACTCCTGCTTTTGGAGTTGGGATTGGTGGGTGATATACCCCTGCTTGTGGAGTTGTGAATGGTGGGTGATATACTCCTGCTTGTGGAGTTGTGAATGATGGGTGATATACCCCTGCTTGTGAGTTGGGTATGGTGTGCGATATACTCCTGCTTGTGAGTTGTGTATGGTGTGTGATATACCCCTCCTTGTGGAGTTGTGAATGATGAGTGATATACCCCTGCTTGTGAGTTGGGAATGGTAGGTGATATACTCCTGCTTGTGAGTTGGGAATGGTAGGTGATATACTCCTGCTTGTGGAGTTGTGAATGATGGGTGAATGGGAATGGTAGGTGATATACTCCTGCTTGTGAGTTGGGAATGGTAGGGACTCCTGCTTGTGGAGTTGTGAATGATGGGTGATATACCCTGCTTGTGGAGTTGGTGGGTATATATGGATGTGAATGATGGGTGATATACTCCTGCTTGTGGAGTTGGGAATGGTGGGTGATATACCCCTCCTTGTGGAGTTGTAAATGATGGGTGATATACCCCTCCTTGTGGAGTTGTGAATGATGGGTGATATACCCCTCCTTGTGGATTTGTGAATGATGGGTGATATATCCCTGCTTGTGAGTTGGGTATGGTGTGTGATATACTCCTGCTTGTGGAGTTGTGAATGGTGTGTGATATACCCTGCTTGTGGAGTTGTGAATGATGGTGTGTGATATACCCCTGCTTGTGGAGTTGTGAATGGTGGGTGATATACTCCTGCTTGTGGAGTTGTGAATGATGGGTGATATACCCCTCCTTGTGGAGTTGTGAATGATGGGTGACATACCCCTGCTTGTGAGTTGGGTATGGTGTGTGATATACTTCTGCTTGTGGAGTTGTGAATGGTGGGTGATATACCCTGCTTTTGGAGTTTGGAATGGTGGGTGATATACCCCTGCTTGTGGAATTGTGAGTGGTGGATGATATACTTATGCCTATTGAATTGTGAGTGGCGGGTGTAATACCCCTATCTATAGAGCTATGAATGGTGATTGATATGCCCCTGCTATGGAACTGACTTGAACATAAGTTTATATTTAATTTTTGGAGAATACAAAAAATAAAGAACATATCCATATTGATTTATCAATAAATATTTATTATTTTGGAAATAAAACATATCTCAAATGCTTATATATCAGTTCTCGTGGACATCAGAAATAGTGAAAATTATCTTTCCCTTGCTCGTTCTGGACTTGAAGTACCACAGCTTTAAGATTCAGTCTAAGGAAGTATAGAAAATAGTTTTAAGAATTCAAAAGTTAGCTTAATAAAATGGGCTACTCAGTGTGATTAATCAAATGTTCTCATTAGCAAAGCATGTGGATAAGACAGGAGGTTTTGTTGAAAGCATATAATACATATGAATGAGTCAGGTACGGGTGGCCTACTTCATATAGTTTCCTGAAAACCCCTTCCAGCCACATACTGCATTTGATTATGCTAGCTGTCACTCAAGGACCAGGGCCTAGGAAGCAAAGAACTAAATGGGGCGTCAACCAGGTATTGCATTTGAGCCTTCTAGATTTATAGCCTATTTCCCAAGTCTCTTTTACCTGCTTTACACACACACACACACACACACACACACACACACACACACACACACAGAAAAGAGAAATGCCACCTGACCAATATTGACCAATGAGGATTTATAAATCTCTCTCAAATCAAAACTAAGGTTTCTCTGATAATTCTCCTGTGAAAAGAAATTTAAAATGTATTCCAGAATAGAGGAGTGGGAGGGGACATGCTTGGCTGCATGCAGGAAGCCAGCATTTTAGAGGGAAATTAGCTCATTTTCCTTATGGCAGGAGACACATTTTGGCCTCTCACTTCATAAGAGAGCCATTTGTGAAATATAAGGATTCAGCGTGTGTGTGTGTGTGTGTGTGTGTGTGTGTGTGTGTGTGTGTAAATCCTCCATTCCTCACCAGCGACTGCATGATGACGTGGGTCCCCATCCCTTCACGCCTCGTTAGGGCCAAGCTGGGCCAGCTGGCCAGCAGTCCCTGTCCCGAGGCCCAGGCACTATTGTCCCTGAGCTTACCCAGCCCACATCCCTTTGAAGCTGCTCCAAAGGAACTTTATCCCTCTGCTCCAGCTGGCGTTTCATTAAGCCCCAGCTTCATCGGATTTTCCACTCCCATTGACACATTGGAGCAAAGATGTAGCCATTAAAATAATGAAGAAAAAGGGAGCAAGCAGAGGAAAAGCGGTTCTGATGGGAATTGAAAGGAAGTCCAAGGTTATTTAAAAAATAAAGACCAACTGCAGAAAAATAAAATGGACCCTGTTTCCCCATCACTCTTGCTTTCTCTCTATTTTCTCCCCTATGCATGTGTTTCCTAAGCTGTCCAAATTTCCCACAAAGGCTCATAAGGCATGACTTCAGAGAGGCAGGGTCTCTGAAAATGCAGAGAGTCACAGAGCTAAATCAGAAATAACTGAAAAGAACCCCAAAGCCATTCTGATTACATGAAGTCAAGACAAGTCAGTGTGTTGAAGACACTATGTCTTCAGTTTCCCGTTGTTTTGTTCTATAAAGAAGGCATCATTTTTTTGTCTCCTTCTGCTTCGAAACAGCCCATCTAAGTCATTAACCACTCCAGTTTTGATGTTTGTATTCTCATCTAGTGTGGTTTGTGCCTCCATTGCCCAGATTATTCCAAACCATTCCCTTTTTCTTCTTCAAAGTAATATTTCATTGACTCCACACCTACTTGGTCATGAAATTGTTCTGATGCTTACCTATACTATGAGCAAGGCAATGTCTCTCTAGTGTGTTCATTTCTGCAAAATTAGATTTCTATAAGATTCTAAATAATTGTGTTCCTTTGCTTTTGTTAACTAAAGATCTTGCTCATGATTGACTTTATCACAAGATAGAGGTTTTCTACAATATCTGTAAAAGATATCATCCGGTCTCAGTCACCCCAACAAAAGATGTAGAATAGGAAGAACACACACGCCCCTTTAACTCCTAAAGCAGTTCTCACAGAGCCTGCACATCTTATACTCTGGGCTCTAATTCAGGCATTGTGATTTCATTAACATGCTTCTTTTGCAGGACCTCTTCCCACCAGAATTAGAAGCAATGACCCAGAAGTGGATTCTTACATAGGTGACTGATGCCAGAGGATAAGTGACAGCTGACATGTGCTTAAGGGAAAAAACACACAACAAAAATTAAAGGAATGAGCAACCATATTCCTCACACAGTAAATTTAATTTCTATACAAATGAAATACGAAGTGTATTCATGAACTGCTGGTAACATTCCAAAAGTATGTATTCTTAAAAGATGCACTCCAAAATAGCTAATATCTGTTTCAAGAAGCAGAAAATATCAGGTGCTTAAAACTCTTGCATATATACTTCTTATCTTGAGTATTTCACATAGAATTGTGGGCTCTCAGCAAAAATGTAAAGCTTACATTGTTATGAAATCAGTTTCTCTCCATGTTCTTATATTAAAGGCCATGGACAGAAACAGTTGTTTATGTAACTAAACAATTGTAGTGATTAAGAATTCTTTTAAAAATTTTTTGTACTTATTTATTAGAAAGAGAGAGAGAATGGGCATGTCAGGGCCTCTAGCACTGCAAACAAACTCCAGATGTATGTGCCACCATGTGCACTTGGCTTACTTAGGTTCTGGGGAATTGAACCTAGGTCCTAAGGATTCACAGGTAAGCACCTTAACCATTAAGCCATCTCTCCATCCATATTAAGAATTCTTTAGTAAGCTCACAATAAACCTGGGGTGGGGATCAAGTGGAAATTTTTACTAGGAATAAATGGGAACATTCAGAAGAGGAAGTCTTAGCCTTAAAGAAATGCCAATCCACTTTCAACTCTCAACTTTTCCTCCTCTGAATTTTCATTTTCTAACTCAAATGATAGTCTCCAATCTCTCTAAATTATTCTAGGGAAGATTTTGAGGTGAGAATTACACAAACTCATACATGTTCCAGAGTTCATTTCAGGTTATATGCAGAAAAGCCGCTTCTAGGACTTGGCATATGAGGCAGGGCTAATGAAATCTGAGGACAAAATTATAACCAATGAACAGGACATCTTTGATGAGCTAAGTTCTAGACTCTGAGAAAAACACAAAAGAAAGATAGAAATCATTTCTTAAAGAAATGGAATTTCCTTTGGGAGATACCTTGATTCAAATGAGCTATCATACGATCACCAAATATGGACTGTCTGATAATAGAAATTCACTTGTTATAGTTTCAGAGACTCAGAAGTTCAAAATCAAAGAGCCAGCAATTTCCGTGTACAGGCAGGGCCCACTTCCTGATTCAAAATGTCCGTGTTCCTCCTCTTCCTCCTCCAGGAACAAGTGAGCTCTCCATGCTCTCATATACAAGGGCACTGATTCCCACTCATGAGGGCTCCACTTAATCATATGAATTGATCATTCCCAAAGAGCCCCATTTCAAATCTCATCACATTGTAGATTAGTTTTTAACTGACAAATTGGGTGTGGAGTTGGGAACATGCATATTCAGTCTGTAAGAGAAGGCAGGATAGACACATGAACCAATGATTTCCCAAGCAGCCAGATGAGGACTGAGAGTTCACTGTGGCAGTGTGATTGCTCAAGAGAACTGACTCAGTGAGTGTTGAACATTTCAGAGGCCAGTGTGTGGTGATGTTAGACTGGACAGTTTGAGGAAGGACACTAGGGTAGAAGGAAATGAGGGAGAGTGCATGGTAGAGGAGGAGAAGAGTCAGAAAGTTGAGCTGGGTGGCCAATCAGAAGCCTCCAGTTGTTCCCATATGACATTCTGTCCACTATTCTGCAGTAGATCATTACAGTGTGTGCTCAGAATTGTGCCTATGTCACTTACAAGCCCTGAGACATTGGGCCATTGAAATAAAGTGGCAGACCCCACATTTCTTTAGCTGGAAAATGAAGCTACTAACCAATGTGAATATGCATGGCAAAGTTCTGCAGTCACTTTCACCAGTGCTGAGAGTAAGCAACCCAGACACATTAGTCCCATGAATATTGAATATGGAAGGTAGTCTTCTGTCTTCCATTGTCCCACTCTACCTCATGCATGCCCTCTCCTTGTGTCTTGTATATTTTTCACACTACCTTGATTCTAATCTTCACTCTTTAACCTTAACACTCCTTTTCTGTTCTCTAGATTCTAACAACTTGCTACCTTCCATCTCATCCTTCAAGGTTTAGATCAAATCATATTCCCTTTTCAATCAATCCCAAGATTCCTGAACCTATTCTTGTAATGTGTTTTAACCTTTGTTACAGCCCTTGCCATAAAATGCATTAGATTATAATATCTAATGCAGGTGGCAATTTCTCATTGACTTGTGAGTCCTTATGAGGTAAGGATGCTTTTTGTTCAATTTAATTTTCTCCAGGGTCACTCTAGAGACAGTTGATGAGAAAGACCCAGTGTATTTGATTCTTTCTGTTTTCTTACTGAGAAAGGAATGTGTTACTACTTCTGCTTTTAAAGCTCATTTATATTTTTTTTAAAGGAAAATAACTTGAGGAATCAAGATAATCTGACAATTCATTCTGAGTCCACAGAGAATCTTAAACAGTATTTTTTTTTCTCTCTCTCTCTCTTTTTAATAATGAATTACTTAAGCTCAATGTATACAGTGGCCTGACCGTAGTGACTTGCTTCTTGGGTTTCAGATGCTATGGGATGTGTACGTGTACACTGGTGTGAGTGCATGCGTGTGTGTGGCCAAATGCCAATGAGACTTTGTATTGTCTAACTTCACGCATGTTTCCCAAGGTCTCAAAATCCATTAACTAGAGCGCATTTAGCCTGGGCTGATATGAGAGCTTTTATTGTGAGAGTATGTGCAGTTTTTTTTTTTTAAACAGAAGCCAAGTGTGGCCTCTGGATGAATTGATTTCCTCAATCTCATGATGAAATATTGCTTTTCAGTTGTCACATTTGATTTATTGTTTCTTTAAACATTAAATCTTCCTTTGCATTTTTATAGGTTTCATTAAAAATCGTCTTCTGCTCATCTTTTTCATGACCACCTCCATAAAGGCAAGTGAGGCCATGAGCCTTCAGGGACCCACAGATACCCTCATCACCACCACCAGGTTATTCGATAAGCTGCCCTTCAATTGGCTGTGTGTTCCAAGGGAGCAGCATGCTACCCAACAGCAACCCTGACTGCTTTTGTTATGGAGTTTATAAAACACGTATTGGATCTATTAACTTCAGGGGTGTAATGAGGCAATGAGGCACAGAGCATATGTCAGAAGTATGGTATCCGGACAGCAGTGAGCTTGAATGGTTTATCTAGCTGGCAAATGTGTTACATGAGATTTGACCCTTAAATTGAACACTGGGAGAGATAAATAGCCTAATCAAAAGGACTCCCGAACGGTAGCAGGAACCTGAAGCCATCTGGTCAAGAAAAAAATCAGTATTACAACAGAAAATGGTCTCCTGAGACCTTTGGGGGTTGGATTAGCATTGCTTAAATTGTGTCTCTCAAATTGTGGAGCAAAAGAAGCAACAGCAAAGATCATAAAATTCACTGTAATTAACACACAGCAAAAGACTCAAGTCCTTTCCCACAGAAATACTTCCCACTGGATAGACAAAAACCCAGGCAATAATTTGAAAGTCCCCTAGCTTAGTAGAAAATAAATAAAAGTATGTGCTGATTATAGGATAAGCTTGTGATGGTCTGACACAGAAGTAATAATAGAACAAACAAAAAAAAAACCTCAGAAACCTCACTTCATAAGAATTTTACAAACTATTGCTTTCAGCCATGTGACATTGTTTTACTACCTTGAGAAAGACAGTATGTGATCCCTTTTGTCACCTGTCTTTTTCTAAACTTTGTATTTGAGTGGTGATGTAGGAAAACAAAGTTTCATGAAATATTATAAAAACTCATTTTAGTCAATATTTTCTGTCTTGATACTTAGTTGAATGTAGTCATCATCCTTGTCATTCATGTTATAAAATGTTTACACTGACTCAAGTTCCTAAAGTCCTTACTAATACAAATTAACAAAAATATGCACATGTTGTTGTATGGCTGTAAAGTACACATCCCTCCTTTTCATATTATCATATATTTTATACTACCATAGATTGTACAAAATAATGAATACAGTTGTATTTAAATTTGGCGGAAATGATTTCAATGTTTTCTATTTGGATCACATAAAATATTTTGTCATAGTTTCTGTTCATTTGTTTGTTGAGATGGTGTCCTGCCATAGAGACTTTGTTGGACTGGAATTTGCTCATTGTCTTTGGGTAATGGGATTACAGGTGTGCACTACCATTCAGTGCTATGTAAGATGTTTTAATAGCTCTTGTATGTTGCTTGTCTGTTTCTACACCAGCATGGCAGATTCATGGTGGCCTCATGAGTCTTGCTCATACCCAAGGCTGAGTACTGACTATGCTAAGTATTCTACCCAGAAATGTGTGAGTCACCACAATGCACGGGGAATCTTCAAAACACTGATTCTGTATGTTTCTGGGATGTGGACAATAAGATCGTTCTAGACAGTGTCACCAATGAGACTCAAGGCACAATGGCTGAAAGGTCAAGCAGTAGCCTACAACCTCCCATAAAAGCCCACTGTGCCTGAACTTTCTCATCTGTAAAATGAGAGATACAAAAGTTGAACACTAGTGTGCACTAAGGCCTATGAGGCACTTAGATCAACATCTGGCTATTTTCAGCTCCCAGGGAACAACCAATTATTATGTTTCATGTTGCTATTCTAAATATTATTGTCATGATTTTTATTCCATACCCTTATGTGGTGACTTCAGTATACATGTAGCTTCTTCAAACATTGCTCACTGCTTGCTTTTCTACTGAAACTTTTGTCTATTGTGGGAGGGGCAGTTATAGAGAAATGAACAGTGATACATCTTGACCAAGAGATGCTGATGTAGTTAGAAAAACAAGAGTTAGACATGCAGGAATGCACTTTGGGAATGAACTATAAGAAAAAAAGATCAAATCTTTGGGAATGAAGTATGGGAATATATGGACCTTACAAATCACTTTTCTGAGATCATTGCTTTGAGATGCTAAATCCCTTCCTTTAACAAATGTTTAAGGATTTTCCAAAGTCAAACGTCCCTTACTCTTTGATCATACTATATACTACTTGTTCACATATTACTGGATTTTGGCTATTGAATAAAAATGCCAGTAAGTAGCTGTATGCAGGAGAAGCCACAGTGGCAGTAAGATCAGAGTGTTAGTGACAGCAGATGCTGCATGTTTACGAATGTTTATCTTAAACTAAGCATTCTCATCAGTTTTTCCCACCTCAGGCTGCTGCTAGAGGCAGCTAGCCCACTCCTGGGATAGGAGTACCAGGAGTTAGCTCTCTGGCTTCTCAGGATCTGCTCCTAGAAGCAGCTTGCCCCCTTCTGTCTAGGAAAATCACAGAAGTTAGTATCTTCTAAGTTCAGGCTTGTGCCCCACAAATAGGGCAAATATCCATACACATTTGTGTTTCCGTGAGACAGAGTCTCTCAAGGAACCTAGAGCTCCCACCTTCAGTGAGACTGGGTGACCAGACAGCCACAATTCTCTGGTCTCTGCTCCACCTGAGACTGAGGATACAGACATGCATGACTATGTCCAGTTATTTATGTGGGTACTGGGGGATCAAAATTAGGAAAAATCAGGCCCTCATGCTTACATGGTCAATACTGTCACTCATTGAGCAATCTCTTTAGCCACAAATACTTTCCTTTCTGGAAATGAAATGTAACTTTGATTCTAAGCTTGATGATGCATGTATTTATTGTTTGTTTATTTGTTTGTTTTGGTTTACTTATTTGTTTTTGTCTATGAAAACCTTGGATTTTTAAAATCTTCACAATTCTGGTATTGCATCATGAGATTCTTTGCTAAGGAATATCTTCCCATCAATTTACACTGCACTAGGTAACTTGCTTTTATGTTTAATTCGGAAAATTTTATTAAGTTGTTAGGAGTTTTTTTTTTTTTTTTTTTTTTTTTTTTTTTTGCATTTTTTGATAATACCTTTAGTTTTGTTAGTCTCCTTTAATCACAACTCTATCATGGTCATTATGATTTACCCTGGAACAGATGGTATAGTTTTATTTTCCCTTTTTTATGTTTCTTTGTCTTGTTACGCTCCTTCCTGGTCAGTTTCTCTGTCTTCCTTCAGTGCATTTTAAATTTCTGCTATCATTCTTTTCCATTCCATATATCACTTTCTGTTTCTTCAGATGCTCCATTTGTGAGGCATCTGATTTTCATTTCTCAAATGTGATATCTTCACTTCATTATCTATGCACTTTTTCAAATCATAATACTTGTGATGGAGCCCAGCGTTTTTAGATAAATGTCCATTGTTACAATTAAATATTTATTTTCCTGGGGATTGTGAGACTCAATCTTTATTAATGTATTTCAAGAGTCATTGAAAAAATAATAGTAGCTATGATGCTTGCTTCCTAGTTTCTGGGGAAATTTTTGTAACAAAGGAATTTATTCACTAGCAGCCTGTGATACTTTATTTTTCTGAATAAGATTGAAACATTAGGATTAATTATATCAAGTTCAACTGGAAACCCTGATGAAAAACATGTCCACTAGAGACATCTTGAAATTATTTACACTGACATCTCCAGTTCACTGTAAATACTAACCACATTAACACCTCTTTTTCTCTCTCTCTCTGTATACATTGTGTACATGAATATTCAGGAAAGATATTGATTGACTCCTTGAAGTCAGTATGAGTGTGTGTGTGTGTGTGTGTGTGTGTGTGTGTGTGTGTATGCAAACACATGCATAGGAGCATACATGTTCAGGGAAGACATGGATTTACATGAGGATGCAGAGCTGTTGTTAGGTCAAAGAGCAGTAGAAACATAGAGAGACCTGATCCAGTTGTGGAGCTCATGGCAATAATCCCAGCACTTGAGAGGCTTAATTAAGAGGATAGCAGTGACTTTGAGGCCAGCATAGGCTACAGAATGAGTTCTGACCTAGCCTGGTCTGAACTGATATTTTGCCTCAAAAGAAATAGAGGCCTAAGAAACCATACATATTATTTCCCTCTGATTTATTAGATTTTTTATTGAGAACTTTATTATAGTGCAAATGAACCCTGTCTCCCACCACCATTTCATTGAGGGCCCACTTCAGTGGGGTTATTGGTAATCAATGTGGGGTTATGAATGTACCCATCAGCCTCTGTGGGGGAGGGACAATGCTTCAGAGTACACCTTCTCACTCTGTGGATCTTAAATTCTTTCTGCCTCTTCTTCCTCAACGTTTCCTAATGTTTGGAGAGTATGTGATAGTTCTCCCTTAGTGCTGAGCTCTGTGCAGCCTGATTTTCTCCTTTGATGAGTTTTGAGTCTCCTCACTGCCATCTCCCTGGAGGAGGTTGTCAGGCAAATAATGAGGGCAGCATTCATATTCAATTTGCCACTTTATCTGTGATGTTTATTTGAGTCTGGAAGATATGAAAGAGATGTTTCAAATTGTGTTATGTAGTTATCTTTCATTTCTTGACATAGTGATGGCTCTTAGGTCTCTCTGGTATCATTAACTACCATCTGTAAAAAACAGATTATCTAAGCAAGAGTGAGATCAAAAGGGATACGCACAAGCATTGAGAAGCCTTTGTGAAGAGCATACCTCTCCTTTTAGCCAAAGAATAGTGAACGCTTCCTCTAGTGTCGATGACTGTCACAGGAAATTTTTCTTCTGGGGAGAAACAAACATACGTCTTCACCCCAAGTAGGACTTACATGACAGTTCAATGTATGATTACATCAATAACAGTTCAGTAAACCAATTAGTTTATTAAGGGGGTCACTTGCAGAGCTTAAAGAGGGGTTAATTATATAATCATGGGGCCCCCAAAGCAGCTACTTTGATGGAGATTCCTGTGTCTAGATTACTCTATGGATGTTCCTTCCTGGGCCTCAGAATAAGGACCCCAGAGCAGCTGCACCACTAAGAGGTTTCATCCTACCCTGAATGATAACTGCCCTGTGGCTACTCCTAGAAGCTGCTTGTCCTTGTCCAGGACTATGAAACACAGAGCAGCACTTCAATGGGCCTCACTATGTTGGGGTTAAACTTGCTCCTCTCTCAGCCTGGGAGTGAGGGTGTACTTACAAAGCCTCAGACCCCAAAGAAACTCTTCAGTGGGGCTCAATATACTAGGATTATCCCCATAGATGCTCCCAAGGCTGAGGGCTTACTTACAGAGCATGAGACCCTCAATAGCACTTCAGTGGAGCTCACTGGGATGCTCCTGGATACCACCTCAATGGAGCTCACTGTTCCTAGATCTTTTACTGTGCTGAGTTGACCCAGCTGTTTTTGATAAAGCTGGTAATAATTGTTTATACCTTTCAATGAAGAAAATTTTTGCCATACAACAATGGCCTTCTAAGCCATAGGCTTCTGACATGGTTCTCAGAACCAAGTATGAATTTCTTCCCACTAAGTGGGCCTCATATCCAATAAGGGAACAGTTGATTATCCCCATAACCTATGTGCCATTATTGTACAGGTATATTCACCTTGCTTGCATGGTTGACTTTGTAACTTGCAGGATCCACTACTTGTTAACATTGTTGGTGGCTTTTATCCTCCAGCAGCTTGTATTTAAGAGGATCCATTCTATGTTATACTTGATGTTACCAGTGTAAGGGAATAAAAGTTCCTCCATTGGGAAGATGTCAGCATAGGAACCATGCCAAACCAGCCTAGGGATAGAAATAAGCAAAAACACAGAAAAATACACTCTTATTCTGAAAAGTGAAGCTGCATAAGTTATTATTAACTATAGCAGAGAAGCAGGAAAGGAGGAAATTGGCCAGAATCTCAATGAGCTGCCAGTGGCAATAGACACTCATAAAAGGGATACAAATTGGAAAGGAAGAGATCAAGTTGCTGTGATTTGCAGATTATATGATTCTATACATAAAGGACCCTAAAGATTCTACCAGCAAACTATTAGAGCTAATAACCACTTTTAGCAATGTAGCAGAATACAAAATAAACACACAGAAATGACTAAATTTTCTATATGATATCCAGTTGTCACTCCAATACAAATTGCCTCAAAAAATAAATACCTTGGAATAACTATAACCAAAGAAGTGAAGGATCTTGACAATGAAAACTTTAAAAACTCAAGCAAGATATTAGGAAATAGAATGACATCCAATGTTCTTGGATTGGAAGAATCAATATTGTGAAAATGTCAGGCTTACCAAAAAAAAAATCTATGATTTCATGCAATCATCATAAAAATTCCAATGACATTCTTTATGGAAATAGAAAAAAAAATAAAAATTCATTTGGAAGCACAAAAAGCTCAGATAGCCAAAACAATTTTGAGCAACAAAAATAACTGTGGTGGTATAACCAAACACAATTTTAAGCCATGGTAATAAAAACAGCATGGTACTGACATAAAGACAGACACATAAATCAATAGAACATAATAGTGGACTCAGATGTAAGTCCAGGCTGCTACAGCCATTTGATTTTCAACAAAAATGCCAAAAATACTCATTGGAGAAAAGACAGCCTCTTTAACAAATGGTGCTGGGAAAACTGGATATCTATGTATAGAAGGATAAAAATAGATCCTTATCTCTCTCCACACACAAGAATCAAGTCCAAATGGATCAAAGACCTTAATATGAGACCTGAAACTCTGCAACTGCTAGAGGAAAAACTAAAGGAAACCCTTCAACATATTGGAATAGGCAATTACTTTCTGAATATAACCCCACCTGCTCGGGAAATGAAACTACTAATCAACCATTGGGACCTCATGAAATTACAAAGTTTTTGTACAACATAGGACACTGTGAATATAGCAAAAAGGCAATCTACAGAATGGGAGAAAATCTTTGCCAGGTACACATCTGACAGAGGATTAATATCTATTATATACAAAGAACAAAGAAAATTAAATGATGTGAAATCAAATAAACCAATTTAAAAATAGGCTAAGTAACTAAATAGTGAGTTTTCAAAAGAAGAAATATAGATGGCATATAAACGTCTAAAAACTGTTCTACATCCTAAGCCATCAGGGAAATGCAAGTTAAACTACTTTGAAATCCCATCTCACTCCTATCAGAAGGACTATCATGAAGAAAACAAATGACAGTAAATGTTGGAGAGGATGGGGAAAAAGAGGAACCCTTCTACATTGTTGGTGGGAATGTAATCTGGTACAGCTATTGTGTAAATCAGTGTGGAGGTTCCTGAGACAGCTAAAAATAAATTTGCTATATAACCCAGCTATACCACTTCTAGGCATATATTCAGAGGACTCTTCTCACTACCTTAGAGATACTTGCACAACCATGTTTATTGCTGCTTTATTTACGATAGCTAGGAAATGGAACCAGCCTAGGTGTCCCTCAACTAATGAATGGATAATGAATGTGTGGTACATTTATTCAATGGAATTCTATTCAGCTGTAAAGAAAAGTGAAATTATAAAATTTGCAGGGAAATGGGTGGATCTGGAAAGGATTATACTAAGTGAGGGAACCCAGGCATAGAAACTGAACATCACATGTTCTCTCTCATATATGGAACCTAGTTTCTAATGTTCATACTTGTGTGTGTGTTGGAATAAAAATTGGTAGCAGAGACCAGTAAGCTAGAAAAGAGCTGTAAGGGAGGGAGGAAAGAGGTGGACTTAAAGGGATGATACTGTATATATGTAAGTAGATGAACAGACGACTGAAGGTGGGATGGCCCAAGCAAGGTCAGGGGAAGACATTGAGTAAAATAAGGTGGGGGAAGACTAAAAAAATTCAGGATATTGTGAATAAGCCATATGATAACCTACTTTTTTGGATAATGGAACATCCAGAAGCCATTGACTGTCACTAGAAAAAATTCAGTCCCAGGGATGGCCAGGGAGGTCCCTTATGCTCCAATAACATTATAGGTTATGGCCAAGGCTCTTGGTTTCCCACCAGGAATAGATCATAAGACTCTATTGATGAAGACTCCATATTCCCTGGCTGCAAGATCACTGAGAAATCAAACTGAGGTTGAGCTGAAAACCTCCTCCCTATAGATGAGCTGATAGAAAACTGGAATAAGCTGAACTGCCTGCAGCCCTATGGGAGACAGAAGCTATCAGCAGTGAAAACAGAGTACAATGCAAGCCTAAAGTTTGTCTAGCCAGGCCAAATGAGCCAAGAGGTGTAATGGTGGCATGGTTGTTATGGGGGAAACCAACTGCTCTCTAACTGGACATGAGAACTGGTCTATAGGAGGGAATACATTCCTGGTACTGAAAACCTAATCAAAAGCCTATGGTGGTAGAGGTCATGAGTCTTAGGAATGTAACACATGCTCTTGTCTTGCTAAATGCATATATTATGCCTAGCAAACTACCCTTTAAGCATTTTACTTAACATTCATACCCATATGTTAATGCTACTCTCACTCTTGGTTAGAGAAGCTTCTCTTTTAATATGGCAGTGACCACTGGGTTGACCCAAAAGACACCATACTGCTGAGAAGATGTGATGCAGGAGTGTCCAGCACTGAAACATCTCTATCATTTCTTCCAAGGCTCAGGGTCCAATGCAGAAGAGGTGGCAGAAAGAATATAAGAGCCTAAGGAAGGGTAGGACTGTTTACAATGCAGTCATCCAGACAAAAATTGGCCTCAATAACCATCACCTCACAGTGCCTAGCACAACCTTCAGAAGACTCTCATAATAGGAGGAAAGATGATGACATCAAAACGAGAGAGGGAGGGGGTATGACAGAGTGTGGATTTGTGAAGGAGAGAGTTGAGGAGGGGAGGAAATTATCATGGTTTATTTTCTGTAAGTATGGAAGCTGCCAATAAAAGAAAAAGAAGAAGCTGGACATGGTGGAGCATGCCTTTCATCCCAGCACTTGGGAGGCAGAGGTCGGAGGATCACTGTGAGTTCGAGGCCAACCTGAGACTACATAGTGAATTCCAGGTCAGCCTGGGTGAGAGTGAGACCCTACCTCCAAAAAAAAAAATAAATAAATAAAATCAAGAAAGAAAGGAAGGAAGGAAGGAAGGAAGGAAGGAAGGAAGAAAGGAAGAAAGAAAGAAAGAAAGAAAGAAAGAAAGAAAGAAAGAAAGAAAGAAAGAAAGGACATGGACAGAAATATGTCCCTCCATTTGACAGCTGAAATAGAGAAACCTTCTTTAATTTTAATATAAAACCTATCTTATTGATTACTGTATTAATTACCTGTCTCATTGTTGGGACAAAACACCTGAAATAAATCAGTGTAAGGGAAGAATAACTATTTCAGCTTTCATCTGGAGGTTACATGGCAGGGAAAATGTGTCAGGAGGAACCTGAGGCAGCTGGTCCATTGAACCCAGTCCAGAATGGATACTGGTGCTCAGCCAGGCTTCTTTTATATGTAGTCCAGAAGCCCAGCCTGTGAATGATGCTCCCTACAATTAAGGTGAATCTTTGCATCTTAAGAAATTATCGAATAATATAATCTGTGGTAGTTTGAATATATGTCCCCCAATATATTTAGTGTTTTACTAGTTATAGTTTGCATCTGCAATCACCTTGCTAGAGGCAATGTCACTGGGGGCTGGTCTCAAGGTGTTAATGGTGTGGGTTTGAGATTCCATTGTAAAGATATGCAAATGTGCCTAGCAGGAGTTCCTGAAGTGTGCTGTGTGACCTTTTGGCTGTAGTTTTCTCTGTGTGCTGTGTAGCTGGTGGTTTGGCTTTGCTCTCTTGACTGGTCCTGTGAGAGCAGGCCACTTCTCCTGCCATTATGGAACTTCCCCTGGATCTGTAAGCTTCAATAAATAATATCCCTTCCTCCATAACTGTGCCTGGTCTGGAAGTTCATCTCAGCGAACCTGAAGCTGTCTGCTACAGTAAAGTGGTACCGAGGAGTGTGGGTTGAGATGAACCTGACTGTGTGGATATTCATCTTTTGGAACCTTTGTTTTGGAGGAATGGGCATGGACTTGGTGCTTGCAACTGAAGATGCCTTCTGGAGTGGTAAGCCAAGTTTTATAGACTATTCTGATGAAAGTTTGAGAATGCTGAGTGCAGACAGTATTGAACTTCGAGACTTGGCTTAAGAGCTTTCTAAGGGGAAGAAAAGACTTCAGAGGACTCTGTTGGAACTGGGCTACTGGCATAAGGGTTGGCTGCATTCTGGTGCCCAGGCCCAGAAAGTTTGATTAAGGTTAAATTTGTAATGGACTGATGTGCTTGGCTAAAGATATTGGACTGAGATTTTAAAGATTTTAAGCTGCAAAACCTCAAGCAAGTTAAAATTAGAGGCACTGAGACTGGTTTAGCTGCTATTGTCGACACATTAGCAATCTTAAGGAAGGTGGAAGGAAGGTGGCCCGACTGCAATTGCATTAAAACAATGGAGAGGATGCCTGAGGAAAGACTGTTAAAAATGCAAATTCTTGGAAAGAGCTGACTGGAGAAGGAACCTGCTTTTCAAGGCTATGATTTATTTTGTCCCTGGATTAAGAATATGGCTGTGTCCTGCACACCTGGTACTAGTTTTGGAAGCATGAAAAATGCATGGAGTGGTCATGAGTTGCACACAGTTCCAGGAGCCGCTGCTGAGATGCAGCATGAGGCAGGGCATGAAGACCCTCAGGAATAGGCTGGAAGAGCTTTTGGAAGATGGACCGTGGTTTGCATGGAGACCTGAAGATGTTTTGGATATACCAGGACTGTGCAAAAGGGCTACCATGGAGTGCAGTGTTGGCCTGGGATGAAAGTTTTCCCTGGCGACTCTGCCCAGCTGGAGGGGCGGAATTGGAAAACCTGGAGACTGTCAGTCTATGGTTATATTGAACTTGAACTGCAGAAGTTTGATGACTGCTGATGGTGGCTGAGTTTGCATTGTTCTAATCTCTCCTTGATATTCCTTATACAGTTAAAATGTTTACTCTGTGCCTTTACACGTTGAAAGTATTTAACTTGTTTGATTTTACAGGACTATCTTAAGTTGGTCAAGACTGTGAGAACCTTTGAAATTGGACTGAGTACAATTTACAATGTGTGATAGTTATAAATCTATTGGGGGACAGGAGCTAAATATATTGGGGGCCAGGGGCAGAATGTGGTAGTTTGAATATATGTCCCCCAATATATTCAGTGTTTTACTAGTTAT
Organism: Orientallactaga sibirica; assembly: GCA_036365145.1. NCBI lineage: Eukaryota > Metazoa > Chordata > Mammalia > Rodentia > Dipodidae > Orientallactaga > Orientallactaga sibirica. The sequence continues at coordinate 5,436,927 of JAEOAD010000154.1, forward strand.
ATTTTGCATCTGCAATCACCTTGCTAGAGGCAATGTCATTGGGGGCTGGTCTCAAGGTGTTAATGGTGTGGGTTTGAGATTCCATTGTAAAGATATGCAAATGTGCCTAGCAGGAGTTCCTGAAGTGTGCTGTGTGACCATTGGGCTGTAGTTTTGCTCTGTGTGCTGTGTAGCTGGCGGTTTGGCTTTGCTCTCTTGACTGGTCCTGTGAGAGCAGGCCACTTCTCCTGCCATTATGGAACTTCCCCTGGATCTGTAAGCTTCAATAAATAATATCCCTTCCTCCATAACTGTGCCTGGTCTGGAAGTTCATCTCAGCAAACCTGAAGCTGTCTGCTACATAATCCTTCACAGGGATCTCTAGAGGCTAGTTTTCTTGTTGATTCTAAGTCTTATCAAGTTGATACTCAATACAAATCAAATGTGAATCAAAATTATTTTTGTGCACTTTTATTTTTTCTTGTCTTTTTTCTTCCTCTTTATGCAGAGGATGATCTTATGGTAACTTTCCTCAATTTACAGACATTTGGCAACAACTGCCAGAAACAGAAAAGTTTTCATTACCTTATAGGAGAGGAAATGAAGGTGTTCAACCTACAATTCAGTAATAGAAGTGGGTCCATTTCTTCCTCCATAATTAAACTTAATTTAAATTTCAAATTCTCAATCTTCAGAATGTTAATCCTATCAGTTTCCCTTGCTTTTTTCTCCTCAAAGTTTCATCTTAGCTCAAGAAGGCATGTATGTTGCCAAGATGTTAGAGGTAAGTATATATGTGGACCTTGATCATTGGTCCAGACATGTTACAGTGAAATGACCTTATCTCCTCTGGATCACCTCTTCCTCTGGTTTCAAGATTTTGTTGCATGTTTAATACACAGACAATATTCATACCACACATTAAGATCCTGAAGCATTTTGATGCATATCCACATCTCTTTGAGGTTGATCCTGGCTCTTTCTCACCAACTACCTCTTACTTATGCACTGTCTGACAGTCTATAGAGCAAAAGTTTTGACATTTCTGGGCTATTTCTAGCTTTCCAGGTTTTTCCATAGGATGCAAATTCTGTGTTTTCCTCCCTATAACTATGGTGCCTCTGCTCTTCACATCTTCTCTACCTTGCTGGTCCAGATCATTGCTCTATTTTGCTGTGTAGTTCTCCTACCCTCTAAGCATCTTCAATATCTTCTCTTTTCCCCATTTACACAAGCTGTTAAAATGTAAACCCTTAGAGTTTCTCAATCATATATAACATTGGCATCAAGGTATAGGAATGGTAAGCATCAAAGGTGACCTTACAAATATTCTATAATATTTAAAAATTTCTTCATTTCATATGGCGTAAGTATATATGAGGGATTAGATATTCCTCACGCCAAATTTTTCATCTGTTTACACTATTAACTTTTCTTATTGTTCTTCATTATTTCCCAAATATGTAACTTTCCCTGTCAGTTTATAATCCAGATATTCACTCATTTATTCAATCCGCAGCACTTAAACTTCTATAATCTGATAAACATTTATATTTCTGCATTTAAGCTATGCCTTTATTTGTTTGCAATTTACATAAATCTTGACCAGAAGAGGTAGGAAGGAAACATGACTGTATGATGTTGCCCCACTTGTGCATGTAGGCAGAGCATTGCTGGAGAAGTTGAGCCTCGGGATAAATACTGGAATGATTAGTTGTCCACTAACTTTAAATATTGTTATAAAAGGACAATTTTATCATTTAAAATAAACACTCCCAAGATTGCAGAGCATCTTATACCATATTTTAAACAAACAAATAAATATAAATGATGGGAGGAGGGAAAGCTAGAGGTACCAACTGTCATATATGTGTAGCAGATAAACCAAGTGTTCCATGATTTTGTGCTCAGTAAAGATCTACATTTATCTACTGGAAGTCAAGATTGGAAATAATAGTGGCTTAGAAAAATCTTCTGAGGGTCCTTTGGAAGTTATCAAGACTAGAAGATAGCAAAGGTAACCTGGTAGCATATGTGCCACTGCTCTACACCTTCTAAATAAGTCTACTTTCTGCAATATCTTCAGTGGGCTTGGCCAATGAAAAGTAGGATGCAGTGGTTAGGGTAAAGGAAGTGCCTGATTTAATGAGCTCAGAATGTCGATTGCTAAAAAATGATTGTCAATGAAGATGGGTGAGATGAGGACAGGTGACAGGAAACGGTGAAGGAACCCACAGGCTTCAAAGAGGATTCTCAGCTCCTGACAGCAGGAAGACAATGCAGTGAGGCAACTGGTGGTTTAAGATGAGCAGTCTGACACGGAGGTGAAGAATGGTCTAAAAAAAGATGAATCAGGAGTGAAAATACTTTAAGGAATGTGAAAATAGCCACAAGGGGGAAGTGACATTTCGAATATGGAAAAGATAGGTACAGCTTAGAGACATTTGTGATTTTATATCATCCTAAATATAGTCACTATCCATGAACTCCATGAAGGGATGAGGAAGGAAACTAACCAGGGAAATGAGTGCCATGATTTCTTTATTTCCCTTATAATTCCAACCACTAAATGTGGTTCATATCTGCCCTCATCCTGTAGTATGCTCATACACTTTACTCAAGCAGGAGGAGAAAGAAGCTAACATGGGACATGATAAGAGGGGAATTTAGGACCAGTCTTCCAGCCTCATCAGAAATCAGCTGTCATTCCTGAAGTACTCTGATACCTGAAGCCATTTATGATGTGCATGTACATTTATGTGCATGTCTTCCCACACACATGCACATTTATGTGTACACTAAAAAGTTTTCTATCTTGAAATGTATGCACTTAAATGCAAATGCACCTGTGAGGGAAAGTACTTGAAGCAATAATTTTCTCATTTTATTCCATTTTGTCAGATAATCCAGGGCTCCACAAACTCTGGGCATCTAGGATAGTAGTATGGGAGTTCTCAGCGAGAGGAAAGCTGAAAAGAGTACACTAAAAAAATCTTCTAGGAAGGAGGCAACAGATGCACTCATTTGTTCAACATAAACAGTCCTATCTCTATGTCTTCCAGGAAGAGGAGAATAAGACTGTATGTCACTATGTTTTTCTCTCCATGGATCTCTCTGGCAATTGTGTGTAACTCTTGGAACATCACTGTACTCTCTGGGCTTCCTAAAATATGCTTTTATGAAGAATAGGAGTCATGGCTAAATAGGTTGCAGAATAAATAGTAAATTATTACAGCAGCTTAAGATTTCTGTGAGATTTAGGGTCTTGGTTATTGACAGAATAGTATCCAAAGTGGGGATCAGTGATAATTTCAAATATCTCATAAGATGGGCTGTCCATTTTCCTTGGATGCCACAGGATGTTCCTGTTATTCTGGACTCCTTCTTAAAGAATTAGGCTTTAGAATCCACCAGTACACTGGTCCTAGAAGAAGATACAGAGCTTGCATTAACATCCGTGTCATTTCTCTGTAGGGTGAATGGGAGATGCACAGGGCAAGGCTATGTTTTTCTCTCCAAGGGAGACTCATTCTCTTTCTCACAATACCTTGTCTTTCATTTGTAGGTTGAACATTGTTCAAACCAAACACTCACACTGGGGAAAATGTTACCCTAATTGTTGACATACTTAGCCACCTCATGGGCTAGGAGCTAAAATTAGAGGTCCTAAGAGCAGGGGAAGATGTATTCTTGTGGGTGGGCATCCCGTGTGAAGGGAACATTAGTAGGGAGAGGGGAACACTATGAGTAGGAAAGAGGTTCTGGGGAGCAATATTTCTTACAGACTAATTGCTCTGTGTTTTATAGAACCTAATCATTAGGGGATCCTGGGTATGATTCCACAGAGATGTTCTTGTGAAATAAAGCAAGAGGCTATTAAACAGAAAGTTTAAATATAGCTACAGGGAGACATACTTCCTGACAACTTGACAGATGTCTTGGAGTGACGACTCCTTCCTTCATTGCTAATTACAAAATCATTTGTCTTAAGGAAAGGACAAAAGAGAAGTAATTATGAAAAACATGATTCTTAAGGGATAAAAAGATAACATCAGTTTAAAACACGGAGGCAATCATAACCACTTAGAATCATTATTAGTTTGGAGGAACCAATGACAGGTTGCTTTTCAGAAACCAGAGGGAATGGGCTCCTGAAATACAGTGAGGAAAACATTCAGTTTCTTGTTATGCTAAACTTATCCCCAGACTCCGGAGACTTCTTTGATGAACAGTTCATTAAAATTTCCAACCGTAGATGAATTTGAGCTAAAATACACAAATGTTTTAATTATACATTCCTTTTTAATTACACTAATGACTTGTAATGTGTTTATGTTGGTTTAGAGTTTAATTTCTTCCCTTAGATTACGTGGTTGACTTAAGGAGTGTGCTTTTTAGTAAAATAACATGATTCATCAATGTTTGATTATGAATTAATGTTCAAATGTGAAAGAGCAGTTACCCTTGGAGGGATATATCTGACCATGAGCAGTTCCCTGTCCTTTGGGGCCAGGGAAAGAGAATAACTTGCCATCTTGCAGGTCTAAGGGAAAGAAGTTTCAGGAAAAACATAACCATGGATGGAGTTCAGGAGGAGATGGTGCCAAAAAGGCATAGATGAGTGTACACATTTCCTTTATGAGACTGATCCATCTGCCAATGTCTATCTTCATGTTGCTATTAAGAAGAACAGAATCAGGCTAGGAGTGGTGAGTCAGATTCTTCAACTTCTTGACAGTCCTTGTATAAGCTTGTTGGGACCTTCCATTTTGAAGTCCTCTCACTCCACAAAACTAACCTGATGTCTCAGCCACTGCTAACATAAAGCATGTGATTTTGATAAACACTTTCACACTAATAATATGTAATTCAGCATAGATATCCCCCCCAACCTTACATTATTTCTATCTTTAAAAGGATTCTGCAGTGAGTAGTGCTTACTCTATGATGTTTTTCTTACAGGAGTTGGAAACAAGGCAAATATATCCATTTGCCTGTCTTTTCTAAGCAGTAAAAGTGGTTAGCTCTCTCTTACAGTAGCCCTGCCCCACTCTTGTATGAAACTTTCGTTTCCTCTGGCTGAGAAACTATCCCTTGTGGAATGATTAGAGCAAAAATTTGTTTCATGATATTCATTATAACTTCTGACCTCCAGGACTTTCACATAATAAGGGGTGTGTGTGTGTGTGTGTGTGTGTGTGTTTTGTTTTAAGTTACCAGATTCATGGAAATTTGTTAGAGCATTAACAGGCATATTTGAAGAAAGATGTTGTACCTCAGCTGGAGATTGATGCTTTGAAAATGCTAATGGCCATTGAACAAAAAGAAGCAATGTAATAATTGGAAAGGCAGCCACAGCTTTCCAATGATGCTATCCGATTCACTGGCAAACTGAGTCTAAAGTCCACTCCCCTTTATCTTCACAAAAACTTGTCTTATGCAAGTTGAATTGGAGTTCTGCTACTGGAAATAGGTGTTCTGATTACTATGCTCTTTTATTGTTGTTGTATTAATGAAATATGGAAGATAAACATACATTTTCTGTTAGGTTGGTTCACAGTATTTTAGTAAAATTGTGCTGCCATGCATAGGTAGACACTGATCATCAAAGCAGACATAGTGGCATTTGGCATTTACTTATTGTTTCCTTACCAAAACAACTCCTAGTATTTCAGAATGTATGATGGAGACTGGGTATCATGTTCAAGTAGATTGAGTGATGGCATAGTTAGCATCAATTCAGGGTGATATATTTGAGTTAGGACACTTCTACTTAGATTTCAGAAGTTGATATAAGACTGTCATAGCATCTGCCTGCACTGATCACCTCCTCCAGTGGCATTTGTTGTATCTAATATAACTGGAGAAGTCAAAATGAAACCATGAACAAAAGACACAGCAATTCACATTGTTGAATACACATTACTACAGGTACTGTCTGATGCAGCAGAGGGAAGTGCCTGCCTGTGGAGAAACAACCAGGTAGAAAGAGAAGCAACTCTCTTCTCTAGTAATAATGACAGGTAATCAGTACACTAGACACAGCTGGTGACACACTCAGAGGGATGGTTTCAAAGGACTCTGTTCACAATCTGAAAACACTGGTACTGTGTACAAAGTCTGAGTCAGGGGCCCCATAGGCCTTTTTCTTGCTCTGAGCCTAGTAAAATAAAGCGAGTTCAGTGGAAGACAGCTTTACTTGGCAAAGCAAAAGGCCAGTAACCTCACATTTCAGATAGGCAGTGCCACTCCCCCTCCCATATACACACACAAAACAAGAGGAGCAGAGAATTAATTAGGAGTCCTAATTCTCAAACTGCTGTTGCTTTTTGAAATACCCATTTCAATATATGCCACCATCAAATTTGGACATGTTTGGCTACAGTCTGTCCCACATCCCTATCTAACAAAGGAAATCCCTCCAGGCATGTGGACACCCATTTCCTCTTCTTCTTCTTCTTCTTCTTTTTTTTTTTTTTTTTTTTTTTTTTTTTTTTTTTTTTGAGGTAGGGTCTCACTCTGGTCCAGGCTGACCTGGAATTAACTATGTAGTATCAGGGTGGCCTTGAACTCTCGGTGATCCTGCTACCTCTGCCTCCTGAGTGCTGGGATTAAAAGCATGTGTCACCACGCCCGACTACATTTCTTCTTTAGCATAGATTTAGTCACAGTTTTTCCACTTTAGTAGACACTTTGATGGTGTATTAGTGATCATTCCTTCAAGCAGGATTCACTGGGTGGCTGTATGAGTCAGACTCTCTGCTAGTGACAAGGATTAAGGCAAACACCCTTCCTTCCAGGAGGATTTCATGATTCACTTTGGAGTGGAGGGAGGGTGATGTCAGGGATCCATGAGGTGCAATATTAGGCCAAAAAAGTTAAAGACAAATATTTCCTTATTTCCCAATTTTAACAAACATAACTCCACTAAATCTTGTGTCCACAAAAATTGAATTCTCATGTTTTCTTACAATTTCCAAGCCTTCCATAGCTCATATCAGCTATGCATAGTTCATGTATACATTTAGAAATATACATGTCAAGTGATAGTTTTATTCATGTACTGTTTTATTGATATGATAGTCCAAAACAGTGAGGTAGAATTAACTGACAATAATCAGATTCTATTTCTTTCTTAATATCTCAGACGCCTTTCACTCCATCACATCAGTGCAAACAATATACAGTCATTTAACAATAGAATATGTGGGCTTCAAAACAAATTTGCTTTTCTCCAAAGTAAGATGCATGCAGTTCAAGCTCATTAGCCTGGTATGCACACCATCCACACACATGGTTTTTCTCACTCTACACATTTATTTTACCTCTCACCTGGTAAAATGATAAGCTTATTATTTTCAGAATAAACTTTTATAAGCTGGGCATGGTGACTCCACCTTCTATCACAGGTGTGTTCCACTTCCTTATCTTTTCCAACAAAGGCAGAGATTCTAACATATGTCTTGCATCTTGCAGTTTCTACCACATTGGATGCTGGGTATAATAAATTGATATAACTGACTGAACTGAATTGAGTTCTGGTCATCGAAAAGGTGAGACCAAATCAGTGCACTATAACTACAAACTTAGCCTCTCTATGGCTGGCAGTGAGAACAGAGTAGAGAGTCTAAACAGATCCTGAAAGGGAACCATTTGAAAGACTTTTACAGTCATCATGATATAAGGAGATAAAAATATTCACTCTGGTATAACTCTGGTTGGGAGAGGAATAGAGCAAGAAAATTGGAAAACAATTTTTCTAAGACACAGTGTGTGCAGGAGATGGACATGGTTTTACCTAGGAGGCTGAACATGGTAAAGCCACAGATAAAATGTGAAGATGGCAACTTTCAGTGTGTTAGACACTTCTTCTGTGATGACATGAAGTCTGAGTAGTTTTGATAATGGCATATTTTTGTTAATTTGCTAAAAGTATTTGGGAGTCTCTCGAGCACAATTATCCAGACATCTCCTCTGTGTTCCCAAGGAATGCTGTTCTCTGTGCACTGCCTTGAGGTTTTCTAAGACCGAGCAGTGAAAGCAAAGAAAGCCAGGTCCTGGCATCTCCTACTGCTCACCCATGCCACTTGGACTATGGGGTATAGCATGGCATCTCTATCATACAGATGAACCTCATGCTTAAAAGGAACTTAAAGCCTTTGTGGGAGAGTTGGGGTAAGCAAACTTTCGCCATTGAGATAATGTGCCAGTTACTAAGAACTTTTGTCATTTTGACAAATATCTAAGAATAAAACAACTTCCAGAAGGAAATGTTTCTTTCAGCCTATGGTTTCATATATTGCAGTCCATGAAGAATTGGCTATGTCCTTTCTGGGCCATGATGAGGTAGGGAATCATGATGTAAGAGCATGGTGGTGCAAAATTTTTCCCCTGTGGTAGACAGGAAGCAGAGAGGCAGACTGGAATGGCCAAGGGATCCGATATGCCTTTCAAGGGCATATCCCCAATGAAATACTTCCTCAAGCTAGGCCCAATCTCTCAAAACCATGCTACCAGCTGGGTATAAAACTTGCCAGGTAAGCCTATTGAGAACATTGTATATTCAAATCATAATAGATATGGATAGACTTTACCTTTTGTATTATCACTTTATGTGTGTGTGAGTACTCTTTTGGAGGTCAGAGGCCAACTTTGAGTGTTGGTCCTTGCTTTCTTCCTTGTTTGCAACAGGGCCTCTTATACAGCCCTTGTGTTCACCAGGCTGGCTGGCTCACCAGTTTCAGGAGGACTTTCCTGTTGCTGCCTCTGTCTATCTAGAGAAAGAATGGGATTCCAGATGCTCCTGTCCCTGCTTCCTATATAGTTGTAGGCACTCTGGGATTACTTATGCTTGTGCTAAAGCGTGACTTTTACATTCATGGGTATCTGAAGTCAGATACTTATACTTGTATGATAAGCACTTTATCCAATGAGCCATCCCTCAGCCACTTTATGATATTTTTAAAGGAAAATAATAAATGAGTAACGAAAGAGAAGTGTGTGCAGCAAACACCGTACCTGTCTCACATTGACCATAGTATTCATAATAGAGTACTTTAAAGAATATTTTCCCTTAGCATAACTATTCTGAAAGCAAAGATATTTTTTCTTAATAAATATCCTGGCCATAATAAAGTTGTTCCTCATACTACCCTAGGTTGATAGCATGTCCCTCACTACCACATTCTTTTACAGAGGCCTGCTAGCATTGAGTCTTGGGTTTATAGCACTAGGCACTGTCTCCTTTTTCACAGTGTTTATAAAATACTTCAGGAATCCAGCCAGAACTCTTGAAAATATTTATGCAATAAACAACTAATTTTTCAAGATAGTTATGGTTATACATATTGGTCAGGGAATATCCTAAAATTCTAAATAAAGCCCCTTATTTTAGTGATGTGGCACAACTTTCCAATCACAGCAGCCAGCTTTTCATAGAGGTACATCAAGATAAATAGAGCAATATCCATATTTTACAGTCTATAAAATTCAAATCTTTGCTTAAAAAAGCGAGTTTACATGCAATTCATATACCAGCCACCAAGTTTATTTATCAACATATATTTATGCAATATGTGCATTGTAAACTTAGGACATCCATTTTAGGGTCTGAGGAAATATTTATAACCAGGATGCAAACAGGGGTGAGTGGCTATCAAAATATTTTGTGATAGCAGTTGTAGCTCATGGAAAAAGTGCTACACATTGCCAGATCTCCCCAAGTTTTCAAAGGTGTAAGTTGTATCTTCAGGGGACAAGTCTTCATTTGCTTCTTTTGAGGTGTTTTTTTTTTCCACCTCAGCTCAAACCTGGGATTGATATCCTTAGTCTTTTAAGCTACTCCTAACTTCTAGTTCAACTTACAAAGAAATGTGAAATGTTCATTTATATCAAGGTAGACATGGCAGTCCATGTTTGGAATTTACTTTTTCCAAAGGTGCATTCATTCAAGATCAATCAAAATTTCCAGGAAAGACAAGATAAATGTAAAAATAGAAATTTAAGAATATATTAAATAGAGAGTTGAACCATTTCAGTTCAGCAGTTATATTGAAATAATCCAAGCCTTCCCATGTGGGATCTGGTTCCCACCAAGGTTCTGAGTGAGTGAGCAGATGTGGCAGGATGTGGGACCCATAGCCAGAGTGTAGTACTGAAAAACAACCATATGTGATGACATACGGGGTGATAATGACAAGTGGGACCTCTCAATATGTCCAGAAGAAAAGTCAATTTTAGAGTTGAGGCAAAGAGGCAGATTCTAAGAGAGAAAAATGGATGAGATTGAGGCTGCAACAGTGCTCCCAACTCTGAGAAATGAGAAGGGCTATGAAGCATCAAGCAAGCATGTACTTAACCAACCGAGGCACATTTCTTTTAAATTGTTAACTTATTTATTTATTTGTATTTATTTATTTATTTATTTATTTGTTATAGCATAGGTGGGTGGGTGTGGTGTGTGTGATGTATGATGTGCAATATATGCACATGTGTGCAGATGCATGGGCTGTGTGCATGGGTGTGGAGGCCACATTAAAACTTCAGGTGATTTTCTGTAGAGTTCAACCACATATTTCCTTGAGACAGGCTCTCTTCCTTAACCCACAGTGGTTGTTTTAGGTTAGCAAACCCTTGCAATTCTCAAGTACCCCCCCCCCAACCCTGAGAACTGGGTTTACAGATATCTGTGTTCATGCCCAACTTTTTTATTTTGGTTTTAAGGAATCAAACTTGGCAGACTCTAGCCAAGAGAATTAAGTGGCAAATATTTGCACTTCTGAGCTAGCTCCCTGGCTTGATGTAAGACAAATTTTGAATCGCAAACTAGACTTCAGACTCATAACCAGCAGATAATCCTGCCCTTACTGATGTCCTTGTGAGCCTCAGTGACAGCCTAAATGGGGTTGTTATCCATTCTCAAAAGAAATTACAAACTTTCACAGGGGATATTTTTGAGTTTGCCTAGTCTCAGACATGGCAACTACCAGTTGGTGATAAAAAGTCCATGGAGAACTGGAGAGATGGCTTAGGAAATAAGGCACTTGCCTGCAAAGCCTAAGAATCCATGTTCAACTCTCCAGATCCCATATAAGCCAGATGAACAAAGGTGAGGCGAGCATGAAGTTGCACATGCCCACTAGGTGGCACAAGCATCTGGGGTTCAATTACAGTGGCTGATGCCCTGGCATGCCAATTCTCTCTCTCTCTCTCTTTCTCTCAAAGCAATTTTAAAAAGTCCATGGAACTCCTATCTTTGGTAAGAGTTTGATTTTTTAACTATGACAAAGTTCTCTGTGATCTCAACAAGCCCAGTCAAATTTGTACTTCACTTTTTTTTTTTTTTTTTTTTTTTTTTTTTTTTTTTTTTTGCTGTTCCTATGTGTGTGTGTTCAGAAGAAATATTATCAGGGAGATAATAATAAAATATCAAAATAAAGTAATACTCATAAGAACCAAAGAACAATTCCCTAAATTATGGGATATTTAAGAGATACAGGTTTTCTTTCCTCCCAGGACAGAGTTGATGATGCCCTATTCAGCATGGTGTGGACTATTGATGGGAATCATGTATGAGTCAAAAGCTCCATCCCAGACCTCTTCAGAATTTGCTTCTAGAAATAGTCAAAGGATACCACTGCTGGAGCAAACAATTTAAAACATCTCACCCCCTAGGATGATGGGCAGCTGCTATCTCAATGGATAGTAGCAAGATGTCACCCTGGTTAAGACCATTAAGTTTAGTGACCAAAAGCTTGTGAATCGTTTCTACCCACGAGTGCCTAGAAGATGTCCTTGCTCTGAAACCACAGGGAGAGATGAAGTTCTTGTATTTTAGAATTTAACACCATGAATGGCACATCAATTTGGTTTATAAGATGGAACACAGGAGACAGTGAAAAATGGACATATGTGGGCTGAGGGCAGCACTGAGCACAGATGTGTTAACCAGTGAAGAGAACTCTAGCATAGAGAATCACAGTGAAGAGAGAAATTCCAAATGGCCCTTCCACTGGTGGTTGCAGGTTTAACCAGGTGTTATCTGACATACAAACACAAGTCTCTTCAGAAAATTAACACACATGAATTTCAGAGTGATATTAATCACTTAAGGGATGCATGCTTTGAGTCACCTTGACACAAACACCCCTGTAGCCAGTCAGAAGCACTTTGAATAAATCTAGGATTTGGTGAAGGATATGCAAATTATATAAAACTCTTAGGATCTCAGCCATTTTGATTTTAAAGCCCTAGAGTCCTTTCTGCCACTATTTCCAAAGTAGTACATATTTTCAATTTTAATCACCAAATATTTAGAATTTTAGAAGACAACAAAGTTTGGAAAAGCCTGAAATGGCTTGGAGAATGTTTCTTCCTAGGCCAATCTAATGGACATGATTGTCACTATTTAGCTTGTGAATGGTGTCTTATTTGAAGACCTCTGTCACTTGTGGTGAGCAGCAGTGGCCAGTGCTGAGCTACAGTATTCCTGGCACTTGGAAGGAGATTGACTCATATAAGAAGCCTTTTTTCCAATGAATACTTTGTGATGTAAATTAATGTAATCTCATTGGTATTTCACTTACTCTTCATAACCATCAATGATGTGCAAAATAATAACAGTCCTCTAGAAAGGAACATAATGTTGAAATGAAATACAAGTCACTAAGAAAGTAGACTTAGATCCCTTTGCATGAGTGACCCAATATAAAGAAGCTGCACTTGTTATGCTTGCTCTTGATAACAACATGATGGTGGCCATAACAATTTGAGAAAAGTATGTGAGGATCTCATTTATGATGGAACATTAGCTATTGAAAGTCATCTAGTGAGTCTTTCTCCTGGAGCATTTTCTACTTGGAACAAGCTATACAAAGAAAGAAATGTGTACCTTAAATTAATAGATGATTGATGGTGGGATGTTAAACCTTCTGACAGGCAGTATCAGGAACAGTTGTGTCTCTAAGATAGGAAGATTCTTTCTTCAAGGGCCAATGAAATAGCTCAGTGGTTAAGAGCACTTCCTGTGAAAGCATGAGGGCCTGAGGGGATCCTTAGATTCCTGAATTATATTCTTCAGGATCCATTTAAATAGCTGGCATGGCTACACACCCTGTAGCCCCAGTACTGTGGGGAACAGAGACTGGAGAATCATTGGCAAGCTCTGAAATCAGTAAGAGACTCCTTCTCAAGGAATCAAGCAGATATCCATGGAGAAGGCACACCTGATTTTCTTCCTTGGTTTCTACATGCACATGCAAATGGTATGCACATCTGCACCCATAGACCACGCACACCATATACATCACACATATAACACATATACATGTGCATGCTTACACACAAAAAATATTATTCTTCTATTTTCCATTAAAACATGCCATTGCTTTTACAAACTCAATTTACCACAGGCAAGTGGGTTATCATATGGATGATACCAGATTCTGTCTGTGAATAGTGACATAGTAAATGATGCTACAGATGTTGGTAGCAATTGTTGAATGATGAGGACAATCAAGAAGACCCAGATGGTGACAGATTGAAGGGCTTTGGCAGGGTCTGAGCTCAGTATTGGTGTGATAACCGGCAGCTCCCTAAGCTGGTAACATTGAGGAATCTAGGGCTGAACAGCCTGATACCCTTATCCATCCTGGTCCACACACAGGTTCCAAATAATCAGCATAAGCCATTGGAAGCATGAATTCCAACATCTGGACCCACTGTAGTATAAAGCATATGTTTGCAAAGTGTGAAAAAAATGAAAGACAGAAAACAGAGAATGAAAGAATGAAGGAAAGATGGAAGGAAGGAAAAGGAAAGAAAGAAGGAAAGAAAGAAAGAAAGAAAGAAAGAAAGAAAGAAAGAAAGAAAGAAAGAAGAAAGAAAGAAAGGGAAAGAAGGAAGGAAGGAAGGAGGGAGAGAGGGATGGAGGGATAAAAGGAAGGAATGAAGGAAGGAAGGAGAGAAAGAAAGAAAGAAAGAAAGAAAGAAAGAGAAAAGGAAGGAAGGAGAACAAAAGAAAGAAAGAAAGAAAGAAAGAAAGAAAGAAAGAAAGAAAGAAAGAAAGAAAGAAAGAAAGAGGAAAGGACAGGGGAGAGGAAGGGAGGGAGGAAGGGAAGGAAGAAAGAAGGAAGAAAGAGAAAGAACCTTATTTTCCAAGCACTAAACTCCAGTTTAATATGACTTGAAAATGACAAACAGAGACGCTAAGTGCACCAGAGAAGACATCTCCATTCCACTAAAATAAATGGCTAATGCAGTGGGGCTGGGTGAGGAGATTTGAAAACTAGCTGACACATTCCATATGCTGATTCTGAGTTAATATCTGGGCCAAACTGAAGTGCGTATTCACAGAAGGAAAAAGATCCAACTGAAACAAAAATTAGCTCCATTTGATTTGAGGTAGAGTATCTTGTCCACAAGCCAGACAGTCCTGGCTACCAACCTCTTCTGTGATGAAAGGAGGGACGATATGAATTCATGCTTTTGATCTCCCTCAGAAGCAAAGGCAATACCACTTTACATCATCTCTTATGGATTCCCTGGTGACAGAACCTGCTGAGACGGGTTGCCAGGCAAATAGTGAGGTCAGAGAATGAACTGACCTCTTGACTGTTTTCCTGCCCCACAGGCATCACCAGCGAGGAGCACCTGCCATTCATACCAGGATGATCTGTGGCTGCTGTTGCCTTACAATAAACATGCAGGGCTCACAAATCTCAGATTTGCAGCCTTCTTCCAAACTCTAATGCTATTTTCTACAAGTACTGCCTTGGGAGGTGGGAAATTTTCAGTTTAACTATGCACAGTTGAATATGCTGAGTGGCATATCCCAGTCCATAAAGAAGGATATCCAAGTATCTGTGTTGCTCAAAAATGTTATTTAAATCAAATTGCTTTCCTCCCCATGCGTACCCCACCTTCCCTGCACTCACATCAGTGGGCTAGAAAGCAATCCCATTCAAAAAACAGCAAATAAACTCAGAGACACAACCAAAGCCTCAGGTGTTAGAAAGAGTCAGTCTATGGGACTATGGATGGGAAAATATTGTAGCTGGTGATCTAGATGGGCTCAGGGATATGTCTATACATGCTAGAATCAACACCTCTGGCTCCAGCATACAGCCCCTAAAACATATCTTTTAAAGGAACAATGTGAATTGATTGATTTTGCGTTTTCACTCATCCCACAATAAAAAATTAGGAATCATTAAAATAATATTGCATGTCACCAGTGGCTAACTACACATTTTCTGGAATTAAATAGAACAAATTCAATTCCAGATATGGCTTACCACAAACTCCCTGGTCCCAGGTAAGTTAGTGTCCGAATGACATCTTCCTCACATGTTCAATAGAGTTAGGAGCGTACTCCTTATTGGCTGCTCAGGACGGGTCCCACCAGCTTTAAGGAAGCACTTCATATCTACAGCACATTTCTTTTGTCCATCTAACCAATAAAAAGTGAGGCAACAGTGCACCTTTAAAGATAAAAATGACTAGAGTAGCCAGGCGTGGTGGCGCACACCTTTAATCCCAGCATATGGGAGACAAAGGTAGGAGGATCGCCATGAGTTCAAGGCCATCCTGAGATTACATAGTGAATTCCAGGTCAGCCTGGGCTAGAGTGAAACCCTACCTTGAAAAACTGAAAAAAAAAAAAAAAAAAAATGACTCGAGATGAACTGTGTTGAGCTGCAAACACAAACAATTGTTTATAGAATGCAGCCCTAAAAGCAGATCACCTGACCAGACCAGGGAACAAGGAGAGAGGAGGTGCCTCCAACAACAGGTCAGCCCCACCAGAGAGAAAATATCCATTTACCTTCACACTAAAGTGAGGGGGTTGGGGCAAGCCAACAACTTTCACTTCTGCAACTCTCCTACTTTGCATCTCTCTCTCTCTTTCTTTTCCCCCAGCCCTACATCTACCACAGATATGGGGATATAGTTGCATTTGCAAGGAGACTTGATTTTCCACTTCTACCTGACATGCTGTTTTGGTTCCTGGGAATGAATTCAAGCAGTGAGAAACACATAGAGGCCAAGGGGAATTTTCATTTCTTTCCATCCAGTCCCATGCAAGTTTGTCTCTTCTAGTAGATTCCTTTTGTACTGTCCACCACCTGCTATACTACACACTGTGTACCTATAGCCCAGGCAGCACCCGCATTTGCTTTCCCTCAAAGGGTATTTTTGTTTCTTGCCTCATCTTAACTGGTAAGGCCTCTGCTCAAGAAGAAAAATATCAAGGAAAAGCCATCAAGCTAACTACAATTAGGGTTTTTAATTTTTTTTTTTTTTTTTTTGAGAGAGACACAGAGAGAGACAACAGAGAAAGAGGGAGAGGGAGACAGATAGAGAATGGGCAAGCCAGCAGTCTCTCAGCTGCTGTGAATGAAATCCAGATGTGTGTGCCCCCTTGTGGGCAAGTGCGGCATTGTGCCCTTGCGTCACTGCATCTGGCTAAACATGGGACTTGGAGATTGGAACCGGCTTCTTAGGCTTAGCAGGCAGGTGCCTTACCCACAAAGCCATCTCTCCAGCCCTACAATTTGGGTTTTATCCCTGACAAAGGTCTCTCTTCTCTACCTTCTTCCCTTCCTTACTCTCTCTTCTTTACTTCTTATCTCACTTTCTTTACTTATTGAAATAGATTAGTCTAGGTCTCACTATATTTTCTTGAACAACTAGGCTCAAATTACTTTTCCTGCATCATTCTCCCTACCTGGCACACATCATCATGACTGCTTACATTTCTTCCTTGTCATTGGCCTTCAGAAAGATTTATATACAAAAGTTTCAAGATTTGACTGGGTTATATAGAGAAGTTTGGGTCTGATGGGAACTTTAACAGGTTTTGCATTGTCCTCTATATATTCCCCATAAAAATGAAAATAACTAGTCAGAGTAAGTGGTGAAAAAAAAATAACAGGTCTTAAATGCCAACGTCATCTTCACACCTTTAACTTCCATGTTGGACATAATGAACAATAAGCTGAGTAGAGAACGTTTGTATAACAAGAAGTTTGAGAAAGATTATGGCCTAAGGTTTATGAGCTTTGGCTGTAGTCCCAGCTCTGTCACTTCCTAGACATTGGCAAGTTGCTTGATCTCTGTTATTTTATATTAAAATGGGAAGCCGTTGCACTGACCTGACAATGTGTTACAGAAACTCCACTTGTGCTCAGACAATTGCCTGGATCATCATAAATGGCCATTAGCCTCAACTTGTCTTATTGATGAAGGACTGAGTTCATTGACTTTGGACTCAAATTGATGTTTAATTGAGACCAAGCTCCTTCACCTATGAGGCTAAAGCAAGGATTCAAACTTTCACATGCCTCAGTTTATTCATCTCTAAAAAAGTCAGCAATAATATGTCCAGATAATCACTCTACCTTTCTCAGCATGGTGCCTAGAAAAGTATATATGACCATTAAGTGACACTAATTTTCCATGAATGGGTGGCACAAGAGCACTAGTTGCTTTCTCATTGCTGCAACCAAACATCTGACGATAAACAACATAAGGAAGGAAAAGTTTGTTTCAGCTTGCAGTTCTAGAATGTAGTCTATCATAGAGGGGGTACGGGGACATGGTGGCAGGAGCTGAAGCATCTGGTCACATTCATCCACAATAAGAAAGTAGTGGTGGGTGCTAGTGCTCTGTTTTCTTTCTGCTTTTTTATGAATTTATTCATTTGAGTGAGCTAGAAAAAAAAGAGGCAGAAGGAGAAAGAAAGACAGAGAGAGAGAGGGAGAAAGAGAAAGAGAATGAATATGGGCATTCCAGGACTCCCCTCCATTGCAAACACACTCCAGATTCATGTACCACTTTGTACGCCTTTATGTGGGTACTGAGAAATTGAACTCAAGCTACTAGGCTTTGTAAGCAAGTACCTTTAGCAGCTGAGCCATCTTTCCAGCCCTCCTTCTCCCTTTTATTCAGTCCAAGAATCCAGTGCACAAAATGGTTCAGTTCAGTTAGGCCAGGTCCTCCTACCCTATTCTGGAAAATCCTCACAGACAGATTCAGAAGTTTGTTTCCATGGAGATCTAAATTCTGTCGAGTTGGCAACCCAGATTAACCATCACACATGGTGAACACAATATCTGTTTTTGGCAATCATTGGGATTCCACTCATGTTTACTCATATAACTAAAGTTGTGGTGATATCACATTTCAGCATCAGGCTCAGTTATATCCTTTTCTGTAGCTTTCTTAATCAAACATTCCTGGCCTCCCACCAACATGGATTTCTGTGATCCACACTGACTGGATAATATGGTAGTTCTACTATTGATTTTGTGAAGAACCTCTGTTCTGATTTGTATAGAGGCTGGGCTATTTGACACTCCCACCAGCAGTGTATAAGATTCCCTTTTGTCTGCATCCTCATCAGCATTTGTTACCTGTTTTCTTGATGGCTGCCATTTTGACTGCAGAGAGATGAAATCCTGATATAGTTTTCCTAATATTTTGTCTATTGTTTCTGCCAAATAGCTTTACATGAACTTCCAAAGCTGACTTAGTCCTAGGACAGAACCCAGTCTCCAGTGTTTTGCTCACACCAACAAAACTCTACATGAATGTGAAATAGCCTCAATGTTAATTGTTCCTCTCTGCCCCCAAAAGAGTCATTTCTTCAGAAAACACAGGCTTATAGAAGCTTAGATGAAATATCTAATATTCATTATGAATAGTGCTGTGCAGGTTTTTTTAACTTCCCCAGTGGACTAAATTAATATTAGGTTAGATTTTCTGAAACATTAATCCCCTGCCATGCCTTTGCCTCTAATTTTGGAATTCTGTCGTCACCACAGTCAGAACTCTGGAGTCCATCCTCATCGTCACAGCCCAACAACAATAGGATTTCTGTTGGATTGACCCAAACACCTGGACAACACAGGTTCAAGAGACAAGGTAAATACCTCACGCACTTGACCCTTGTCTAGAAAGATGATTCTACTTGAGGAATGGCTAGAGTTTGCACCTCACCACATCTGACTTACCCTCAAAGGTCTCCGCACAAAGCCTGAACATCACCTGTGGACCACGCAGTCAGTCTCAATGCTAGAATCAATGAGCCACATCTAAGCAACTAAGAATAACTGAAATAGAATTGTTATTTTTAAAAATTTTTATTGACAACTTCTATAATTACAGACAAAAAATGCATGATATTTCCCTCCCCTCCCCTCATTCCCCTTTAGAACTCCAATCTCCATCATATCCCCTCCCTTCTCCATTAGTATCTCTTTTAATTTGATATCATCATCTTTTTCTTCTATTATGAAGGTCTTGCGAAGGTATTGCTAGGCACTGCAAGGTCATGGATATCGAGGCCAATTTCTGTCTGGGCAGTTGCATTGTAAGGAGTCATACCCTTCCTTTGGCTCTTCCATTCTATTTGCCCCCTCTTCCGCAATGGACCCTGAGCCTTGGAGAGTGTGACAGAGATGTTTCAGTGCTGGGCACTCCTCCATCCCTTCTTCTCAGCACTATGTTGCCTTTTGGGTCATCCCAGTGGTCATCGCCATCTGAAAAGAGAAGCTTCTCAACCAGAAGTGAGAGTAGCGTTAATATGTGAATATGGACATTAAGTGTAGTGCTTTCAGGGCCGCTTGGTGGGAATGTATATAGAATTGTTATTTATAATGATATTTCTAGAAAGCCACAGAAGGAAATCCCCAAATAATTCATAACAACATTTCATTAAATGTTTTTCCTCTACTTTCAATATAAATGATATAACCACAGATGGATAAAAAGAATACTTTCAACAATAGTAGAAATACAGAAAATCTATAAAGGTGAAGATCAAAATTATACTACAAACATTAGACACAGAGGAAGTATACAAGTAAGCTTAGAAATTTTCTTCAATTTGCATACATTTATTACTATCTTACAATATCTATAGAATCATTCTGTATTTGAAAAAGTATTTTATTTACGTATTTGAAAGAGAGAGAGAGGCAGATGGAGAGAATGGGTGCACCAATGCCTTTAGCCACTGAAAATGAACTCCAGATGCACGGATCTGTGGGAATCGAATCTGGGTCCTTAGGCTTTGCAGGCAAGCCCTTTAACTGCTCAGACATCTCTCCAGCCCCAGAAATAGTCCCTTAACAAGCATGCCTCTCCTGTCTCTCTGTCTCTCTCTCCCCCACATTGTAGAAAATAAGAGTATCTGCTCATCAACAGATTTACCTTTGTAAGTGGATTATTAGTATGTTCCCTATCTCTGTTTTATTGTGTAAATATGAACGCACAGCTTCATGATCAATATGTCTTGCAAGGGGAGCAGGATAACTGCAAGTTCATTCATTCCTCAATGCATTATTTTGTCCGATATATTAACTTACACCTCTACCTTATTTGCTTGAGATGCTAAGGTAGAAAAATCATGAGTTCAAAGTCAACCTTGGTTATATAGGGAAACTTTGCCTCAAAATCAAAAACAACAGCAAAAATAAAAAAAAAATGTAGATACTTAACAGAAGCTAAGCACTTTTCAGGGCAGTGGAGATAAAATACTGCACACAGTCTCATGAATCCTGCCCCCTTGACCCATGTATCAGGATCAGAAGAAGTAGTAAACAAATATAATATGATAAAATATTATGAAGAACAGGGTTAAACAGAATGAAAGGAAAGGGGGTTCTGTCTTACCATGGGGTTCAGAGAAGTCCTCTCTACAGAGTTAACATCTGAGCAAAGATGAGGAAAGGAAGAGAAATGAAATTGGAAGTAAGATAAACAGGTCCTGGGGAGGCACCGACAAGCTAGTATTGTTTTTTAATACCCTCACTCCATTTATGAATGGAATGCCTCCATGCTCTTTTTCTTTCTTTCTTTTATTATTTTTTTTCTTTAAGAAATCCTGTGCTTCTTGAAATGTGAAATAGGTGAAGGAAAATATAGTTCGGGACCATTAATTGTGCTTTCTTATTGAGTATATAAATTTGATGTCAAACAGGCCTGGTTGAATGGTATATATTTATTTCAAAAATATCATTTCTGTGAGGCATTGCTGCATCTCCTATTGATTTAGGGATCGGGGTGATTGTGCCTGATGCTTTTATGAGAGGCAGGCTATTAACAAACTAAATTGAAAAACTAGTGAATCTGGCTTTCCGGGCCCAATCCAGCATGCTGCCCATGTGAAGCTTAAATGGGAAAATACTGTAAAAAAGACTTATTTTAATGGGACAGGCTTCTCATTGCAATCCATAAACCTTATTTGCTGTGGAGAAGAAAACTCCTAGCAGATAGAATTCTTATGCTCGGGCAGCAATCGGCCTCTGCTTTCTCTCCTATTCACTGAGCAATTGGCCTCTGCTTTTTCTCCCGTCCATTGAGACATTAATCTTTGTTTTCAGAAACTCATTGACCTTGTTGGGCATTAGAATGAAATCTGTGTAAGACAAAGTAACTTGAAGAGAGTGAGAGGAGCAAGAGTTCCCACTGCAGAAAGGCCCTAGAAGTATGCGGGTGTGATAAATGTGCTTGTGTGTGTACGTGTTCATATGTGTCTGGGCATACACATGTTCCAGTGTCTGTGCATGCATATTATAGGGACAAGAGAACACACAGTTCTTGGTGTGAAGCTAGGTGGTTAAACATGAGGCATGAAGGCTAATTGTATGTCATGAGGTTTTTCACCAATGAACACTTGTTTCACAGAAAGAAATTGAGGTGCAGATAAAGGGGGGTGGTTTGACATGTGATCTCTATCACAAAACCCACTGAGATCCCAGAGCTGTTTCTCATCAGCTTCACTAAGTCCTCTAAATATCGACTTCCTGTGTCCCATGCCCCAAGAAGGATGAAATGAATCAGGTAAGTGCTTTAAAAAATGTGGAACATTTCTTTATTTGTTTTGCATGTACAGTGTCCATGTGTGACAATTTGTTACTCATGTGTGCTTGTGTGATTATGTTCATATGTTTGTGTGGCTTGTGCACTTGTATATATGCACGTTCATATGCATTTGAGCACACACATGTTCCAGTATGTGTGCATGTGTGTGCTTATGGCGACAAGAGGACATCCCTGGATATTATCTTTTTAAGAGAGGGTTTTTCATTGGCCTAAAAGTTACAAATTAGTTTAGACTGACTAACCAGCAAGCTCCAGGAATCTTCCTGTCTCTGCCTCCTCAATTTCCAGTATACATTGACCATCATCCTTCACATTAATAGATGAGTATTGGGGTTAAACACAGGTACCTGTGCTTGCAAAACAAGCACTTTTCCCACAGGGCTCTATCTCCAGCCTAAGTGATTTTAACTCATTAATACAGTGTGGTGGTTTGAATCAAGTGTCCCCCATAAAATCATGCATTCTGAATGCTAGGTCCCCAGCTCATGGGAATTGGAGCCTACTGAAGAAGGTATGTTGTTGGGTATGGGCTTATGGTGTTACAGCCAGCTCCCCCTTGCCAGTGTGTGACATAATCCCCTACTGCTATTGTCCATCTGATGTTGGCCAGGAGGTGATGTCTGGCCTCTGCTCATGCCGCATTTTCCCTGGCCATAGTGGAGCTTCACTTCAAGTTTGTAAACCAAAACAAACCCTGTCCTCTCATCAGCTGCTTTTGGTGAGGTGCTTTCTGGCAACAATGCAAAGCTGACTACAATATATAGCAAAAAACAGCTTAATGAAATGGAACTCAAAGGGAATGTACTTGGTTTCTGATCAAAAGTGAAAGAGCTCTGATGGTGGTTCCCCCTAACTCCCACGCTGGGTGAGCCATCTCCCTACTCTGTCCCTTTAATACTAAGAGGTCTTGATGTGCCCAGTGCCCTTGATATACCCAAGGCAGATGTCAGCATGAAAGATTCCATGATCCTGAAAATGTTTCTGTCATGATAACAACACAACACATCTTAGGATGATAGTATGACAACTTAGAGATTGCATGAATGTTTTAACTAATATGTCTTGTTAGAGAAAATGGTTCACCTACAAGTATGTACAGAAAGCCTGATAGGTGCTCAAATGTTAATTGTATTACTCAGGAGGTAAGAACTATAAAACAGCATATTGCATTCGTCCCTGTGGGCTTAATCCTCAACCAAAGGAGAATAGCCACCTCCCCCTTCCTCTCCCAGAAGAGAGCAAATGAGCCCAACTGTGTGCTTCTGAACCTAGACTCTAGGAGCAGACCAGAAAGGAATGGTGGATGCTGGAGAACCTTTTCATGGGCAAGTTTACATCTTTTTCTACAGCCCCTTCCTGTGCTTTATCTCCGTTGGTGGTGAGAGTCACAATAAAATGACCAGGAATAAAGAGTATGCTGTCTGTAGACTGACTTGGGATCAGTTCAACCAACATTTTACCTCCCTTCCCCATCCTTTCTGTCTTTCTTTTCTTTCCTTCCTTCCGTCTATCCTTTTCCTTTCTCTTCTTTCCTGTCTCCCTGTTTTCCTTTCTTTTCACATACAGCAAAGTCACTTCTGGAAATCAGGCCTCTCTGAAAGATATTTCAAAGGCAGTGTGGAGATTGTTGCATTTCATTAGAGAATTATGTCATTTCTGGGAAGGAAAGGAATGCAGTACGTGGCAATGTCTTTCCTAAGGAAACTCACCCTGAGAAGCATCCTTGAGACATTTCTCACTCTTCAGAACTTGGGTGACCTTGGGTTTCCCTGCTATGTACAACATTGTCCCCTTTGATATTTTTGCTCTTCTGCAATAAGAAGTACACACTGGCCCATTACCCTGCTCTTTGTTTAAGTTACACTTCGTTAAAGCAGAATGCTCTTTCGCTTTCTCTTTTCTGTTCACAGAATCATTTATGTTACCCACTCCCACTCCTTTTTTTCTGCTTTGTGTCCTTCTTCCTACCCTCCTTTAACACTCATTTCTTTTTTTCATTTCTCCTTGCTAGAATTTAAAACAACTGCTCCAACTAGACAGAAAGAAATCCTGATTCTATGCACAGACAGCCTTCAAACTGATGGCCCCATTACATTAACATACAATAAAAGCCAGCAGGGGGTGCATTGGCATGCTGTTATCCTGGGTCTCTGTGCCCCAGGGGGCAGAAAAGGTTCCCAGTGTGCACCTCCTCTCCCTGGTAATGAGGCAATTGTGTACTTGGGTGACAGCTCCTTGGCCTCAATGGAAGCAGCAGCTTTTATGGAAGGGGAGAGGAGGAAGGTCAGGCTGTGCAATCTGATGCAGGCTTTCTCCTTTCACTAGCTTCCTTTCTCTCTCTCTCTCTCTGTGTGTGTGTGTGTGTGTGTGTGTGTGTGCGTGCGTGCGCGCACACATGTGTGTGTACGTGTGAAGGATACTTCAAGTATCATTCCTTAAGCACTATCCACTCTTTTTAGGACAAAGTATATCACTGGAATGGAATTTTCCCATTAGGCTAGGCTTTCTGAAAAGCAGCCCCAAGGATCCACCTGTCTCCATCTCCCCAGTTCTGGGTTATGTATTCTCAGGATGATGCTCAACAATTTCACCTGGGCTCTAGAAATCTAAACCAGGTTCTCATGCTCGGAGGCTAGCATTGTACCATCTGAGCTTTCTCCCCAGCCCTTACTAGCCTCTTTGTCTACTGTACTTTAGGAATGCTTGATGTCCCTGTTTTTTCTCCATAAGTTATACAGTTGTTTCTGTGGGAAGTGTTACTTCCAAATCTTTTCTTTAAGATAATGAAAGCCAGTAAATCAGGAATTTGCAATGTCCCCCACCAGTTTTCCAATCATATATAAGACAATGGAGATTCTAGGGGCAGTAAAAATGGACCTCCAACTACTGGTACATGTTCATTGCAAAATCCCAGAGAAAAGAAAGCAGAGGTGTGAACAAGTACTTGTCCCTTTTATATGATAATTCCATTATTTCGTCTCTAGACAGAGAGTGGACAGAAGTAAGTAGATTAGCAACTTATGAAAAGGGGCTGAGACTGTAACCCCAGATAGAAATAAGTTGAATAATATTCAGGTCCCGTTGTGATACAATGACATCTCTGTAGGCCACACCACTTTCTGTAGTATTAACTCCCTTAACATTCCACACTGCATTCAGTACTAAATCCCACAACCAGATTCCCCGAGAGCCTTGCAGATTCTTATAGACTCTTCTTCCTAAGAGCTCTCAGGAGGCTGGATTAAAAACATTATCTAATGCAATGTTAAAGCCATCCAATTGTTCAACTCTTAACTTGTGGAAAATAATGGGAACAGGGAAGTTGGTGGTTGGACCGTCAGATACCCCTAATCACATGTTGGGACTGGGTCCTCAGTCCCAACTGGACCAAGGACACAGGGAAGAGAAGATGGTTTCCTTATTTTTAAACATCGTTCAGAAGAAAACCTAGTCATGGTCTGTTGTTCAGGTTGGTTTGTTCCAACAAAGGAACTGAATCAAGTATTTTGAAACTCTCATATCCTCCAGACCCTCAGGTGGTCTTTCAGTTACTTTTTCATTGTGGGGACAAAATACCCAGCCTGAAGCAACCTATGGAAGGAAAAGGGTATACTTAGGTTTACAGTCCCTGAAGGTATAGTCAGTCTATCATAGGAGGGAAAAAAATGACAGAAGCAGGAAAACAGTGTCATGTTGTCATATCAGCAAAGTAGAGGGAGAAAAGCAAACATGGCAGGGGTGTAACACTTCAAGGCCTACACCTAGTGACAGAGTACCTCAAGAAAAGCTCTACATCCTAAAGGTTCCATAAACTTCCTAAACAGCTTTCAAAAACATGGGTGTGTTGGAAGCGTTTTACATCAAACAACTGCATCTTGCCTCTGACCTCCATGGGCTCCAAGATCATGTTATGATGTGAAATGCATGCAGTCCCACTTTAAAGATTCCCCATTGGTTTTACCCGTCCCAACATTATTCAACATTCTAAAATCCAAAGTCTCACCTGACATTTAAAGTAGCCTCCTTATTGTGAATCCTGTAAAATCAAGACACATGTTATATAATGGCGCTGAATAAACCTTTCCATTATAGAAAAGAGGAAACAGGGCATAACAAATAAGGACTGGACCAAAACATAACAACCAAGCAGGGCAAACACCAAACCCTACAGCTCCATGTTTGCTGTCTGCAACTTCTGTTGAAATAAAAGGCTTGGGTAGCTCTCTCCTTCCACTTGTGCTTTCATCGCCTCTCTCCTGAAAAGATTCCAATCCAAGCTTGCAGCTTTCCCTCGGGCCATCCTAGCATCTCCAACACCCTAAGTTCTCCTAATGGAGTTCATATTCTTAGCTTCATGCAGTAGCCTCACAGGGCCTCCTGAAAGGGACTCTGACCCTACCTCACATTTCTTAGCAGCAGCAGCTCTCTGGAACCACAATGAAACATTCCATATCCCTCCCCATCTTGCATCTTTCATTCTTCCAAAACCAGTATCATAAGGGTAAAGATCCTAGCTTCTGCTGGGAGATTAGGATGAAGCCTGGCAGCTTCAGTTGCTTCAGCCTCTGAATGCTGACATAAGGGAGCAGAGACCTTTAGCATTCTTTCCTCAAGCCTTTTCCTTCAAAAGAATTTTCATTTTACTAGGTTGAACTAGGGTGGTGTCTTGCCCTAGGCACACCTTTCCTACCACCCCAATACAGAACCTTTGGCTTCTCTTTAGTGGTGGTTAGTAATCTCTTTATCAATTACAGCCAAAGCCCACTAAGGTTTCTGTGCCTAAGATTTTAAACTTGCTCATACTTTTTTTTTTTTTTTGTGCCAAGCTTGATATTTTTCATATCTTTCTCCTCTTCAATTTTCTCTCTTTCATTGAAGATCTGAGTCACGGCAGCTAAAAGAAGCCATACCACAGACCCAGTGCAATTTGCCCTTGAAATTTCCTTAGTGAATCACATAGTACTTTGTAGTTTTCTTTTGCTCATGTTCCCATGACAAGGGCAGAATCTAGCCAGTTTCTTTGCCAGAATATCATATGAACTACCTTAAGTCCAGTTCCCAATAGAATTCATGTTCCTTTCTGGAAGCTCATCATGAGCCAAGCTGCCACAATCCACATTCACTATGCCTGCCCAACTTCCACCAGAATGGACTCTTAATTTCTGCATACAGCATTGTAAGGATTCTCTAGTCCTAAGTTTCAAATACTTGCCTATTCTTCCCATAAAAAAATGTTCCAAAAGACTATGAACCACATAGGCAGGATTATCACAGCAATGGCCTAACTACTGTATACTGATTTTCTGTATCAGTAACTCTCTCAATTTGGGAAGAATGTACCCAACAAGAAGGAACATGTAGAAGGAAAAGGATTTAATTTGCTTAGAGTTTCAGAGGGTGTAATCCATCATGGTTGCAAAACATGACAGAAGAAGAAAGCCATCCTCACATTTCACAACAGCAAGGAGATAGAGAGAGAGAGAGAGAGAGAGTACATGGACCCTGCTGTGATCTCCAGGCCCACACCCCAGTGACACACTTCCTCCACCAACACTCCATCTCCTATAGATTCCACAATCTTCGCAAACTGTAAGAGAATAAGTGCTCAAATACATTAGCATACGAGGGACAATTAACATTCAAACCATCCCAGATGGTAATACCTGAGAGTCACAATATCCTCCTAAATATTTTTTAATCAATGTTACAGCCAGGGTAGATGGTTTTGCAAGCCTTGAGCACCTGAGTTCAGAACACCACCCCTGTGTAAAAGCTGACTTGGTGACTCATACCTGAAATCCTAGTTCTGGTGAGGCAGAAACAAAAGGATCCCTAGGGCATATGGGCTAACTAGTTCCACTGAATTTGTGAGTTCTAGGTTTGTTGAGAGACACTGACTCAAAGAATAAGGTGAAGAGTGACTGACACCCTATGTCAAGATTTTGCCTCCATATACAATGCACACATACAAATGCACACATACACTCAAACAGTATACATACATACATACATACATACATACATACATACATATATACATGCAAAAAAATCATTGCCACATCTTTCCACTCTCATCAGTGATGCTTGTGGTTCTGACCAGGACTGTCAATGCCTGAACAAATATAGTGATCTCCTCCCAGGATGATCACCTCCCCTGCCACGGCTATGATGTTGCTAGATCAATGCCCTCCCGAAGCATTATGGAGACTTTCTTTCTTAAATCCATCTGACAACCTCTGAATCCCTGTGATTGGGTCCAGTTTTCTGCATTACACAACCTCAAATTCCATCTACAGCCTATTCATTCTATTCTCTCTGTCCTAGATAAGATACCACAGATAGGAGTCCCATCTCCCACTGTGCATGATGCATTTCATTTCTTTTACATTTATCCAGCATTTCTGAGGAGAAAGAAAAAGATCTGGCATGAGTGGAAAAGGCACAAGGTACTGGATAGATGAGTTTGAATATTATGCCCACTGTTTAGTTGTGGCACAAACTGTACTTGTTTAAATATGTTTCTGAGCCAGAGTCATCCACTTTAAGCTAAGGATGACAATCCTTTTACTGCTATGTTGTATGAATTCAGAGGCAAATTGGCAAACCAGTGCAAGGTAGATAGCACATAGTTGGGGCTTAAACCCAATATGTGGGGCCAGAGAGATGGATCAACTGTTAAGTGTGTTTCTTGCACAAGCATGACAACCCAAGGATGCCCAAAACTACACAAATTCAAGTCACCATATCCTACATGGACACATGTCCTGTAACTGCAATCTCACAATGCAGAACAGACACCCAAGAATTTCCAGGACTCACACAAAACAGTGAGCCCTAGTGTCAGTAAGAGACTCTGACCCAAATAAGAATGGGCAGAAGAATGAAGGATGATGGGGCCATTTACCCAACATTCTGATCTGGCCATCTCAGGCAAGCATATGGAATACCACATACATACATACATACATACATACATACACCACACACACAAAAATGTCCTAATATTTATTATTTTGCTTTCACTCACTGATATTTTCTTTGTATAACACAGATAAGCCCCTCATGAAAGCTTTGCTCACAAGAACCTTTCTGATAACAATAACTTTTATTTCCTCGAAAATCTTGTCTACTTAAAAATTATTTCTGGCAATTACATTGCATTGCCAATTAGTCACAGACACATTGTCTATATATCTAACAGGACCAAGAATGAACATCCTCCTTCCTGCCTTCCATCGCTCACTCTCCCAGAGTTGCTTTATGGGGTGTTTATGATGCTGTGACCCTCCACATAGTAATCACCCTCTTTGTTAACTAGATCCCAGAAATAAGCCAATATTTTCATGTAACTTTCCTCTAGGCAAGACCAGAACCTTAGGGGCTGTGGGTAGATTGCTGGGTAGCATACACAAGGCCACCAAACTTCAGGTTAAAGTGCATGTTTGTTCCCTTAGTACCTTGTTTTCAATTTATTTGAATTTGAACTTGTAAATTCAACATTTCCTACTTCTTGCAAGCTCTGTTCTGAGTCTCTGTTCTGAGTCTCTGTCAGGCATTGCCTAGGCCTAAAGTCTCGTTTGGAAGCCTTAGCTCAATGGTGTGAGGCATGTTGCATCAGAAATCCCTCCATTCCCGTGTTCCCAACCTAGTAGCTAGTCCAGCCACCTTCTGGTACTGATGTTTCCTGTATGAGATGAGCCAGTAGTGAATTTGAAAGCTATAACTCATGCCTAGCCAGCCTGCCCTCACACCCTTTCTAGGTCAGTCTGGTTATAGGTGAAATCCCTACCTGGGTCTATTTATAGAATGAGTGACCTGTGTGAACCCAATCACCAGATCCTACATACAGGGTGGTCATTTGACATGGTGGTATATTCCAGCCTTTTCTGCACTGTTCCAGTAATGTTTATATCCCCAGCCATGGATTGAAGGCAAGGTGGGGCTGTCTTAAACAGAGATATCTCACAACTAGATTGATGAAACCAACGTGTTTGCATGGAAAAAGCAAGGGTGCAGTACAAAGTCGTCACGACTATGCTAGTATAGGGAAAGGTAGAGGACTTTTGCGGAGGGTGGGTGTGGGAACTCAAGGAACTGCCCTGTCCCTGACATTCACTATTCTGTGACCTTGTAGAAAGTCACTAATCCTTGGGAGGATTAATGAGTTAATCTCATGGAAAGTACTTTGAGATCAATGGATGACAGGCACTGTATAAGTACAGAATATTATTATTAAAATGTCAGCATGCTGGCTGCATTTGCTCTTGAGGGTACAGAGGCAGGAGTGACAGCCCCAAGTGAGTGGATAATGATTATATAAGGCAAGGAAATAGAGTTCTGTCATGAAAAGTTCTATACCACAACACTCTTTCTCACTGTAACCCCTCCCCAGAACTCTTCTGACCTGTTTCTGGACAAAGACAGCTGATCCTAAAGTGAACAGGAGTAAGGGAAACTGCTTTAGCCTGAAGTTCTATATCCACAGTCTTCCTACTCCTTAGCATAGCTTTGAAAGTACAGATCAGAAAAACTCATTTTAATATCTCCCCAAACCCCTGCTCTCCCCACTTGCTTTAACAAACTCAGAAACTTCCTACATGAAACAGAATTAAAAATCTAGAGAATTGGTAAGCTTGAAATCTCAGACCATTGGAGTAGAAACTGGAATGTATCCAGTTAAAAAAATCTTTGATCTCTTGGGTGTGTCTAGTTTTAGTATAGCTTTGTTCCTGAATCAAAGAAATTTTGAGTTAGTAAGGTATTGTTTTTGAAACTTTGCAATGCATAATAGATGTTCAATCTGAAAAAATCAATTAATGAGTAATTTGTAGCCAAATCTATCAAAGTCCAAAAGCATATCAAAATGTCAGCTTATCAACAAAAAGTCATAAATAGAGATTGCCTTTTTGGCCCGTTGGAAGAAATTCAAAGAAGGGAGGATCCATTTACTTCCTTCAGAGAACATACTGTATTTTGAGGCAAACATGATTTCCGATGGAAATGAAAAGTATGTACCCCTGAGATGAGTAGGTACTTGCATATAGGGAGAGGTATGCAAAGGAGATAATTGGATGGCCATGAAATACATAATAAAGGAAGGAAAGATAGGGAGAATATGACCATAGGTACATAAAGATCCAGGAAAGCTTTTCTGTAGAAGCAACGGTGTGAATTTGTAAGAGGATCAACGAGGGGGTCAAATTATAGTTACAAACTTACCCAATAATTTGCTTCTAACCTATGGACTATCTTACCCCAAATGTGGTCCTTGGAGTTAAAGAATGGTTTTGTTGGATGACTAACTGAGTGTTTTTGTTCATTTATATTAATGTTTTGTCTTAAGAAGGATTGTGGGCTACAAAGCTTGGACTTCTGGCAAGCAAGTCCTACCTGAACAGAAAGTATAGCCCAAAGAAGAGGACGCTTCTTATGGCATGCTGTATTTCACAGCAGGCTCACCTTGGGCAAGATCAAACCTCCCAGTGCAGAGAGAGAGGGCAAGCTGTTGAGTTCTGAAGAGTAACAAGGCTGACCTCCCAGGTTTTACAGGCAGAACTAGAATGCTGCCCCTGGGAACTCCAGGTAGGACAGAGAAATAGTTCCCTATTAAGTGCTGTATGTGGTCAATTGCTCTTATTATTTTTTTTTAATTATCACTTTAGCAGTATCATATGCAGAATATGACTTTTTCTGGGAGCTTTCTGAGAGTTTCTCACAGAGAGGCACCTACATGAATGAATGGGAAGGCACAAAAAATTAATAAAAGCCCTCTAAGTTCAAGAAACGAGTCTCCTTTTCACACCACTCAGCATCTTCTGTTCAATCAACCAGGATTTCTTGAGTCTCTAGCAAATCCTCAAATACATTATTGCTTCAAACAACCTGCTTCTTTTATAAAAAATTATTTTATATTCACTTATTTATTTGAAAGAGATAGAGAGAGGCAGATAAAAGAGAAATAGAGAATGGGTTCTCCAGGGCCTGTAGCCATTACAAAAAAACTCCAAATGCATGCACCACCTTATGCATTTGGCTTACGTGGGTCCTGGGGAATTGAACCTGTGTCTTGTGGCTTTGCAGGCAAATGTTTTAACCACTAGACCATCTCTCTACCCCAACCTTCCTCTTCTTTTTTTTTAAAGATGCAAATATAATATATCTTCTTTTTATATATTTTATTTTTATTTATTTATTTGAGAAAGAGAGATACAGAAATAGGCAAGGAGCGAGAGAGAGAATGGGCATACCAGGGCCTCCAGCCACTGCAAATGAACTCCAGATGCATGCGCCCCCTTTTGCATCTGGCTTACGTGGGTCCTGGAGGATCGAACCGGGATCCTTTGGCTTTGCAGGCAAGCACCTTAACCGCTAAGCCATCTCTCCGGCCCAACCAGCATTTCTCTTCTTAATCAACCTTTATGCATATTGACCATTAGTCTGTGCTCCCAACACAGTCCTATGTGTCCAGGATTTTAATAGCCATTCATATATCACCCTCCTCACAGTAACTTTAACAATCAAATCCAGCATGATTTTCTGAAGTGGACTATGGTGTGGAAGTCTTATGAGTCTTTGAAGAATGAGCTTAGCAAGTATTTGGAATAGAAATTGCCAGTGATTGTGGCTTCTAAGCAACTAAGGACATTCCTAACTAACCCCTGAATATATAGACAGTACACAGAGCACTGGTTGTATGACACTTGGGGGCTACAAAGCTAACACATAGAAGAGACAGGACTCAAGCCCACATTCTACGTGTCACACTGAAGTACCGCCCAGGCTGCCAGGCCATCTGTATATCCAAGCCTGTACCTGCATGTCTGGGACTTCACATAGGAAACTCCATGTCTATGTTTCTATTCCCTACCCCCCTGTACAACAGGAGTTAGATCGATGGCTCTTTGAAGGAAGGACACTTTGAGCTTGTCAAATATTCTAATTCTGCATATGTGGAATTACTCTTTTCATTCATGCTCTTTTCATTCATCTACATATATAAAGCCTAGAGAATTTGACTTCATCACTTCTTCAAGTTCCCCTATGCCATGATGTTTCACTCCTGGCATAATGGTCTTTAGCATGTCAATGATTCAAATACAAGGCCATTTTCTTGTCCCTTCATTGTTTCAGAGTGAAATTGAAAGAGGGAACCCAGCTGTTTATATGCAATATGCAGCAATTATGAAGTTCATTTCAGAAGCCACCGTAACCATGGCAACCTGTAATTCCGGAAGAATAGCGACAGGCTGTAGACTGACTTCCAGTGGGGCAACCTTGTAACCAGAGGTGGCTCAGGAAATGCTAATGAGGAGCCTGAGCTGTTTACTTTCAGACAGAAGCAGTTTTTGAAACTCAGACTCTCTTAATCCATAACTTCAGTCTTTCTTTAAAGTTCAATAATCTGTGAAACTTGAATTTCTAGATTTGTCGGAGTTTGCCCTAAAGGGCTAGATAGTTCAAATGAAACAAGAGCCAGCATTGTATTGATGTTTATTTCATAGCGCCTTAAACGCCAAACTCAAAGTCATCACATCAAACTGACTGAACTTGAAGCCTGTGCTGTAAGAACCTCTGAAAGCTCAAATGAGGACCACGGAACCCAGTATCTTGATATGCAGTCTTTTTGAGAGCACCCTGGTTTCTCTGCTATTTCAAGAAATAGAAAGGAGGAATAAGACTTGTGTTAGAACAGATGATTTTTGTGATAGTTTGACCTCATCAGGCCGGAATTGCATAATAGATGTCAATGGATTAGTTGAAGTGGGGATCAGGAAAACAAACAAGAGATGGTAATTTTGATACTGAATTTATTAAGACAACTTGGCCAGGTTACTAAGTCACTAGCCTTCCTATCTGTCACCCATATTGTTCCTTCACCTGATCATGTGAATTTCTTCACACACCAGGAGAGATTCCGACCATGGGCAACTGAGGGTCAACCTTTAAATGTAAGGAACTCCTGTTTTGCCCTAGGAAATTCATGGAGATGAAATGCTAAATGACTGCAAGCTACAAAGGCATCTGAATTGGATTTTTGCTCTTTCTGCCTCTTTTGACTCTGTCTTTGATCCCTGCTGGCAGCACGCTGGGCATGTGTGAAAACCACAGTTTATCAATGCTGTCCCTACCAGGAAAACCAAAGCAAAGCTGAGCTGATGGGCTGCAGGCTGTCCTCTCTGAAATCCCTGAGGGAGCTCAAGTCAGGGGTGCACTGAAAATGGGTAAAGGTGAACCTCTACTGGGTGGGGCATTATTTGATGTTCATTTGACAGATGGATGAGCACTCACTCCTGCACACACATGAAGCATCGGGTAGACAGAGATGAGCGAATGAGTAGTCTTTGGGATGTGTTCACTGCCACTCTGAGTATCAGGTAGACTTGAGGAATCCCTGGATAGGGTTGATCCAGAAAGGAACTGGGTGTGTGTAGTTTGGTAAGGATTTTGGCATAAATGGAAGTTAGTAGGTGGAACACAGACACAGGATAAATGCATGCAGGGACATTTCAAGGAAACCTTGAGCTGATTGCAGAAACCACCATCTGCAGGCACTGGAGGACCCATAACTACTCCCACCTTGGCCCTCACGTGGCTCTGTTTTTGGCCTGGTTATGGTTCTTCCATGGTAACCTGCCACTGCATACTGTTCTAGATCTTGACTCAGAGGTAGAAGCTGGCTCTGCTCTGCAGAGGGTCAAGGGGGAAGTTTGAGATCAGGGTGCCCAGATGGCTTCTGTTGTGGTTTGAATGGTAAAATTTCCCATGTGTTTGAATACTTTGCTCCAGGCTAGTGGTGTGTAGCCTCTGGAACTTTTAGGAGGTGGAGACTTATGGAGGAAGTGGGTCTAAAGGGTTAAGCCTTGAGGTTTTATAGCCTCACAACACTACCTATTCTCTCACTGCTGCCTGAATACGGATGTCATGTGACCACTTTATTCCTTACCCATCATGATGTAATGTAGCCCCTAGAACTGTAAACTGAAATGATCTCTTCCTTCCTTCCTTAAGGTGCTTCTTGTCAGGTGACAACAATGCAAAAAGTATATCTAATACAGCTGGTGCTGGTGTCAGCTTTCTTTTGTAGTATTAGGCTGCCAATATGACCTGTATCCTTGTACATCTCGCTCCCCGTATCCTTTCATGGTCCTCATAATTGCCTCCGACAAATCCACACTTCAGGCCATTGAGAGTAGATTTCAACATAATGATTTTGAGATGGAAACATTCCATCCACTGTATCCATTAACCTGACACCTGACAAAAGACATTGTGCCTGACCTCTGTATGTTATGGCTACAAGGCTAATCATGCGATTTTGTTTTCATAGCTGTTGGATTCTGTATGTCATATGCTTAGCAGGGTGCCCACCAATGCCCGTGATTTCCTGCCTAGAGGGGAATGTCCAAGAGCTCTACCAACTGTCTCCACTGTACTCTTGAACAAATTCAAGGTCATGAGTCCAGGAAACCATGCAAAACATAAGACTGTACATAGGGCAACACCAGCCTCAAAGAGAGTGAGTAAGTGAGTGTCATCCCTTCATATTCTAAAGATAGTAATATAGCAAGCTAGTGGTGCAGTCAGCTTCCAAGTGCTGCAGAAAGCATCCAATCAAAAGCAGCTTGTTCAAGGAAATGGTTGGTTTTTGCCTTACAGACTTGAAGAAAAGCTCCATGATGGCAGGTGAAAATATGGCATGAGCAGAGACTAGACATCACTTCCCCACCTCCTAGCCAACATCAGATAGGCAACAGAAGCATGAGAGTGTGCCAAACACTGGCAAAAAGAAGGTGGCTATAACAGCCATAAGCCCACCCGCAACAACATACCTCTTCTACTAAGGATCCAATTCCCAAATTGCATAAGCTAGGAACCAAGTATTCAGAATGCATGAGTTTGTGAGGGATACTTGAATCAAACCACCACACATAGTTTAATTAACATAGCATTTGAGCAAGCTGGACTTAAACTGGAGGTAGAGGACTATACTGTTTAGTACCCTATCCACCACTCTCTGAGCATTCCTACCTAATCCCCCTGGTTTATGGCATGTTCTCTGTGCAAGCAAGCTGGTGAGTTTATCAAGCAGAAGGTGAATCACTGTGACAAATGACCTGTACCATCACAAATAGGAAATAAAGGAAAGGCCATCTTTAGTAGGAAACCCCTCCCAATGCAAATAGAGATTGAGGAATACCTTACAGAAGTAGCTGAAAGAAGGTGAAAAAATATCTAAGCAAGTAAGAGTGTTATATGTAGGGTGAACACAACAGGAAGCCCTGGGCCAATGGGAAAAGATAGGTGCTATGGTTGGAATCCCTACAGCTCATGGGTTGAAAGGCTGGTTCCTAATACAACAGCTTATAGAAATGCTTTGGGAAGTTGTTGGTTCAAGATGGGACTAACTTCATGAATGGATTAGTCCATCTATGTATTCATAGGTTATTAGGTTTGGGAAAAGAGGTTTTATTATAAAGGGATATTCTCCATTTCCTAGCTGCTATGAGGAGGTGCTTTTCTTGCCACTCACCTCCACTGTGACTCACTGACTCTCCATAGTTCCAGAAGCAAACAATGGAACTGAATGTCCATGGGCTACAGCCTCAGAAGTAGTGAGCCAAAATATACCCTTCCTCCTTTAAGTTGCTTATCTCAGGTACTTTGTCACAGTGATGGAGAGCTGACTCACCTAACAATATTGGCTAGGCTACAGCATTCTTATAGCAAACTGTTCTAGGCAAATACAAGAAAACACACTTAATGCAGCTAGCAGGGTCTAAATACTTAATATTTTGAAAAGCAGCACTTAAAAATAACAGCATGAAATGCAAAACTTAAGTGTCACATTTGCCCTCTTTCCTAGTGATTTACATGAGCCCTCTATTTCTCCTTATCTAAGCTAACTCATGTAAATGAACTTGCAAGATGCACCCTTCTCTATTTTCATATTCACAGAAAAGTCTTCCCTGTGCATAGTTATACATAATAGATAGAAATGCATAAATGGCTTGGGTCACTATTCTGAAATGGGATCATATTCTATAACTTTTCTCATTTAAGGAAGTCCTCTTACTCAATTCTTACATGACTGATACCCTCATGAATTCTTTTTGAAAATATTTTTATTCATTCACTCATTTATTAGAGAGAGACAGCCAGACAGACAGAGAGAATGGGCTTGCCAGGGTCTTCAGCTGCTGCAAATGAACTCCAGACACATGCACTACCTTGTGCACCTTGCTTATGCGGGTCCTGGGGAACCAAACCTGGGTCCTTTGGTTTTGCAGGCAAGGGCCTGAACTTCTAAGTTATCTCTCCAGGCCCCTCATGAACTTGTTAAGTCTGTCTAAGATATATGATAATTACTTACCATCTTCTTAATTCCTTAATAATTTTTCCCATCAAGAGCTTCTTATGTGTGCAAGGCACAATGGTATATGCTGGTAATCCCAGCATCTTGGAGAAAAGGTAATGCAAAAATATTGCCATAGGGGCTGGAGAAATGGCTTAGCAGTTAAGGCATTTGCCTGCAAAGCCAAAGGACCTCGGTTTGATTCCCTAGGACCCACATAAGCCAGATGCACAAGGTGGTGCATGCATCTGGTGTTAGTTTACAGTGGCTGGAGGCCCTGGCATGCCCATTCTCTCTTTCCCTCTCTCTACCTCTTTCTCTTTCAGAATCTCAAATAAATAAATTAAATTAATTTAATTTTTAAAAATCTTTAAAAAATATATTGCCATGATTCCAAGGCCAACCTGGGCTGTGTAGTGAGTTTCAGGATAGCCTGAGATACCAAGTGAGACCCTGTTTCAAGAAATTAAAAAAAAAAAAAAAACAGCAAATGAGCAACATTTTATTTTCTATTTCACCTCTCTGCAATGGATATCCTTGCACTTGGGTTCAATTACTAGTATATTTCTGCTTAAGTAATAAATTCCTCGGTGTGTTATTGTTCCATTAATAATATACCTTTGCATTTTTAGTCTTGATGGTTAAACCACCTTTCAAATGACATTTCTATGTACTCTATATGAAAAGTACCCTTTTTCTAATATCTAAACCCTTTTTGAGTATCAGCTTTCATTGTTTCTTTTTTCTTTCTTCTTTTCCTCATCTTCTTCATTATCTTAGTCATAAAGAAATGTCTTCTTCTGAACCATTAGTGAATTTGTTTATCTTTTCTTATGCTTCTTGTTCATTATTAATCTCTTTGTTGACTATTCTTGTTCATAAATGTTGCTTGTTTTCCTGTTGGGCTATTTCCCTTTCTCTTATCAGAAATGCTTATATTTTTAGAGATACTAACCTAGACATTGTGTTCCAGAATTGTATAGAAGAGAGAAAGATGGAGACATTGGAAAAGATTACATTGGTCTGAAAATGAATCCATAGGATTATTCCCCTTGGTAATGTGAAGGATAGACAGGGGGATATTTTGACAAGTGGGAACAGGATAGAGGCTGTGTGCGTTAGGAAGCATGGGAAAGTGTTACAGTCAGTTTGTGGTAGGGCAAGTCTGATAGTTTAAATGGGCTATTGCACTTTAAAAGTACAGATTTCAAAGGAGGAAGAAACGTTGTAAATAGACAAGTTTGGTTAATTAATGAGGAGTGTTTACAGTGGCACTGGTCTTGGCAATAAAACTGGCAGGTCTATAATTAAGGGTAAGGAATTTATGTAAAAAGTCATAGATTCATTTTTTTGTTTTTTTTGTTTTGTTTTTGTTTTTCTGAGGTAGGGTTTCACTCTGGCCCAGGCTGACCTGGAATTAACTATGTAGTCACAGGTTGGCCTTGAACTCATGGCGATTACCCTACCTCTGCCTCCCAAGTGCTGGGATTAAAGGCGTGTGCCACATTTTATTGAGAGCTTTAACACATGAACATATTGTAATTCAGTCACATTCCTATCGTATTATCATATATTGTCTCTCCTCCCCCTCCTCCATGCCTACTCCCCCTGAACACCCTCATCTTTCCAAATATTTTCTTCTGTATTGATATCTCAGATTCTTGGTCCTCCTCTGTCCTCTATGTGAAACTCGTGATTTGGTTTACTTAGATTTTTGCATGTCTTGTACATGCTCTGAGAACTCCTATGAGGTCATACACATACCAGTAGATTCATAACTAGAGAACATTGCCCAAAAATACTCCTTTCCATCCTGTGGCTCTTAACTCTGTTCTGAACTCTCTTCAACCAAGTTCCCTGAGCCTTGGAAGGCATTATGTACATGTTTAGTTCAGTGTACAGTTCTAAACAACCTCTTATTTTCAACTTTGATGAGTTTTGAATCTTGTCAGTGTCTACCACTGTCTCCATAGAGAAGCTTCTCTGGTTGGCAGTGAGAGCAGTACTAATATCATTTGCCCCATCCCTCAGCAATGTTCCCTGAGTCCTGCTGGTTGTGATACAGAGGACTTGGTCTTGGTTCTCCCAAGTATTCATTGCTGTATATAAAATGAAGCTTCCTTAAAACCTTAAAAATAGGTCTGCCATATGACACAGCTATACCACTCCTGGGACTCTAAGGAATCTACACTTGGCCATAGAGACACTTGCTAAGCCATGTTTGATGATGTTGTATTCATAATAGCTAAGAAATTGAATCAGCCTAGATGTCCAATAACTGATTAATGGAAGATGAAGATGCAGTACATATATACAAGGAGCTTTGTTCAGCTGTTAAGATAAATGAAATTATGAAATTTGAAGAAAAGTTATTGGTTCTGGAATCAATTGCACTATGTGAGTTGTGGTAGTTTAAAGAGATGTCCCCCAATGTATTCAGTGTTTTATTAGTTTGTAGTTTATATTTGCAGCCACCTGGCTGGAGGCAGAGCCACTGGGCAGATCTTAGGGTCCATCCCTAAGGTGTGGTGATGGGTTTACAATTTCAGTCTAAAGAAATGCAAAGTGCACATGCCTAGTTCCACCTGGAGTTCCTGAAGTGTGCTGTGCTGTGTGGCTTTTGGCTTTCTCTCTCTTTTGCCTGGTACTGTAAGGGCAGGGCAGCTTCTTCTGCCATTATGGTACTTTCCCTGAATTTGTAAGTTTCAATAAATAACCCTTCCTCCATAACTGTGCCTGGTCTGAAAGTTCAGCTCAGTGAACCTGAAACTCTCTGCTACATGAGGTAACCCAGACTGAGAAAAAGTAAATACCACATGCTCTTGCTCATATGCAAATATTAGCATAGCATATCTAGATTTGTCTGTAATTTGGAGTAAGTAACAGCAGTAAAGGACAAGTAGCTAGAATGAGGCCTGGAGGAAGGAGAAGTGGGGAAGGATTAGTGGAGGGGATTATACACAGGCAAACAAAGAGATGGAATACAGGAGGTGGAAAGTTATAGGTGAAGGTAGATGAAAAGGGATGAGGAGGGGCTGGAGAGTTCACTTAGAAAGTAAGGTACATATCTGCCAAGCCAAAGGACCCAGATTTGATT
Source organism: Orientallactaga sibirica (assembly GCA_036365145.1). Taxonomy (NCBI): domain Eukaryota; kingdom Metazoa; phylum Chordata; class Mammalia; order Rodentia; family Dipodidae; genus Orientallactaga; species Orientallactaga sibirica. Next base: position 5,477,243 of record JAEOAD010000154.1, read on the forward strand.
CCCCATTACCCACATAAATCCAGATACACAAGCTGGCATATGCATCTGGAGTTCATTTGCAATGGCTGGAGGCCCTGGCAAACCATTTTTTCTCTATCTGCCTCTTTCTATTTCTCAAATAAATACATACAATATTTTAAAAGGGAGGAAAGAGGGACAAGAAGTTTTAAATCAAACTAAAGAATCTTTGTCAGTTAATTAAAGATGTAAAGACAAAGAGAGAGAGAGAGAGACTACCAATGAGAGTTTGGCCATAAGATAAGTTCCCTGCCAGGGTGGAGAAAGCTTAACCTTGAAGTTGTAGGCTATTTCAGATAAATCCCAGTGACAGGGATAGGCCTCTCACCAGTAAAGTTTGGTCTGGACCCATAAGGTCCTCAAAGCAACATAGGGTACTGTCAATGTTCTTGGATACCCACCAGAACTAGATGGTATGACCCTGTTGCTGCAAACACCACATGCCATGGTCACAAGAAGTCAAATTGGAACTAAGCTGGAAGATGCCTCCTTGCCGGTAGCTGCCATTGTGCTTGAAAATGTGATTCAGGCTGCCAGGGAAGAAAAACCATCCATTGCCATAACAGAACCCACAGAGCTAACCAGCAGGCAAGACATGTCCATACAAGCAATAGTGGCACATATGTTATGTGGGTTAGAAACAACCATCTGTGATTGGATTTGAGGCTTGAGGCTCACTCAGTGTGAGGGAATTCATGCCTGGTCCTGAAAACCAACCAAATGTTTGATGCTTGGAAAGAAATAGGCCCTAAAGGGAAGCTACCACTGTTCTTTGGCAAAGTAGATATGTTGATCCCAGAAAATTGCCTCCTAAATGGGTATGATTCTGCCCATTGAAAGATACTATTATCACTTTGGTTTAAGGATCATAAGTTTTGCCAGGCATAGGCTTGGCATCTCAGAAAATCAAATGTCCCATGCATCTGAAAATATCCCAAACCATGTGGGTCACAGAAGAAGGCTTAACAGAAATGAAATGACCTGGGCTTTGGAGTAGTATCTTCAGATTTAGCAGATAAAAGTACAAGATGCATAGTTGAATTTCAAATAAATAATAAATAATATTTTAGATATCTTTTTTAATATTTGAGATATACTTCTAATAAAATGCTGAATATTTTTGACATGCTTAATTCTAAAATTATCTATAATTTGATACATGCTAGTCCAATGAAATATTTATTGTGTTAAATTTAAATCTCTTGAGCTATTATCTTTTTTTCTCTGACAGCCCTACTTTGCAGCTCACCGCCTTCAGCTCTTCTATAGCCTGCCTTAACTATGGGATGACAAGTGCTCCCATCCTAATCTCTGAACAAGAGACAAGAGATATTCCTAGGGATTGAAAGCTCTTTATGACAATATTCTAGTAGTGAAGTTTCTGAAATTCTCTTTATCCATCTACAACAATAAAATGATTATTGATGCCCATTGATGTCTATCATCTATCCACAAATGCTATTGAGTATGAGTCAAGTGTAAAAGGCGGCACTTGGTGAAAGTGCTCACAAGAGTGGCCTGAAGTAACTTGGCATCATGAAACGACTGCAAAGCCATCAAAGGTTTAAATTATACTCAGGGGACTCTAATTGTTTTCATTTATTTATTGTTTTTCATTTAAGCAAATCACTCTACCATACACTTGTAAAGGTTCTATTAAGACGAGTGGTAACTCCAATCTCAGAAAGTAGGAATTAAGAAGGTACACATCGGGAGCATTTCTTGCTGATAAATAAGGTACCATGTATTATCCTTTAACCTCTCATGCTCTTCCCCAACCAAACAAGAGTCACTGTTGGCATCATGCAGAAGAATCCTTCCTTCTTCACTGCCATCGCTAATCTTCACAGACTACCTTCATGTGCCAGATATTTTGTTCACCTTTTATTGACAATCTCTGAACGCATAGATAATATACCATAATTATAATCTGTTTTACTACCCTCTCTTTTCCTGGTGTGAATCCTCCTCCCTGAATCGTTTCTTTCCAACTTGTCAGATATTTTTGTTTGGTCCTCCTAACACTTTTATTGAGGATTATTCTTTTAAGAAACAAAGGCACAGAGACCTTGAGTAACTCCCCAGATTCTGGCAGCAGAAAATAACCAAGAAGATTTCAACCTTTACAGATTGGCATGGGTCCGGGGTCCTTGTTTTACCACAGCACTTGAAACTAAAGCCAGGGGCAGGATAAGATAGTGGGCCAGAACGGCGTGACATGCTGAAGAATCCTACATTCTGCTTTGAAGCTTTCATTGAAGGATGCTTACCTGCATCACTTGGTGGAGAAACCTTGGTGAGTACCTAACAGAATCTAGTCCTACTAAACATTACTTTCTCTAAGACTCCAGTCTGGTAGGCTAAGTAAGGAAAGCTTTGGATGAGTTTTTGGGAGCTCATTTAGGTAGATCTGGCCTTCAGGTCCTGTGCCAAAGTGCTGTTGCAGAACTCTGAGGGAAGAGGAACCTGCAGGAGGAATGCCTCTTGGAGTGTACCTGAGCTGCTGGGCCTGGGCAACCTCTGTGACTCCATACCCAAGGATGAACCAGCATTTTTTAAAACTTTTTATTTTTTTATTATTTTTTGGAGAGAGAGAGAGAGAGAGAGAGAGAGAGAGAGAGAGGAAGACAGAGATGGGCACGCCAGCAGTGCCTCAGCTGCTGCAAACGAAATTCAGAAGTGTGCGCCCCCTTGTGGTCAAGTGCGGCATTGCGCCCTTGCGTCACTTTGCATCTGGCTAAACGTGGGACCTGGAGATTGGAACCGCTGGAGATTGGAACCAGTGTTCTTAGGCTTAGGAGGCAGGCGCCTTAACCCCTAAGCCATCTCTCCAGCCTGAACCAGCATTTTTGATCTCATTCATCAGCCCCCACAAAGAAGAAGCCTGTTATTACACAGAGTGACACAGAGACAAGGGCTGGCATGTAATCTGGGACTGATCATGCATGAATATTAGGATAGCTATGTTAATAATTAGTAGTCTGACATATAACTTAGGGTGAAAACATGTAGTCAAAGTATTCCTAATTAGTGAAATTTGAAGCAGCAAACTAAAACATTAACTTATTTTTGTAAAGAATCAAAAATTCTCTTTACCACTATGCACATTTTTTCTGTTGTTTCTTCACTGCTGAGTGTGGAGCCCAGGACTTTACATGTTAGAGAAGTTCTTTCCTACTGAGTTACGTCCCCAACACATATCCCATATTCATCACAGGGCCAGTGCACTTAGAAGAGGGAAGATGGAGAGCTCACATTTGGATGAGTTCTCAGCCCTCTCTAGAACTCCCTAATGTTTTTTTTTGTTTTTTTACACTTCTTCACAAGGAGTTTTCGCAGAGTAATGCACAAGAAACTCTCATTTGCCCCAACTTTTCCTATATTTTGCCAAAGCTCATTCCATTTCTTTCTTATTCCACGTCAGTTTGACAAGTTGTAATTGTCAACTATCCATCAATCTAATGTTTTCACAAGCTGCTAATCCCTATTAAATGGCACCTATACTAAGTAGATACAGGTAATGGGGAATTCTCTCCTCTGTCAGCAGTAACAGGACATCATCCAGTAGAGGAGAAGGCAGCACAGAGCAGACCATTATAGAGGAAGTGAATGGACAGGAAGCAAATGTCAGGAATCCAAGAGCATCATAGCCGGTGATGGAGGAGACAGGGGGATAGTTACAGAACCTTTGGTCTGTTAACTTGAGCTGAGTGAAGGGTGGGATCCAGCAGAGACAACCTGTCTCAACACTTACCTCTTCTTTCTCTTTTATAAATTATCTGCTTCTTTCAGCAAGATTAATTGAATGACTTCTATGTGCCAAGGACTGCTCTAAAAGATGAGGAAAAAAACTGACAACAGAACAGGTAAATTTTTCTTGCTATTTCAGTCTCCTTCTCATTGATGAGACCAAACACCAAACTACATGCAGTTTATAGAAGTAAAGGGTGCACATCAGGCTTACAGTTTCAAGAAGTTTCATCATGGAGAGGAAAGCAGTGCAGGAAGAGGAAGCTGTCACACATCTATGTAGAAGTAGTTTAAGTAATGGACTAGGAGGTGGGCTATTTTGCCTCAAGGCCTTCCCCAGTGACACACCTCCTCAAGCAGAGCTCCAACTCCAAAGGTTCCACCAACTGAGGTGTGAGTATGAGGCTTAATCACAACACATAAGGCTAGGGGGACATTTCACATTCAAAACACAATGAATATGAACTTAAGCTTATAGGACCTCATAACTCTCTCTAAAACAACATATTATTTTATAATAATCTATGTAAGATCCAGGCATGGTGGAGGACATCTACATAATGCCACTTCAACTAAGAGAGTTTGATGCTAGTTAAGGTTACAACACAGTGAGATATTGTCTAAAAATTACAATATTTTGTATATGTGTTTGCTTAAAACCCAAGATATACAGAAAATTATTGTTCTTGTTATTACAGTATATACATCATTCGAAGTGTTTGTCTCCTGCTGTGAAAGCACAAAACTCTATGGATGCATGATCATGCAGAATGTCTATACAGTAGAGAAAGTTTTTCTTAAGTTTTGCATCAACAAACAGAAACTAGAAAGGTAACAAACCAATTAGAAAATGCATATTACATACAACATATATGTATATATTATATGCAACATACACATGTTATATAACATATACAAAATACAAGCATATATACATACGTGTGTGTGTGTATATATATATATATATATATATATATATATATATATATATATATTCATACATATACATTATACATTGATCCATACACAGCCTGCATACACAAACATAGAGACACATCTTCCTAGTTTCAATATATGTTATTTTTGCACTATGGTATTTATTTTTACAAAGTATCATTAAGTTAGTATGTATGTAGTATTCATGGTCTTCTCTCTTTGCTCAGGTAAGAAATAATAGCTTTGGTTTAAAATCCTGTTACCTAGGCAGAAAAGTCATGCACAAGAATGTTCAGTTTAGGTACTGAGTGAATGACATCCCCATCCAATCCCCTCACTTTACAGATGAGGAAACTGAGGCTGAGAACATTTGTCATAACTGATTTAACTGCTGCAAAGCTAATTTGCAGCAGGTTTGGGAACATATTGATCTCCTTTGACCCACAGTCCAGGTTCCTCTCAATTATACCACTGACTCCCACCTATTAAAGACAGATCACCTATAAATCATGCTTATGTTAGTATTAATGTTTCTGAGCCACGGCAGGAAGCCAAGGTGAGCACAGAGTGCACTGCTCACTGCAGAAGGTGATTAAGGACTCAGCCACCAGGCCATTGCCCCAGCTGACTATCTATAAGGGCCCTAAATCACCACTGTAACTGGAGCAAATGAAGATATTTATATTTGTCAGGGAAAACATTGAATGTATTTCCAAAGCAGTGTAATAATCATACACATTGTGTGTAGATGAGGGCTAACCCTTGAGGGGCACACTGTCCTGCTGACAGGTCACTGGATTCTACACAAGCTTGTTTGATGCACCCCATAGTTCAGGGGCTAGACAGATGGGCTCAGGCCTGGGTTGCCACATAGACCACTCAGCTCCTCTAAATAAGAGGTCAACAAACATATAAACACCCTGTAAAGGATAGCCAATTGATTGGACTGCAGAGGTCACCACATGCTGGGTGGGGGCTTTCCCAGCATCAACTTTCCAGGTTTGAAGAAGACAAAATAGAACCCTTATGTACATTTCATAGAAAAACAAACATGTTCAGCTTCTATAGAAATCAGTATGAAGTTTCCTCAAAAAAAAAAAAAAAAACCCTGAAACTATGACCCCACTACTACATTCCTAAGTACTTACCTGAAGGATCCAAGTCAACATACCACAGAAATACTTGCACATCAATGTTTATTGCAGTACTGTTCATAATAACTAAGTTACAGAACCATCTAGGTATTTACAAACAGAAGAATGAATAAGGAAAATGTAGCATATATAATCTGTAAAGAAGGAAGTTGTGTTGTTTCTAGGAAAGTAGATACAACTGTAGATAATTATATTGAACAAAATAAGCCAGTGTCAGAAAGAACAATATTATATGTTGTCTTTCATTTGTGGTTCCCATATTTTGTAAAGCCATATAAAATCATGTATGCATATATAAAAGTAAGAAAGGGGACATATAGGAGGGGTGACAGAAGGGAGACTAAGGATAAATGGAAATAGGGGATGTGTTCATCATACAATATATACTTGCATAAAATTTAAAAAATAAATGTCACACATGTGTGTGTATAAATATGAACAACCAGGAAAGAGGGATTATATTTAGCATACTTTCTCTAAAAGTCATCCAGGCATCTTTCCATTATTTGGTCTCCAACATATATTTCCCTAGTTTTTATATGCCTGCCAATAAGATTCAGTTCCTGAAGCTGGGATGAAAGTTGTTGGGGACACTTGAAGTAAAGCCTATGTAATATCACCTGGCAAGGTAGGAAGACATAATGGTGGAATTTCATAAATTCCTATTACAAATGAACAACTGAATTGGGGGTTCAGGAAAGTAGTATTTGACTCAGTTTTATATAGTCTGAAAATACTGGTTCATCTTATATTCTACTTGGCAGTATCTGAGGTGGCCATACTAATTTTATTTTCTGTAAAATTATAAAGAAATTCTGTCTCTTGGAACCAGTAACCTAAACACATACACTGTGACTTAAAAGATAAGGTTTGAGAATTCACATATTGGTAAATTTTTAAATTGTTTTCTTATCTTTCAGTTATGAATTTTACTACCTACTCATTAAATCTGCATTTGAATGTGAAAAAATAAAACAAGGTAAACATTTTAGTGGTACAAGTATCATGTATAAGTCTGTATTTATAACAATTAAATATAATGGGCATTGTGATACATGCTTGTAATCACACAGACTTGAAAAAATACAAATTCATTGTAAATGTTAATTAGGCAATAAGCCCATGTCTAAAAAAAGTGTATGTATGTATGTATATTACACATATGTACATACATTTACATATATATATATATATATGTACATATGTGTGCATACTTAGTATATCTCTTGGAAAATTCCAAATATTTTACTTGTTTTCCATTATCTAAAAGCAATTTAGTTAAGGTTGGGGTGGAATAGGATCTATCCTCCCACTTTAAACAAGGAGTTCAATTGGTGTGAGCCAATTCCCATGTCTCCTGAGATAGTGAAAATTTGAGGAAGGGATGCTGAACCTATCTCAGACAATCCAGTTGTCTAGAAGTCCAAGGTAGGTAAGAAAAACAGAGTCCTTTCTCCACTGACATAAATAAGATGGAGGATGGTTTGGTTTTCTAGAGGAAGTCCTGAAGCAAACATAGGAGAAAGACAGAACCTTGGAGATTAAAGGAAAAGACTGAAAAAACCTGTTTGTTGAATACCGCATCATTAGCTAGTAGATCAACCTCTTCTTAAAACCTGAAAATTGCACTCAAACTTGGTGTGCTAGTGAAGAACTTGCTTACATGTTTTAAATCAGATTGAGCTTGTAATGTTTTTTCCTTGTAACCATAGAACTTTCAGGAATAGGTTTCTCAACCAAGATTTATTCAATACACCCACATTAATATACCTATTACAGTACTTCCTACATCCAATTGACACATTAGCATGTATGTGTATATACATACTATATATGACATACATGTTTATCTATATCAAAGTCCAGAGTCATTTCTCTTTTTTTTTTTAATTTTTATTAGATAGGGACACATTGTATATGTAAACAACACATGTTGGTATCATCCTTTCCTCCTCCCTGCCCTTTTTCTGAAGAAGCTTTCCTCATTGGGGATGCAGGTCAACTCCATGGGGATTGTGGTCATGCATTATGGAGGGGAGAGGGAATGTCTTGTGCAAAATGTCCCAACTTATGGCTTGAACAATATTTCTGCCCCCTCTTCTACAAAATTCCCTGAGCCATGCTGGGAACATTTTAGTCTACTTCAGTGATGGGCACTCAGGAGCCTCTGGCTGTCTGGTTTGGTAGCTGATGAGTGTCCTCAGTGTCTATCTCCTTCACTCTTGTGCTGATATCAGATGCACTGAGAAAGCAGCTCTCTATCTCATTTCCCCAATTCCTCTGAGGTTTCAGCTGGGGCCAGTGTGGAGTACACTGGGTCATTTATCTCTCCTCAGGCCCAGCTCCCATCTAAAAAAGAGAAGGAGAATCTCCAACAGAGAATGAAGTCAGTCAGTTAAATGGGATAACCATTATTAATTTAGAGAGAATTAAAAAGGTGTAGATCCTCTTATAGTCTAAGATTGGTGGGAGCTTAACAATGGAAAGCAGAATCATTATCTGGATATGATTCTCACTTGTTTCCTAGTACCAGACATGGTTTCCTTTCCACTGAGCACATCTGTTAGCCAATACAAGAGCATTTGGTTACCCACCATAGCTGTGTGCCACTATTGCACTTGTGTGAGCATCACATCAGGTTGTTTGCTTCTGAGTCGCTTAGACTGTGAGTTGCTTAGACAAATGTTGGCTACATTCCTCAGGAAGCTCAAGCAGTACCTTGCAGCACTAGATGGGCTAATTGTCTGGGGACTGGCTCTCCTCCAATTCCAACAGCATTTTGTGTCTTCAGCAGTAGGGTCTTACCACTAACCTCTGGTGGGTAATCAAGTGCTCTGACAAAAGTCTTGTTTGTTTTGGAAGATCTAGTAGGTCTCTCTGGTCAACAGCTCATTGTAGATGTAGAACACATCCTGATACAGGGAAGTGCAGGCCAGCACCAGTGGAAAAGAAAAAAGAAAAAGACAGAGAAGAAAGAGACACAGGAGAAATTTGAGGTTAGGTTTCGTCTCAGCCTCTCCAGGGCCCTTTGATTCAGATGCTACCCCTGAGGTCCTCTTGAAGGTTCGACTTTTAGTTTGACTTTCAGGAGATAGGATCCTATGGTACCAGTTCAATTTGGGTTTACTTTTGTGTCCCCCCACCCTTCCCCTTCCCCCAAGCCCTACCCTCCCTATTGTCCAAGCCTCATGACGCTATTCATTTATGTCATCAATTCAGGCTGATCCAGGTTAGGAACTGCAGATGAGTGAGATCATGCAATGGTTGTCTTTCTTTTATTGTGTGAGTTCACTTAGAATGATCTGTTCCAAGTTTGACTATTTTTCTACAAATTTCAAAGTGTCATTATTTCTTACTGCTGAGTAGAATTCCTTTGTGTAGATATACCACTCTTGGTTATTCATTCATCCAATGATGGGTACCTGGGTGGATTCCAGATTTTAGCTATTATGAATTGAGTAGCCATAAACATGGTTGAGCAAACATCTCTGAACTGAGATGTGGAGCTTTTAGGGTAAATGCTCAGTAATGGAATAATAGGTTCTGTTGGTAACTATAATCATCCTTTTCAGGAGTCTCCATATTGATTTCCATAGTGGTTGTACCAGCTTACATTCCCACCAACAGCGAATGAGTGTTCTTATTTCCCCACAGCCTTGCCAACATTTGTTTTCATTTGATTTTTTAATGTTTGCTATTCTTACTGGGGTAAGGTGGAACCTCATAGTTGTTTTAATTTGCATTTCCCTAATGGTTAGGGATGTTGAACAATTTCCTAAGTGTGTATTAGCCATTTGTAATTCTTCCTCTGAGAACTCCCTATTCAGTTCTCTGCCCCACTTTTGGAGTGGGATATTTGATTTTTTTGTTGTTTAGTTTTTTAAGTTCTTTTTAGCTTCCTGATGTTAGTTTTCTGTCAGTGGTATAGCTGGAAAAGATTTTCTCCCATGCAGTGGGTAATATATTGGCTCTGCTTGTGGTATATTTGTGCAAAAGCTTTTTAGCTTCATATGATCCCATTGGCTGAGTGCTTGTTTATTTTTTTTTTCTGACACAAACTTTTCTTTATTATTTGTGGACATACTCAATATGTAAACAGCACTGGTTGGTTTCATCCTTACCCTCATCCCTGCCTCCCCTCCAAAGGGACCCTTCTCATTGGGAATGCTGGTTAGTGCTTGTTTAATTTCCTTGGCTACTGAGTTTTGTTCAGGAGGTCTTTTCCCAGTCCTATATCGTGGAGAGTGCTTCCTATTTTTTCTTCCAGTAGTTGAAGAGTTTCAGGTCTTATACTGAGGTTTTTAATCCATTGGGACTTGATTTTTATGTATGGAGAATGTCTAATTTCATTTTTCCACATATGGTCATCCAATTTGTCCAATACCATTTGTTGAAGATGCTGTCTTTTCTCCAGTCTACATTATTGGCACCTTTGTCAAAGATCAAACAGCTGTAGTTGCTTGCCCTAAGGTCTGAGTCTTCATTTGTTCCATTGGTCTGTGTTTCTGTTTTTTTTTTTTTTTTCCAGTCCAGTACCATGCTGTTTTTGTCACTATGGCTTTGTAATATAGCTTTAGATCAGGTATGGCAATACCACGAGAGGTTTTTGTCTTTGTTTTTGTTTTTGCTGAGGATATATTTTGATATCTGAGGCCTTCTGCCATTCCATTTGAATTTTGAGGTCAGTTTTTAAATCTCTGTGAAGAATGATGTTGGTATTTTTATTGGTATTACATTACATCTGTATATTGTTTTGGGTTTGGAATTGCCATTTTCACAGTATTAATTCTACCTATCCTGGAGCATGTAAAGTCATTCCGTCTTCTCAAGACCTTCTCTATTTCTTTCTTGAGTGTTTTTATGTTTTCATTATATAGTTCTTTCACATCTTTGGTTAGTGCTATTCCAAAGTATTTATTAATTTTTGTTGCTATTTAAAATGGGACAACCTCACTGATTTCTTTCTCTGTATATTTTCCCTTTGTAAATAGAAAAGCTACTCATTTTATGCATTGAGTTTGTATCCTGCCACATTGCTAAAGGATTTAATCACCTTTAGAAGTTTTGAGATGGAGACTTTCAGGTCACTTATATATAGGACCATATCATCTGCAAATAGAGCTAACTTAATGTTTTCTTCTCCAATTTGAATCCCTTTCATTTCTTTCTCCTGTTTTAGCCCTTGGGCTAGTACTTCTAGTACTATGTTGAAGAGCAGTGGTGAGAGTGGGAACACTTTGAGTTTTTTCCCATTAAGTATTATTTGGGCTTTAGTAGCTTTATATATAGCATTTATTGTGTTGAGATATAAACACTCCATGCCTATTCTTTCCAGTGTTTTGATCATGAAGTGGTGTATTTTGTCAAAGGCCCTCTCTGCATCAATTGAGATGGTCATGCAGTTCTTATGATTCAGTTTATTTATGTGGTGTATGACATTGACTGATTTCCATGTGTTGAACCATCCCTGCATCCCTGGGATGAAGCATACTTGATCAAGGTGGATAATGATTTTGATGTGTTGTTGAACTCTGTTTGCAAGTATTTTGTTTAGGATCTTTGCATCTAATTTCATTAGGGATATAGGCTTATACCTTTCTTTTCTTGTTGCATCTTTGTCTGGTTTTGGTATTAGGTGATTAGGGTAAAAGGAGTCTGGGAGGATTCCCTGGTCTCCAATTATGTGGAACAGTTTGAGGAAAATTGGTGTGAGTTCTTCTAAGAAGGTTTGATAGAATTCAGCTGAGAAGCCATCCAGTCCTGGAATTTCTTTGGGGGGAGACTTATGATTAACTTTTCAATCTCCATGGATGTGATAGGTTTGTTTAGGAGATTAATCTGCTCTCAGTTTAGTTTTGGTAGGTTTTATATGTCTAGAAATTCATCCATTTCTTCCAGATTATTTAGTTTTGTGGAGCAGAGGTTTTGGAAGTATGCCCTGATCATTCTTCAAATTTCATTTATGTCATACAATTGTGATCGCTCCTTTTCATTTCTGATTTTGTTCATTTGAGACTTCTCTTCTTTTTGCTTGATCAATTTGGCCCAGTTTTTTTTTTTTTTTTTTTTAATTTTTATTTTCTCAAGGAACCAGCTCTTCATTTCATCAACTGTTTAAGTTGTTTTCTTAGTTTCCAATTCATTAATTTCTGCTCAAATCTTGATTATTTCTTTCCATCTGAAGCTCTTTGGGTTGGATTCTTCTTGTTTTTCAAGTGCCTTTAGGTGGACAGTCAGGTTATCGATTTGGATTTAGGGCTATGAATTTCCCCTTAGGACAGCCTTCAATGTGTCCCATAAGTTTTGGTAGGTTGTGTTTTCATTATCACTCAATTTTAGGAATTTTACAATTTCTTTTTTTATTTCATCCATGGCCCATTAATTGTTTAAAAGTGTGTGGTTTAGTCTCCAGGAGCTGGTGGAGTTCTTCATGTGTCTCTTGTTCATTTCTAGCTTTAAGGTATTATGATCTGACATGACAATTACTTCAATTTTCCTGACTTTATGAAGGCATGCTTTATGACCTAATATATAGTCAATTTTGGAGAAGGTTCCATGGTCTGCTGAGAAGAATGTTCTACAGAGTAGAGTTGGGGTGGAAAGTTCTGTAGAAATCAGTTAGGTTATTGAGCTCTATAATTTCCCTGTTGATTGTCAGCTTGGATGATATGTCTATTGATGACAGTGGAATATTGAAGTCTCCGACTATGATGGTGTTGGTTAATTGCTCTTTTGTTGTCAAGTAGATTTTGTTTTATAAACTGTGGTGCACCTGTGTTTGGCACATATATATTTATGATTGTAATGTGTTCCTGTTGGATAATTCCCTTGATGAGTAGGAAGTGACCTTCTTTGTCCTTTTTGGTTACTTTTGGTTTGAAGTCTATCTTAGCAGGAATTAATATAGCAATACCCACTTTTTTTAATTTCCATTTGCTTAGAATATCATTTTCCAACCATTCACCCTGAGCAGATGTCTATCTTTAATGGTAAGGTGGGTTTCTTGAAGACAGCAGATAGAAGTGTCCAGATTTTTTATCCATCCTGATAAACTGTGTCTTTTGATGGGTGAGTAAAGATCATTAATATTTAAGGTTATTATTGTGAGGTTTGAATTAATAATTGCCATGATGAGGTGTTTTATGGGGTTTGGTGCATTCTTGTGTTATATATTGCTTTTGGCCTGGCTTATTTTGGTTATTGTGATCTTCTTGTTGGCTCTTGAGATTGGTTGTTTGACCTTTCTGCATGGAGTATTCCCTCAAGTATTCTCTGTAGGTTTGGCTTTGTATTCAAGTTATCATAGAGTTGAGTTTTTCCATGGGAAGTTTTTCTTTCACCCTCTATCATGAGGGATTCTTTTGCTGGGTAAAGTAGTTTGGGTTGGAAGTCATGCTTTTTCAGACTTTGGAGTGTTCCCTTCCAGGCCTTTCTGGCCTTCAGGGTTTCCATTGAGAAATCTGATGTAATTCTGATGGGATTGCTATTGTATGTTGTGAATTGCTTCTCTCTTGCTGCTTTTCATGCTCTCTCTTTGTTTTTGTTCTTAAGACTTTTAACTATGATGTGTCTTAGAGAGTTTCTTCTTTAGTCCTGTCTGTTTGGTGTTCTGTGGGCTTCTTGTATCTGAATGGGCCTCTCTTTTGCAAGATTTGGAAAATTTTCTTCAATAACTTTGTTGAATATATTCTCTATGCCTCTCATCTGGATTTCCCATCCTTGTGGTATACCCATGATCAGATGTTTGGTCATTTTAGGGTGTCCCACAGTTCCCTCGTATTCTGTTCACTTTATTTTTTTGAACTTAGCAAAGTTTTTGGCCTCCTGATCAATTATTCCTGGTCAGAGATTCTCTCTTCTACATCAGTAACTTTGTTGGTGAGTGGTTCTAGAGAGGTTTTTATAATTTATATTTGATTTTTGTTTTCTGTTGTATTGTTTTACATCATGTGCATCTCTTTTTTGAGGAACTAATTTAATTCAATTTCTGTTTTTCTTGATGATTCCTGTAGTTCATTTTTGCATTTGATCAAGTCTTCATAAAGGTTAATCAATCAGTTGTTGAAGTCTTTCATTTCTTGACGTACCTTCAGTTTATTCAAATCTCCTTGGAGCATTCTAATGTTTTCTTCAATGAGGTTAAGCCTACTGTCAGAAGCTAAACACTCCAGGAGATGATTCTGTTCAATTTCATTGATACCATTGTTGGTTCTTTGATACTTTGCTTCGAGTTCAGAGATTTTTTTTTAATTTGTTTTTATTATTTTATTTATTTCTGGAGAGAGACACAGAGAGAGACAGAGAGGGAGAGGGAGACAGATAGAGAAGGGCACACCAGCAGTCTCTCAGCTGCTGTGAACGAAATCCAGATGCATGTGCCCCCCTTGTGGTCAAGTGCTGCATTGTGCCCTTGTGTCACTTTTCATCTGGCTAAACATGGGACCTGGAGATTGGAACTGGGTTCTTAGGCTTAGCAAGCAGGCGCCTTAACTGCTAAGCCATCTCTCCAGCCCAGAGATTTTTTTTTTTTATCAGAGTGTCATTGGTGATTGTGTTTTCATTTTGGGAATGTATTTCTGTTGATTTCTTTATGATTAGAGACTTCCAACTGTAGAACTAGGCATCCTTGGAGGCGATCTCTCAGTTTTCTGTCTTTCATTGGCTTTTTTGTGCTGTTGACTACTCATTTTAGGAGGACTATTTTATTGAGGAGAAAGCACGATCTTGTCCTTTGGCCTGTTCATCCTCTGGCTCAGGTGAACAGAGATGTGGGTACCTAATGGCCAGTCAGGAAACCAGAGTAAAAGGCCTAATTCCACAGGTCACATAGGGACTAGGTTTCCCTAAGCAGGGCACAATGGGATCTGGCCTACTTCATGTGGTCCCCTCCAGCACACAAACCAGGAGCTGGGAGGAACCCAGGAATGGATCTGGCCTACTCACTCCAGACCGTGACACCTGCCACACACTGTCTGCAAAAGGAACTCAGACCTGGGAATTGCAAGTAGCCCAGAAATGGGTCTAGCCTACTCACTCCAGTCCAAACCACAGTGCCCACTGACACAGTGTCCATGTAAGGAACTCCCAGAATCATTTCTTAAAGGAGTTTAATGATGCACTTGCTTTTCTTCTGGGACCCAACTTCCCACATAGGTATTCTTCATTTTTTCTTCATTCTGTATGTACTTAAATTCTGTTTCCAAATTTGATTTCTGAATTGTGAGTAGCACACATTGGCCAATAACAAAATGTTTTGCCTCACAAGTTCCTTGGCTGGGCTGAACTAATCTCATTAATATCTACCACACATTGCCAAGCTCTTTCTTCTTTTTATCTTTCCTCAGGAGCTGCATCCTTAGATGACCTGGATCCCTCAGTGATGATGACTTTACAATCATTCCTGAAGGTATGTAAAACTTCAGGAATATTTCCACTTGAGGAAACCTCTAAAGATGCATAAAACTACTGATCCTGTTTATGCAAGTTTGGGATCAATGCTCAGAACAATGTGGCCTCTAGAATTTGCTGGAAATACTACCATGATTCCCTGTTCACATTTAATTCAGTTTTACATTTTTTGTTGATTCAATGCTTTGTCTTTTTCGTCCTAACCCTTAGAGCAAAATCTCAGGGTTCAACGGGTTCAACAGATTTGAAAGGTGATGTATATTGTGATTCTCAAACTTTACCATGCACCATAATCACCTAAAATCAAAATCACCATAAAAAGAGATCCTGATTCAATAGATTTAGATTAGAGGTCAATAATTTGAATTTCTAACATTTTTTCCTACCAAGAATTCCAATAATAGAGTATACACACATTTTCCAAAAAAAGCAAATAATCTTGAGATATAGATGTGAAAATTCTCTGCACTTAAAATTATCAAACACTGTTGAACAGGAGACAGAAATAAATGGGAAGAAAGTTCGTGATAATGGATTACAAGAAATAACATTGTTAAAATTTGCATACTACTCAAAGAGTTATGAATGTATATCCTTATCAAGATACCAATGTCATTTTTGTGAAAATGGAGAAAAAAAATGTGTTTTTAGTTAATTTATTTTTATTTAATTTATTTTTATTTGCCTGTGTGTGTGTACTACAGCACACATGTGGAAGTCAGAGGATAACCTCAAGATGTCTGTGCTTCTTTTCCATTTTCTTAAAGCCAGAGTATACTTCCATTGCAAACAAATGCTGGTCAAGCTGGCTCTTGGTTCCTCCAGGCTCTACCTTTTATCTTTACAGGCACATTATGACCAGAGAAATATGTGCCACTTTGTGTATAGCTTTACATGGGTGCTGGGAGGACCAAACCTGGATCAGCAGATTCTGCAAGAAAGAGCCTATAACTGCATAGCTGTCTTTACAGACTATTTATTTTTTATTAAGATTAAAAAAAATCAAAATTGTTGGAAATTGATAAAAATGAAGAATTGTATGGAACCCCAGAAATCTCAATAGCCAAGGAATGTTGAGGAAAAGTAAGAAAGGGAGAGATCTCTCTCTCTAAAACATACTGAAAACTAATAGCAACCAAAGCAATGGTGGTACCTTAAAAATAAACACATAAACACATGCAACAAAATAGAGGATTCTGAACTAAATACATACACTTTCAGCTTGTTGATTTCAACAAAGTTGCCAGCAATAGACCACATGAGGCTATGTGGGACATTTCACATACAAATCACTACATTCTGCCCCTGACTCCCATAAACTTACAGCCATCTCATGAGGTAAAATTCATTTACTCCAACTTTAAATATCCGCAGAGACCTAACAAATCCCAACACTGTTCAAATGTCCAAAGTTAAAAGTCTCATCTGGCACAGTTTTTTAACTCTGTGTCTGTAAAATCAAAATACAAGTTATAAACTTCCTACACATAAAAGCACAGAATAAATATTTCCATTTCATAAAAAAGGAATTGGGCATAAAAAGAAAAGATTGATTCAATGCATCATTCTGAACAAGCAGGGAAAACATCAAATCCTGCAGCTTCATGTCCAGTTCCTGGGATCCATAACAATTACTGTATTAAATAAAATTAAATTTTTGTAATTAAAAATGGGTCAGAGAAAATCAAGTGATTTTAATAGTGTCTTCTTATTTGTGACTCCTAATGTTTTAGATAACAAGCATACATACTGCTGTAAGTATCATAAATTTGGCAGCTTCAACTAGCCATTCAATGCTGGTGTGTCACCAGTCATGTTTTCTCAGACATCTCCAGGAGAGAAGATGTTCAACAACATCTAGTTTCTGGTGGCTTCAGTGCTTTTTGGCTTGTTGCTTCCTCATGCTTCTTTCTTTTTCCATGTTCACATGACCTTCTCTTTTATGCTTTCCTATAAGGACATTGGTCATTAGATTTAAGGCTCCCCCAGATAATCCAGGATAATCTCCTTAAAATCCTTAATTTAATTACATCTACTCTTTCTAAATAAGATAGCATTCATAGACTCCCCCAACTGAGGCCTAGCTTGTTGGTTGTACCTTCCAACTTACTATAAAGTTGAAAGTTATCAATATAGAGTTAAGAGTAATTCTTTATTTTCCCTCTATCATCTAAATGTTGTTTATACAAAAAAGTCAAAACTATAAATGGCAAAGAGGATCTCAACAGTGAAGATATGTATATCTGTACTCTAAATGGTGAGGAATATACAGTGAACACATATGTAACTGTAAATAATGAAGGATATGTGGATTCCACCATCCTGAGAAGAAAATATTCCAGAACATTTCACTTATTTTGAGGACTGGTGTGTTAATCATGAAATTGATTTCTATGTAAACCTTGAAGGTGGTAGAATGAAAATTGATGGTAATTAGTTACAATAAGGAAGGTTATAGGCTCAGGAAAGATAAGTTTTCCTAAAATAATTATTCATGACTAAGATATATTTGTCAAAAGGTAACCAATTTTCTATTAATGAGCATATCAAAATATAGTTAGGGGCAAGAGATATGGCTTAATAGGTCAGGTGCTTGCCTGGAAATCCTAAGGACCCAGGTTCTATTCCCCAGTACCAACATAATCCAGATGCACAAAGTGCCACATGCATCTGGAGTTCATTTGCAGTAGCTAGAGGCCCTGATGTGTCCATTCATTCTCTCTCTCTCTCTTGCTCCTTATAACTAAATGAAAAATTTAAATTTTAAAAACATAGTTATGTATATATCTTTTCAAGTTAATTAAAACTTCTAAATAATTTTTCATCAGAGATTTTAAAACCATTCATTTGGAAATCATAAGTTGTGCATTTTATCAAGGTAAAGTTTGCACACAGGGGAAATCAAGCCCCTTAATGATTTTCTTAGTACTCATAGCTTGGATTTGTGTAGACCAACAGAATCAACACTCCCTGAATACCTGTGAGAAATGCAAATGTGTGATTCTTGCCCCTGAGTTGGGAATCAGCTCTCTAGAGGTGGCTCACAGTTTCCTTGCTTTACCTGTCCATTGCGGTGATCGTGTCACGTGATGAAATTTGAGAATTGCAGTATTTACATTATTTTTTGAGTCCAAGGGATAAAGAGAAAGAGCAAACCATTTCATCAACAGCAGACATAAATTTGGTTTTAAATGTGATTAATGCTACTCCAACTATTCTGAAAATTTTAATAGCAGTGAATGTTTCCAAACATTGACCAAGACCAATGTTACCTACAAACCAAAACCAGACACCACATTCTATGAACACAGTGTACAGTTCTTTTCAATAAAACTAAAATGACCATTCACTATGCAGTGTATTTCAGCCTAGTGTAAATAGTCTTTCAATATATGAAAATCAATAAATATGATGCATCATAAGAACAAGAGGAAGGACAAAAATCATATGATCTTGACAGCAGATTCAGAAAAAGTACTTAAATTTTCAAACCCTTGATGATATAAACTCAACAAATCAGGTATAGAAAAACAAAAAAGGCCACATGTGACAAACCTAATGTTTAATATAATACTAAAAGGGGGAAAAAGTTTTCTCTTAAAATCTGGAAAAATACAAGGATGTTCATGTCTACATATGGAAGTCCTAGTTAGAAGAATTGGAAGAGAGAAATAAATTAAAGGCACCCTAATTGAAAAAGAAGTTAAATTATCCCTATTTACAGACAATATAGCTCTACATATCAAAAAACTAAAATGCCATTAGAACTATTAAATCAGAAAAATATTAGATACAAAAAGCATTAAAAATACGTAAAATTTCTATGCACTAATAATGCACCATCTGAGAAATAATTAAAATAATATAAAATAATACATCACATTTATAATAGCTACAATTAAACTGTCAAAGAAGTTTTGATAATCAGACATATGTTATATTAATCTCAGGACCAATACAAGATCCTGATATTCAGAACCCAAACTTAATTTTAATAAGGTCAATTTTTATCTTACTTTTATATGAATATAAGATACTGTTATGTTTGTTTAAAAGAGAGAAAGACCTAGAAAATCTCTAGCACAGAGCAAAGAAAGAGTTTCTAGGAGCCACCCTACATGCACACATGGATTCATGAACTCTCCTCCTTTGCTCAAGAGGATTACCAGGCGTGAGGTCAGAGAGATGCTGTAGATAGGTCTTCTTCATTCAGACATGATACGTTTTGAGAAAACCACAGAAGTGTGAAGTGGATGATTGTAGGATTATGTGACTTCACTAAAAAAAAAAACTAGTTAACAGGCCAATAAATCAAGAAAGGCGACTTCATGAAAGCTACTGTCATCTACTTTCAAGTTTTCCTGTTTTATCATGTTGTGGTGACTGAAGGTCACACCTTTGTATTTGTGAAGTGTTTGAGAATGCAATGCTTGTCGCATATACATGAAAATGTTTCAGGACAACAGTAAACTATAGAAACATATTTTCTCTGTTCAGTGTCTCCAGAAATACTTCAGATGCATATGGCAAGGGTCTCTTCAGCTACAACTAGGAAGAGTCTGGCATGCAGACAAACTTCTTTTTTTCACATATGGAGTCCTGTGTGGCATCCCTTTTAGTTGAAAGGCTGGCTTTGTAGGAAGTGGAAGCCTAGAGCAGACAGCTCAAACCAAGAAAAATCCATGCTTCAGTCACTGTCTTAGCCCTGTAGGAAAAAAATCTAGGTCATTGCACTTTACTAACAGATCAGAAACATTAGAAGGATCTGGCCTTTCCTTATCTCTGCCCCCGTAGGGAGTCCCTCCACTCCCTTCCTAGAGAATTTTAAAAATCCTGACCTCAGACTCCTGATATCAGGAGTAAACTGGCTAAACCATGGGTCTCGTGAAATACCTGTAAACCTGGTCTTCCTAATCCCCATACAAACCCCAAATCTGAGTCTGGAGGTGGGCTTCTCAAAATCCCTCTTGTTTTCCCAGGGCAAGAGCCCCACCTTCCATCCTTCTCTTATGTTCTAGGCTTAAGCGCCCCTTCTCTTCTTCCTCCTAAAGTTTTAAGCTATCATAAAATCATTCTGGACCTTATCTTCTGGTCAATGGATTTCATTCTTCAAATTCATAGAAAAAGGATGGGTGAACATGCCAGATAATTGGTGTATTGGTGTACAAGGGACCCAAATTTCCTATATCAAATACTTAGTAAATACTGCAAAAGGCATTGTTCTAAGTACTGGAGAATTTGAACTCATTTCATCTCTATAGCAATCTTACAAGGAAGGTATTATAACTACCCTCATCACGTTGATGAGGGGACTGGCAAAGTGAGTTCTCTGTGTACGATGTAATGACTCGGTTCCTTTCTGTCTGTAAGCAGTGCTCTGTACAAACTTCTCAGTGTATTCTAGAAGCAGGATAGAGAGAACACTTGAATTTTAGTATCTGATGGGCTGGCCTGTGTTGCTGGCTTCTGTTTCCTTTGGAGAATGTTGTCACATTTGGAAATATATATGCACTGAAGGACTTTACAAAGAGAATAGCTGGATCCATGGCTGATAACTTGTACTATGTCCAGGATTTTAAGAAAAATTCGAACATTGACTCTGACCCTCAGAAGACATCTGAGGACAAATACTAATCGACATGTGCAAATGTTTGAGCTACTAAAGCAGAAGTAGATACACCCTATGTTGAAAGAAGGCCAAACTTAACCTGTGGGACAGATTTTAGGAGCAAAAGACCAGTAGAGAGTTGTCTGAAAGTACTGCCTAGCAGTGAATTCTAAACCATGCATTCTGTGTTAGGAAAACTTGGCCGTGACCTTCTCATAGCATTGTAGTGGGAAAATTTTCTGTATTGTGTAGGCAGCCAGATTAGATAATTTGTCGGTTTCCTTCCAAATATTAGATTCAATATTTCTGTGTTTATTTTTCTCCAGGCATGCTGAGAAATTGACATGGCAGTCAATGAGAGGTTTTGCTTGAATAAATATTTCAAAGTGAAGCCCATGTTTTTCAGGAATGCCATTGTATCACCTTTTTTCAGCACTTTCCAAATGCTTATTTCAAAATTAAATGAAACTTACAAGAGCAATTTTTTTCTAATTACATAATTGTTGCATTTTGGTGTAATAATGGTGGGAAAAGTGACTTGACATCCTGAAATTTCAGTAAAGAATTACTTAATAAAGAATCTAGACTGAAATAATTGTTTACTTAAAAGTGGAATTTGCTGGGAAAAAAAAAACCTCAAATGCTATTTCCTCGTTACTATTGCCACATAATTAAATAATTTCACAATTAATTACTTTCAGGAGAGATAATTTGTTTTCATTAAAATATGTAAATATGCATCCCTTGCTGTGATTTTTTTCCTTCTTAATGCCTTCTCTCCCACTGGTGTGCTGATGTTCCATGATAAAGATTTCTAGCACAGGCTTCAAATCATAGCTAAGGTTGTCCTTTACCCCTTAGCCTAAGAGAACAGTTTTCTCTCACCAAACTCTCTGCTCTGCCTGAACCCCCACACTCATTTTCAGGAACAACCTCAAAGGGCAATGACTACTCTCTCTTTCTGCTGGTGTTTTCCACACCCTTCAGTTTGAAGACCTACTTTATCACTGATAAAAGAAAGTATTAATTTCAAGAAAATTCAAGGAGCCAATCTATTGATGTTAAAAGAACAGCTTACATTTTAATATTTCAGTAAGATTGTAATACAAGGAGTATTTCATGCAAATAAACAACAGTCTGTATGCAAGGACCCATATATTCCAGACACAGACATGGCAAACACAACTAGAAAAAGTCCTTTTAGAGGAATTATTTTTTTCATATCAGAACTAAATATAAGATTTGCTGTGTACTGTGTTTCCATTAAATATTGCCACATAGAGAAAGGTAACAAGAGGAAGCAGTTTTCACTCACCTGTGTAGCTTTGAATGTATTCACTAGGATCATTAAAGCAAATTATGGTTTGAAAGGTAAAAAATAATAATAATTTCCACAAATCACTTATGCTTAATGAGACATCTAGACCTTCATAAAGATCATTAGCTAGTCAGGAATTCCACTAGGGAAATAAACATGTAGGGTGCAAGAGTCAAACCTGGAGATCCAGGTTGGAAAGAATTCAGACCTTGTTACAGAGGTCACTTGCAAGTTCTGTCCTTCACAGACACCATTCTACCCACCAAGCAATCAAAACCACTTGCTAGGCAGTCTTCTTAGGCAAACCTGCTGATCTACATCTCAACTGAACAGAATGGTATGAGAAGTTTTAGGCATCTGTATGATTGACAGTAGAAGATGCACTGGTGGCTGTGGCAGCTCAAGGTTGTCTCTCTTGCTAGTTAGATACATGTAATAAGGGATTTGAGTTCTTTCCTTGAAAATGCCTCTCTCTTCTGGCTGTTATTATAAAGGAAGATGATGGATTACTGAAGAATAGTTACTTCCTTTTTTGACACACACACACACACACACACACACACACACACACACACACACACACTTAAAGAAGAACCACTTCTCTAGAAACCAAATATTCCTTGTTTTGGTAAGCTTGGACTGATCCCACTCCACTGGAGAAAGTTGCTCAGCGGGTATTCCACACAGGGACTTAACATTCAGTCAATTTATACTGTGCCCACTAAAATCATTCTGTGAATTTACAAGAGAAGGATAAACCATGATAATGATGTAAGAAAAATCATTTGATCAGAAAGAATTTGGGGATGGAGAGATGGCTTAGTAAGTAAGGCATTTGCCTATAAACCTAAGGACCCAGGTTCAATTCCCAGGACCCACATAACATAAGCCAGATGCACAAGGGGGTGCATGAAACTGGAATTTGTTTGCAGTGGCTAGAAACCCTGGTCCACCCATTATCTGTCTTTCTATTTACCTTTCTCTCATTCTCTCGTTTCTCTTATTCTCTCAAAATAAATAGATAATTTTTTTTTTTGGAGAGAGACCCAGAGAAAGACGGAGAGAGAGGGAGAAGAAGACAGAGATGGATGCGCCAGCAGTCAATCAGCGGCTGCCAACGAAATCCAGATGTGTGCACCCCTTGTGGTCAAGTGTGGCATCACTGCATCTGACTAAACGTGGGACCTGGAGATTGGAACCAGCGTTCTTTAGGCTTAGAAGGCAGGCGCCTTAACCGCTAAGCCATCTCTCCAGCCTGATAAATAAATATTTTTAAAAAGATAAGAATCTTTAAGAAGGAATATGGTCATTTTTTCAAAAAGAATTTATTCTCAATTATTGAAACAACTATATGTTACTAAAAGTAATTTTTTAAGACGTTACTTGTAAGAACTCACCATAGCAAAAAGTAGGAAATTGTAGTTTTGGAGATGGTGTAGTGCCTCGAAGGGCAAGCAATGTAAATTAAGGCCATTAGGTTTGGTGGGGGTTTTTTGTTTGTTTATTTCCTTTACACAGAACTATTTCTAAGGAGCCTAATCATTTGGTAGTTTTCTAATTTATTTTCCAAGGCCCGTTCCTAGGTCAAGCCCTCTATCCCCAGCCCTGTAAAATGAAATGCTAACAGACCATTAACTGCTGCGGCACTCAGAGCCTCTCCATTAAAGCCTCTGCTTCGTTAATTACAGAGATGCCATCAAGGCAGGGAGGGTATGAGTCATGACCTATCTTTTGAGATCAGCTTGCAAAGATGTCTCTTGGATACTTTATGTGCAACTTAACTTTCAAATAAAACCTAAGAAGGAATGAAATTTTTTCCCCAACATCTGAAAGAATATACAGTGTATCTCAAAAGAGAATGAGAGAAACCGCATTCATCTCATGTCATTAGGGAAGATAATACCATAAGATAAATAGTTTTAGCCAAAGTACCTGCCCTTTTAGAGCTGATTATTTGAAAGGGAATATTTCATACTATAACATACTGTATGTTTTCTTTTCTCCTACTGATTTATTGTAGTTATGAAACAAACATATTGAAATCATAAAATAAAATTGTATAATTCAGTAAAACACTATAAATGTAATCTCCTTTAATAAACTCCCATGCAAACCAAGTCAGAACGTAGAGCAATGCATGCAGAACTACTTAAGCTAATAACTGTTTTGACTTTTATGGCAATCATCACTTCCTTGGTTTGTTTGTTTCCACCTAGCTTTGTCTTTAAAAACTTAAAAGGAACTTTCAAAAAATTGTAGTATGATTTATCAATTTATTTTAAATTTTATAAAATTAATCAGGCAATAACTACTTCTTTGTTCCTAAGTTCTTAATATGAGAATATTATGACATTAGGATTCTTTCCCATTTTTGTATAATTTTACTTCTTTCTGTTTGTGGCCATATAGTTCTTCATTGCTTAAATACATCATGAATTTCATGAATTATACAAGCAAACATATGACTGTTTTCAAGCTCTGTCCACTACCAGCACCATTCTTAAGAAGATTTTTGGCTATGTACCCTTGTTACATGCTGATATATTATTCTAATTTATGGAAAAATGCCTTAATTCAAAAATACTACTTTTAACTTCGGTTTACTATACACATTATACCTACATATGTGTGAATAATGTCAATTATTTCTTCTTCCTAACCATGTCCTATAAAACCTACAGATCTATCATCTATTTTGCAATCATTTACCTAATTATTTATTTTCTACATTCTGGAGTAAGGTCTTACTAGATTGGTGTTGACTAAAACCTTTAGAAATAAACACTTCTACATCTATATCTCAAGGGGAAGGGCTCACGAATTTGACCAGAAGATATAAAATTGACTATTACTCTCTAGATATCTTTTACCAGGTTAATGTGTCTTTCCTCCTGTAAGTCTGTAAACCCTTGAAACATGAATAGAAATTACACATAATTCATTATGTTCATCTTTTGGCATAAGTGTTTTATTTCTCCTCCATGACCTACTAATGTGGAGAGCAATATTGATTATCTAATGTTAAGCCACATTTACCTTCCTAGTTGAAGGCAACAGGTGCTCTGAATCATGCTTTGTCTTATTGCCCTCTCCTTGAGAAATACACCTTTGACATTTCCACGTGTACTCATAAAATTTTCCATAATCTTCCTCTTTTGTGCTGTCTCTCCTTAGTTTTGGCATCAAGGGCAGGCTACATTCACATAGTTGACTAAGAGGTATTGACTTTTCATCAGTATTTTGAAGAATGTATGATTGGAATTATTTCTTAAATATTGGTCAGAAGCCATTAAGTGAATGCATCAATAAAATTATCTTTAGGACAATGTTTGTATTAGGGAGCCAATTGTCTTCATAGCCTATGACCATTCATATACCATGTTAATATTCAGATATTGTAGAAGCTTATCCATTTAACTGGCTTTCTTAAACAATGCCTAAATATTTTTCCAAAATATATGATAATATTTTGGTTAAAAGTCAATAAGAACTGATGTGAACATTTCAGGCCTAATATCTGTTTTTATGCTCTCTTGTTTTTTTCTTGAATATTTGCCCATTGTACCTTTTCAAAGCACTAAGTTTTAATACATTAGTATTTTGTGATGACATTCTATTTCATAAATATGTTACCAAATTTACTTTTACTGTGTTCTAATTCATTTTAAATGTTTTATTATTTTTCTTCTAATTTCTTGAAATAAATACTTAGCTCACTAGTTTTCAACATCTTATTTCTTTTCAATTAACAGATTTAAGGCTTAACAACTCAAATTCCTATGAACAGGAGATGGCATAGCATGTATTGGCATAATCACTTCATGAATTAGTTAACATGAAATAGAAGAGAGTATTCACAGCTTCAAGAACATGGATGAAACTCAAGAAAATTATGCCAATTGACTCATTGACTGGCACACTTCAAGTCAGTGCCTAGCAATGTGGGTGAGAATTTATCTCAATATAAATATTACTAAACAAAATGGGAACCAAGTTCATACTGTGGTAATGTGAGGCACATGATCACCTAAATAGCTTTCAAGAAGATGGACCCACTACTCTGCATTTTAATTTGTTCATGGTCTGTAGTGGAGTGGGACATCAGAAATGAACATGGAAATTTAGGAAATGAGAGTCATTCTCTCTGTGGCTTTCATGTGTAAAATTCATCTCTTTTGATAAATGAATTTATGACTACATCTGCTTGTCAATATGAAAATACTTTATTGTGATTGAAAAGTTATTACTGCCTCAGAAGGTGGATATGGAAGTTGGTATATACCTGCCCATGTGCAGATATCAGAGTCCTCATGGAATATCTGATAAGCAGCAGTAGTCAGAAAAAGAGATGAGTCTCTATATCTAAGAGGGTATGAACTTATTTCTTAGAATGAAAGGTTTGGCTTTTCATCTGTTTTGCTGTGAGATTAGAACTGTGGTAGGGATTGGATCTCCATAATGAGGCAGGACACCACCAGACTCATGATTCTGAAGCCCTGTTCCTTTGTCCAAGTTTATCAAAGAATTGAAAAAAAAAAAAAACATGAACTCAGAGAATAAGTTATGGTTAATTTATTAAAGGTTTAGTGAAAACAATGAAGGAAGAAAACATGAAAGCTAAAAGGAGTTCTTAACTAGGAGAAGAAACTGGGAAAAACTTAGCTTTTGATCAAGTTCTTTCATGAATTAGGCATCCAATTAGGATGAGTGTCAGTGCCAAGTTCAAGTATATAGGAAAGATTTTGGTAGGTTGCTAGATCCAGGAGGGACACAAATTCAGAAAGGGCCTGCCCTCAAGTGCTAAGAAAAACCAGAAAGCTTGTGCAGCCACTGCTGCTGCTACTTACAACCATCCTGTATGAGTTTGATTCAGGCTGGAGTTTATTCTTTCTAAGGCAGGCAGGGTGGCATCTCTTTCTTTGGGCCAGGCCCTATGTAACTTCCTATCTTAAAAAGCTGTCTTGGGCCAGGTGTGGTGGCGCATGCCTTTAATCCCAGCACTCGGGAGGCAGAGGTAGGAGGATCACCATGAGTTCATGAGTTCAAGGCCACCCTGAGACGACATAGTGAATTCCAGATCAGCCTGGACTAGAGTGAGACCCTACCTCGACAAACCAAAAAAAAAAAAAAAAAAAAAAAAAAAAAAAAAAAAAAAAAAGCTGTCTTGCTCCTAACCTATATCATTTTCTTTTTTTTCCTTTTTAAAAATAATTTATTTTTTAATTTATGTTATTCTAATTTTACATTCATAATGGTGACTCCATTATCCTCCTCCTTGTCCTCCCTCTTCAAAGGGACCCTCATCAATTGGGAATGTGGGTCATGCATTGTGGGGGTAGTCAAGAGTTATGGGGGGATAGGCCAAGTCTCTGTATAATGCCCAAACTTGTGGCTCTACCATTCTTTCCACTCCCTCTTACACAAATTTCCCTGAGCCACATTGGGGTCATTTTAGTTCTACTTCAGTGATGAGGTTTTGGGAGCCTCTGTGTGTCTGGATATCTGGCTTAGTAGGAGTTGGATGTTCTCTATGTTTATCTCCTTCAGCCTTTTTCTTGTGTCATGATCATCAAGCACGCTGTACTCTTAACCTTCCCCCTCATTACTCTATGGTTTCAGCTGGGGCCCTGGTGAGGTGTGATTGGTTGGTCCTCCCTTCAGTTTCGTTGTCCATCTGAAAAAGATAAGCAAATTCTCCAATGGAGAGAGAAGTTAGTACTAGATAGATGGGGTTGGCCATAGATATTTTAGAGGTAGGCCCTCTTCTTGCCCACATTTGGTGGTGTCTTGATCTTGGAGACTGAGCTCATTTTTGTACGTGGGTTTGACTTATTTCCCAGTTCCAGCAATGAGTTCCATTCCACTGAATGGATCTATTAGCCAAATCAAGAGCAGTTCGTTACCCACCATGGCTGTGTGCCACTACTGCACTTGTATGAGCATTACGTCAAATTGTTTCCTGCTGGGTAGCTTAGACTGCTAGTTGTTTGGAAATATGTTGGCCATTTTACCCCAGTTGTTTGTGTAGCACCCTCTGGCACGAGACTAGCTAACTATCTAGGGACTGACACTCTTCCAGATTCTGTCCAGGTCTTTCCATGTTTTGTCTCACATGCGTGTGCTGTCTTTGACAGTAGGGTCTTACCATTAACCTTTGGTGGGTAATCAAAAACTGTGACAGAAATCTGTCTTATTTTTTTTTTTTGGGGGGGGCGTTGGGGAGACCTTGTAGGTGTGTCGTATCAACAGCTCATTGTGAAAGTTAACCTTGTGCTGTTACTGGGAGTTATGAGTCAGTGCCAAGGGAGGTGAGGGAAGAAAAAGAAAGATAATATGAAAGTGAAAGTGAGTATAGAGAGGGGAGGGAGGGAGAGAGAGAGAGAAAGAGAAGAGAGAGAAAAGCAGGAAAAGATTAAGGTTGGTCTTCATGATGTTCTCTCCAGTTTCCTGTGGTTCAGGTGTTCCCTCTGCAGGCCAGCTGAATGATCAATGTTTTAGCCTGTTGTTCAGAATAAAGTGTTTTATAGTATCATTTCCTTTTGGGTCCCTATTTGTATCCACCCACCCTTGTCCTCCCTACCATCCTCTCGTTCCCTCCAACCCTTACCCTCCCCCTATCCCACCATCTCTATTGTCTGGTCCTCAGAGTGCTTATTAGGTTTGGCAGCATCTCAGGTGGATTCAGATTAGGAGCGACAGATAAATGAGACCATGGGACAATTATCTTTTTGTGATTGGGTGAGCTCACTGGAGATGATCTGTTCCATGTTTGACCATTTTTTTAAATTTCATTATTTCATCTTTCCTTACTGCTACATAGAATTCCTTAGTATAGATATACAACATCTTTGTTATCCATTCATCTAATGATGGACACCTGGGTTGATTCCAGCTCTTTGCTATTATGAATTGAGCAGCTATAAACATGGTTGAGCAAATGCCTCTTGACCTATATCATTTTCATACTTCCATCATTTTTTTTTTATTTTGGTTTTTCAAGGTAGGGTCTCACTCTAGCTCAAGCTGAGCTGGAATTCACTATGTAGTCTCAGGGTGGTCTCAAACTCATGGCAATCTTCCTACCTCTGCCTCCCAAGTGCTGGGATTAAAGTCATGCACCACCACACTTGGCACTTTCATCATTTTGACTATATCCTCTAACCAAAAATGTAAGTAACTTAACTCCAATTCCCTTGAGTTCATTCAGGGAAACTTTAAGTCTCATCTCTAAATCCCATGAAATATGATTATTTACTTTCTTCACTAGGTACTAAAACATTTCTATGAGCTACCTCATCCCAGAGAGCTCAACCCTTGGAAGATATTGTAAAGGGATCATTAAGGTTCAGGGCAAGGCTGGGAGGAGTCCTTGTCTTCAGTTTTTGTCTTTATTTTGATGTCTTCTGTTGGTCTTGTTCCCTGGCTAGTTTTCTCTTTGGGCAGAAGCATTTTGAATACTGTTTCCAAATCTGGAGTTCAGTTGTCACCTTCTGAAAATGAACACAGAAAGTACCTCACATAATCTGTAAGCCAATTCTTTATTCATATTCTTTCCCAATATTTCCCAATGTTGCTATGGTCTTGCCATTTTCACCTTGATCTCACAAGATTTTAAAAGGAAGAAACTCTACAGCATGATGGACATGGTAATACCCTTTACATACTTATGCTTCCTTCCCCCTGAAGAATCTTACAGGTGCCCTGGCAACTTAAAAGGCTCTGCTGTCCAGATCTGGTTTGATGTTAGACCTGGCTCCAAACACCGGAAATTATATTCATTACTGAGCAGACATTTCCATGTGTCAGCATTTTCTACTACTTTGTCATTGACTTCTAATTTATTCTCAGAATAATTTCAATCTTTTCTTTTTCTTGGGCAAGGAAGAAAAATGAAAATGTGAAAAAGGAAACCATTGTTGTTCATGATTATTCAGATTTCACATTGAAAAACATAATGTATAGCCAAAAGTCTTCTTTCCAGTATTATGTGCCACTTCAGACACCCAATGCTAAATGGAAAGTGCTATAAAAATATCTGTTCTTACTCAGAAACATTCAGACACTTGACAATAAAGTGGGAAACTGTTACATGTGTAACCTTGGTGGCATGCTCATGGAATATGCATTTGTCAATGTTTCTATTCTTAGCACGGTTTTGTGGTTCTGTTATTTTCCATTGTGAGTTAGGTGGCTGTGGAAACTGCATCTTCCTAGAGTCACTCCTGTTTCATGAATTGTGCTTTAGGGTCCATCTCGCCTAACTTCTGTTCAAATACTATTCTCTCGTTTGTTTCCAGTCAACTCAAGGAGTGGCCACAGGCAGGCACATCAACTCTCATAGGACAATAGAATTCAATTACACTGCTACAAAAGAGAACCCCAAACTAAAATATAACATTTTTGGATGTGGTTTCAATCATATGTAATTTGTAGGTGTGTGTGAGAGAGAGAGAGAGAGAGAGAGAGAGAAAGAGAGAGAGAGAGAGAGAGAGAGAGAGATAAGAAGTGTTTTCCATGAGATATTAGTCCCATTTGGTGTTTCCTTTCTAAAAGGTACAAACTGACTGCTTTTGCTATGGTCAACCGTTCTGCACAGTCCACATAGATGGACCAAACTTTTACACAACTGCACACAAACCTTCAGCCACTTCTCAGGACCCTTTGTAAAAAGTCTAAATGCTTTGTTTGAATAGCCTACCTACTTACCTAGCTAAAGGTCACTACTGGATGAGCTCCAACCTGTCTAAATTCATCAACTTACCAGTCACCCATTAAACATGGACTCTCTTGCATTTTTTTGTCCCTCATTCATAGCACTTTTCTTGGCCTCAAATGCCTGAATTCAAGAATTACCTGACTATTGTCCCATTGTCAACTAATTTTTTAAACTTTTTATAAATATTTAGAAAAATTTATGTCAAGTCTGATTTTAACTTTGAAATTAATGTTAATATTGAATCATATTCACATCAAATATTTTAATTTTGTCTAATGAAATTTTGAAGTTTAATATGAATCAACTTTTAAGGATTAGTAAGAGAATATTAAAGATTCTTAAAGCAACAAACAATGAGTGCCATTTAGAAGTCTGAGAATGTCTGGAAAATACATCTTTTGTTAAGTTGGCTTTGATTGCATTTAGACTTTTTACAGTTGTAGTGGTTAAAATAACATTTTGTAAAAAGAGAACATGTCTGGAAAATACATCTTTTGTTAAGTTGGCTTTTATGTTGTAGGCATTTAGACTTTTTACAGTTGTGTTTTCCATAGGAAAACATGACAGAAAGGAGGGTTTTCACTCCTAGCTTAAAATTCGCTTGAGAGAACATGTTCAAATGCCTTGTCCATCTGGGACTACTCAAACACACACACACACACACACACACACACACACACACACACAGCATAGCAGGAAACATGGTATGGTAGTTTTAATAGGTGTCCCCCAATATATTCAGTGTTTTATTAGTTTATAGTTTGCATCAACAGCCACCTGGCTGGAGGTGATGTCACTGGGCGGATCTTAAGGTGTGGTGATGGGTTTAGGATTTCAATCTAAAGATATGTAAAGTGTGCCTAATGGGGGTTCCTGATCTGTGCTGTGCTGTGTGGCTTTTGGATGTGGCTTTGCTCTCTGTGTTCAGTCCTGTGAAAGCAGGCCAGTTTCTTCTGCCATTATGGAACTTCCCCTGGATCTATAAGCTTCAATAAATATCCCTTCTTTCATAACCATGACTGGTCTGGAAGTTCATCTCAGTGAACTTGAAGCTGTCTTATACACATGGCTAGGCAGAGAAAGGAGTATTAGATACATGCCATCTATAAAAATCTATAATCCCCTGCCCAACTTTCACAGGGCCTTTAAGAATGGTAATAAGTACAGCAAGAAGCAGGTAAATGGTAGGTAGCAAGGACTGGTAGAGTAATGAAGGTAACATCTGGGTGTGACAGCAATTTGCACTTAAGGACTCAGCTAAGGTCACCATGGCAATGAGATGAGAGCAGGGAGTCTTGATCTAAGTGAAAGAACAAACCTCAAGTTTGGAACACAGTTTATAGCTGATGTGAGATCACACCCTTGTCCCATGGGAAATGTGGTCATTTATGGGGACAGTAGGAACAAAGGAAGGACATGCAAAAGTTGAACACTGTCTAAGAGAAACTGGTTGTATTGCATTCATGCGCCACTGTGTTGACTCATTCTTGATCCAAGAAACACATTTTGCATTGCTAGTCCCTACAGCAATGGATAGCCTAAGGAACAGATGAAAGTTAACCACCTTGAAGGTCTTTCGTATTTGAAAGAGACTGATGAAGCCACAAATGAGTCCGATATTTAGCACATATTAGCTATTTATTGAGCTATGTGATAGATGGAATTTTGGTAGCAAATTTAGGAAGGTTAGCGACAACAAGGAAACCATATTTTTGTACCTCTGTTGCTGTGGTAGTTTAAATATGACAATTTGAATGTATGGTGCCATAAACTGAGGTTTCTTATAAAAACTGAGCTCATAACTTGGGTCTCTACCCACTCGGCTGGAGGAGATGTCACTGGAGGGTGGATCCCATAGTCCAGCCCTAAAGTATGTTTGGGGGAAGATCAGAATTCCAGCCCAAAGTTTTGGAGAGCACTTTGAGCTCTGATTATTCAGTGATTGTTGGTGGTTTCTCTCTGCTTGGGTCTATGAAAGGGATCTAGCTTCTTCTGTCATTGGTGGAACTTCCTTGGACCTGTAAGTGTGAAATAAACCCCTTCCTCCCATAAGCTGTGTCTGGTTGGATGTTTGTCTCAGCAAGAAGAAGCTGACTGCAGCAATTGCAGTTTTGCCCATTTCAATTATATCAGACTCCACATTTTATAGTTACTTAAGAATGCAATCTACTTAATTAACCCATTTAATAAATATTAATTAATGTCTACAAAATACCAGGCATGACTGCAGTATGGAGAATTCAGGTTACAATATATACATATAAATACAGTAGTAATCAGTGTTATATTTGTACCTCTTTTGTCTAATATGTGACACACACACACTTTTTCCAAAAGAAGAAGTAATGATTTATACTCTATTCTTCATGGTGATTTTGTGGAAGGTAGTGGGATAAATGTAATTAGAGAGAATGTTATTAAAGAATCTCCACATATCCAGAGTTTGACATCCGCCATGTTTCCTATGACCCTCTTGATAATAAATCCTAGGTTGTACCAAGAAAACCCCTGTGATTTGGGGCCCTACTCTGATGAATCTGTAATCACATAAAGTGTTATGTAGGTATATCACAGTTATCTCAGTCCATGTGCATGTACGAATGCATTCCCAGTGTATCAGGAGAATCCTCAGCATTCAAGTTTATATAATTCATGAGAAAACTGTTAGATTATTTATGCTACTAGAACAGTGGCATTAAATCAATTAGATGAAATATTTCAGGTGTAAAGCATTATAAAATAACTCCTAGAGACAGGAATGAGTCTTTAAATAGGGACGATTGTCATTTTTATGGACAGATGAATCATTATTCACTTAATAAAACTTTATTCAAAGTTACAAACAAAACCTGCATGTATAAATTTTTGCAGTATATATTGTACTAGACATGAAATTTAAATATCTCCTATAAGAAATTCTCTAGCATTTAAAAATAGCTTTAATCTCAAGAAACATAATTTTATAAATGAATTAAGAAATATTGACATTTTCACTGACTAGAGAGATGACTTAGTGGCTAAGGCACTTGCCTGCAAAGCCTAAGAATACCCGTTCGAATCTTCAGGTCCCATGATCAGCAAGTCGCAAAAATGACACAGGCACACAATGTCACATATGTGCACAAGGGGGCGCACATGTCTGGGGTTCGTTCACAGTGCCTGAGAGGCTGTTGGCATGCTTATTCTCTGTCTGTCTCTCCTTCTGGTTCTCTTTCTCTCTGTCTCTCTCAAATTAAAAAAAAGAAGAAGAAGAAGAAAAAAAAAGAAATATTGAAAATTGTGTAAACACCATTGGCATATTTTTTTATTTTTTTATTTTATATTTCCATAGAATTATCTCAGATTTCTAGGGTGCTCAATTTTCTCTCTTAATTCCAGCATTCTTGAATTTAATAGGAAAGTTTCATGACATCTTATTTTACTTGCTGTTGTGTATACTTAGTACTCCAATTACATTTTTCTTCTCAGATTTTGTGTTTTTAGACTAAAAGCTTACCTTTTAAACTACTTCTGTTTATTAAATTAACTCTCATTAGATACTCTGAAGTGGTTTTCTTTTTGTCTTTCACTCTTCTTAATTCCTTTTGTTCACTTCCTCTTTATCCCCTGGTGTTCCTGCATCTTGGGAGAGTTTGAGGCACTGGCCTTGCTATGGTGTATGTCTCACTAGCACTGCAGCCTCCAGCAATTTTTTATTAAAGCCAGTGATGTAGTGGGCACGTTGGCCAAAGCTGTCTACATGATGGATAGGAGCACGTCTCCAGGGGCCTTTCCCTTGCAATGAGATGAGATTGGCTGATGTTGGGAGAGGTAGCCTTTCCCCTCTAGGTCAGTGCCTGCAATCCATCCCAAGTCAGAGGGGAGAGGAAGTTATTACCAGCCAGTGGCGGCTTCCTGGTCACTGGGAATTCGGTGACTTGGAGAGCTTCATCTCTCTTTGCTTTCAATAGGACCACTGCTCCTATTAGCTGATGCTAGCCACTATAGCATCTGTCTCAGAGGATATGCCCAAGGCCAACTGAACTGGAGTCAATTAACTAAATCTTGACCTGCAGGGAAAAGTGAGGCAAATAATTTTTATATTCTTTGGTTTCCCTTGGTGTGAGATTTTGGAGAACTACTTCCTCACAGGCCAACTTCCAGCCACCTACATTATAGAAGCATAACTTTGAATGGAGATAGTATGCCCTCATTGCAGTAAGGGAAAGAGAATGACAAAACCCATGTGCTTACTCTGTAAACAAGTTGAAAATCACTTTTTGCTATTTTTAATGTCTCTTTAGAGAAAAATGAACAGATGATTATTGAACACTTCCTACATATGTAAGCCTTCATAGTTAGATCCATGTTCCCTACACTACTTACCAAGTGTTTGGTGGTATGAAGTGTTCTTCTAATCGTTTTGTATTTATTACTGCATTTCATTTTCATGAGTGTTGTAAAATGTTTTTAATTTTAAAAAATATTTGTATCTATTTACTTAGGATAAAGGGAAGTGTTGGCAAGCAAATTCAGTTGCGTGCACCACTTTGTGCATTTGGCTATATCTGATGAGCTCTTGGGCAATTGAAACCAGACTGACACATTTTATAAGCAAGTACCTTTAACTGCTGAGCCATCTCCCCAGCCTTGATGTAAGCTTTGCTTTCATAATGTTCTCTACTTAAAAGATAAACATAGTGATTGTGAAACCTGAAAAAAAAAATGTTAAAAGTAAAGTCCAGAGAATTGGTTCTACTGGTCAGGGCCACCATCTTAGTGATTTATGTTGTTAAACATCAATACTCATGTTTTTGTTACTTCACCAAAAGATTGGAATTAATTAGGAACTATAGCTTGTAAGTAGAGTGGACATACAGAACAGACACATAAAAACAAAGAAATAAATGAATGAAAGAAAGAATGAAGGAAGTAAGGACTTAGCAGTTTATGTGATGATAATGATGGAGAAGGATGCACAGGAAAAGAATAACAATCCTATAGTTTTTCCCTGGATCATGTAGGGACACAGGATCTCTACCCCTTTGCAGGACATTGAAATAACTGATAGCCATGACAAATCACTGATAGCCAAGATAGCCTGATGCATGCAGAAAATGATAGAAAACTTGTAAGAAAAACATTCATGTATACTTTTTTTTACAATATACATTATTCTAGAATTTGAATTTACATCCTGGGGAATTTTTCAAAGGAGTCATTTAAAGAAAACTATAATCTTATGGGAAATTTCCATTTATAGATAAGACAAGCATTGCTTAGTTGTATGGGTGACATACAACAAGATTCTGGGAATCTTGGATTCTTGGAATGGTAGACCTCCTTATTAATCATTCTACTACAGGTATACTGACTGTTAGCTGATGTGCTACTAATCACAAATGGGAAGTGGTGTTGTATAAGAAATTAAGATAATTTCCATTTTCCCCATGGCAAGTCAGCCTACACAAAGATACCCAACATTGCTCCCACCATATTGGTATGCCTAATTTCCTTCAAATTGAAATTCATAGTTACCATTGTGGAAGATATTATGTATAATTCTTGAGGATAGCAGGCATTAGAAAATGGTTGTTGAGCAAATCCATTAATGAATAGGACATACATAGTCACACACTGATTTACTTGCTATGAAGAGTTCTATTTGGCTGAAAAGATAACCAAAGGCCAGAGGGCAGATGTGATGATGTGGAAAGCCCTGAGCAAGGTCTCATTAACATCGTGTCCTCACTAGTGGAGGAAGGTCACTGCACACAATGTCACTGTGATCCAAGTTGCCATGGGCGTCTCTGCCTGGGAAAAGCAGAGTGAAAAACTATAGAATCACAGATCTCTAAAACTCATTCTCATTGTTGGAAATATTTCCACTAATGAAACTCGGACATTGGAGCCAGTAGAAAGTTAGGTTACTAACATGATTGTAGAACTGAGAAAGAAATATCCCTTAGTGCACAGCAATAATTGAATATTATCTTATAAAAAGATATATGATTTCCATGATGATTAATTTTAGTTTATTTATTTTGATCATGCATTTCTCTCTGGCCTTTATTAGCCTCGTCTCTCCCTCTTATTGTACCCCTCCAAGCTGTTTCTCTCCTACTTTGATGTCCTTTTTTTTTTTTGTTACCCATTGAGTTTAATTGGGTTTGGTTGCATGAGCATGGGTAGAGGGTTATTTACTGGAGCATGAACAATTTACCAGTAGATACATCACTAAAGAGAAAGCCTCACCCTCCCCCAGCAACCATTAACTGCCTATTACTCCTTAGGAGGGGTGGACCTTATGAGCCCCTCCTTCATCCATGGGAATGAAGTTTTAATTACACAGCTTTCAGTTAGTCAAGGAAGAAGTAGTTTATTTGAGGAAACTCATATTACAGATATGACATGGTTTCCATACAGACATTTAAGTGGTGTTTTTGCAGACATACTAAGATTTCAGTGAAATTCCATTGTACCAGTTAAATAAAAATTTTAAAAGTCATTGTTTTAGTTTAAATTCTCATCATAGTTCCAACTAGACCATATTAGAGACACACAAGTAAAAAGTTATGCATTAGCAAGATGAAACAAAGTTGTCTATTCAATCTTCCAAGACATTAGGATTTGATGCATTTAACTATCTCAATCTGGCCATTTTCAACAAGAATGATAATAAGCTCCCTCTGCCTTAATCCTTACAGAGTTCAATAACTAAAAGTAACCTGATGATAGCCAATCAGTTATATTTCTACTGTTTTATCTCTATGATGCTATGTAACTGGAAACTAATTGAAATGATCACTGACTTTTAGGTTGTCTCTATGCTTTCCTCAGCTCTTCACTATGTATAAAATCAAGCCATGCATGAGGACCATGAATTATCTTAAATATCCCTTATAAAAATGGCCTTGTTGAGCCTTTGCTGAAAAGATATCAGCACCCTAAGTACACATTAGAATGCCAGACCATGATGTACCCATGTTCAGTCTACTTAGCCTCCTCTGGAAGCCCAGTTGTTTCAAGTTTCTCATCGAGGAAAAACAGTATAATCTTAGACTCACTTTCTTAGTGCTGTCATCCTTATTCTAGTTTTGTCTTTCCATGATTTGATACAAATGAAACACTGAAGTCTTAAAGATATGATCTGCTCCTGAGGTTGACTAGTCATTTCTTGTCTTCAAAGAATATTACAGGGGGCTAGAGAGATGACCAAGTGGTTAAGGTGTTTGCCTACAAAGCCTAATAACCCAGATTCCATTCCCCAGTACCCATTAAAGCCAGATGCGCAAAGTGGCATATGCATCTGAAGTTCATTTACAGTGGCTAGAGACCCTGGCATGCCAGTTCCCTCCCTCCTTCTTTCCCTCCCTTTTTCTTCTTTTTCTCTATTTGCAAATAAATAAATCAAAATATTTTTACAAATGTTACAAATATGTAATGAGCTCAAGGACCAATATAGTTGATAGCAACTAGCAAGTCTTATTTTCCTTTTGACACATGAAGGAAAACTCCTTCTGAAAGAGTAGGCCCATGGTGAGTTCAAAGGTAGCCTGAGCTACAGAGTGAGTTTCAGGTAGCTGAGTTAGAGTGTGCACTGCTTGAAAACAAAACAAAAGATTAATAATGGACCCTTTCAGTAGAATGGAACCCATACTTGGAACCAGGAAACAAGTCCATATCCATATCCAAAGTGAGCCTGCTCTCCAATGTCAAGCTCCCACCAATAGTGGGATACAAGAGGGCCTACACCTATTAAATTCTCTCTAAAATAATAATGGTTGCCCATGTATTTTGCACTGACCTCACTCTCCATTGGAGAATCTGCTTCTCTCTTTCAGATGGATGCAGAACCTGCGGAGAGAATTAGCCCATCACACCTCACCAGGGCACCCTACCAAATCAGATATCCAGAGACACAGAGACTCACAAAACCTTGTCACTGAAATAGACCTAAAATGAACCCAACATGGCTCAGGAAAATTCTCAGAAGAGGGGGCAGAAAGATTGTTAGAGCCATGAGTTCGGTCACAGAGTCATTGCCTCTCCCACATAACTGATGGCTACCCCCATAAGGCAAGACCCATATTACCCATGGGGGGAGGACAGAGAGAAGGCTAATGATGATACCATCATGGATGTATTTACACTATATACATAACTAATAAAAAAAGTTGAGGTGAGAAGACCTTCCCTAACTGTAGGCAGCACCATGCTCTGAGCTGGGTTCCTGGACTATATAAAAAGGAGAAAGCTGCTGAGCATGTAGAATTCATCTCTTTATACTTCCTCTCTGTGGATGTGACTATGTGATGCTGGCTTCCTGCTTCTGCCTTACCTTCCCTGCCATGATAAACTTTACTCTCTGGAAGTATAAGACAAATTAAATGCTTTTCCTTTCATAAAAATGAAACATGAATATGAATATGTTCATAAATGTTCAACAAATTCCCTTGATATACAGTACCTTCTGTGCAGTAGCTCTATCCAAAAAACCCACACTCCATGATTAAAGGTCACAAAATAAGAGGAAAGTTCTCTCACTATACTTTGTTTTATTCAACCACACTTATGGCACATGAAATAGTCCCTCAATGATCAATTATCACAGAAGGGAAAAAATCCAAAAAATACCATAATATTTGTTACAGAGTGATCTTTATGACATAATGTCACCACCTAAGGCAAGGGGTGACCTCATTTCAGGTCTATTCAAGGAGTGATTCTGAATGACAGGAATGGAGGAAAATGTTCCCTCCACATCAGTCTTCAGACAATCATATCACTGTCTCCTTTGACAAAAGACACAGGCTATGGTGGTTTGATTCAAGTGTCCCCAATAAATTTAGGTGTTCTGAATGCTAGGTTCCCAGCTGATGTCGATTTGGGAATTAATGCCTCCTGGAGGCAGTGTATTGTTGGGGATGGGCTTATGGGCATTATAGCCAGTTTCCCCTTGCCAGTGTTTGGCATACCTTTCTGTTGCTGTTGTCCACTTGATGTTGGCCAGAAGGTGATGTCCACCCTCTGTTGATGCCATGGTTTTTCCCCTGCCATCACAGAACTTCCTCTCGAGTCCATAAGCCAAAATAAACCTTTTTTTCCCACAAGCTACTCTTGGTTGGGTGATTTCTGCCAGCAATGTGGATCTGACTCCAACAGTAAAGTCAATCTGTATTAGTCAGGGTTCTCTAGAGGAACAGAACAGATAGAATGAATTGTATTAAAAGGGAAGTTATTAGATTAGCATAAGGCAGTCCAACAATAGCAGGTTGCAGGGCCTGAGAATCAAGTAACCTGGTAGCTGCCCAGTCCATGAGGCTGGTTGCCTCAGCAGTCCCAATCTGGCACTGAAGGCCTGGAGGCATCCTGGACAGATGCTGCTCTTAGGTCCACGCTGGAAAGCAGCAAGCAGCAAGCAAGGACCAGCAATCAGCACAGGGAGCCAGGTGGAAGGAGGGGATCCTTTCCTTCCCAGAGCATCCTTAGATAAAGCCCCCTCCTCCTGAGAGCATCCCCCCACTCTGGAGGAAGGGCTCACCCTAGGGGAAGGATTCCTCCTTTAGTTATTCCTTCCTGGAAGCAACCTCAGAGACACACTTATGAGGAATGTCTATGGATTCCAAAACAGATCAAGTTGATACAAACTTAGCCATCACAAGTCCACCCCTTGTCAAGTTGACACCAAACTATACCTCCTTACATTATATTTAATTTCCAAATGAAGACAGTAACAAGGTCATAATCCTGCCTAACATGATATAACTATCCCTCATAAAACCTGAAATGCAGTCTTCCCCCCACCACAAAGCAAGGTTCCTTGAGGAATGCTTAGTCTCTAATATAATAGGTCACATATGAATTCAACAGCAGTTAACTAGCAATATGATCTTAATCAGTATTAATTTTCTAATACAGAAATAGAGAAAGAACAAAATATTAGTGTAGATATGTGCAAACATCCTTTAAAAGGTAGGACAGAAACACTCATGGCACTTACAGTCCTTGTTTTTGTAACTGGTCACATGGCCCTAGCTGGTGTTTGTAACTGCCTTCTTCTACTACCCATTCTGTATTCCATTCATATTCAGCAAGCACCTCAGCAGGTCTTGGTTTTTTGCCTGGAGGGGTGACCCATACCTTCATTCCTGAAAGATCTGGGCCATTTATCACACTGCCTTAAGAAAAAAATAGATGGGGGCTGGAGAGATGGCTTAGCAGTTAAGTGCATGCCTGTGAAGCCTAAGGACACTGGTTTGAGGCTCGATTCCCCAGTACCCACATAAATCATATATACAGGGTGGTTCATGCATCTGGAGTTCATTTGCAGTGGCTGAAGACCCTGGTGCGCCCATTCTTTCTCTCACCCTCTCACTTTCTCTCTCTCTCTCTCTGTCTCTTTCTCTGTATGTCACTCTCAAATAAATAAATAAATAATAAACAAAGAAAGGAAGGAAAGAAAAGAAAAGAAAGAGGAAAGAAAAGAAGGAAAGGAAAGGAAAGGAAAGGAAAAGAAAGGAAAGGAAAGGAATAGAAAGGAAAGGAAAAGAAAGGAGAGGAAAAGAAAGGAAAGGAAAGAAAAGAAAAAGAACCAGGCTGGATGGTTACAGAGACAAAATTCAGTAGAGAGATCTTGACAGGAAAGCAATAGGGACATTTACACCCCATGGAAAAATCCATCTGAGAGTACTCTTACTGAGGAAGATCTCAATGACCACAAATGCAAAGACACCTTCTGTGGGAGTCAATCAACCTTGTCTATAATCATCCCATTTGGTCAATAGATCCTTACAAGCACTCATTTTCACAGGAATGAAGGCTCAAAATTCAGCCTTTTCTCTCATCCAAAGTGAAATGAATGCCACATCACTGTTAACTAGCCAATAGTGATGACTGATTCTCTATTCCCAACATGACATTTCCCTAAATGCCACCTAGGCACCCCATGGCTGATTGGTTACAGTGAATCCCTCTTCACCATGGAGTCTTTCATCATCATGGGAATAAATTCATATTCCGGATATGGACTTGAAACTCCTACCTGCAATGCTCATGTCAGCAAGAAGACTTTTAGACTTACCGCCTATCTTTTTTTTTTAAACTTTTTATTTTATCTTATTTTTTTTGGAATGAGACACAGAGAGACAGAGAGAGACAGAAAGAGACAGAGAGAGAGGGAGGGAGGAAGACAGAGATGGGCGCGCGAGCAGTGTCTCAGCTGCTGAGAACGAAATCCAGATGTGCGCGCCCCCTTGTGGCCAAGTGCAGCATTGCGCCCTTGCGTCATTTTGCATCTGGCTAAACGTGGGACCTGGAGATTGGAACAGCTGGAGATTGGAACCAGTGTTCTGAGGGTTAGGAGGCAGGCGCCTTAACCCCTAAGCCATCTCTCCAGCCCTTACTGCCTATCTTACTCTTCAGTATGCTGTCCTATGTGACATCACAACATGCCACATAACTCACTTTATGATAAAGAGAACGTGTCAGTTAGCTCATTCCATGAACGTCTTTGTCTTTCTGCAGTGCTCCATTACTCAGAGTTCTTTGGCTTTGTTGAATGTTGAGGTGAACGTCTAAAGGTGCCGTGATTGCTGGATCTGAGGAGGATCTCCAAACCCACATGTCACAGAGGACAGGCAAGCTTGTTTTGAAGAATGAGTGGACTCCCAGAGACATATGATGTAGTTATGAAGAAAACCCTGTATGTTGCCTTTTCAGAGAAGCTTGATCTTTAGACTACCCTTCAATTCTCAGAGGATTGCTCTTTCTGTCCAAGGGAAGGATGTTTTCGCTTGAAAAATGCCAAACATTAATGTTTCTGTTAAATAAACAACCAAAAATACTAGCTGGGCATTTTGGACATTACACTGCTGAACAAACAGGTGGGTATGAAGTCTGCTAGAGAGCATGATTTAGTCTTTGTTATTTTGGTACTCATAATTGGGGCAAGGAGTATTTCCACAATTCATATTTCCCAGGGCATTACAAAATACTTCTAAATACAATATTAAGAGGAAATACCAACTAACTCATGATAAGATATCACTAAGTATTTGAATATGAGGACAGTAAAAGTTATTCTACCAGGAAAAATCCAGTAATCAAAAAAAAAAAAATGGGACATGGGGTGTGCAGCTGAGGAAGGGAGCAACAATGAACACCCTTTATCTCATGGCCATGGCCAGAGGAGGTAACCAGAGAAGCTGTATTTTTGGCTAAATAACCCATTTTATCTAATAAAGTACAATTTGTAATTTTATATATACATATATATATATATATATATATAATAATTATAGTTCAAAATATAACAGTAACTTATTGGCATAATGGTGACAATATAGTGGCTTAGAGTGAAAGAGATCCAGAAAGAAAATGATTGGCTGCTACACACCTATATTAGCAAGCAAGGGAAAGCACTTTTTGTGATAAACTAGGAAAACCATTTGGGACCAGCAATAAGCAAGATGGTGGCCAGTCCACAGCATAGCTGGCCTCGAGCCTCATAAGGTTTTGTGATACTGTACTAACATAGAGAAATCTCCACCCAGGCAATGCCATAGCACTAGTATAGGCACACTGTGTCACCTGCAAAAGGACTCCCAGCCATGGCAAATCTTCCCTCCCATTTTGGAAAAGGCATTAATATTCAAACTTTCCCCAAAAGTAATGGTCATCTTTTCTAGTATTTTCCCTAACACGTACATGGAGCCCACTCTACTTCTGTTCTGGAACAAGTTCGCTTTTCTTTTATTTCAGAGTGAGTTTCTCTTTCACTTCTATCCTACATGAAACCAAAGTCCCATGTAGATTGGGACAATAAGACTTTGAAACACATCCCTATGAGGAGACAAACTGTACTTCTAAAGGAAGGCACCACACCTCCAGATTCATTCTTCATTGCCTAGTCTTCTGCCTGAGGTTGCTATTGAAAGACCCGGTCTCATTGGCTTCCAGGTGTTTGACAAAC
This sequence comes from Orientallactaga sibirica, assembly GCA_036365145.1. Lineage (NCBI taxonomy): Eukaryota > Metazoa > Chordata > Mammalia > Rodentia > Dipodidae > Orientallactaga > Orientallactaga sibirica. Next base: position 5,521,103 of record JAEOAD010000154.1, read on the forward strand.
ATGAACACAAAAGGAGGGGTGAGAGGAAAGAAAGATTTGGCTATTTACCTCATTTTTTTCCTCTTAGGCTCCCTCTGGCTTACCATTGTTCCAACTACAACTGTGCTGCACAACTTCTGTCACTCTTCCTAATGTCCACAGTATGTCCACACATAGTAGGTCTCCCTCAGCCTGAGCTATGATGCTCCTCAACTTTTTCCTCCTCCACTGAACACACTGGGGTGGCAGGGCTTCCATGACAGCACGTTCAATGAGGGCTAGCATGCGGTAGGTATCAAGAAGACAAACTGCTCACCATGTGCCTCCCAACAGTATATTCACTGGTATCTGTCTGAAAAGGAGATGTTGGGCTGGAGAGATGGCTCAGCCATGAAGGCACTTGCCTGCACAGCCTAACACCCAAGTTTGATTCCCAAGTATCCACATAGAGCCAGATACATAAAGTGGCACATGCATCTGGAGTCTGTTTGCAGCAGCTGGAGGCCCTGGTGCACCCATTCTGTTCCTCTTCTATCTCTCTCAGCTTGCAAATAAATAAACATATTTTTGAAGGACATGTTGAGCTGGGGAGATAGCTGAGTCAGTAAAATGCTTGCCTTATAAAAATGGGGATTTTACTTCGAACCCCAGAACCCACATAAAAGAAATCACTGAGAATGATAATGAGGACTTATAATTCAAGAGTTGGGGAAATGGAGACAGGTGAATCTTTGGGGTTCACTGGCCAACTAGGCTAACCTACTTGGCCAGAGGACAGCCAGAGATCTCATCTCAAAAAGCTGGGCAGTGCCTGAGGAAATCACCTCAGATTGTTCTCTTGCCTCCAAATGCTTCTGTGCTTCCACATTCACACACATGTACACTAGCACCCACAAAAATATACACACACACATAACACATAAAAAAGGAATGCTAATTATATCATAAGCTTGTTTTGAGGATAAAAATGTGAGGAAATATGTTTATAAATAATATCTAAATTTCAGATTCATTATCATTGTCATTATTACCATAACTAGTATCAGAATTATCAAGTCCATTGTTAGGCATTACTGTGATTTGTAAGGATGCTAAGCCCGCATTTTCATCAACATTCTAGAGGAAAACAATCCTTTAGAGTAACATTATGACCAGACATTTAGAAGAAGTTCTTGTATTTTGTAGAGTCTCCACTATTTACTCACAGAGAATCTTTGCAAAGCAGAAGAATTGGAGCCTATTCTTTCCAAGAAAATGAATATAGAGGTTATGGTCCAGTAGGGCTGAACTGAGATGAAAACAGGAAAAATAACAAATCTCAAATGATCCTGCATAGACTGCCTTTATTGACCTCATAACCATCCTCTCCAACTCACTGAGCATATTGAAAAATATCACTGAGCTCATAGCATAGTTCATCATCTTTATTTTTCATATATATTTTTCTTTCACTTCCCCATACCAAGACAGGCACAGAGGTAGCCTCTAGCAGGAGGTCACTGAATTTCTAAAACAGAAAAAGATGCATATATTAAAGTAAAAGTTTAATAATATTTGAGATATGTATCCATTTATGAAACCATTGCCTCAAAAATATAGAGTATACCCATCACCCTGAGTCCTCATACACATTAGCAATATGCCTTTCAAACCCCTCCCTGCTCTCCACCCTCAGGAAGCAACTAATCTTTTCATATATATATATATATATATATATAATTTATTTATTTATTTGAGAGAGAGAAAGAGAATGGGCACGCCAGGGCCTCCAGCCACTGCAAAAAAAACTCCAGATGCATTCGCCACCTTGTGCATCTGGCTTATATGGGTCCTGGAGAATTGAACCAAGGTTCTTTGGCTTTGCAGGCAAATGCCTTAGCTCTAAGCCATCTCTCCAGCCCACAAATAATCTTTTATGTTGCTATAGATAAATTTGAATTTTGTGCAATTTTATATACATTAGATGATTTAATGAATTCTTCTTAGATCCTGGTTTCTTTTACTATGTTACCATTTTAGTAATTATACTTGTTGCACATATTAAAACTTCACTTGGATGAAATGATGATTCTCAGCAAGTAAAAGCCACTTTTAGTGCAAGCCTGCCAACAGAAGTTCAAATACCCATCACTCATGTAAAGCCAGATGCAAGTATTGCATACTTCTGTAGTTCCAACACATGTAAGACAATGGGAGATGGAGTCAGAAGAATCCTGAGGTTTACAGGACAGCTCAACCATGGTGGAAGGAGAGAATTGACAACTTGAAGTTGTCTGCTGACCTCCACTCATGCAACATGAGAAATCTGTGACATATATATAAACACACACACACACACACACACACACACACATGAATTCATTCATTTTGTATTGTTTAGCAGTATTTTATTTTTGAATTCAACTTTTAAGGTTAGTTTTCAGTTTAGAATCATTACAAATAAAGCTATTTGGCATAATTTTAATATAAATCTTGTGTAGTCATGTGAGTTCTTGTCTATTTAATGGACATCTGAAAGCAGAATACCTAGAGCATGTGATAATTATTTTAAGAAAATTAGGGATTGAATAATCTAAGTGGGGTGGGAAGAGGGGATGGAGGAGAGGAGGGGTGGGGTAAGGTTAATCAAAATTTAAGAAATTCTGCATTGTTTTTCAATCTACTTGTTCATTCAAATTTATATTCTCATGAGAAGTATATATGAATTACAGTTCTTTCATATACCTAAGATGTTTATGTAATTGCTAATTGTTTTGATTTGAGCTATTCTATGGTATCCATAATAGCTTCTTTTCATAAGTATTAATTTTCAATGAAGTTGGGTCACACTGCATGAGCTTTCTTACCACCTATACATCTTCCATGCAAAGAATATCTGCTCAAATCTTTGAATATATTTTATATAGATTTTGGTTTTTTATATCTCAAATGCAGATCATTTATTATTTAAATTAATATATTTCTGTTCTGGAAGGCTTTATTTTCATCTCTATATCTTTTAAAGGTGTTTTTGGGGAAAGAAGTCTGTACATTATATCACTTCAGATTCTTCTTTAAAATCAATGGTCTATATTTTAGTTAAACATTTATATCTAGTTCAGGTATGAATCACAACATTTTGCTCAGCTTGTATATAATAATTTGTTCTAGATTGTGTTTGAAAAACCAGTTCCTTCTCTCTAAGTTCACTTGCATAATTATTGAAATCAGTTTTACATATATGTAAGTACATTTTGTAGAGTCTACAGTCTGTTTTACCAATCGATTTACTGAACTTTTAAATAATTTTTTTGTGTCAAATAATTTTTTCATTCCCATGTCAAGCAAAGCTTGAGGGTACAGTACCTCAAGCAGGCAAGGCACAATGGCAGGAGTGTAAGGCACCTGGTATCACTGTACCGCAAATGTAAGGCACCTGGTATCATTGTTCCTCCAGTCAGGAAGTAGTCACAATGTCAGGCGTATAACGCAGCTGTTCACACTGTTCCTCCAGTCAGGAAGTAGTCACAATGTCAGGCGTATAACGCAGCTGTTCACACTGTTCCTCCAGTCAGGAAGTAGTCACAATGTCAGGCGTATAACGCAGCTGTTCACACTGTTCCTCCAGTCAGGAAGTAGTCACAATGTCAGGCGTATAACGCAGCTGTTCACACTGTTCCTCCAGTCAGGAAGTAGTCACAATGTCAGGCGTATAACGCAGCTGTTCACACTGTTCCTCCAGTCAAGAATTAGTCACAATGTCAGGCATATAACACAGCTGTTCACACTGTTCCTCCAGTCAGGAAGTAGTCACAATGTCAGGAGTATAACGCAGCTGTTCACACTGTTCCTCCAGTCAGGAAGTAGTCACAATGTCAGGCGTATAACGCAGCTGTTCACACTGTTCCTCCAGTCAGGAAGTAGTCACAATGTCAGGCATATAACGCAGCTGTTCACACTGTTCCTCCAGTCAGGAAGTAGTCACAATGTCAGGCGTATAACGCAGCTGTTCACACTGTTCCTCCAGTCAGGAAGTAGTCACAATGTCAGGCGTATAACGCAGCTGTTCACACTGTTCCTCCAGTCAGGAAGTAGTCACAATGTCAGGCGTATAACGCAGCTTTTCACACTGTTCCTCCAGTCAGGAAGTAGTCACAATGTCAGGCATATAACACAGCTGTTCACACTGTTCCTCCAGTCAGGAAGTAGTCACAATGTCAGGCGTATAACGCAGCTAACTGTTCACACTGTTCCTCCAGTCAGGAAGTAGTCACAATGTCAGGCGTATAACGCAGCTAGCTGTTCACACTGTCCCTCCAGTCAGGAAGTAGTCACAATGTCAGGCATATAACGCAGCTGTTCACACTGTTCCTCCAGTCAGGAAGTAGTCACAATGGAAGAAATATAAGGCAATTGTTCACATTGTTCCTCCAGTCAGGAAGTAGTCACAATGTCAGGCATATAACACAGCTGGTCACATTGTTCCTCCAGTCAGGAAGTAATCACAATGTCAGGAGTATAATGCAGCTGTTCACACTGTTCCTCCAGTCAGGAAGTAGTCACAATGTCAGGCGTATAACGCAGCTTTTCACACTGTTCCTCCAGTCAGGAAGTAGTCACAATGTCAGGCATATAAAGCAGCTTTTCACACTGTTCCTCCAGTCAGGAAGTAGTCACAATGTCAGGCATATAACACAGCTGGTCACATTGTTCCTCCAGTCAGGAAGTAGTCACAATGACAGACATATAAGGAAGCTGGTCACATTGAACCTCCAGTCAGTAAGCAGTCAAATGACAGGAGGATAAGGCAGCTGGTCACATTATACTTCCTGTCAGGAAAAAAGACAGGCATACAAGGCAGCTGGTCACATTGTACCTCCAATCAGGAAGTAGTCACAATGGCAGGAATATAACACAGCTGGTCACATTGTACCCCAATCAAGAAGTAGTCACGATTACACATGTATAAGACAGCTGGTCATATTATACCACCAGTCAGAAAGTAGTCAAATGACAGGTGTGTGATGGAGCTTGTCACACACCTCCAGTCAAGAAATAGTCACAATGACAGGTATATAAGGCAGGTGGTAACATTGTACCTCCAGTCAGGAAGAATGACAGGTGTTTAAGGCACCTGGTCACATTTTATCTCCAGTCAAGAAATACTCACAATAACAGGAGTATAAGGCAGCTCGCCACATGATTCCTCCAATTATGAAGTAGTCACAATGACAGGAACTGGTTACATTGTAACTTGTTAGTAAGCACTAAAAATGACAAGTGCTTAAGTCAGTGGGTCACATTGTACCCCCAGTCATGCAGTAGTCACAATGACTCCAGTATAAGGCAGCTGGTCACACTGTACTTCCAATCAGGATGTAGTCCCAATGACAGGAGTGTGACACAACTAGGAAGTAGTCACAGTGGCAGGAGTATAAGGCAGCTGGACACATGTTACCTCAGTCTAGAAGTAATCACAGTGACAAGAGTGTGACACTGCTGGTCACATTGTATCTCCAGTCAGGATGTAATTACATTGACAAAATGTAAGGAAGCTGGTCACCTTGTACCTCCAATTAGGAAGTAGTCATATTGACAGGAGTATATGACAGCTGGTCACATATTATCTCCAGTGAGGGAAGTAGTCAAAGTACAGACCACTGTCCAGAAAGTACATCAAATCAGGAAGTATTCACAATGACAGAAGTATAACACAGCTGGTCACACTGTACCTCCAATCAAGAAGAATGGCAGGCGTATAAGACAGCTGGTCACATTACACTTCCAGTCAGCAATTAGTCACAGTGACAGGAGTGTGACTCAGCTGGCCACATGGTAGCTCTAATCCGGAAATAATCACAATGATAGGAGTAAGAGGCAGCTTGCCATATGGTACTTCCAGTCAGGAAGTAGTCACAACGAAAGGAGTGTTAAGCATCTGGTCACATTTTAACTGAAGTTAGGAGTCATCCGCAATAATAAGCATATAAGGCCACGGGTCACATTGTACTTCAAATCAGGAAGGAGTCACAATGATAGTAGAGTGATGCAGCTGGTCACATTGTACCTTCAATCAGAAAGTACTCTCAAAGACAGGAGGGTGAGGCAGCTGGTCACATGGTGCCTCCAGTCAGGAAGTAGTCACAATGACAGGAGGGTGAGGCAGCTGGTCACATGGTGCCTCCAGTCAGGAAGTAGTCACAATGACAGGATTATAAGGCAGCTGGTAACATTGTACCTCCAGTCAGGAAGAATAACAGCTATATAAGACAGATGATCACATAGTACCTCCAATCAGGATTTCATTACAATGATGGCAATATAAGGCAGCTGGTCACATTGCTTCTCCAGTCAGGAAGAAAGACAGGCACATAAGGCAGCTGTCACACTGGACCCTAGTCAGGAACTAAACACATCGACAGGAATGTGACTCAGGTGGCCACATGGTACCTCCAATAAGGATATAGTCACAATGACAGTCAGGAAGAATAACAGCATCCAGTTATAAGTGACATGAGTAAGATTGCATCCAGTAAGGACTTAGTCACAATGACAGGAGTATAAGGTTGTTGGTCACATTGTACCTCCAGTCAGGAAATAGTCACAATAACTAGAGTGTGACGTGGCTGGTCACATTGATCCTCCAGTCAGGAAGTATTCAAAATGACAGGATTGTGACACTGCTGGTCATATTGTAGCTCCTGTCAGGAAATAGTCACAATGAAAGGACTATAAGGCAGCTGGTCACATTGGATCTCCAGTCAGGAAGTAATCCCAATGACAGGAATATAAGGCAGCTGGTCTAATAGAACCTCCACACGGGAGTAGTAGTCACAATGGCAGGAATATACTGCAGCTCATCTCAAGGGACCTCCATCAAGTAGTAGTCACAATGACAGGAGTGTGACAGAGCTGGTCACGTGTACCTACAGTCAGGCAGTAGTCACAATGACAGGAGTGTGACAGAGCTGGTCACGTTGTACCTACAGTCAGGCAGTAGTCAAAATGACAGGAGTGTGACAGAGAGCAGTCAGGCAGTAGTCACAATGACAGGAGTGTGACAGAGCTGGTCACGTTGTACCTACAGTCAGGCAGTAGTCACAATGACAGGAGTGTGACAGAGCTGGTCACGTTGTACCTACAGTCAGGCAGTAGTCACAATGACAGGAGTGTGACAGAGCTGGTCACCTTGTACCTCCAGTCAGGCAGTAGTCACAATGGCAGGGATATAAGGTAACTGGTCACATTTTATCTCTAGTCAGGAAGTAGTTATAATGATGGGAAAATAAGGCAGTTGATCACAATGTACCTCCACTCATGTAGTCACAATGAGAAGAGTATGAAACAGCTGATCACACTGAACCTCAGGTCAGGAAGTAGTCACAGTGAGAGGAGTGTGACACAGCTGGTCACATTGTACCTCCACTCAGGAAATATGGGGGTGAATGCCAGTCTTTTTGTCACTTTCCCTCCCTTTTTTTGTCCATTCCTATTTTGTCAAGGACCATATGCAGTGTGATGGAAATTATCCACAGTTAAGACAGGTCTTCCTCTTTGATGAAACTTATCACCAAAAGTATGTCTCCCAGTAATTCCAAATCCAGGCAAGAGGAAAATGAGGATCAATTTCCACAATGGAAAATAGGTGATATTATTGCTATTTTAAATTGATATGTACTTGAAATCTTTCAGTCAATTCTTCTTTAATTTCCTATATTTCTTTCAGCAAATATGTACATACACATATGTATACTTATATTTTATTTCCAATATATAGATTTCATATATATATTTTAGGTTTATTCCTTAATATACCAGGCAGTGTAACAGGCAGTCACACATCACTGGGATGAACTTCCAGACCAGGCACTGTTATAGGAGAAAGGCATTTACTGAAGCAGGGAAAGTTCCATAATGGCAGAATAAGCTGGTCTGCTTTAAGGGGTCCAAGCACACAGAAAAAAAGCCACAAGCCAAAACTAAAAACCACACCACACAGTTCACTTAGAGACTTCAGGCACTTTGCATATCTTTAGGTTGGAATTCCAAATCCACCCCAACACCTTAAGGTTGGGCCCTGGGACCCATCCAGTAATACCTCCTCCAGCCAGGTGTCTGCAGATCTAAATTACAAACTTTAATAAAATCCTGAATATATTGAGGGCCACTCACTTAAACTACCACACCATTTGTTTTATTCCATTGTAAGTGGTACCCCATTTTTAAATTTTAACTTATAATGGGTCACTGCTATTACATAGAATATAAATGATTTATGAATATCCTCTTTGTATTATACCACCTTATTATACTCACATATGATTAGTTGTAGTAGCTTTATTCTATATTCCATGTGATTTTATGTGGGTTCTCATATCACAGGTGGTTACACATTTCCTGATATAAATCTGCTGTTTTTCTTTATCTTGTTCATCACATTTAGTGGAACTGTCAGAAAAGTTTATATATATTTGTTGTTATCAAAGAAAAAGTATTCAGTCTTTCACTTTTGAGGATGACTTTTAGATGTTAGTTAAAAAATAAAATTATTTCTTTGAATTTAATTTTATTATTAGTTTTGGTTTTTAGAGGTAGGGTTTCACTCTAGCCCAGGCTGACCTGGAATTCATTATGTAGTCTCTGGCTGTCCTTGAACTCATAGTGATCCTCCTACCTCTGCCTCTCAAGTGCATGCACCATCGTGCCTGGCTGAGTCAGTTCTTCGAAGAATTTCTGTGTCAAGTAGAAGTAAGTCACAGGAATACTTGTTGATTTTTTTGGATGTAATATATGTATAATCTTTTCTTCATCCACACATTAATATTTTGAAGTACATTGTTTGATTTTCAACTGTTAAAAATTTCTGCATTATTTGTGAGATTGTACTTGGTCATCTTTTTATATTGTTGGTTTATTCATTAATATTTTCTTGATTTATATGTATGTGTAGGCATTTGGCTTATGCCTTAAATTTTCTTTCCTGATAACAATTTGTTTTATAGTGGTATTTGGGAAAGGCTTACCTCATAAAAATTTGGATGGAGTTCCTTCTCCTTCTATTTTTCTGGAAGAGATTGTGTAGAATTCTTGTTGTTCTTTTATATCTTTAATAGAACTAATATGAAGGTCTTTTGAATATGAAGTTTCTTCTTTTGGAAAGTAAATAACTCCAAATTTAATTCCCCAAATTCACCCCCACCAAAAAAAAAAAATCCAAGATTATTCAGATTTTCGTTTTCCTTAAAGTAAGCTTTGGTAATTTTTTTAATTATCATATCTGGAGCTGAAAAGGTGACTGGAGGATTTTTGACTGCTTGTTGGCTTTAGCTGGTGTTCTAATAGTGGCTACTGTTTCCCTCCACTATGCAGATGTCTCCCCATCTTTCCTAAAATGGCAGATGAGAACTTTGGAGGAGACTACGATTTCCCTATGCCTTCATCCCATAGGACTTTGCTGTCCTCCCTAACCCTCACTCAGCCTTTGGCATGGCATTGAAATGTCCTAGTGGAAGCTTTCATGAGTGTGATGGTTTCTGCATCAGGAAAGAATTGCTTGAGTCTCTTTTCTTCCTGCAGGATCCTTTCTAGGCTCATGATCTGGTTTGGTTGTATGACTTGGGTACTCAGTTTGGATGGTCTAGAAGAATCAAGTCTTCCTATTTGCTCAGTCTTTTGTGTTGTTGTGTGTAGGAGTGATACTTTTTCCTATCTTTATGTCACTGGAAGTCCTCAAGTTTCATTATGTATTATTTGGTATATGAAAAGTATGCATATGTAACTCATATTTAAGTATAAATATAAACATTTATGAACCCATTCTATAAACTCAAACCTAGGATTTACATCTTCACATTCAAGAAGGGGTTGGGGCAGGAATAAAACACATGAGTAGGTGTAATAACATGTGTGTTCCAAAGAAAGCTTAGTAGCACTTATGATTGATGCCTGCACACAGCCTGAGTCAAATTATTTGAAATCCCATGAAAATGGGATACATTCACATTATATCTATAGCCAGGCTTGTGCCAGAAAATATGAGAACTTCATCCCATTTTAACTTTTACATCTCTGTGTCAGTGAGTGTATCCTGAAAGATGATGCTAAGATTTCTTTTACTATGTTAGAAGTGTATGCCATTGGGAAGACAATTAATATCAGTAACTATGTAATTTCCTATGCTCTGTCATTATGTGAAGTTATGTCTTGGACACATGATGTAATTGTAATAATATGCCAATCCTTAATGACTTTTTCCCTCTTTGACTACATTTTTGAATGCTATAACTTTGTCTTGTCTGTTGAATACATAATTTCCAAGTTTACAAGCGGGTTTATTAATAAATCATTTCACCATAATTAGGAAAGCAGGATCTAGTCTCAAGAAAGACAGAAAAAAAAGTTGGAGCTGGGCTACGGAGATGTCTTAGCAATTAAAGTGCTTGCCTATGAAGCCTAAGGACCTATGTTCAACTCTCCAGGTTCCATGTAAGCCAGACACAAAGGTGACACAAGTGTGCAAGGGTGCACATGCACACAAGATGGTTCACAGTATCTGGAGTTTGATTACAGTGGATGGAGGCCCTACCATACCAATTCTCTCTCTCTCTCTCTCTTTCACTGTCGCTTTCTTTTGATTTAAAGAAAAAGTTGGAGCCAGTTCTTCCTTTTAAAATTTCGAGAAAAGTAGCATGACTCCTCTCCTAACTCCCTTCCCATTAGATTAGTACATTTTATAATAGGCTGAAGAAACCAGTAATATGATAGGAAATCATTAGTATAATATAATCACAGATGAAGATCTAGCCCTAGCTCAATCTCTCTTTTCATTGTCAAGTATTTAAATATTTTATTTTATAATGTGATGACCAGAACTAGTCATAGTAATCTAAGTGTAGATCTGACTAATGGATTGTGTAAGTGAAGATTTCCTCTTAGGGAGTTATTCATTGACATTTTCTAGCCATTGGAATCTTTACATGAAAGTATTATTATTCCAGGTTAATATAAGGAAACTGTGAGAAGGTGACAATAGTGAGGAGCAGATAAGTGGGGAATTGCACAGCACTTGTCTATATCTCTGTTACCATGGATCCAAAATTTTACTAGGAAACATAAATTTAAATGCCTATTTTTTATTCAGAAGATATAGATCCATTACTACAACTTTTACCTAGTATATGTGGTCCTGGGTTCAGTTCCTAAGAGGCAATAAAAATGCTTACTTTAAACAGATAACTGAAATGGTTTAGGAACAACATGTATGAGTTAGAAGAGATTCTAGACACTGCTCAAGTGTTCTGTCCAGAGGGTAGTGGTCCCTCAAATCTAGCTAGCTACTTACAATCATGGTAGAATGTGAGACAAACTTTCCCATAATATATGATTTCTCTGGAAACACAAATTACTGTTTTTATTAATTTTGAAATTTACTATAGGAACATATTGCATATTGGTCATATGCCCATCAGGTTATACTCTGGTGTTCTCTCTCCCCCATTCCTGTTCCCAGAGGACTCTCCTCAGTGGGGTTATCTGTACTCAGTCTGGTGTCATGGATGTACCAGGCTGTTTCTGTGAGGGGAACAATGCCTCAGTATACTCCTATCCACCCTGCAGCTCTTACAATCTTTTTGTCCCCTCTTCTTCAATGTTCCCTGAGCCTTACATGGCATGTTACAAGTCTCCTTTAGTGTTGAGCTCTCAGCACCCCTGATTTTCTGCTTTGATAAGTTTTGAGTTTCCTCAGTGTCTATCACCATCTCCCTGGAGGAAGTCCCTAGGCTAGCTGTGAGAGCAGCACTCATATTTAATCTGACACTTCCTCTGAAATGTCTCCTGGGTCCTGGCAGATGTGATAGTGATGATTTGAATGGGACTAGGCAGTCAATTTTCTTTTATTGTCATACTGATGGATCTTGGTTCTCCCTTATATTTACTATCATCTGTATAAAACAGATTCTATAACCAAGTGTTAGAGAGCATAGAGCAAAGGAGATAAGATTATATATTTAGAAGACTATTTGACAGACATATTATCTTATTTTAGTTGCATTATTTTTAATGGGAAATCTACCTATCTATCATATATCTATCATCTATCTATCTATCTATCTATCTATCTATCTATCTATCTATCTATCTATCTATCTTGCTATAACCTATCTCTATCTTTCCTTTCTTTAGAGATAGAGCCTTTTGTTTTGTAGTGTATGGCCTTGATCTCCCAATTCCCCTCCTTAGTTTGGTGAATGCTAAGATTTTGGGTGTGAGCCACCATGCCTAACTCTCATTTTAGCGGCTTCTGAACAAACAGTGCAGCCTTCAGACAAGTGGCTCACCTTATTAGAAGTTCTCCAAGGAGCCTCCCAGCTCTATCTTCATGTGTTTAAAGATTGGATTGTAGGTCAGTGTAGTTTTTAAAGGAATCAACTGAATTAATTGTTTATGCTGAGACCATTTACAGAGCAGTGGCCTTGTCCAAAGTACTAATTAAGTGTCAAATCTCAGAGAACAATGTTAAGGACACTTGACAGGTTAAAAGGTATAGTCTTTCCTTTCAGGAATATAGAAGTTTTTCATTGGCTCAACAAATATTTATTGAGTAATGAAAGGTCAATATGAGTGAAATAATTCAATTTGCTTTCCATTCTTCTTCAAACTTATCTATGCTTTTCCACATCTTTCATGCGTTCAGAGCTCCACAGTGAGACCTACATTTTGTATACTTTTCCACTTGTGTTTTGTGTCCCGCTTGGGAACTTTCTCTGTCTCTTAGTTGTTAAGTCTTTTAATTTGCACTTGCTCCTTTCCCTTAATTAAAATTTTGCTTGAGATTTATGACACATGAAATCATACCCTACCTTGTACAGACCCTATTTTCCTTCACCTCTTTTATTTCCTTGATCAAACTTCGAGAAAGACTATTACAGAATGGACCTTTTAAGGGTTCCTGCCCCCACCCATGACAAGCAGTTTTCCTTCTTTCTTCGGACCTACCCAAGACATGAATAGGACAAGGGGGGTGAGGTTACAATGGGTAAGTGGAGAACTCATTCCACACTGTCCACTCCAGTTCCAGTAAGCCTGTGAGAAACTAGAACTGCTAGATGTGGTGGAATGGGCACAGTGGATTCACACAGCTGAGTTTGAAGCTTCATGGTGTCATTCTCTACCTGTGTGTCATCTTGGGCAGGCTATTTCACCACTCAAGCCTTAGCTTCCTCATTTTCAGAAGCAGTCAGAGCACAGGCACAATGAGACTGAAATATGTAAACATGTGTTAGGGTCTCCTTTGAGCATGCATGGTCCTTACTAGCTTACTATCTATATATAAATGATCAGAGAAATTATATTAGAAATTTATATTCTCAACAACAACAATAGCAACAAAAACGGAGGTAGAAAGGGATGAAAGGAACCTGTAAGGACCCTTGTGGTTAACGAGGGCAAAGCTGAAAATTGAATCCAGCAAAGCTCACCTAAAACTACCATGCTCTTAGTTTCTCAGTCACATTGTGTGGCCCTGAACAAAGTGAAAAGCAACACTGCAATAAACAAAGGTCACATCAATGACATCTTACAAATTCCAAGTCAGCAATAATGAGCACCATATTATTAATTTCCTTTCCCTATTCCTTGTTCAGTAGAGACTTTTTGTGATTTCCCTCCCCAGCAGTTTCAGTGAGATGGCTGAAATTTTGTTTTGCTTTGTTGCAGATAATATGCTTACTAAGAGGCATTGTTTTCTTTATGGGGCCAGTTCTCCTTCTAAATGTTCAATGCCTTTCTGATTTTATGACTCAGAGTAGTTGATTGTTGACTCTTAACTCTTCCCTCCCACTCTCCAGGTCCCGCCTCTTGCTATCCATATTCCACTGTATTTAGTCCCAGAAAGACTAACTTGAATCCTGCAGATAGAAAATGCTCTACAAAGCATGTACTTAACTGACTGACAGTCCTCTCTCGCCCCCCCAAATGGAAATTTCATATACTAGGATATCAGCATAATACCGTGTTTTCTCCAACAGCCCCCAATAGCCTGGGTCCAGTCAGCTGAATAAATTAAAACCTAGGATTTGGATTTTTCAGTAGAAAATGGAAGACCTTGAGGTGCTGGCTATAAGGGAAAGTTACTCCCTATTAGTCCTGGGATCAGCAGGCAGAGAAATAAAGCATGAAATTATGAGGTATTGGGGGGAAGCAAGGTTCATTCAGGTGAAGCAATACTAAAATGAGAGTATCTGTTGACTGAGAAAGTGGGGTGCTATGATCAGGATACCACAGAATGGGCTGCTGGATCTCAGAGAAAAGGCCATACAGGGTGGCTTTGTATGGAGCTGTGAAGGTGCATTTCCTGGTGGACTCCCTGTAAATCTTCACTCTTACCCTCAGGAGCTTCTGGCCCTGGAGCAGCAGGAACTATGCCACATCACAAATTAGCTGAGTTAACTGGGTTTTTGTTTGTTTGTTTGTTTGTTTGTTTGTTTGACTTAGAGTCTCACTGTAGCCCAGGCTGACCTGGAATTCATTATGTAGTTTCAGGGTGACCTTGAACTCATTCTAATTCTCCTACCTCTACCTCCCAAGTGCTGGGATTTAAGGTTTGCACCACTACACCTGGCTATTTTTTTTTTTTTTTTTTTTTTTTTTAGGTTTGGCATTTTCCTTTTTCCTCTCACTGGATTTTTAAATATCCTTCCTTTCAAGACAAGAGCATTCCTTGTTACTTTCTCATTGTCATCTGAGAAACCCCACCAACCACCAAACTTTTGTTTTTCTGTGACAGCTGTATCCTATGTTGGCCTAGAACTCCCTATGTAGCCCAAGCTGGCCTTAGACTTATAATCCTCTTGGCCCAGCCTCCAGAGTACTGGGATAGCTATGTACCACCACCACACAGTTTCCATTAGTACTTTTGATGTGATTTCTTCTCACTAATATCCCATTACCATTCCCGGTCTGTAGGCTACATTTGCTTGTCTGAAAGGAGATGACCAAACAGGCAAGAACCCAAATGGTGAGCCCAGTAGTCTATGAAAGCAAAGGGTTATGAAGGCCAAAGCATCCTCTTGATCTACTGTGTGTATTTATTTACTCTGATAATAGAAGACAAGTCATTGAGTCACTGAGGAAGAATGGAAATAAGTCTGACATCTTCATGGAATGTGGATCAATGCTTGGGGGTACTTTAGTGAGCATTGAAGGAACAGACAGTTGTCTGTAATTTTAGAGAAGTCTTCTTTTTTCTTTGGTAAATATGTGGAAGAATAGCTGTCTGTGCTTTCCGGTTCTATTATTAGGAAGAAATGGCAGAATCTTCTTGGGGTCTGACTGATCTTGGTGCTCTTCCCCCAATCTCCTGCATTTATTATACCTTCTGATGAATACAGACTCTATCACTAATGGTTTGAATTGGAAATGCTTATAAAGGCTGTGATGCTGAAGGTTTGGTCCCTATTAGGTTAGTCTTTGGGAAGTGACTGGATCACAAGGACTCTGAAATGATCAATGGATGGATGGAATGCATTCCTAGGTTCATAATTTGATGGACTCTTTGGGAGGTGATGGCAGCTTAGGAGAGTGGACTGGCTCTTGGGAATTATATGTTGTCTCTAACCCTTTCATCTCTTTTTTTGCTACCAATCCACTATGAAGTGGGTAGCTTTCCTGCCAAATGCTCCCACCACCATAACATTTTGCCTCATGACTAAGACTCAGTCTACCTTGACATAAAACCTCAAAACATAAATCTTTTCTCCATTTTGAAAATATATTTATTTATTTATTTATTTGAGAGAGAAAGAAGCAGAAAGGGAAGGAATGGGCATGCCAAAGCCCCTAGCCACTGCAAACAAACTCCAGACACATGCACCACCTTATGTATCTGGCTTATGTGGGTATTGGGGAATTGAACCTGGGTCCTTAGGCTTTGCAGGCAAGTGTCTTAACCATTAAGCAATCTCTTTAGCCCTGTTTCCTCCTTTTATTTCCCTTAGACTTTTGTCACAGAAGCAGAGAGTTGACTAACACAGTAGTTATACAGATAATAAATTCTTCCTTGGAAAAAACAAATCAGAGCTTCCAGAACAGACAGATTGCTATGGCAATGTGGAGAATGGATGAATGTTTGCTCACAAAGTGAGGAGAATATAAGAGATATGGAGACAGTGGGATGGAATCCTGAGGGGAAAGATATATAAAGAAGTCCAGCTATAGCTGTTATGTTAGGGGAAGTGACAGCTGATATGCAGAAAGATCAACCTCATCTTTTCTCTACATAGTAATATGCCTGTGGATGAAGTCCCTAAAGGTGTAAGTTTTCTTGTAAATAGACATTCATAGCTTGTTTTCAAAGAGGATTTATGTCGTATGTGGATTTTCAAAATTCTTATATAAAATGGCATATTATTTGCATATTACTTATGTATATTTTTCATTAAGCTGCAAATTACCTACAGCTTATAATATATACTACAGTATAAATGATATGCAAATAATTATTATGTCATATTCTTTAGGGAAGAATGTCAAGAATAAAATTTGTGCATTTTCAGTACAGATGCATCCATTGTAGAAATAAATATATTTACATTTTGAGGTTGGTTAAAGCTCCATGTGGGAAAACCATATTTACCGAAAGTCCATATGCCCCTCAATAGTTGCATAAAATTTGAAAACTGGGAAGAAAGCCTATAAGACTTAGAAGATGGGTAGGGGTACTTTGGAAATATCTTTTGGACATGAGGTGGCCTTTGCATTCATGACATTACAGCAGATGAACAATATTGGGCCCATCGATATTTGATCATCTATGATGGAGGAGGACAAAAAATATGAAATGGATATAAAAGTGAGACTAGTTGGAAAAGAAGTTCTGTGGAAGAGGCCAGGGGACAAAAGAAGGTCATAAAACAGGGTTATGATCAAAATACATTATGTACACGTAGGAATATTGTCAATAAAAATGTTAAAAATTTTGTAGAACTTTTTTGCTGGTCTCTGGGAAGGAAAAAAAAAAATCAGTCTTCTTGGTTGCTCTCCTGGCAATGAATCTCCAGCCATCTAGCACAGGTGAGAGGTCCAAAAATTCTCTGGTGAAGCAGCAATACCTACAGGTGGTCACAGAAATCTGAATTTGACTTGGGCTCTTCCCATAAATTGTTAAGAGAGCATGGCCCTGGGTATACTTCCACCCGACAGGACCTTACTGTCTACTTAGGAAGGCTCAGGTTTTAGGTGATCGACCAAGAACACTTGAACTTGAAGATAATTAGCCTAGAGTCAGTTGTACACTGGTGGTTATGAGCCAGAGAGCAGCCTTCCCAGGTGTTTTAACTCTCAGACTTAGGTGCTGGCTAAAGGAATCTGAGGAAAAGCACATAGGTAAGGGTCTTGGGCCTTCCTCTACCAAAAATACCACTTTGATCCTGAAAATGCCATAGAATTCTTCTGTAACCATTTATAATGGTGTCAAATACAAGTTTTCTTTCTTTTGTTTATTTATTTAGTTTTTGTTTTATTTTATTTATTTATTTTTTTTTGAGGTAGGGTCTCACTCTGGCCAAGATTGACATGGAACTAACTCTGTAGTCCCAGGCTGGCCTCAAACTCATAGGGACCCTCCTACCTCTGCCACCAGAGTGCTAGGATTAAAGATGTGCACCACCATGCCACCTTTCTTTTGTTTTAAATAGATACCCCAGTTTCCTTAAACTGACACCCCAAATTTCTCCAGCATGGTTACCATTTGCTGTTTTTCTATGTCAAGTAAGTCTCTTCTTTCCCCTTGGAAGTCAGAATCTAACTGGCTGGGGTTTAAATTCTGTATTTAGATGCTGCTAATTTTCACCACCTCTTTTCTGTTGAAACTGTTCATCCTTTGAGATCAAACTTACATATTGCCATCTCCTTGAGCCATCTTTTCTGAGCCAGAATTAATTACTTTTGAGTTTCAATAGCACTCTGTACTTTTTCTGAGAAAACCCCACCTTCAATGTCCCTCAGTCCTTTTTCCCTAGTTACATTTCAGCCCACTGTCGGAAAGATTGTGTTCTCTTACTGTGGGTCTCCAGAGCCCCCATCTTAATACTTTGAATAGAGTGTACATTTGACCAAATATTGGCTAATTGAATATCCATTTCCAGTGAGTGAAATAGGCCTTTTCAATCCTTATAAGCAGACTCAAGACAAAGAAACATTGCATATAAATCAAGTAGCAATTCATCAATAGTCCCCCCAGTGGCTTAAGTTAGTAAATGACCTTTTCCAGAGCACAGAAATTTCCTCACTTCCTATTGTTTAAGGAAAATCTTGAATAACAGAAGTATAGGGTTATTTCTATAGAGGTTGTTTCTGTACCAAACATGTAGTCTTTGTGTGGCTTGAAGGCAAGTTTCCACTTGGTTTTCAGGATGGAATCGAAGATATAGCTCTAGGTTCTATAATGTTTTGCAAGATGGAACAGAAGGTTGAACCCTGACACCACTGAGCTCAGAAAATGATATGGTCTTTGTAGAAAAATGGAATGTCAGCAGCCTGGGGCCACAAAGACTGCAGCGTTGGGTGTCCCTACACAACTCACTTCAATCTCTTAGAACCTTGCCTTTCTTTTTGAAATTAGATTGACACGGCAGATTTGTATTTACTCACTATTTCACAAACTCCTAGCCTCATCTGTCTCTTTTATTTCGACTACTGCTAAAGTGACCAGTTCTTCTGGCTCCAAGAAGTTCCCTTCTGGGACAAGCTAAGTACATTCATCCTTATTCCTCAATTCCTACCTCAGAATGTCGATAAGCATGATGTGAAAGCTACAGGAGCCCACTTAGCTTATGACTCAGAATGTATACCCCCAATGTTCCAAGCAGTTAATTCTTCCTAGAGTTACCTATACCTAATAAAGGAAGGGAGACGTAACAACTTCTTTCCTTCTGTTGACCCCTAAAATAACCCTTCCCAGAAGCAAGTGCTGTGGAGTGGCCAGCAGGTGCTTCTCCTTCATACTGGACTCTTTGTTTCCATGTCTTCTCTACCATGATCTCTTCCTCCTATTCATTCGATTCACACTCTCTAAATAGCATGTTCACACTTAAGCCTTTGCCCAAGGCTCTGTTTTTTTTTTTTTTTTTGTTTTTGTTTTTTTTTTTAAAGCCTAGGTAAAGACCTAACAGTGTGGTTATAATGTGGGCAGGAAAACATTAAACAAATAAAATACTTGATAGAAAGCATAATGAAATAGTAAGTTTGTTTTTAGGAAATTTTTAGGAAAAAACCATAAGGAAAGCATAAACATCATATCTCTTTTTAAAAATTGGAAATTATAGTGGACTATATGCCAGTGATTACCAAGACTGTGATCACCAGGGTCCTGTGTTCACTTGGGATGCTGGTCTGGTCTTAGTGGGTCTAGCTTCATGGAAATCTCACAGGGGATTGTAATCACAACAGTCAAATTAACCCAAGCTCACTACATTGGCCCATGCCCTAGGAATGACGCTGGAAGCTGGGAAAATAACAGTCACTAATGGAAAATAACCAAGAGGCTAAGGAGAGAGATGTTATTTTTGAACTTTTAAAGAGAACATTATAAATAGCAAAGAAAGTGGGAAAGCAGAAATTAAAAACAATAAAAACAAAAGCGAGCTGACAGTGGCCCTTTTAATATGACAATGTGGGTGATTCTAAGGCTGAGCTTATGGACATAATAGCTGAGTCCCAGCAAAATAGCCAAGGACCATGGGGTTTGAGCACTTAGTCACAATGGCATTTTAGGTTAAACAATCATTGACTCAGCAGTGAAAAATGAGATAAATTAAAATTATTTTCTTCACAACGGCCGAGGGGCTTGGCAAGTAATATATTGAAGAAATTTCCTGGACATAATAGGTTACATTAATTTTCAACAGCAAAACAATTCCTTCAGCATTATTTTTCAAGGAGAGAGAAAAGAAGTAAGGGAGAAAAAACACCCTGTGACTTGCACTATTTACTTCTGGCCTAAATGAGAAAACATGTTTCAAAGAGAAGATTAAGAAAGATGTGTGAAAATGCAGAGCCAAATCCTGACTGTAAAGAATTCAAGTTAATTGGTTGCCCATTTGCCCATTCAGTATGGTCAGTATTAATCTGAGAACAATAGAAGCCAAAGTTATGAAAATCATTACAGTGGAAAGTAGGTGCTGAGCTCTGGTAAGTTAAAGCACCTACAAACAATTAGAAGAGGAAACTAAGGTGAGAGGAACTCTCTCATCCAAACCGGGCTGCCCATAATGCGGCTAGAAGAAGCCAGTGCCTGTTGCTGGGACCTCTTTGTCCCTGGACTGGGTTAACAGGGCACACCCTTGGTTTCCAACTTTGCAGGTTTCATATGCCGCTTGCAGAGTCAGGCAAAACAAACAGCTGTGTGGGGTGATGAGAAGATTGTGCCACCAGCTAGTAACAAATAGGAACAAAAGCCTCTCTTCCTTTTCCTATAAATATTTCAGGACTCTCTGCCACACAGTTCCTGTCACAACTACTCAGTTCAGCAGTTGTGACATGAAAGCAGCCATGGACAGTATGTCAATTAGCAAACGTGGTGGTATCCGAGTATGACTATTTATGGGTAACGAAATTTGAATTCCTTTCAGTGGCTCATGGGATAGCCTTCTTCTCATTGTTTTAACATGATTTTCATCCATTTAAAAATGTAAAAGGTATTCTTAGTTCGCATAGTGTCAACAAATAGCCCAAAGGCTGGATATAGCCTGTAGACTGTTGTCTATCTTGTCTTGTGAAACTTTTTCCCTGGGGAAACACATACACACATCTATTTACCCCAGATAGGGCACAAACGACAGACCAAAGTATGAGAGCACCAAAACCATTTTTACTGAGCCAGTGAGTTCATTGGGATTTCTTGCAGATCAGGGCAATGGGTTACTTACAATAACATGGATGACTCAAAGGCAGCTATATCACCAAAAAAACTCACCCCAGGATAGGTGACAATTACACCCGTTGGCTATTTTGGCCTGGTTGGCCAAACTTAAGGCTTGCAGTATCCACTACTGAGTATCACCACTGGTGATTTCTTTCCCATAACTGCATGCAGCATAGCTTTTTTCCAGCTTTCTTCAGCTGGTCTACATGGAGGAGGTTTTCAGCTCAGCTCCAGCAAGATTTCTCAGTGACCTTACAGCCCAAGTATGTGGAGTCTTCAGCAATAGGGTCTTACCATCTATTACTGGTGGCAAACCAAGAGCCTTGGCAATAACCCAGAAAGGCAAATGTCACATGTTCTCTCTTATATGTGTATCCTAGCTACAAATATTTGGACTTCTATGTGAGTAGGAATAAAATTCAATAGCAAAGGCGACTAAACTAGAAAGAAGATATAAAGGAAATAGAAAGGGAAGGAGGAGGGGAGACTTAAGAGGATGGTATTTTATATGTGTAAGTAGACGAACAGATTAACGGGGTGAAAAGGCCTAAGTGAGGTCAGGGGAAGAGGTTGAGTAAAAGAAAGGTGGAGGTAAGGCTAATCAAGATCTAAGAGGATAAAAATAAGTCATATAGAAACTTACTTTTTTGGACATTGGAACTCTCAGAAGCCATAGATTGTTACTAGAAAATTTTCAGTGCCAGAGATGGGATATCTTCCAGTGAGTTGCTGGTCAGGTCGCTGATGCCCCGAAGCAGAATTTAGGAACATACTTGCCTATTTGTCTGACTCTGCTCCAGTTGCTGTGACAAAATAGCATGGAGTATATAACTTAGAAAAGACAGAAATCAGGGCTTGGGGTGAATGCTTACTGGGTAAAGTGCTTGCTGTGTAAGAATGAGGACCTGTGCTTGAATACCCAGCACACACACACACACACACACACACACACACACACACACACACACACATTGAGCACAATGAGCATGGTGCCTGTAATCTGAGCACTGGGAAGGAAGACCAAGGAAGACCCCTAGCATTTATGTTGAAGCTAGTCTAGACAAATCAGTGAGCTCTAGATTGAGCAAAATGTTCTGTCTAAAAAAACAAAAAATAAGGTGGAGAGCAATTGAGGAAGACAACTGATGTCAACCTCTGGCCTCCAATTGCACATGTGCCCACACATGCAAACAGTCAAATACACACAGTACTCATAAACACATACACAAAAAGAGAAATGAATTATTTATAGTTTGAAGGCTTGGAAGTTAAGATTGACATGCTAGTGGATTCTAGTGTATTTGGTGCCAACACAGTGTGGTAGGCAGTTGCTAGCTCCCTGGGACCTTGTATATAAAGGCACTTACCTTGCTCGGGAAAGTGGCCCCATTATCTCCTAATCTCCTCAATAGTCAAGTTTCTTAGAATCAGCATTTCCAGATATGAATTTATGGGAGCACAGACATTCAAACCATTCCAGGAGGCCACAGGTATTGCACATCTCTATGCACTTATGAAGTTTTCATGTGAAAAATAGTAAACACGGTTTAGTTCAGTCCATCTTAATCCCACCTCTTCCAAAATTAACCACTATCAATAGTTGGGGGACTGACATTTCTGAAGATTTCCTAAGTTTGAAAAATATAAACTCTCTTTCTCTTTCACACACACGTTTATATAAAACACTATTATATATAAATGTTTACAGGTGTATATATATTCATATATGAATATATGTTTTCATATGCTATTTATACATAATCTTCAACAAATTGGTTTATGTGTATGTTACATAAACAAGTTTTATTCCTCTCTTTCTCTTTCATTCTGTCCTCTCTTCTGCCTTTCTATCTTTCTTCTCTATCTCTTTCTTTTCCAGCCCCTTCTCCATTACACCTTTCTGTCGAGTACCCATTATCTAATGTGTAGCTTTCAGTGTAAACTTTCTCGTTCTTGGTCCTAGATCCACCTCAACTCCAATGCTCATGCAAACCATGAGCTCTCACTGGGTAGATCCTGTATTTCCACATATCCAAAATAGACCTTTACATTGGTGAACTCCCTCACTCCCCTAAACTGTAAGTCCCCAGCCCTTTACGGCTATTCTCTTGGGTGATGACACTCTAATTGGCCACTAGCATCATAGGCACAAGACTTTTTTTTTTTTTTTGAGAGAGACAGAGAGAGATGGAGAGGAAAACAGATAGAGATGGGCTTGCCAGCAGCCTCTCAGCTGCTGCGAATGAAATCCAGATGCATGTGCCCCCTTGTGGTCAAGTGCAGCATTGCGCCCTTGCGTCACTTCACATCTGGCTAAACGTGGGACCTGGAGATTGGAACCGCTGGAGATTAGAACCAGCGTTCTTGGGCTTAGGAGGCAGGCGCCCCAACCGCTAAGCCATCTCTTCAGCCCCTCCACAAGACTATTTTGATTCCTTAGCACCAAATTCCAATCCAAAACTCCGATGGCACGAAGCTGATTGAGATAGTTACTTCTTGTTTGTATATAGCTAATAATGAGGAGGCCTAGACAGGCACAGGCTGCTGGAAACATCAGTGTTCTCATCTGGGAGCTGCTCTTTCCCTCCATTGACTGCAGAAGCATGGCTCCTGCTGTGAGTGTCCTCTCCACACACTATTTAGTATTGTCTCAGTTAGATTATAGGCACAACGTTGGTTCTGGTGCCTGTAGCCAGAGATCTCTTGTACCCACTGCAACCCTTTGAACCCATTTTGCCATTTGTCTGCTGGTCCTGATAGCAGCAGGACCTAGAAGCTTCCAGCCAGCTCAATAAATGTGACATTCTCTGCTGAGGCCAGGCTGCACGTAGTGTCTGTCTGCAAGCAAAGTATCACCTGAAAGAAGTATTTCAGATTCCCCACGAGCCAAACACCCAATTATTCATCTTTGCTTTTCTTTTTCTCTTTTAAATTTTAGGTGCTGTCAAAGCTGTCTGGCACAAAGGAGGCTGTTCTGTGTTTCTCAGGTCTGCAGGGCAATGCCTGTACATCCCGGGCCTAGCCCCTGCTCACTGGGTTCTAAGTAAACACACAGGGTGCACTGATGTTTGCTGGTGCACCCATGACAAGTAATTAGTGGCAATAATGCTATTTGATTTGTATACTAGGGGCACTGGAAAGGGGACTAAGGGGAACTGGAAGAGAAGGGAGAGAACGACAGGGTAGCAGAGAGGGTGCACATGCATGGTCAGTGCATCATATCTTCACGTGTGCAAGTATTACAGTGAAACTCATTGACTTATACAACTAATACATGCTGGAGAGTAAAAGTGTCAGTCTGTCGTGGTGACTGAAATGATAATAAGATTTCCAAAGAGAAATCTAAGACAACCACTAAGACCATAGGCCAAATAATGTTTGGAGTTCTGAGGAACTTGAAATATCCTTGGAAGTCTCCCAGAGTCAAAAAAAAAAGATATTCATATGGCTGTGCACTTAAATGAAAATAACCCATAGTACTCATAAGTATATCAACTTATTGATATAAATGTACAGTTTGTAACCAAGAAATCAGGAGGAAAAAGTATGACAAAGAGAACAATTTAAGATGAATGTCTGTAATATTTTAAATGAGGATTAGCCTGACATAAAACTGCTAACTCCTATATCTAACAGACAATTCTCCTCAGTTAATAATTTATACAATGTAAAAGAAAACTCCTCCAAAATACTTTGTTTACTAGGTGCTTTTCAGAAAGAGGTACTGTGACAGTTCTGTCAAAAATTGCATTGGCCACACCACCCGTCCACCTGGCAGGCATTCCTTATCTCATTCTTTTTCTTCTTGTATGACACTCACCACACTAAAGAGAATATTTACTGTGCCTATGAGGCTCATGTTAATAGAACCCATACTCCTTGAGGGCCATGTGGATTTCCTTATTTACAATGTTTTCCTGGTGTCTAGAAGAATGTGTATCACATGTGAAGTGTTCAGTCATCATTTGTTGAGTAAATGAAACAAAATCAGAGCAGCCATGAGTTTTCCAGACCCAGGACCTTTCTTCAGTTTATCCTTCTCCCACCTCAGTCTCCCTCTACCTTCTTTAAATGTAACAGCACCTCAACAATTTGTTTTGGGGAGGCCTAAGGTCATGTATACAATATTATTTCAGCATCAATAGTAAGTATTCAATTCATGTTTTGATCTTTCCTTTTCTGAGACAACAAAGATAGAAAAACTTACAAGCTCTGTATGCATACTGCGTTTTCTGTCCAATAACCTTGAATAACTTACAAGCCAAGACTTGTGAAAATATTTTTAAAATATGACTTATCAATAGATCATGAAATTGTCTTTGCCTTTTAGCCTTATTTAAGGGAACAGGTCGCTGGTGCTCTAAGGCCCCCCAGAGTTCACCTGGGCTAACACTCTCATTTTCCAGATGAGGAAGCTGCACCTGGGAGAAATTAAGTGAATTACTCAAGGTCATCCTGAAAGTCACTCACTCTGTCACATCGAAGTTTTCCTTTCCAACATGTGATGGTTGTCTCAAAGTCAACACAAGAGGATAACGTTTAACAATATTTGACCAGTGAATTTTAATTTGTGCCTTAGTTTCTTTGCACCTTCTAAACTTTACTTCAAAGTTAATGGATTGAGGAAAATCTGGGTGCAGTTTCTCAAGACAAAGAATTCCATAAATCAATGTTCTCTCAAGGATGAATTTCACAATGTCCTTTGTAAGAGACCCTGGTGAAAACAAAGATTATTTTTCTCCTTTAACATATTAAGTAAAACTCCTAGAGCCCCAGGTCTTAGGTACTCACAGGGGCTGTATTGTGTGGAGTGTGTTGACTGGTCCGGATCAGAGAGGACTCCATGAGACGTGTATCTAGAATGTAGCAGTTCTACTTGGGATTATTGTATCACATGGCACTTAAGCAGAAAAGTGATTTTAAATTAATTAGAGCAATAGCAGAACCAGAGTGATATGTACACAGGTGAAGATGTAAAGGGCCTCCAGAGGATGATCCTGGCATTAGCCAAGGATTTATGGAACGTCCCAGCAGGATCACTGGTGGGAAGTTTTATCACTGAGATGCTCAAGACTGCCTACCAAAGCCAAGCTTCAGAGGTCCAAATGCTATTTTTCAGGTGAAAAGTATATATTGGCTGAAGGCTCTAGGTGAGAATGCTGAGCCCTCTAAGTTCTCTGAGTTCTCCAACTCATCTCAGAATCCTTCATTCCAACCTCAACCTCACTTTGCCATGTCCTTGTGAGACATTCAGGATTTCAGCTCCGGTACAGCCCTCAATCCATCTTTTCTACCTCTCTGGCCATCTGTCTTAAGTACTACCTCTGTAGCTACAATTCAACCAGTACAATAGTTCCTTTGTGCTATGCCTGTCACTGTTTTTATATTTGTCCCCATATCAATTCCCTGCTTGATCTAGCTAGGGTCCTATGATATGTTGTTATAACCACTCCATGCATTTCCCTCCGTCCTAATCCCCTGATCAAACCTGGACCTGGTTGAGTTGATGGACTGCCTTATTTAAGCACGCCTCTGCATGGGCAGAAGTGGGGCTGCATGAAGATTTCTTTCAGGTCAGCAGGATGTGACAATGATGACAAGTATCTGTCAGTTTCACTATCATGTAGAACCAGCACTAGTTTCCCCATCAGGTAATCCCCCTGTTCCCTGTTGTAATAATTTCACTATTTTTGCTTTCTCGTTCAATATCCTCCCCTTGAATCATGCAACTGATTACTTCTTCATCTCTAATTCTGCTGATGAAATCAAATCAATCAGAAGAGAATAGTATCTTCCCATCTGTATTCCTACCACCCTGTGTTGGCCTGTCTCCATGTGTTCTGTTGTCTTTCGGGCATAGGGTATGAACTGGTGTCTCTTGTATCTCTGAATATCCCTCTGCTACTCTAAGAACCTCTTGACAATTTAAGGCTTCTATCCTTTCCTCCTGCATCTCATCTCCCCTTGCTCTGTCTTTATAAGACAAGCCCTTTAAGGAAGAAACAGTTTTCTGAGCTACATCACCGTGTCTATTGATGGATGAAATCCTTGGAAAAGGTTTAAGCAAAATTGGCACATTCTCTGATTTCATGACCATTACAACTTAGCAGGAAAAAAGCTTAGTTGAAGAAAGACACAGATTAGTAAATAATTATCAATGATATTGTAGAACATATTACATAGATATGAAGAAAAAGAAGGGACCTAAATCATTAGCTTTTCTACTATGAAAGCAGTAGAGATGCTACATACAATGTGTACCCAGAATCATATCACATATCTATACTTGTTTAACAAATGTCTTTTCCCCTTCAAAACTTAAATCTGGGCTGGAAAGATGGCTTAGCAGTTGAAGCACTTGTCTGTGAAACCTAAGGACCCAGATTCAATTCCCCAGGACCCATGTAAGCCAGATGCACAAGGTGGTACATGCATCTGGAGTTCATTTACAGTGGCTGGAGGCTCTGGCATGTGCATTCTCTCTATCTGCCTCCCCCCTCTCTCCAATAAATATGTAAAATATTTTTTAATTAAAATTAAAAAATAAAGCTGAATGGTAGCCATAGAAGATAACTCAGTGTGGGAAAGAAAGTATTCTAGGGGTTGTACATGGGAGGCTATCAGTAAGCATTGGAACAATGTAAACATCAATTGAAATTTAAGTAATTACAATGCAATTCAACTTTATAACTATGTAAAAAAAAAAGCTGTTCTAATCAAATGTAATAAGTTTGGTGCAATCATTGATGGAAGAAGTATGAGCTCATAGCAACTATGTAATGATAACAAGAGAGGGAAACCAACTAATTTATCTTTCCTAAGTAAGAGCAAGAGACTGTTTCAGTTCTGATTATGCTAATTTGATAAATAAGAACAAATCCAGTTTTGAAGAGAAAGAAAGGAATTGAAGATTACAAAAAAAAAAACCCACAATATTCTATCGTGTATATAAGATAGAGACAAACTTCTTAAGTAGTTAATAAAAATTTACTTAATTTGTCTCAATTAAAACAGCAACAAAATACAAATATTAATTAGACTTGATGCTCTTTGAAAATAAACATTAAAGAAAAATACATGGATTGCAACATTCTATTGATGCTTATTTCTGTTAATTTATTAATTTATTAGTGCTCGTGAGTTCTGGCCTTTAAAATAAACATCTGATTTTCACACTTGTGTCTTATCTGTAACCCTTTAAGCCCATCCAGGAATACCCACTCCATGAGTAGTAATGGTATGGAGAGTTATTGCATTTTAAAACTTTAGCTTTTAGATGTCACTGGTTGGCATTATGGAGGCAGAGTCAAGTAAGTCATGAGTTTGAAGCTAGTCTAGATGAGCTAAATCGCGAGTTCAAAGCCAGCCTAAGTTTCATAAACTCTAGATTAAGAACAGAACAAAATAAAACAAGAAAAGAAAAACAGATTTCCATGTTCTACTCAAAGTTGATAAGGTTCCAGGAGCTTCCTTGTCTGGAGATATCTCTTTGGGAACCATCATTCTAGAAATTTGAGTCCCATATTTTTTCTTCACAAGTTTTCTTTATAGGTATGGACTAGAGCTGACTTCAAAGCTCTGATCTTACTTCCCTGGTTCTAGCAGCTGGAGAAAAATTGTTAGCAAGATTACATGAGGAATGGAACACAATGCATGACTTTCTTCTCCTTTCCTTCACTCTGTTGTTATTCCTTACATGTGGAAAAGTAGAAGTCAAAAATATACATAGAACTATTTCTTCCAGAGCAGAGACACAATAAAGCTTTGTTTCCCCATCTTAAAATAATTTTAGGGTTTTTTTTTTTCCTGACTACTAGGTTTAAAACTAAGAAACATCCAACCATACAAACTACTGCACCCTCAGGTATAAAGTACTGAATATTTCTATATAATGAAATTAAATTACAGTGGCACTCATGCATTTAGATTAAACACAAGATGTGTCCCATATAGAAATTTTATTTATAAACCCAAGCCATATATATATATATATATATATATATATATATATATAGAGAGAGAGAGAGAGAGAGAGAGAGATTTTTTGAGAAATAGTCTCTTGCAGTGGGGCCCAGGCTGGCCTTAAAGTAGTCATCATAGAACCTCAGTCTCCAAATACTTAGGTTAGAGCTATATCCCACCACTTTATCTGGCTTCAAACTACAATTGTGAGAAGATTAAAACAGGATTGCAAAATATGTATTTTATTGCATTCCCTTATTTTGCATGTTAGACACTGCAATAGTGATGGAGGATACAGGAATAAATTGGCTTCTAGGATTAGTCTCTGACTACTACATTGGGATTCTTTCATTCACATTAGATTGTAACCAACAGGAGGGAACCTGTGGGTACAGCTCAGGAAGCTCGTTGCTAAAGAGTGTCCATACATTGTGGGGAGCTTTTGGAGGAATGTCCTCGCTTGTTCCGCCTTTTTTTTTTTTTTTTTTTTTTTTTTTTTTTCTGTGAATGAGCCAGGATCTGAGCCCATCTTTCATTCATACTGACTTCTGTTCCTATAGAAAGTAACTTATTCTAGTGTGTAAGTTTGGTTTGCACATCCATTTTCCTGCTAAATTTTGATTTTCCTGTGTACAGTAATACGACTATGCTTTTTCAACCCTCAATTTCCTGCTGAGTTGAAGACATACACAAGTTGCTTATAAATATGTATAAAGTAAATAAACACACAGAGGACTACATGAACAAAACAGTGACTGTGACACCAAAGACAACAAGACAACTGGAAAGTTTGTGAGGCACACTTCAAAGAAGAGATCATGGGAGGGGCAGAAAAGTAATATCAATATAATGATACAGCATATGGTATGGTGACAGTTAAATAGTTATTGTTAAGTGGGTCAGATTAGGAATCAAGTAAAAGGCATACAGCCTGGGCAGGCTTGGGAGGGCATTTCTAGGAAGTATTGCATGAGAGAGGAAGACATTCCTTCAGAGTAAGGAGCCCTTTCCCAGGCAGCCCATATATAATGAACTTCAAGCTAACACATTTTGCTTGGCTGCTCTTGTTACTTTCTGCTACTGCCTTCTTTTATGGACACTGAAACACATAATATTTTGTCTTTGAATGTGGAATGAAGACCAGAAGCTTTTCAGGAATCCTCCAGGCCTCCAATGCCACACTGGCACTACAGAGCACTCAGCCTTGTGGACTGAGCAGCTATCAGCTTCTTAGGTTCTCAAGCCTGCCAACAGCCATTGTTGGGCTGCCCAACCAATATTCGGTAAGGTGATCTAATAAACTCCCCTTATAATATGTACTCATCCTATTAGTTCTGCTCCTTTATAGAACCCTGCTTAATGCAGTTGCATTCACAAAGTAACATGTGCGGGAATGCTCACTGATTCCCTCTGCGAAAGTTGGCAGGATGGAAATGGAATCAAATATGGCAAACACTAACCAAAGGAGTAACAAGAATGAAGCAAGGAAGTATGAAGGACTAGATCTCATGCCTGTGCTTCATAGGAACATCCATTCACAAAAGATTCTGCTAGAGCCACCATCTTTAATGAAAGCAACATGAAAACATTTCTGTAAGGACAGCTGTCCGGCAACTTTCTATTTAATCCAGGAATGATACCATCCTTGCTGTTGATGTCTTAATATCCTTCATTTTAATCCTACTGGCCAAGGATTATGTTCTAATATACCTTACATGTCCTTTTTATTTTGTCTTTGCAGAACCCACTTCCAGCTCTCTTTCTTCCAGCATGCTCATATTTTCTATGGAATGTATAATTCTCAAGGCAGTGCTTCACTGTTTCAAAAAATTATTAATATTTGGTGAGTATTTCTCTGCATGTAGTTTTAGGTTGGTAACTATGTACAATATATAAGACCTAGAAACAACCTACCTGTCTGTATCAATAGAGGATTATAGAAGCATATTATGGTATGTTTACAAATGGAATGCTATGCAGTAATAGAACTGTATATATGTAGCCAGGCATATGATGTATGCCTGTAATCCCAGCACTCAGAAGACAGAGGTAGCCTCATATGAGTTCAAGCCAGCCTGAGATTACAAGATGAATTCCAGGTCAGCCTGGGCTAGAGCAAGACCCTACCTCAACAACAACAATATATATATATATATATATATATATATATATATATATATATATATATATATTATATATATATATATATGTATTATATATATATATACATATATATACATACACACACACACACAAACACACATACATACATATACATGGATAAATCTCACAAAAATATCTTTGTTCTTGAAAGAAGACAGAGTACTTGCGTAAATGCTAAAAATGTCATTTAGAGGGAATTTAAGAACAAACAAAATCATCTATGATGATAAAAATACAAGTAATTGTCATTTCAGTAGGATGGAACACATTGGAAAGTGGGTGAGGATTATTCTTGAGAAGTGGGAATCTTCTATCTTGATAAGGCTGGTGATACACACATACACATAAGCAAATATTCCTTTTTTGCTATACATTTAAGGTCTGTGTACTTGTTGTCTTTAAGTTGTAATTCCATTTAAAGAAAATCATTCATGCAGCAGGAATGTGAGGAAAGAGACCCATGTAGGGTGTACATGTTTTAGGATCCACCAAATTTAGGATGTGTGATATCTTCATACTTTCTTGGGTGAGCCTCAGAGTAGCAATGGCAGCTCTGAGCTCCATATTGATGGTTTTACATATCATGACAGTGACAGCATGACTTATTCCTGTCTATGGAGACTTCCTGACACTACATGCCAGAGTGTGGATTCTCACTTTCTATCGCTTTATTTTCTTCACAGCTCTAAGCACCTTCTAACACAAGGAGCATTCATTTTGTTGATCATTTTCTGTTCACTTCACCTCATTAAAAGTTCTACAGACAGGCTGGTTAGTTTTCACTGCATCCCTAAAAATAATGTCAAACATGTGGATGGCACTTAACACACAGCAGCTAAGTTAATAAAATGAAGAGGGAGTAGATGCACATCCTCGATTAGGGGCAGTCACTAAAGAAATGAAAAGGAAGAAGAATTTTTAGAACGAAGAAAACTATGCAAATTTCATATATCGCTTGAAATCTTATGTAGAGCAATGAGACAAGAGAAAAAATGAGGCACACACAGAAAAAAGTCAAACTCTCATTTATAGATGATATGAACCTATAATTAAAGATCCAAGACTCTCAAGAAATCTCAAATGCAATGAACACTTTCAGCAAAATTAGCAATCTGTACAATCTACATGCAAAAATCAGTAGCCTTTTTAAATACCAAGAAAGAACATGTCAAGAATGAAAGAAGTCACAAAGATGGCTCAGCAGTTAAGGCACTTGCCTATAAAGCCTATTGACCCAGGTTTGATTCCCCAGTACCCACATAAAGACAGATGCACAAAGTGGTACATTCACGTAGAGTTTCTTTGCATTTGGTTCTAGCATTCCTCTCTCTCTCCCTCTCTCTCTCTCCCTCTCTCTCTCTTTCTCTCCCTGTCTCTCTGCAAATAAATGAATCAAATATTTTTTAAAAAAAGAAAAAGAAGTCAGAAAGAAAAGTTCATTCACAATAACTTCAATTAATAACGAACACAACTGGGAATAACCTAATTCAGGAGATAAAGTATCTCTACATTGAAATTCTTTAAAACCTTGAAGAAGACAGCAGAAGAAAGACCTATGCTCATGTTCTCCAGAATTCATATTGTGTAAATACAGATAGCTCAGAAAGTGGTGTACAAGTTCAATGGAATTCCAATGACATTTTTCACAGACCTGGGAAAAATAAACCCAAAATTTCTATGGAATTTTAAGACCTTAAAAGCTTAGGTCATCCTACGAAGAAACAGAAATACTGGCAGAATTACAAGACCTAATTTCAAAGTACAGTAAAGATCTCTCAAAAAGCATCATGGTAGCCGGGCATGGTGGCACACACCTTTAATCCCAGCACTTGGGAGGCAGAGGTAGGAGGATCGCTGAGAGTTCGAGGCCACCCTGAGACTACATAATTAATTCCAGGTTAGCCTGGACCAGAGTGAGACCCTACCTCGCAAAACCAAAAAAATAAAAAGCATCATGGTACCAGCACAGAAACTCAACATGTACACCTACAAGAAAAGTAGGTCCCAAAAATAGATCCATGTGGCTATAGCTGCCTAACTTTTGACAAAGATGTAACTTTACTGTTCCATCTGAAACTCTGAGCCTGCTAAAGGAAGACATAGGAAAAGCACTTCAAGATATAGGAATAGGCAAAGAATCTCCAAAAGACCCTAATAACCCAAAAAGTTATTGGAATAAGTGAAACCTGGAGTTGCATCAAGTAAAAAAGCATCTGCACAGCAAAGGAAACAAGAAGAGTAAAGAGACAGCTCACAGAATGGGAGAAAATCATTCAGTACACATGAAAGAGGGTTTAATATCAAAATTCACACAAAACTAAAAAAAATCAGATAACAATGACTAAATCATCCAATCTCTAAATGACATTAATGAATTATACAGAAGCTTCTCAAAAGAAGAAATACAAATGATAATGAATATATGAATTTTTAATTATTTGAACTAAGAACTGTGACCTCAGTTCTGTTCCATTGGTCTATATGTCCTTTTTTATGCTAGTACCATGCTGTTTTTGTTACTATGGCTTTGTAGTATAGCTTTAGATTGAGTTAGGTAATACCCCCCAGAGATGTTACCTATTTTTAAATTTTTTTTTTTATTGACAACTTCCTTAACTGTAGACAATATCCCATGGTACTTCCCTCCCTTCCCCCACTTTCCCCTTTGAAACTCCATTCTCCATCATATTTGCTCCTTCTCTCAATCAGTCTTTCTTTTAATTTTGATGCCATCATCTTTTCCTCCTATTAGGATTGTCTTTTGTAGGTAGTTTCAGGCACTGTGAGGTCATGGATATCCAGGCATTTTGTGTCTGGAGGAGTACATTATAAGGAGTCCTATCTTTCCATTGGCTTTTACATTCTTTCTGCCACCTCTTCTGCAATGGCCCATGAGCCTTGGAAGGTGTGTTAGAGATGTTTCAGTGCTGAGCACTCCTCTGTCCTTTCATCTCAGCACCATGGTGCCTTCTGAGTCATCCCAAGGTCACCACCATCTGAAAAGAGAAGCTTCTCTAACCAAAAGTGAGAGTAGCATTAATATATGGATATGGACATTAAGTGAAGTGCTTACTGGGCAGTTTGGTGAGCATAGTATATACATTTAGCCAGACACCAGCAGACTTTACACCCCTAGGGCTTATGACTACCCCTTTTATAGATTTTCATTATCAGGGATGTATTCCCTCCCATGGAGAAGGCCTCCAGTCCAATTAGATAACAGTTGTTTTCCCCCATAACAAACATGCCACTATTGCACCTGTTGGATCATTTGGCATAGCTGGCCCAATTTAAAACTTGCAGTGTCCACTGTTGAATATTTTCATTGGCGCTTTTTCTCTCTACCATTGAATTGCATGCAGTGGAGCTTTTTCCAGCTTTCTGTCAGCTGGTCCACATGGAGGAGGCTTTCAGCTCAGCTCCAGCAGAATTTCTTAGTGACCTTGCAGCTCAAGTATGTGGTGTCTTCCGCAATAGGGTCTTACTATCTACTCCTGGTGGGAAGTCAAGGGCCTCACAATGGACTATAATGTTTTGGGGGTCTCTGTGATCACTCTGGCCAACAACTCACTGGAAGTTATCCCATCCCTGGCACTGAAAATTTTCTAGTAACAATCTATTTCTTCTGAATGCTCCATTGTCCAGAAAAGTAGGTTTCCATATGACTTATTTATGTCCTCTTAGATTTTGATTAGCCCTCCCTCCACCTTTCCTTTACTCAACCTCTTCCCCTGACCTCACTTAGGCCTTTTCAGCCCCATTAATCTGTTCTTCTACTTACATATGTACAATACCATCCTATTAAGTTCCCCCTCCCTCCCTTTCTATTCCCTTTATATCACCTTTCTATCTTACTGGCTTCTGCCACTGACTTTTATTCCTGCTCACATAGAAGTCCAATCATTTGTAGTTAGGATCCACATATGAAAGAGAACATGTGATGTTTGGCTTTTTGGGCTTGGGTTACCTCACTAAGTATAATTCTTTCCAGATCCACCCATTTTTCCAGCAAATTCCATAACTTCATTTTTCTTTACTGCTGATTAGAACTCCATTGTGTAAATGTGCCACACCTTCATTATCCACTCATCAGTTGAGGGACATCTAGGTTGGTTCCATTTCTTAGCTGTTGTGAATAGAGTGGCAATAAACATGTTTGGGCAAGTATCTTTATGGCAGTGAGATGAATCCTTAGGATATATTCCTAGGATATATTCCTAGCTGGGTCATATGGTAGATCTATTTTTTTTTTTTTTTTTTTTTTTTTTTTTACTGAGGATATTTTGGACATTCAAGGCCTTCTGCACTTCCATCTGAATTTTGAATTCATTTTTTTCTATCTCTGTAAGGAATGATGCTGGAATTTCTTAGTATTGCATTGAATCTGCATATTGCTTTTGGTAGAGTTGCCACTTTTACAGTATTAATTTTACCCATCCAAGAACATGGAAGGTCTTTCCATCTTCTCATGTTCTCCTCAACTTTTTTCTTGAGTATTTTCATGTTTTTATTATATAGATCTTTCACATCCTCAGTTAGTTTTCTTCCAAAGTATTTGATTTTTTTATTTATATGCTTATTGAAAATGAGACAGTCTTGGTGATTTTTTTTTGTGTGTATATTTGTATTTTGGATATAGGAAGACTACTTATTTTTGTGTGTTGATTTTTTATTCTGCCACTTTCCTGAAGGTATTTAGCACATTTAGAAGGTTTATGATACAATCTTTCTGGTCAATTATATATGGAATCATGTCATCTGTAAACAGAGCTAGTTTGACTTCTTCCTTTCCAATTTGTATCACTTTTTTATCTTCCTCTTGTCTTATTGCTTTGGCTAGTATTTCTAGTAATATGTTGAAGAACAGTGATGAGAGTGGGCACCCCTGTCTTGTTCCCTATATGTTTCATTTATTTTTATTAGATATGGACATACTTTGTATGTAAACAACACATGTGGGTACCATCATTTCCCTCATTCCTGCCTCTTTTCTGAAGAGGCCCTCCACTTTGGGAATGCAGGTCAATCCCATGGGGATTATGGGTCATGCATTTTGGGGGCAGCAGTCATCAAGGGAGAGAGGCAATGTCTCTGTGCATAAGGTCCCAACCTGTGACTCTAACAACTACTCTGCCCCCCTTCCGCACAATTCCCTGAGTCATAGTGTGTAGATTTTAAGTTTACTGCACTGATGGGTTCTTAGGAGACTCTGGATCTCTGCTTTGGTAGGTGTTGAGTGACCTCAGTGTCTATCTCCTTCACCTTTGTGCTGATGTCAGGTTCACCAAGAAAGCAGTACTCTTGTTCATTTTCTCAATTCCTCTGTGGGTTCAGCTGGATCCAGGGTGAATTGTGCTGGGTCATTTATCTCTTCATGTCCTGCTCCCATCTGAAAAAAGAGAAGCATTTTTTTGTTTCATTTTGTTTTTTGTTTGTTTGTTTTGTTTTTAAGGTAGGGTTTCACTGTAGCTCAGTCTGTCCTGGAATTCACTATGTATTCTCAGGGTGGCCTTGAATGTTCTGCGATACTCCTACCTCTGCCTCCTAAGTGCTGGGGTTAAAACCATGCACCACCACACCCAGACAAAGAGAAGCAGAATCTCCAACAGAGTGAAGTTAGCACTGGTTAAATGGAATAACCATTATTAATTTAGAGAGAATTTAAAGGGTATAGACCCTCTTATGGCCCAAGATTAGTGGGAGCTTGACATTGGAAAGCAAACTTGTTATCTGAATATGATTCTGACTTGTTTCCCAGTTGCAGATATGGTTTCCTTTCCACTGAGTGGATCTGTTAGCCAATCCAAGAGCAGTTGGTTATCCATTCATGGCTGTTTGCCACGATTACACTTGTGTGAGCATCATATCAGGTTGAATAGTTTAGACTTTGAGTTGCTCAGACAGATGTTGGCCTCTTTCCCATAGTAACTCTTGTAGTGCCTTCCAGCACTGAATGGACTGTTTGGGGACTGGCTCTATTCTGCATTCCAACCAGATCTCTTCATGTTGTCTTCAGCCACAGGGTCTTACCATTAACCTCTGGTTGTGTAATCAAGTGCTCTGACAGAAGTCTGTCTCATTTGTTTTGGGAGACCTTGTAGGTTTCTCCAGTCAACAGCTCCTTGTGGATGTTAACCTAGAACTGCATGCTGGTACAGGGAATTCCTGGCCAGTGCCAAGGGAAAAGAAAAAGACAGGAAAAAAAAAAGAGAGAGAGAGAGAAACTGGAGAAATTTAAGGTTGGGCTTCATCTCACCCTTTCTAGGGCCCTTGCATTCAGGTGCCCCCCTAAGATCCTGTTGAGGGTTCAACCTTTTAGTCTAACTTCCAGTATATAGCTTCTATAGTACCACTTCAATTAGGCTTCAGTTTTGTTCCCCCCACACCCACCCTTCCTGTTTCCCCAAGTTCTACCTGCCTTATTGTCCAAGTCTCGAGATGCCATTCAGGTATGTCAGCAACTTGGGCTGATCCAGGTTAGGAACCACAGATGAGTGAAACTATGCAACAACAGTGTTTCTGTGATTGTGTGAGTCCACTTATTATGATCTGTTCCAAGTTCAAACATTTTTCTACAAATTTAATTGTGCCATTTTTTTCTTACTACTGAGTAGAATTCCATCTTGTAGATATACCACATAGTGGATATACATTCATCCAGTGATGGGCACCTGGGTTGATTCCAGTTTTAGCTATTATGAATTGAGCAGCTATAAACATGATTGAGCATATAGCTATGAATTGAGTTGTGGAGCTTTTATGATAAATGCCTAGTAAGGGAATAACAGGGTATGTTGGTAATTCTATATTCATCCATTTCAGGAGTCTCCATACTATTTTACAGAGCTGTTGTACCAGCTTACATTCCCACAAACAGTGAATAAGTGCTGCTATTTCTCCACATCCTAGCCAACATTTGTTTCATTTAAATTTTTTTAAATGTTTTCTATCCTTACTGGAGTAAGGTGGAATCTCATAATTGTTTTAATTTGTATTTCCCTAATAGTTAGACATGTTGAACATTTTCTTAACTGTGTGTTAGCCATTTGTAATTCTTCCCCTGAGAACTCTGTATTCAGTTCTCTGCCCCACTTTTGAAGTGATTGTTTGATTTTTTATTGTTTAGTTTTTTGAATTCTTTGTAGATTCTAGATATTAGACTTCTGTCAGTGGTATAGCTGGCAAAGATTTTCTCCCATTCATTGGGTAATCCACTGGCTCTGCTTATGGTATGTTTCTCTGTGCAAAAGCTTTTTAGCTTCATGAAATGTCATTGTTTGAGTGATTGCTTAATTTCCTGGGCTAAAGGGGTTTTGTTCAGGAAGTCTTTTCCCAGTTCTATATTGTAGAGTATGCCTCCTATTTTTTCTTCCAGTATTTGAAGAGTTCCAGGTCTTATATTAAGATCTTTAATCCACTTTGACTTGATTTTTGTGTATGGAGAAATGAGAGGGTCTAATTTCATTTTTCTATATATGGTCATCCAATATGTCCAACACTATTTATTGAAGATGCTATCTTTTCTCCAGTCTATATTAATGGCACCTTTGTCAAAGATCAAATAGCTGTAGTTAATTGACCTAGGGTCTGGGTCTTCAATTCTGTCCCATTGGTCTATGTTTCTGTTTTTATTCCAGTACCATGCTGTTTTTGTTTTCTATGGATTTGTAATATAGGTTCTGATCAAGTACGGTGATACTGGTGATACTTCCA
Source organism: Orientallactaga sibirica (assembly GCA_036365145.1). NCBI lineage: Eukaryota > Metazoa > Chordata > Mammalia > Rodentia > Dipodidae > Orientallactaga > Orientallactaga sibirica. The sequence continues at coordinate 5,559,819 of JAEOAD010000154.1, forward strand.
GATGATCTTTTTTTTTTTTTTTTTTTTTTTTTTTTGCTGAGGATATGTTTAGATATCCAAGGCCTGCTGCCATTCCATATGAATTTTGAGATCATTTTTTCAATCTCTGTGAAGAATGATGCTGGTATTTGTACTGGTATTGTGTTAAATCTGTATATTGCTTTTGGTAGAATTGTCATTTGTCATTTTCACAATATTAACTCGACTTATCCAGGACCATGGAATGTCTTTCCATCTTTACTTCTTTCTTGAGCTTCTTTTTATGTTTTTATCATATAGGTCTTTCATATCCTTGGTTAGTGTTATTCCAAAGTATTTAAACTTTTGTTGCTATTGAAAATTGGACAGCCTCACTGATTTCTTTCTCTATATATTTGTATTTTGCATATAGAAAAGCTACTGAGTTTTGTGCATTATTTTGTGTCCTGCAACTTGCTGAAGGAATTAATCACCTTTAGAAGTTTTGAGATGGAGACTTTCACTTATGTACAGAATCATGCCATCTGCAAATAGGGCTAACTTGACTTCTTCCTTTCCATTTTGAATCACTTTTATTTCTTTATCCTGTCTTATTGCTTAGGCTACTACTTCTAGTACTATGTTATAGAGAAATGGTGAGAGTGGGCAGCCCTGTCTTGTTCCCGTTCTCAATTGGAACACCTTGAGTTTTTCCCTATTAAGTATTATTTGGGCTTTAGGTGCTTTATTTATAGCCTTTATTGTGTTAAGACATAAACCCTCCATGCCTATTCTTTCCAGTGTTTGATCATGAAGTGGTGTTGTATTTTGTTAAAGGCCTTCTCTGCATCAATTGAGATGATCATGTGGTTCTTATGGTTAAGTTTATTTATGTGGTGTATTACTTTGACTGATTTCTGTATGTTGAACCATCTCTGCATCCCTGGGATGAAGTCTATTCAGTCAAGGCTTTTAATGGTGTTGTTGAATGCAGCTTGCAAGGATTTTGTTCATGATCTTTGCATCTAAGTTCATCAGGGATATTGGCCTATAGTTTTCTTTTCTTGTTGCCCCTCTGTGTGGTTTTGGTATTAGCGTGATGCTAGCTTCATAAAAGGAGTTGAGGTGGATTCCTTGGTCTATGATTTTGCAAAACAGTTTCAGTTGAATTGGTTTCAGTTCTTCAGTGAATTTTTGATAGAACTTGGCTGAGAAGCCATCTGGTCCTGGACTTTTATTTTGGGGAGGTTTTTGATTACCTTTACAATCTGCATGGATGCGATAGGTTTGTTTAGGAAATTAATATGGTCTGGGTTTAGTTTTAGTAGGTGGTACATGTCTAGGAATTCATCCATTTCTTCCAGGTTATTCAATTTTTTGGAGTAGTGGTTTTGCAAGTATGCCCTGATGGTTCTTCCAATTTCATTGATGTCTTTTGTCCTTTTTCATTTCTGATTTTGTTAACTTGAGACTTCTCTTTTTTTTGCCAGATGTTTGTCAATCTTGTTTGTTTTCTCAGAGCCAGTTCTTTGTTTCATCTATTTTTAAAATTGTTTTCTTAGTTTCCAACTCATTAATTTCTGGTCTAATCTTGATTATTTCTTTCCATCTGGAGCTCTTTGAGTTGAATTCTTCTTGTTTTTCTAGTGCCTTTAGGTGAACAGTTAGGTTATTAATTTTGGATCTCTCTGCCTTTATAATGAAGGCATTTAGCAATATAAATTTTTCCCTTAAGACTGTTTTCATTGTGTCTCATAAGTTTTCGTGGTTCTGTTTTCATTACAATTCAATTTTAAGAATTTTACTTTTTTTTTTGTTGTTTTTTTTTGAGATAGGGTTTCACTCTAGTGCAGGCTGACCTACATCTTATTCTGTAGTCTCAGGGTGGCCTCAAACTCATGGTGATCCTTCTACCTCTGCCTCCTGAGCTTGGGATTAAAGGCATGTTCCACCATGCCTGGCTATTTATTTATTTGAGAGAAAGAGAGAGAGAGGAAGAATGGGTACTCCAGGGTCTTCAGCCACTGCAAATGAACTCCAGATGCATGTGCCTCCTTATGCATCTGGCTTACATGGGGCCTGGAGAGTTGAACCTGGATCCTTTGGCTTTGTAGGCAAACACCTTAACTGCTAAGCCATCTCTCCAGCCCTACAATTTCTTTTTTGATTTTTTTCCATGACCCATTCACTGTGTAAAAGTATGTTATTCAGTTTACAAGAGCTGGTCAGTTCTTGATGTGTCTTTTGTTGTTAATTTCTAGCTTTAAAACATTGTGATCTGACATGATCCAGGAAGTTACTTCAATTTTCTTGACTTTATGAGGCATGCTTTATGGCTTAATATATGGTCAACTTTGGAGAAGTTTCCTGAGCTGCTGAGAAGAATGTGTATTCTGTAGAATTGGGGTGGAAAGTTCGGTAGATATCTATTAGGTCTAGTTGATCTATGATGTTGTTAAGCTCTATTATTTTCCTGTTGGTTTTCTGCTTATATTATCTGTCTTTTGATGATAGTGGAGTATTGAAGTCTCTGACTATGATCATATTGGTATTTATTTCTTTCATTGTTGAGAAGATTTTGTTTTATAAACTGTGGTACACCTGTGTTTGGCTCATATATGATTTTGATGTGTTATATTGGATCATTCCTCTGATGAGTAAGAATTGGCCTTCTTTGTTCTTTTTGATTACTTTTGGTTTGAACTCTATTTTATCAGATATTAATATAGTAACACCTGCTTGATTTTTATTTCCATTTGCTTGGAATATCATTTTCCATCCATTCACCCTGAGGTGGTGTCTATCTTTAGTAGTGATTCTCTTACCTCTGTCTCCTTGACTGCTGGGATTAAAGGTATATGCCACCATGCCTGGCTTGTTCGATGTTCTACTGCCAAAGTCTCAATTTTTGCAAAATCTTGTTTTCACAACCAAACTTTAGCATCTGTCCATATTCACTTACTTCAAAGAGTAGCTGCTCTCTGGTTCCGCCTCAGTCTACTGGAGATATTCATGAACTCTGGATGCCTCTATCTTTCAACTTGGCATCATATAGCTGCCCACTTGGGGCACATAGAAAGTGCTATTCATCCACTTATGTTTTTTTTTTTTAAATTTTCTTTCCCGTGTCAATTAACTTGTCCCCATGCCAAGCATTTTCATATCTTCACCTGACCATCATTCCAGAGTCTGCCTCTTCCAGACAGTGATCCCTCATGGGTTGTACATACTCTGGACTTGGACTTCCCTCTCTCACGCAGACATGGATATGACTGTGCCCTACAGTTTGTTCAAAGACCCTAGGATGTCACTTCTTGCTTCCATGGCCTTCCCATGACACTACAATAATGCAGTTCACTCCAAAAAACTCTCAGCTGATGGCTCTGAGCAGTCCAGGACTTGGTGCCTAGAATTACACAGATGAGATATTTCAGGAAGTATATATCAATTATGGACTATTTATATATGAAATATGACTATATAAATTCTAACTACTTGTCCTTTCTAACATAAGAATTTAAACATAAGAATTAGAAAATGCATAATACATGAACAGATAAATATATGATCTGGTTAAGGTGAAATACATATAGAAATAGGTGATCAAACACTTAATAAAATAATAAAATCTCAATCTAATAGCAGTTTCACCAAAGACCAAAATGTGCATAAACCTGACACATCTTCCATGTTGTCAGGCCCATGAGAACCTTTCTATGATAAGATTCTGTCAGCCTGGATGCCATTTAGACCTTAATAACTAATTAAAGCTCCTTTTATTTTCTTCACAATCAATTTTTTGATAGTGTGTATCAACTTTCCTCATCTATCTCTCCCTACCTCCCCATACCATATAACACTACGGTATTCTCTTTGTATATACACAGTACAAAATACAGGATCTGGCTTAGAGTCAACATATATTGGTTTGACTAATTAGAACACACACACACACCTTTATTTTCTCGTTCTTTCTTTCTTTCTTTCTTTCTTTCTTTCTTTCTTTCTTTCTTTCTTTCTTTCTTTCTCTTGTTCCTTGCTTTGGCAGTGTGGACTTTGTCAACAGTATAATTCTCAGTACTTATTTATCTTATTGTTGTAAAATGAGGGCCATCTGCATTATTCATTAACCTATGTACATTGTTTGAAATAAGAACAATTACTCATAACAGTTTTGGGGAAAAGGCCAACAGGAATTTTTAAATTTTTCTCAGTAAAGCTCACAAGTTAACAAGTTACCACTAGCCTATAACTTATTGGCATTGTACTCTGTCCCTTATCAACAAGCCTGCTACAGTTTGAGGCAGGTCAGAACATACCTGTGAGGCTGTAGTTCTTAATATTTTTTTTCCATTTACATAGTTATATCCAAATTGTAACCAAACAATGCTAATGCTTTTCTAATTTGTACTTTGCATAGACTGCAAAATTCTCATAGATTACATCTACCATGTGGTGAAAAGATTAAATGATTTTGCTTTCTTTAAAAGATGTCATAATTAAAGATGGGCTAGCTGAATGTATTTAGTGGAAGGAGGACAAGGGAAGGAGGCAAAAGAAGGTAATGGGTGAGAATTATGATCAAAATACTTCATATTCATGTATGAAAATTCTCAATAAAATATTTTTTAAAAAACTATAAGGAATTGTAGATGAAAAGAGAGACATAAACTATTGTACATTCTCTTGCACGTAACAAAGAAAGACAGCAGACAAATTATAGAAATGGGTCTGCTCTTTCTAAGTGTCATCATGTATTAGTAAGAGGGCTATGCCAGGGTTAGGATGAACAGGTAAAATTTAAAAGCATTTAAAAAAAATAGTTACTATAGCTGGAGGATGGACAGAGTTAAAGAATTAGCCAAATTTATGTTGGATGACAGTACCTCAAACAAGGGAATTTCCAGTCTAACAAGATTGACTGTACTAAAATCAGGACCCAAAGATAGGAAGAATGGAACCTTGAATCTGGTGATAGAAATAATGACAGGAATCTTCCTGTATAGATAGATAAACATCAGTGTCTTAAACTTCCTGACTGTCATAAAAAAATGTAGACATCTTTTTTTTTTTTCATCTTATTTTCTTTGCTTAAAAAAACTGCGAAAGACTTAAATTAAGGCAGGCCTTAGACTTACCCTACTAGGGATGTACTGCCTTTTTCAGTAAGAGCAACAAATAAGGTCAAATTTTATCATCAAGCCATAGAGAAATGCTGAGAAGGCTAAGGGTAAAGAGAGGCTGTATTTCAACCAGTCTTTAAGATATGTTTTACTGACAAGGGTGGGTACCAGGAGATTGTTCCAAAGATTGAACTCTGAAAGGCCTGGGGATATAAAGGTGGATAAGGGAGACAGTGGAGTACATTCCTATGTGCACTGACCCTGACAAAAAAACTTTAGAAAAAAAGCCCATGCTTATTAATTCCAGAGGGATGCATATAGTACCATGGAACACTGTAGAGGAAAGAATTCAATTCTGAGAAGCGAACAAGCTAGGATGAGTTTGATGGAATTTAATATCTAAAGACCAGAAGACTAAACATTTGTCTTGATTCATTCCTGTTGGTCAGAGCAATAAGAAATGCCCCAGAGGAGGAACCAAACTACTTGATAAACTTAATCATTGTTCCCTATCAAACTGGAACTGATAAATAAAATAACAGCACAGACATGAACCCTGGAGGATCAATAAGACCACATGAGTCCAAAAAGGTAGAAGATAATTACTGGTACTAACCATCAATGTTTAGGTGATCATAATGACCCAAACTCAGAGATCTAGAAAGCAGTTAATAGAATATGATTACCTTGTTGTTTTTCATACTCCTCCAAAGAAGAGTAGAAACAGCTTAGTAATCAGATTGTGTAAACAATAGTATGCATTGCCCCAGGGCTGTGCAAATTGTCCTGCTCTGTTAGACATTCTGAAGGAACTTGACTGTCCAGATGTTCTCAAAGAGTATCACTGTTGTCCGCTGTACTGAAGACACCGTGTTGATTAAACTGCATGAGTATTAATTGGAAAGCATGCTAGGTCTTTATCTTTTATATAAAAAAGCACATACATTTCAAATGGTGCATCATAAGCCCTATGAAGGAATCTGGTACTTTAAAGCTGTTTTTAGAATACACCAATATTGGTATGATGAACAGTCCTTCCTAAAGCATTATCATTGTTGAACATGCATCATATGCCTCAAAAAAAAGCAAATGCAATATTTGGCAAACTTTGAGTTCTAAAAAAGGCACATTTCACACTTTGGAATCCCCCTTTGATCTTGTTATGAGTGTCATGGGAAATTGCCAGTTCTGAAGAAGCTAGAGTGAGACAAATGGGTAATAGTAGATGTAGGCCTGGCAAAAGGAAAGGCTCTGCCATTTGAGCCACCCAGAGGAGCCCTACCATCCTCCATTAAGGCAGACATCTCAGGAGATCTGAACAGATGGCTTACACACAACAAAGATCTGTTTTTCACAGATCTGGATGTTTGAAAGTCAGTGATGAGCATCATTAGGTATCTCATGAGCATATGATTGCTGGTTCACAATGCCCTTATTGTGCCTTCACATGGTGAAATGTACCAATGAACAAAATGTTCCTAACAAGAAAGGCATTGTAGTAATTGTGTCACTAAACTTGAATCTATGGCTTACTCACACTCACTTGTGTTTTCTCACTTTAGTAAGGCCAGTAAACGCAACAAGGACCCAGCCGTTGTTAGGTCAACCTCCACATAATCGAAGTAAGAGACATGTCTAGCATGATGTATGTTCATTAGGACAGATCTTAATATTTGTGTATTTTGTCACTGTGAGTGGATATATAACCACAAGAGAGGAAGGATGAAGGAGAGGGTCATACATATCCGGGAAAAGGATTTGAATCACTCCACCACTAACCTGCTTGGGTGTTGGGTGAGGCTGCATTGCATCTTAATGGGGGAGAGAGATAGTAAGTATCAGAAACTATCAAGATCAACTGTATCCACAGTTTTTATTAAATTTTTGAAAATAGTTTATTTATTTGAGAGAGAGAGAGAAAGAGAATAGGCATGCCAGTCCTCCTGATGCTGCAAAGGAACTCCAGATACATGCACCAGTTTGTGCATCTGGCTTTACATGGGTGCTGGGGACTTAAACTTGGGCCACGAAGCTTTGGAGAAAGCACCTTTAACTGCTGAGCCTCCTTTCCAACCCTGCAGTGTGTTTTAATCTTGAAGATTTTCCTAGATATTGTGATCAGTCAGTATCCTAGATTCACTGTTTGTGAACCTTGTAAGCATAAGGCTAGAAGCAGTTGGATCTGAGTGAAATGTATGGATTTAATTATTACTTGTAGGGCAGTAATGGTCTCTTTGCCTAACTTGACTAGTAGCAAAGGTATTCTCTGGTAACTACACACAGCTTCCCCTTTCCTTGATACCTTCTTTGTGATGAATGAGTGAAAACTCATCAAGTGTGCCTCATATGGATGTAACCCCTGCAAGCCTCCCCCACCCAAGCTACTATTTATAAGCAATAATCATCAAATCCAAGCATGCTAAAACAGCTTTGAGGACTAAACTGGTGATGCCATTCCTTCTCAATGGTCTCTTTGGGTAAGAGGGAGCTAGTCTGCTATAAAGAGAATATTTCCTACAGAGTTTCTCCCCTTCTCCAATCCTCTGCTTTACAACCCTCTTCTCAGTGTCTATCAGTAAATGTCTTATTAGAATGACATTCAGGAAATTGCCTCTTTTGAACATGTCCTGAGAGTTGCATTTATTAAGGAAAAGTCAAAGTAAGGCACTGAATGCTGACTATATATATTTTTTTCTTGAGGTGGTTTTATGATTTTCTTGTACCAAGCATGTAAACATGAATAACACTGTTTTGTTATGTATTAGAGAAATAATTATTAAATGGCTATTTTTATGTCATGTAATTTGATAATAGTACATCTAGAGAAATTTTGTCCTTGAGATATATGTCTACTTGAGCAAATAAAATTCAGGTCCAAAATGACTAAGATTAATGAAAACAATTTAAATAGACCTTTACTATCTAGATAGACATTACCCACAAAGTCTAGAAAGTTGATTTTCTAGATCACAGAGATTTTATAGCTGAAACATTAATATTAAAATCAGAACCAGGAAGTCTATAAATTTTATTACAATGTGCATACTTTCTTAGACAAAGGATATTGGATATTATTTTGACTGTTTTTGATGAATGAAAATTATTGTTATTAACAGCTATAACTGCTGAACACACCCTGTCAGGAAGGCCTCAGATTCTGTGTGGACATGTTTGAATCTACACCGGATGAATAATGCCAGCTTTGTTTCCTGCTTTTGTGTATGACTTCGATTGTGTTACTTTGTCCTCACTTTCCTTCACAGTTTTTATCCTGAGTATACCCACTCATTTCAAATCCTCTCTCCCTTCCATTTATTTATTTTAAATATTTTAAATTAATTTATTTATTTGCAAGCAGAGTGTAAGAGAGAGATAGAAGAGAGGCAGACAGAGAGAGAATGGGCACGTGAGGGCCTCTAGCCACTGCAAACAAACTCCAGATGCACGTGCCCCTTGGGCATCTGGCTTACTTGGGTCATGGAGAATTGAACCAAGATATTTGGCCTTAACTACTAAGCCATTTCTCCAGCCCATCCCTTCCATTTATTATTGTTAGAATGTTATTGGCTTAGAATGTTATTGGGAGTTAGATTCTATTAATAATTATTTAATACTTATTGAGTGCCAGGTATTTTCTAATGGGTTCACAAACATTAATTCATTTAATCTTCACAATACCCAAACTTATTAGAATGTATTTAAAATTTTGAGTGCATTGGCCATGCAAAAATCTCCCACATGTCTGTCCTTTTGGACTGTGTGTATAAGATTTTTGGTATGAAGCTTTTGACATTAATTGCTTAAAATCCTAATGGCTGTGGCCGCCTGTGAGTTTAGCTATACCTTGAAGAAATAACAAACATAAAAATATATGCAGAGATAATTGAGATCTCTTCCTATAAACATGGGAAATCAGGTACCTGAGGCAAAGAACACAAAGGAGTTGTAGAATAAATCATATCCAGTGATGTGATTGAGATTTGGGTGTGTACTAAGAGAATGAGGGTATTCTCAGAAAGAGAAATGATTTTTATCATGCCATACACTATGACACAAGTTCACAGAGTAACCACTTAATAGTCATGAAAAGTTCAAATAATTTTTCATTAATTCCATTAATTCTAGAAGGATCTCCTTTCACTGAGCCACAGTGATTCTAAAGCAGACCACTTCTAGCTTGTCACTAAGTCCTGTGACTTTATCAAGAATTTCTTAAAATTAACAGCAAAAAGAACACTCAGATACATAAACGGCATAGAAATATCTTTAAGTATGTCCCTTAGTGCACATGCAAGTATTTTCTGAGACTCTATTGGGAATTTTTCATAATAATTTAATCTCTAATTCTCACATAACTTCAGAAACACAGAGGAGACCAACCCAAAGTAATCTGCCTTTTCTGCCTTATCAGTGTCACAGTAAAACAAAACAAAACAAAACAAAACAAAACAAAACAAGAAAACCGTAGCAGTATCCTATCATATCCAATAAGATACATTAAAGGTTCTCAGCTATGTTCTCAACTCTCCCTTCAGGGGATGGGTGCTGTACCATGTTTTATGGGATTCCAAGTAATTTAAGGCAGTCTTTTCAAATGGGTGTATAACCAATGTATTATTGGTTTATAAATTACACTTATTTTGGGGCTATAAATGAAATGATAAATGCATGCTTTGTTCAATCACCTTTTTATTCATGGAAATCAAAACAAATATTCTAACAAACATTTATCTGCATCAGGAATAAGTCATAAACCTTTCAAAAATGCTCCAAGTTATCCAGAAAGAAGTCACTAATTACTGTCATAACAAAAGGATTAAGTGGCTCTAAATGCTTACGGAACGACAGAATGTTAGAGATGGGAAGTCTAGTTTGGCTTCTTCCTTCTACATATGGGAAGCTAAAACTTTAAAAAGCAGAAAAGCCTTTTGGAAGTCACTGACACAGTCACTGTTGGCACCGAGCCTTCATTCTATGGCACCTGACTGCATTCTCTGCCTTGTCCTGGTATAATTGCTGGAGATGACCTGCAGGGGTTACAGGAACACGTAACTGTTGCAGTAATCCCACACACCAGTGAGGATGGATCTAAGCATGAAGGCACTGCAGAGCTCTATATAGATGAGTCTAAAAGAAAACTATTTTTCACCTTCTTTATCTTAACTTTTTTATTGACAACCTCCATTCATACACACAATGTACCCACTTTTTTTAACATTCACATTTTACACTTTTTTATAATTTTTTTGTTTATATTATTCTAATTTTACATTCATATTGGTGACTTCCCCCCCCCCCTCCAAAGGGACCCCATCAGTTGGGAATGTGGATCATGCATTGTGGGGGTAGTCAAGAGTTATGAGGGGATAGGCCAAGTCTCTGTGCGTAATGACCCAACTTGTGGCTCTAACACTCTTTCTGCCCCCAAGTTTCCTGGGGTAGTTTGAATCACATGTCCCCCACAAACCCATGTGTTTTAAATGCTTGGTCCCAAGCTGGTGCAATTTGGGAGGTAGAGCCTTGGTGGAGGAGTGTTTGGGTGCAGGAGGGCTTTGTAGTTTGTTTTTTTTATTATTATCAATATATATTTTTATTTATATTATTCTGATTTTTACCAGAGTTCCATTGGATCCCCTTTCAAAGGGGCCCTCTTGTTACTATTTTCTGTGGCATGGAGGCGATGTTCAGCCTCTGATCTACCTTCTTTTCTTGCCATCATGAGGCTTCCCCTGGAGACTGTAAGCCAAAATAAAAGCTTTTGTCCCATTAGATGCTTTTGGTTGGGTGTTTTGTCCCAGCAACATGACGGTAACTACAATTAATTATATATTACACATATTTTATCTATCTGTATTTTCCATTTCATTATAATTACATATGACATGTATATTCACATGTATATATGCATCTATATGAATATATGCAGATATATATTTGTATAAGTGAACATTTTTACTTATTTCATTTTATTTATTTATTTATTTATTTATTTATTTATTTGAGAGTGACAGATAGGCAGAGAGAGAATGGTCACAGCAAGGCTTCCAGCCAATGCAAACGAACTACAGATGCATGAGCCATCTTGTGCATCTGGCTTAACGTGGGTACTGGGGAATCAAGCCTCGAACCGGAATCCTTAGTCTTCACAGGCAAGCACTTAACTGCTAAGCCATCTCTCCACCCCTGTTTTATTTTATAAAAGGTTAAACTCTAGATTCCCTTATCCCCTGCAGCCCTGAATCTTTTTTCCCTAGGGCCCTATTTTATAGGGTTGTTGTAGTCACTGTGGGCTGTGGAAGGTCTCATTATATGTGGTGTACTGTGCCACAGGATATTCCTACCCACTCTGTGACTCTTATAACCTTTCCACCCCCTCTTTCACAATGATCAAGGCATAATAACTACATAGTGAAAGGCAAAAGTTTACACCAGTTTCTTCATTTCTAACTAGGTAGATTTCATTCTGTACATAAATTTTTCACAATTATAACTCTTCTTTAGCAATGAGAAATCCTCAACAACCTGTGTCTAATATATTTATATATTTGTTAATGCATCTCTCATATATAAATACATATATATATATACACACACATATATGCAAGTTATTAAACTACAGATACCTCCTTTAACCCTGTCCTGCATGCACTAAAGGTCTATAGGCTTTCACTGCCTCCTTAGCATTAATGTACTAATACCCCAAGCCCTGTCATCTTGTCTTCTTTATAAGCCCTGTCACCTTGTATTCTTTATAAGTTCTGGATAACTTAAAGAAAGGGAAAAGAAGAGACAAAGAGTTAAGTTTGAGGATTCTCTGTGTCTCAGTTAAATGAAATTTGTGTGACATCTTCCCTAGTATAAGTACCTGTTTGGCTTGCTTGAACAGCAGTCTATAATTGCCTCTCTGTAACCTTCAATAAATAAATAGGTAGAGCTTACCAACCTAGATATTTCTATCAGGAGGGTGTAATTTTGAGGGTAGAATACTTGAGCCAATTATTATCTATTATATTAATTTCATTTCAATGGTTCAATAAATACTATTTAAAACATTTATCTATCTATTTGAGAGAGAAAGAGAATGGGCATGCCAGGTCCTCCTGCCACTGTAAATAAACTCCAGATGCATGTGCCACTTTGTACATATGGCTTTATGTAGATACTGGATAATCAAACCTGAGCCATCAGGTTGTGCAAGCGAATACCTTTAACCACTGAGCCATCTCTCCAGTCCCCCCAAAATACTTTTGATAAACATAACTTATTAAAATATTTGTATTTAATTGCAAGATAAAGCAGAAGATTGAGAAAGAATTAAATAAAGATTGAAAATATAGGATAAAATTAACGAAGCAAGCAGGAATATTTTCATGTTGTCTCTCACTAAGAATGAACTCCCTGATTAGTGTACTCATTGTCATTGTACAAAGATTGTAAATTGGGCTCGATACTTGACAGGCAGCAGAGTTGTATGCATAAGTTAGGGTATGTGAGAACACAGAATCTCAGAGGACCAAGAGGATGGAATAATGCTAACATGTGAGGGCAGAATGAAACAACCAGTGTGTAGAACATGGGGTAACAAAATTTCAGGATGGCTACACTCAAATGTTGGGGTAATGATATTTTATTTAGTTTTTTTTTTATTTCAAAGTACAGGACATATAGCAGAAATAAAAATGCACAGCTAAGAAGATAGGAACACAATGCTAAGTTGGCCTTAACCATCTAGCATGATATACTGTTGCAGTCAGGTTCGCATTGCTGGCAGAAATCACCCGACTGAAAGCAGCTTGTGGGAAAAAAGAGGTTTATTTTGGCTTACAGGCTTGAGGGGGAAGCTCCATGATGGCAGGAAAAATGATGGCATGAGCAGAGGGTGGACATCACTCTCTGGTCAACATAAGGTGGACAACAGCAACAGGAGAGTGTGCCAAACACTGGCAAGGGGAAGCTGGCTATAATACCCATAAGCCCGCCCCCAACAATACTCTGGCTCCAGGAGGCTTTAATTTCCAAGTTGCCATCAGCTGGGAACCTAGCATTCAGAACACTTGAAGTTTATGGGGGACACCTGAATCAAACCACCACATATACTTAATGAAAAGTCTCTAGAAACATCCACTGGTTGGTGGATGGTTAACTATCAGAGTTTATAGTGGCTAGTGCTGAGAAAGATGGAGAGTTAAATCTCCCAAGTGTTTTGGGTCACATCTAGGATTTACCGTCATGCATCTGGGGTGTTTTATTGCAGTGTGAAAGGATTTCTTTGATAACTGCAACAGTTACTTTCTGTTTTTATTTCAGGTCCATTGTAACAAATTGCCATTCATTCCCTAACTTAAAACAACAGAAATGTACTCTCACAATTCTGGAGGTCAGTCCCACTGTATAAAATGATGGTTTCAGCACCACTGCTGTCTCTCAGGAGCTCTGGGAGAGAATCTGTGGCATCTTCTCATTTTCAGTGGCTACTGGATTCCTTAGCTTGTCTGAATGTGGTCACATGGGCTTTGCTTGCATGCAACCTCTCCATACCTGCTCTTATAATGGCATCTGCAATAACATTTGGGGAGTCAATGGATAATCTAAAAGAAGATTTCCATCTCATAAAAGCTCAGTTACTGCCAGGCGAGGTGACACACATGTCTAATCCCAGCACTTGGTGGATGAAGAAAAGGAGAACCATGAGATCCAGATCCTCTTTAGCTACCGAGAGAGTTTGAGGGAAGCCTGGGATATATGAGCCACTGACTCAAACAAAAACAAACAAACTGCCGGGCATGGTGGCACACGCCTTTAATCCCAGCACTTGGGAGGCAGAGGTAGGAGGATCGCCGAGAGTTTGAGGCCACCCTGAGACTACATAGTTAATTACAGGCCAGCCTGGACCAGAGTGAGACCCTACCTCGAAAAACCAAAAAAAAAAAAAAAAAAAAAAAAAAACCACTCACTACTAAAAAGCTTAATCACATCTTTAAAGATTTTTGTCAATTAGAGTAACTCTCATAAGTTTAGGTAGTTAGGCATAGATACCTTTGAGTGGGGTCACTATTTGGTCTAGCACTAGCACCTTAGCAACGCAAAAGTAATATGCTATTTCTCCTCTGTCACCTCCTTCTCACACATACAGTAGATCATTATGTTTTCTCAGTGTAGATGAAGCAGTTTGGGTTAGGTCATGTTTGGTCCCTGCATTCTGCCCTCTATCTGAGACCTCATTTAGAAAAGAAGAAATTCTCTTTCCCTGCATGGTCTGTGTTCTTATATTTCTAGTCCACATTTCACAAACATATAACCCTATACAGAGGGTGGCTAGAGTCTGAGGCATCAAATCTGTGATGTTGTAAATAACACCACCTTCTGTTGGGGTTCAGTGGGTAAAGTATTTGCCACACAAGCATGAGAACTGGAGTACAAAACTTTCATTCAAAAGAAAGAGAAACATAGAGTACATGTCTAACTCTAAAGTCTGGCAAGGATGGACAGTGTTTCAGGGCAACCTGCTGGTGAATTTTTGCATAATGATTTGGGGTACATGGGTAACCCCACATAAGGAAATGAGCAAGTGTCAAATAGAGTGCCTACAATGTGCTAAAGATGAATTGTGGCTGAACTTTGTACTGGCTGAGATGCCACACAGCCCTTTAGATGCTGACATTGGGCCTCATTTAACTTTTCCATGCATCTTTAAAGGTGAAAACACATTAATGAATTGAAAGTTTCATGGATAAAGCTGTCTGTGGAATTACCTACCTTATTTGTGTGAATGCACTCAGTGAATTTATGATGATTAACGATAATACAATGAACACCACCACGCATAATAATGACTTGGAAGTTCTTATAAAACATCACAGATATCTTACACATCCAAGCGGCACAACATGCAAAGAATTCAATGAAACCTTTTTAAATGAGACATGGAGAAGGGGGAGAGAAGGTCAAGCCACAGAGACTCTTCTCTGGGGACAGAGGCCTCTCTTCCATCATAAATACATTTCTCTGGCAGCCATGAAGGGCAACAGTGGCAGTTGAAGGACTGTGAGAAGAGATAAGGGCTGTCACAAAGGATGTGGAGACATTAAGACTGCCTTAAAGGAATACCGTGTCTCTTACTCTAGGAAGGACACAAACACAAAACTTCCTTCAGGGCTAAACAGATGGCTTAGTGGTTAAGGTGCTTGCCTCTGAAGCCTAAGGGTTCGATCCCCCTCCAAGATCCCACTTAAGCCAGATGCACAAAGGTGATGCAAGCACAAGGTTGCACATACAAGCTAGGTGGCTCAAGCATCTGGAATTTTATAGCAGTGGCTAAGACTCTGATGTGCCAGTTCTCTTTCTCTCTCCCCCTTTCTCTCTCTCACACACGTGCTCTTGCTCTTTCTAAAAAAAAAAAATCCTTCAATATTAGTAACTGTTGAATTCTGGATAGCTGAAGACAACACAGAGAAGCATAAAAGCCTATACCTTCAGCAAAATGTGGAGAGCTGCAATGTGCTAGCTTCAACAAAGTATACATTTCTATTTTTATGAGAGAGAATATGTGAGCTAGTGAGTGAGAGATGGGGGTGGGCAATTGGTATGTCATGGCCTGTAGCACTGCAATCCAAGTTCAGATGCATGTGCTACCTTGTGTGCATGCATTTTCTGGTATGCCTGGCTTATGTGGATTCTGGAGAGTCAAACCTGGGTCCTTAGGCTTCACGGACAAGCACCTTAACCACTAGGCCATCTCTCCAGTCCTACATTTCTTTTTACATGCAACAAATCTCATTAAGTAATCTCTTAAATGTCTCAAGGGTGGGGGATAAACTACACAGGGATTGGAGAGAAAGCAAGGGAATCAGTCTGAGATAGAAACACTGACAGCTCTCTTAAGTCTACTCTTAAATATTTTGAAGTGTGCTGGGAGATTTGAGAACATGCTAACAGCATATAGGAAAGGGGATTAAAATGTACATAGCTTGAAATGCCAGCACTCAAAATGCTAAATTTCTCATGATTCAATAAAAGCAAAGAGGAAGAGAGTGGTGAACGGTAAGATAGACAAGGAGGTGAAGGCTTTGTGCATTTCAAGATGAAGAGCCACAGTGGCACCCACACAGGTCCTCACAGCCTGCATACACAGCAACTCCACTGGAGGAGGTAGACTCTCATGTGGTGAGAAAATGTGAAGACTCTTTAATACTCAAAATGCACTGGGAGAAACAAACGAGTTATGTATATTTATTATTTTAAAAAATCAGAAAACAAGATTCAGGATAAACCAAGTAGAAAATTCATGCTAAATAATGTATCAGTAGAAACTAGAAGGTAGTAATCAAAATTATGTTAAATGTACTCAACGAAATATTTGTGGATATAAAAACCACTTTGAATCAGAAATTTAAATTGAAAATTGGAAATGGGGAGAGAAAGAGACAGAGGAGACAGAGAAAAAGAGAGAGGAGAGGAGAAGAGAAGAGGAGAGGAGAGGAGAGGAGAGGAGGAGAGGAGAGGAGAGGAGAGGAGAAGAGAAGAGAAGAGAAGAGAAGAGAAGAGAAGAGAAGAGAAGAGAAGAGAAGAGAAGAGGAAGAGGAGAGGAGAGAGAAGAGAAGAGAAGAGAAGAGAAGAGAAGAGGAAAGAGAATTAGGGGAAGATTACCATCCTCACCCTTCTGCAAACACTACCTTTTGAGTGAGTAAAATAATGATAATGGAGAAACCTGCTTGTGGAAGGAGGGCACAGAAATTTTGCTGCATGGCCATCATCATAACCAACTGATGAATATTACCATTGTGGGTACTGGATACGCCAACACTATGTGCCTCCTCGCAAGATGTACTGACTGAACAGAACAAAGACCCAAGACTTGCCAGGGTTCCTTGGAGGAACTCAACCAACACGATGGATGGAGATTATCAGGAAGGGTATTTATTCCCTAGTCTTCCACAGGATGGGCGAGACAGTCCAACAAGCGATGTCTGCTTTCAGAAAAGTGGAGAACACAGTAGGTGCTCAGTCCACAAGGCTCAGCGCCTCAGCAGTCCCAGTCAGACACTGAAGAAGTAGAGGCTTTCTGAAGAGCTTCTGTTCCTCAGCCCATTGTTGCAAGGCCAGAGAAACTACGCTCTAATGTCTTTGAAGGATGGCACCAGCAGAGTAGTTATATCCACCAGCAAGGAGCAAAGGCAGCACTTTTTAAAACTGAAAACTTTAATGTATGAACATATTGTCATATGATTGTGTTCCCTTCCCATCATCCTATTTTGTCCCTTCTCCCTGACCCCTATACTACTGAGGACACTTTTCTTCCCAGGTAGTTATTCTTCCGTTATGTTGTCTCATTCCTTTTGTCCTCCTCCATCTTCACTGTCAAAATTTTGAAGGGGTTCAAAACAATGCAGGTCTTGGGGTAACAGTCATCACTGTGGGGTCATGAATTCATCAGTTGCCCCAAAGTACTAATTTCTAACCCACAACTCTTACATTCAGACCACTCTTTCTTCTACAATGCTCTCTGAGCCTTGGAGGGTTTGATAGATAATATTGTTTAGTATTAAGCTTTCAGCAGCCTATTATTCTGGTTTGATGAGATTTGAGTATGCTCAGAGTCTATTGCCATCTCTATAGAAAAGCTTCTCTGTCTAGGAGTGAAAGCAGCACTCAACACTTTGTTTGTTTGTTTGTTTGCTTGTTTTCCTTCAAGTTTTTTTATATCTGTACTGCCACCACGAAGGGCCACCCACTCTGGGAGAAGATCTTCCTACCTCACATCATCCTTTCAGGAAGTGTTCCCACAGCCCAGCCCAGAGTCATGACTCTCAGATGAATTTTGATACAATCAAGTTGAAAATCAAAAATTTGCAACATACACCTTTGAAAAATTCCTGTCAAAAGTGATGAGCCCGAATTTAAGCATTTGAAATAAAATCCAATTAAAAAGTATAGGAGCATTCTTCAGAATAAATACAAAATCCCTGTTGTGCTATTCTTGAACAAAAAAAAAACTTGTGGAAGTCAAAGAATAACTGAGAAACTGTGGCAAAATCTAAGAGATTAAGCATATATGACAGCTAAATTCAATGTGTTATCTTTGTTTGGGCTTTGGAACATAAAAACACCATTAGTAGGACAGTTGGTAAATTCTGAATAAGGTCTGTAACTCACTGAATTTATGGAGTCAATGTTTACTTCTGGTGCTGACCCTTGGACTCTGGTTTTGGAAGATAAGAACATTTGGAAAAACTAGACAAATGTCTTTCTATGAGTTATTTTATGCTTTTCTGTGGCAAAGTACATGACAAAAGTGACTTAAGGGTGTAAATATTTTTTTGACTCACTGCTTGTGGTAGTTTGAATATATGGCCCCCAATATATTCAGTGTTTTATTAGTTTATAGTTTACATCTGCAATCACCTTGCTAGAGGCAATGTCACTGGGGGCGAGTCTTAAGGTGTGGTGGGTTTGAGATTCCATTGTAAAGATACGCAAAGTGTGCCTAATAGGAGTTCCTAAGGTGTGCTGTGGCTTTTGGCTATAGTTTTGCTCTGTGTGCTGTGTGGCTGGGGGCTTTGGTCTCTGGCCTGGTCCTGTGAAAGCAGGCTGCTTCTCCTGCCATTATGGAACTTCCCCTGGATCTGTAAGCTT
Source organism: Orientallactaga sibirica (assembly GCA_036365145.1). Taxonomy (NCBI): domain Eukaryota; kingdom Metazoa; phylum Chordata; class Mammalia; order Rodentia; family Dipodidae; genus Orientallactaga; species Orientallactaga sibirica. Next base: position 5,578,532 of record JAEOAD010000154.1, read on the forward strand.
CAATAAATAATATCCCTTCCTCCATAACTGTGCCTGGTCTGGAAGTTCATCTCAGTGACCCTGAAGCTGTCTGCTACACTGCTCATTAGGGCTTTGACCTACAGACTCACTATACAGTATGGACTGTGTTGTATTTTATTTATGTCACCTAACAATCCTGTTCAACATACATTATTTTGTCAAAAGTCTGTCATAAATACTTCAATATAGATTATTTAAAATAAATTACTATATATAGATAAATATTTTTAAAAAACCACAAAATTGTGTTGGAGGGATGGCTTAGCCATTGAGGTGTTTGCCTGCAAAGCCAAAGGACCCCAGTTCAATTCCCCAGGACCCACATTAGCCAGATACACAAGGGCGCACATGTGTCTGGAGTTTGTTTGCAGTGGCTAGAGGCTCTTATGTGCCCATTCTCTCTCTCTCTCTCTCCCCCTCTCTTCTCTCTATTAAATAAATAAATAAATAAATAAATAAATAAATAAATGAAAAGAACTTTAAAAAGCCACAAAATCATAATTGCGTCTAACATTTTTATACCTGAACATTATAAAATGACTCATCACTTTCCAATTCTATTTCTTCAGATTCAAATTATTTGAATCAGGATCAAAGACTACACTGGAGTTCTCTGAGTGTTTCCTTCCAACCACATTTCTTCTTCATTTTTCCTCTTATTTGAGTCTTAAAATTGCTATCCTGATTATCCTGATTATAGAACAACAATTATTTTGATTTTAATATTAGAAGCATTATAAAACTATGGTGCATCTTAATTTAGTTGGTGTTCATATGCAAAGAAGATAAAGGAACCCTATTTTTGCATTAAAAAAAAATCAGTTACTGGGGCCTGGAGAGATAGCTTTGTAGTTAAGGTACTTGCCCGAGGACTGTTTCAGTTCCCCAGTCCTCATATAAGACAGATACACAAGGTGTCATATCCATCTGGAGTACATTTGCAGTGGCTTGATGCCCTGGCATGCTCTCTCTCTCTCTCTCTCTCTCTCTCTCTCTCTCTCTCATAAATAAAATATTTTATTTTGTTTTTTGTTTTCAAGGTAGGGTCTTACTCTATCCCAGGCTGACCTGGAATTCACTCTGTATTCTCAGGGTGGCCTTGAACTCATGGCTATCCTCCTACCTCTGCCTCCCAAATGCTGGGATTAAAGGCATGTACCACCACACCCGGCTCAAATAAAATGTATTTTTTTAAAGTAGTTGCTATATGGGCAGGATGATAAACAAGTGTAATTCCAGTATTTGGGAGACTGAGGCAGGTGGATTGCAGCTTTTAGACCAGTCTGTGCTTAGTACAATAAGTACTGATAAGTATTGAGGTGAGGAAGGAAGGGAGGAAGGAAGGAAGGAAGGAAGGAAGGAAGGAAGGAAGGAAGGAAGGAAGGAAGGAAGGAAGGAAGAAAGGAAGAAAGGAAAGAATATAGAGAGGGATGCAGTCATGGAGGAAAGACAGATAGGAGGGAGCAAAGAATGGAGAAGGAAAAAGAAGTTAAGAAAGAAAGGAAGCAAAGAAAGCAGGGAGGAGGGGAGAGCATGAAATGTGGTGTGTTACTTAGACGTAACAAGAGCTGAGACAGTGTGAGACAAATTGAAAGTCTCTTGAAATCAAGTTCTGAGATGGTTCCTTACATATGAATATGGGGGAGGACTTGTGAAAATGTAGATAGAATGATGAGATTTATAGGAGATAAAATCCAAAATAGTTTTTGATTTATTGACTGGCGTTGATAGAAAAAGTTATAAAGAATTGCTTTAAGATTTTATTTTGTCCATATCAATCACTGCTGGTGTTGTTCACTAAAGACAGGGAATTAAAGGGGAACAACAGTGTTGTACTAGGCTATGCAGAGAGGATAGACAATGAGTTTAATCTTTACCTGCTAAGATTGAAGTGTTTTTGACGTATTCAGCAAAGACATCAAATAGACATTTGTATGCAGTTTTACAGCTCAAAGGAACAGTCCAGAGGCAGAAGTAAAAATGTTTAGCTTCTGTGTAATAAAAGTCATTTGTGGAAAATACAGTACTGAGGAACAAACACAAGGCTAACAAGAGGCAAACCTTGCCCTGAGGTAACATGACACCCTTATGTAGGTTAAGTCAGGCAGAGGGGGAAGACTACAGTGGAGATGAAAGTGAGTGCCCAGAAAAACGGAGCAAGACTGGTTAGGGCAGCTTCCTGAAAGGCCAAGAAAGTGTGCTTCACAGGGAAGAGAGGAGCAAGAATGTGGAAAATATGAAAAAGAGAAGATTCCCAGAAACATGAGAATAAGCTTTCAATAAGACCAGTGGAATTTGCTTCTGGAGGATGGATTTTTGTTGGTAGTTTTCAAACACTTAGAATAAAGGACAGTGAGTGATTGAATGCAGTAGAGCTTCTCTTCAAAAAGTCAGGAACTGGGGGAAAATTAGATGAGAAATCTCCATCTATGTACATCAATTTAAGGGAACAGCATTATTAGGACAGGCACAGGCCACCTTGCAAGTACAGTATTTTCTATTTTATGTCACTAAAATAAAAAAGAGGATAGATATTCATCTCACCCGCTTCAAATCAGCTATCATTAAGAAAGCAAATAAGAACAAATGCTGGCAAAGATGTGGTGAATAAGGAATCCTTACTCACTGCTGGTGGAAATGTAAATTTGTCTAATCACTATGGAAATCAGCTTGCAAATCTTCATGGACATCAAAACCCAGTATCTTCAGCCTAGCAAGGATCAATCCCCCAGGCCTGTAGCATAAGACGAGCACTGCCTCTTGAACGGAACAGCTGACATCTTCTCAGAAGCTCCATGCTACACACAGCCATTGTTGGACTTCACAGCCCGTGTGCTATAGCCAATCTAATAAATCTTTTATAATATACATTCACTCTATTGGTTATAGTCCCCAAGTGAATTCTGAATAATATATCTGTATCCTAGTTTGCATCAATATGAAAATGAGGACCTGGCTTATGTCTTCTCTATCGCAACTCCCCTGCTCAGTGCGAAGGTGACCCAGGGAATCCGCAGAGCTCCAGCACCTCGTGATTCCTGTGAAGAAATAGGACCTGTGTGCTCTGGTCTCTCAAATCTTGAACTGTGTGCTCATGTGCATTTTGCCCTGGACTTTAAGCAAGATTATCTTGTTCTCAAGAACGTCTGTCTTGTTTCTCTCTCTTAGTTCCCTCTAATTTGCCTTGCTTATTTCAAAGCAAGAGGTAGCAACAGTTCCTCTGTAGGCAAACTGGCCTTCAAGTCATTGTGTATTCTCACTGAGTGTGTTAATTACGGAAAGAGCTTTGGGCTTTGTCCTCAAGAGCGAGCCTTTTGATCTTCACGTGTCCGTTCTTAGTGACTAATGTCAACAAGAGGGAAATGAAAACTTTATTTTCTCAAGTTGTCTGAGGCATTTATCTATCTGCAACATGAAAAGCTAGAAACCCTGCTGAATGACTAGAAATAAGGTAATACACAAGTAAATGTGCAACTGTGAGCCTACACTATAAGACCTATCAGTGCTCTGGATTATACATTTTCACCAATTAAAATGATAATAGTCCATTGCCAGAAAGTCACCTAGAAGGGTGAGGAGTTAAAAATGCCATGCCATAAGCCTATGAAGATTCAGACAAACACACTGCATAGTTACCCACAGTAGTGATTATGATAAGAGAAAGCCGGAGGACAGGTGAGACACACATGACTTGTCAGAGTGTAGACAGGGGATCAAAGGGAAAAGCATAGCCCTGAGGTATAGGCTGAGTGGTCAGCCAGGAAACATAGGAACTGAGGATGGGTATTGCTGGTACCACAGAAGTACAAACTCCCCTCCATAGAGGCTATGCCTCTGACCTAAATTTATCCCAAAATCTAAATCTGGCCCAACATACAAGACATAATTGCAGTTTTAGAAGTATCTTAATATTATCAAAGTATCTTCCATAATGCCTAAATTATTGTTGTCTAGCAACAAATACTGACTTCCACAACTGAAAGGTTGGGGAAAATGGCAATCTCTTTAGAAAGCAGAAAACAATGATTTATGGTCCACTAACAGCCTTTCTGGTGCTGGTACACATTATTTCAAATTTTTCTTCAAACATTTTTATAGCAACAACTTTATTGAAATATAATTATGACACATTCAAAGTGTTTCTAGTAGATTCATTTAATTTAAGTATATTCAGCCAATGGTTTCTATGTATTTAAAGAGTTATGTAGCCTGGCGTGGTGGCACCACGCCTTTAAATCCCAGCACTCAAAAGGCAGAGGTAGGAGGATTGTCATGAGTTTGAGGACACCCTGTGACTACAGAGTGAATTTCTGGTCAGCCTGAGCTAATGTGAGATCCTACCTCAAAAAAACAAAACAAAACAAAACAAAAAAAGAGTGAGGTAGTCAACATGAGCATCAATGTTAGAATATATTTTTGTGAAGGTTAGTCCTCATTGAGTCCCTATTGAGACACTAGTAAAGTATATCTCTGAGTGTCTATGAGGGTATATCTAAGGAAGGTTGCAGAATACAAGATTACTTAGAAAACTAAAAATACAGGCTGGGGAGATGGCTCAGCAGTTTAAGGTGCTTGCAACCAAAGCCTGATGTCCCAGTTTCAATTTCCCAGTGCCCACATGAAATCCAGACGCACAAGGTGGCCATGTGTCTGGAGTTCGGTTGCAGTTGCAGGAGGCCCTGGCATGCCCATATTCATATTCTCTCTCCCTCTCTCTCTGCAAATAAATAAATTAAATTAAATAAAATAAAATAAATTAAAATAAATAATGAAAAATAGGACTAGCATAAGACCTAGCTCTACCACATCTGGGTGTATATACTCAGACTCCAAGGCAACTTCCACAAAGGTATCTAAACATTCATGTATATTGTAGCACTATTGACTCTAGCCAAATTATGGAATCAGTCTAAATGCATAATGGAGTTTTATTCAGCCATAAAGAAGAATGGAAGGGTGTCATTCATGGAAAATGAATTAAATGGAGATCATCATATTAAAGCAAAGCAAGTGAGACACAGAAAGATGAATATCACATTTTTCTCTCATTTGTGTCTCCCAGATTTATACAACTCGTGTGTGTGTGTGTGTGTGAGAGAGAGAGAGAGAGAGAGACAGATAAATGCATGAACAAAGAAGCAAGACTACAGTCAGAAAGGAGACTAAGGGAGAAAGAAAAGGGAGGGATAGCTAAAAGCAGGAAATGGAAAATAGGTAAATATCATCAGAAGTATATGATAAACTTGAAAGAAATTGTCTATATCAACCCCAACATTATGTATAATCAATACCCAAAATACCCCAAATAAAAAAATAAAAACAAAATGTTTATTTTTCTCACACATATTGATCTATGATATAATCAATGCCTCCAACTATCACATCTCCTACCCACTTGAAACAAAAAATTTTCCCAAAGTTAACCATGTTTTTACATTAGCTTCTATTTTTTTCATATAGTTTCTTGCAAGCTATCTCGGTGAAATTTAAAACTCACCACAAGTTGCAATGAAAATCCACCAAATTCTTTCATCTTTCTAAATCATTTTCCAAGCCTCTGCCTGTGTGTTTATGTGTATATCCATTTTTAATTTCTACATCATTTGAAATTAAGATACAAAATTATGCTCTTTTATGCTTAAATTCTAGTATTTGTGTCAAGAATAAGGAAAGTACAATTATAAACTCTTGAAACTTATTATTAATATAATATTATTATCTTACCCAAAGTCATATTTCATTAATTATCTAAAAATCTTGTTCTTGTTCCTTTATGCCTTTAGTCCAGCTCTTTTATGCTTAAATTCTAATATTTATATCTTAAGAATAAGAAAAGTACAATTATAAACTCTGGAAATTTATTTATTTATTTATTTTTTTTTATTTATTTTTTTATTTTAGAGACACAGAGAGAGACAGAGAGAGAGAGGGAGAGCAAGACAGAGATGGGTGCACCAGCAGCCACTCAGCTGCTATGAACAAAATCCAGATGTGTGTGCCCCCTTGTGGTCAAGTGTGGCATTGCGCCCTTGAATCACTTTGCATCTCTGGCTTAGGAGGCAGGACCTAACCAAGATCTTTCCAGGAATTTTTTTTTTTTTTTTTTTTTGGTTTTTCTAGGGTCTCATTCTTAGGCTCAGGCTGACCTGGAATTCACTATGTAGTCTCAGGGTGGCCTTGAACTCAAGCATCCTCCTTTCCAGCCTTGGGAATTTATTTTTAATATAATATAATATTATCTCACCTAAAGTCTATATTCATATTTCATTAATTATCTAAAATTTCTTTTTGTTCATTAAGGCCTTTAGTCCAGAATCTAATGTGGTATTTTGTTGTTTTCTGTTGTTTCATTGTTCTCCATTTGATGAACTTTCCTCAGTATTTGATGAACTTTCCTCAGTATTTTGATATTTGTTTCATTTCCTTTGGGGGAAGACTCTCAGAGGACTGTTCTGAAGATAGATCAGGACACCTTGCAGCAGGAATTTGGGTAACAATGAGGATGTGTTTTCCAAGAACTAAGATCTGCTTTCTCACTGTTCTGCAAATCAAGTTGGTAGGAAAGATTCAAATATGAGTAGGATTTGCTGTGAGACCTGCTTCTGGTTGGCTTTGAACTCAAAGGCAACATAACAGGAATGTAGAGGCCTCTAGAAGCTTAGAGTAACTTTCACCCACCACAGACAGAACCTCAGCCCAGCAGCCATTGGGAACAGGAATTGGCCAACAATTGGAAGGATATTTAAAATGAATGATTTATGGAGATCTTCCATATAAAATGTCAACTGACTAACATAAACATGTGAGACTCTGAGCTCATTCACAGTTACACCTATATTTCTCTTCTACAGAAATATGAACAGATGCCATTAGAATTACATGTCCAAGGTAACATGTTCTGAAGGGATGGAAAGCAAATATGTTCCATTTGGTCAGAGGGAATTTTAAGTTGTTTAGATCTATTTTGTCATTCTAATGGGTTTCTAGCTTCACTTGTGAACACACTGAAGAAGAAACATGCATAGGAGCACACAAATGTATGCATGTGCACATGATGTTTCATTGATCCTGAATCACTGATCCTTTTAGTGCAAGAAGACATTTAAAAAGTAATTTAAAAGCCATTACCTTTGCATTCTACTGATGCATATTTGAGGGTTTGCATTTCTCAAGGCTCTGTTTCAGATATATTCTGACCTCGTGATAGCACTACGAAACATCAGGTTGACTAGATGACTGTTCTCGAGTGGCATATCTGGGGCTCCTTTTAGGACTTGTGTTGTAGTTACCTTCTTGTTGCTGGGATATAGCACTTGACCAAAATCCACTGATGGGAGGATTTTTTTTTTTTTTTTTGGCTTATAGTCTCAAGGGGAAGTTCCATGATATCAGAGGAAAGAAAGCTTGGTATGAGCAGAGGGTGGACATCACCTCTGCCACAGCAGGTGGAAAACAGCAACAGGAAAGTAAGCAGAGCTCTGGCAAGCAGGTGCTGTATAACATCCCTAAGTCTGCCCCTAACAGTCACCTCCTTTAGCAAGGCTATATTTCCAAAATTGCCACCAGCTGCAGACCATGGGGACCAACCATTCAGAATGCATGAGTTCATGGGGTACATGTGATTCAACCCATCACACATATTTTAATATTTTTAATACTTTTATTTATTTATTTATTTGAGAGAAAAAAGCAGGGAGAGAAAGTGAGAGAGAGACTGGGCACACCAGGGCCTCCAGCCCCTGCAAACAAACTCCAGACATGTGCCACCTTGCACATCTGGTTTACATGGGTCCTGGGAAATATAACCTAGGTCCTTTGGCTTTGAAGGCAAGCTCCTAAACTCCTAAGCCATCTCCCCAGTCCCCCATCACACATATTTTAAATGAAATGATTATTCACATATTTTTCTATGGAAGTTGCTTGTATAACTTCTACTGTGTTATTTTGTCTTACTAATAGATATTATTTATATGTTCTGAATTTAATTTCTTTGTAAAACATATGTGTTGCATAACTATTTTATTGTCTTGTACCTTGTGTACATTTTTTCCTGAATTTTATTTTATTTATTTATTTGAGAGAGATAAAAATAAAGAGACAGAGGGGGAGAGAAAGAGAGAGACGGAGAGAGAGAATGGGCATGACAGCAGGCCTCCAGACACTACAAACAGTTTCCAGACACCTGTGCCAATTTATGCATCTGACTTATGTGGGTACTAAGGAATCAAACCTGGGTCCTTAGGCTTTGCAGGTAAGTGTCTTAACCGATTAGCCATCTCTCCAGCCCTTGTGTACATTTTTTTAAAAAAATATATCAGTACTTGTACTTCTCTATTAAGGACTGGCTTATACCTAACAAGTTCCTTTGTTGAAGCCTTATTTCTCAAGGTGATGTCCCCTGGAGCTAGGACATAGTTAATAATAAATAAACTAATAAGGATGGGCTTTAATAGGATATGACTGTTGTCTTTATAAGTTCTCATAATAAATATAAGAACTCTGGGTAAATGCCATGTGGTAGAATAGCATGGAGGCAGACAGCTGTAAGCTGGTGAAAAGGCTTCACTGGAAATCAACCCTTCTGGCACTGTGACCTTGGACTTGTGCCCTTCAGACCTGTGAGAAGGTGAAATCCTTTGTGTAAGCCACCAAGTCCATGCTCTCTCATTTAGATAGTATAATATTTCTTCTTTCAAATTTATATTATAACTGATTGTATTCTTTTATCCCCTTGGCCCTGGGCTCATTTCACTGGGGCCTTCCTCAGTGGGGTTATGGGATTCACTGTTGGAGCACGAGGCCTCAGTTAGTCCCTATGGAGCAGCAGGGGAACTGTGTCTCAGAATATTCCTACCCACTTTCTGTGACTCTTACACTCTTTCTGCCCCCTCTTCTTCAATATTCTCTGAGCCATGGCAAGCCTGCTAGCAGTATGATTGAGTGTTAAGTTCTTTGTAGCCTCTAGATTTCTTTTACTTAGTGCCCTTTGCTTTCATTTACTGTAATGTCATATACCCTACTTCAAGACAACATAGCTCTATATGATTTCTTGAATAATGTAAATAGTATCTTTGATTTTTAGGTATTTCTTCTATCTAGAATTAATTTTTCTATAAAATAAGATAGATTAATTTATATTACTTTGCATAAATATGTAATTATACATAATAATAACTTAAATCAGCTATATTCATCACATGTAGTTTATTATATATATATATATATCCATATAAATATAATATAAACACTTATTTCTTAGCTAAGTGTGATGATGCATCCCTATAATCCTCAGAAATTGAAGTGGGGACAGGAGGATAAGAAGTTCAAAATAATCCTCAGCTACATAGAAAGTTTGATGCTGGCCTGGGCTGTAAGAAATTTTGTCTCAAAAAAAAAAAAAAAAAAAAGAATTCATGCTTTTAAAATGCATTTTTCTCATTAGCTTAATTATATAATAGTAATGTATAAAATAATGTACATATAATAATACATATGCACATATATATGTCTTGATGTCTGGAAGGTATAATTTTCTTAATTTGTTTTTCAGGATAGTTGCTATTTTTATCACTTGGTTTGCCACACAGATTTGGAATCAGTCAAATACTTTAAAATTCTTTTAAAAATATATTTATTTACTTACTTATTTATTTATTTGAAAGAGAGAGAAAGACATATACAGAGAGAGATTGAGAGAGAAAGAATGACCATGCCATGGCCTCTAGCCACTGCAAATGAACTCCAGAAACATATGCCACCTTGTGCATTTGGTTTATGTGAGTACTGAGGAATCAAACCTGGGTTTTTAGGCTTCACAGCCAAGAGCCTTAACCAGTAAGAAATCTCTGCATCCCAAATCCTAACATTCTATTGGAATATCCATCCTTCTACTCTCATGTTGAACATTTTTACAATTTTATCTAGAATTTTTGCACATTTCTCTTTTCTCCCAGTCAACTTATATATCTTTATGTTCCTAGAGAGGAATATATTTCCTTTAATTATATTTTCTGAAGTCTACTGGTGTATAGAAATCCAATTGATTGTCTATATTGATCTCACAGCTCACAGTCACATTGATGAACTCTTCTATTATTACTAATAATTTGTAAATGTTTTGGCTTCTGTGTAAGCAACCATAACATATGAAAATCTGTTTTGTTTATATCTTTCTGATCCTTATGGCTTTAAATTTACCTTATATTGAATTGCTTGGCTCCAAACTCTAAGATGAAATTCACTGAAAATGATAACAGACACCATTGCTTTATTTTTCTATTTTAAAGATAATGATGTAAGGTTGACTATATTTGCAGTTTTTAATTCCTCTTGTTGCTTCACTTTATCATGCTAAGGATTTTTTTCATTTTGCTTCTTATTTAATAGCACAATTTTTTCCTTGTATTGATATTTCAGTTTTATAAATATTTTTCTGTATCTATTGAGATGTTCTTATGGTTATTTCCTTTTTAATTTGTTTAGGCTAAAAACTCTTTTATTGGTTTGTTTATTATTGAACCAAGCATATATTTCTGGGATTCACACAGCTTGATAAATTTGTAATTGCAACTTACTACCATTAACTTAGAATGCTCAATTTGACACTGTATTTGCCTGTATGAACTTTGTTTAAAGAACACATTTCATAAATGTGTTGAGGGAATTAGAATCATCTATTCATTAAATGTTTGTCAACTAGGTGTGCCTCATACATGTAGCCTCAGTGCTCAAGAAGCTGAGGAGGTAGGGGATCACTATGTGTTTGCAAGCAGCCTGGACTACATCGAGAAATTCTACTAAATAAATAGTTTGCAGGGTGGGAGAGATGGCTTAGTGGTTAAAACATTTGCCTGCAAAGCCTACCAATGGGTATTTGATTCCCCTTTACCCATGTAAAGTCAGATGAACACAGTGGTGCATGTATCTGGAGTTTGTTTGCAGTGACAGGAAGCCCTGGCATACGCGTTCTCTCCCTTACTCTGATCGCAAATGAATAAAATATTTTAGAAAATAGTGTCTAAATTTTAGCAGACAATAACAGAGTCCCAACCTCTGTACTCATAGTCTTAGATCTATGGGTGACTATTTTTCCCACAAGTCCTAGGGACTTTGCTTGAGAGGTTTCCCTGATTGATGGAGTCCAGTAGACCCACATCCAAGGCAAGGGAAAATTTCTAGGAACCAGGAACCAGCAGAAGACTTCACAAATCCCCTGGCTTCCTTTCTCCTGGCACTTGGAAATATGGACTCCATAATCCTTCTGAAGTTCTTCCAAGTATCCAACCCAGTTGCCCACAATCAATCTAACATATCTTTGGATTCTTTCTTCATGTGCCTCCTTTGTGACCCTACCAATGACAGCCTCCCAAGGAAACTGCACATTGACTTTGGAGGGGACTTCTAAAATAAAAACACATCCCTGCAAAACAAGATGGATATATTTTCTCTTTGGAAGAATTCTTGACTATTTCAATATTTTAATTTTTAAGCATTTACTTATTCTACTTATACTAGCAGAGAATTGGTAATTGTTTTTTTGCATTATTTTTACTACTTTTAAGTCTTCAAATGGAATAAATAATGTTTTCTGACTACCCTTTAAATCTGCAACTTTCCTGATGGCAATCCTTTCCAGACAGACACTCATACATGCGTTGTACCTCATTTACTTGATCACTGCCAGTATAGATTCTTCAGTGGCAGCAGTCATTTCAATGCATTTGTTGTTAGCTCTAAAAATGCTCTGGACTATATCTTTATTTTCATATTTTAATTCTCTCACTCTTTCTTTAGGTCTGGCCTTTTATGCAAGGTCTGTGTGCTACAGTCTTCCCACTGCTGAAAGTACAGCCTTGCACAACTATGCCCATCTGCTCTTTTTTTTCTTTGAAAATGTTCCCAAACTAAGCACACACCTGAACTCTCATACTTTGGAGGTTGAAACAAAGAAATTAACATGAGTTTAAGGTCAGCTTTGGGTGCATAATGAGCATATGTGCTACCTTGTGCATCTGGCTTTACGTGGGCACTGGGGAATTGAGCCTGGGTACTTTGGCTTTGTAGACATGCACCTTAAATGCAAAGGCATCTCTCTAACCCAGTTTTTCTTACAAGTTTTTATATGCATTTTTTCCATTATACTTGTTCCTAAATATTTTAAATAATTTATTATGCTTTCTACCCAGGACTGTTTAATCTTTAAAAGTTCATTTTAAATTTCTATATAGTACTTTGTTTCTTATCTAGATTTTTATTTTACTCAGAAATAATTTTTAAACTAACTATCATTACAAAACATGCTAAATTCTGTGTTGTGGTTTCAAAATGTTTTAGGCCCTAGGTTAGGATCAATTTTTTATAAAGGCTTCATGTGTATTAGAAAACAAACCCACTATTTTCCACTTGCTAGGCAAATGCTGTCCAGCATCCATTGAGTCAAGCTTTGAACAGTGTAGTGTACATAGTATATATGCTTATCAACTATTTGTTTTATCTATGTGAGTGTAATAGTTTGAATGTGAAGTATAGCCTCGTGTGTTTGTGATTTAGCCTCATACTTGATCCCCACCTATTTGCAATTTAGGAAATGGAGCTTTGCTAGAGTATTTGTGTCACTAGGGGTGGAACATTGAGGTTTATTAACCCAGTTCCAAGCCCAGTGCTAACGCTACTTCCCCCCAAATATATGCCAACTTTCTACTCTGCCATGATAAAATCTTCCCTTGCCTGAAATAAACCCTTTTCTCCCATGGGCTGCTTTTGGTTCAGGTATTTTATTCCATCAATGAGAAAATAACAACAGCAAATTGGTAGCAAGGAGTGAGGCTCTTTGGCAATGAGCCTGACTATTTTTTGTTGTTCTTTAGTCTTTTGATTTGCAGGAGGATTATGGAAAGATTTGTAACTCAAAGAAGACTTGCAGTGCTTTTAGCAGAGCTTGATGGACAATTCTGATGAAAGCTTGGAAGACCTAAATGCAAAAGGAAGTGTGTGTGTGAGGCTGGCTTTTCTCCTAAGAACTTGAGCAAGTTGAATTTGCCATATACTGGTATGCTTAGCAGAGGAAAGTACAGAACAGCAGGGCACAAAAGATAAAGGTCGCACAGAAAGAAAGTTTTGAGATGGAAACTGGTTCAGCTAGCTGTAGTTGACATATTACCCTCCATTGAAATTGGGCCAGCTGGGTTTCATTGGGACAGTGGGGACAGTGCTGAGTTCTAAAAGAAGGAGGCCTCTCAGAGTCAGTTTTATCCCTGCATTAACAAACTGAATAGTCTACCTGGTACTTATTTTGCAAGTATGACAATTACTGGACAGGGAAATGGCCACTCAGCCAAGTGGAGCAGTGTAATAGTCCCTGCATAAAGACCATGGAATGGAGTTTTAAGGATAAACTGAGGGTTTCAATGGAGACACCAGGATTTTGGAGAGGCCAGAACAATGGGGAAGCCTGCAAGGAAAGATGTGTACTCTGGCTTAGGTGGATCTTCCAGATAATGCTGGAAGAAAAGAATTTGTAAGCCAGGGATTGTGTCCTGGGTCACAGCTGTCAGGCATGGAGCTGCATAAATTGATGATTGCCCTACTTGCTTTTAAATTTACATTGGTCCAATATGTCTTTGCTATGCCTTTTTTATTTTTGGGGGGGCTAGTAAGAGTATTTTGTCTGTGCCATTAATTGTTGAAATTCAATAATTCATGTTTTTGATTTTACAGGTCCACAGTTAATAGACTGTCTCAGATGAGGCTTTGAACTTTTGAACAGTGTTGGGATTTATTTTAAAAAATTATTGGGACTTTTAAAATTGGATTGAATTCATTTTCCATCACAAGATGGACATAAGATTACTGGGGGCCAGGAGTCGAATGCAAGAGTTTGAATGTAATGTGTCCCTTGTAGTTTCATGTCTTTGAGAGTAAGCTTTCAAGTCCAGTACTGAACTCTTCCATTCTGAAATGCTACAGCTTTCTACTCTACCATGTTTTTCCTTGCATAATGAAACTTCCAGTCAAAACCATAAGCCTAAAATAAACCATTTTGTCCCAAAAGCTGATTTAGGTTGAGTGCTTTTCCCAACAATGTGATGATAACTAAAACAGAAAGTATATTCACTTTTGCATTTCTATGTTAGATTAATTTATCTTACTTCACAGTTCTGTAAAGTTTTATTTTGTATTTTTAACATATATATAATTGGGTGAGATTTTAGAATTACTGTCTCATTATAGCAAATTGAGTTCCTAGTGTTCAGCACATTTTGACTCTGTGACATTATGTTTTATATAAAAAGGCATAAACAGATTATTGTTTGTTTATTTTCTTGATTTGTCTTTTTAGGTCTTTAGACTTAGTTCTCAATATGTAATTCTTTATTATATCTCTTACAAATACAATATACATATACAGTTTTATGTCAGGCAATCTTTGATTTTTGACATCAGTGTTTCAAGTATTTATCAATATATTAATAAATAGTACATTTAGAATTTAATTTGTAAAGCTTTCAACCATTATTATTGATGCATTATCTCTATAATGATTTTTATACACTTGATTTTTATGCTATGCAAAACATTAGTGTTCATAAAATAAGGAACATGAATTTAGATATTAAAATGAGATCACTAAGCCTGTGTACACCTATAAATCACAATACTGAGAAGGCTCAGGTAGGATAATTGCCATAAGTTGAAGGCCATATACAGAGTTACATGTAAACATGTAAAAGATAAGTAATTAAATAAATAAAATAAAATAAAAATTCCTGCACATTGTGAACAGAACCGTTGTTGATGGTTCCGTAGAAGCTTACACCTATGGGCTTCTATTGTGAATTTATGTAGTTTCCTGAAGACTTTTAAATGTAAAATATAATATTAATGAGTACTCCTACATTTCAATAATAAAAATCAAAATGATAATATAAAGTGGGTAAAAGAAACACTTTACAGAAGAAGATACAGAGAAACCCATTAAACAGAATGAAAAGTGCTCAACATTGTTAGGCATTAAACATTTTCCCCATATAATACATTTACAAACTCCTAAGAGTAGTTTTTTTTTTTTCAGTGACAAAAATAAGAAATGAGAACACTCAAACATGGTTGAAAATATTGTGGCAGCTTATCATAAAACTAAACATACATCTTTCTGCTCTATAGCCCAGAAATTTATTCCTAGCAATTTACTTAAGAAAAATGAAAATATATGACCACAAAATTCGATCTTATATAAAATGTCTATTCTAACTTCTTGCATAAAAACAATGCAGAAATACACCAAATATCCATCAATATGAGATGGGTAAACAATTGATAGTGTGTTCACTTAATGAAATATTGCTTAGCAGTAAGAAGGAATTTTTTAACATGTAAAAGTATGAATGAATGCCAGAAACATACTGAATAATGAACACATCCATTCATGTCCATTTCAGTGTAATGCTAGAGCAGAAAGGACAAACCTAGAAGGTGGAGTAAGCTTGTCACTGTGTAATTAGAAGAGAAACATATGACATCATTGGGATTTTCTATTCTGATGGACATTTATGTTAAGTTAGTCAAAACTCAATGACATGATTTAGGATTTATGTATTCCTTTGAATGTGAATTTTATATCTGAGAAGAAAAATAGCAGATGGAGCTTTAGTAGAGGACATGTATGCTGGTTTGTGTAGACCACATGAACCAATACCTGTCATGTACTCTGAGTGTTGTAATAGAGTGAAATGGAGTGCAGTGGAGTGTTTGTGATGGACGTTTAGGTGTATCATTTGGTTTATATTATAAAATTTTCATAGACAAATTGAAATGAAAGGCAAAGGGAAGGAGAAACAATGAAGTTAACCTCTTAATTGTTATTTTTGCTTCTCATCTTGTTGCCCTAGAACACAATCAGAATTTAACAGATTAAACACCCAACAGTAATTTATAACTAGTCTATTATTTGCTCAAAATCCTCAGTGTTATCTTATATTTCATTATTAAATTCTCAGTAATTTGAAGCCCCCTATTAACTCATTGACCACAACACCTACCACCAAGTGTCTCACCTGTCCCATCACGTCCACTGATCTTTGGGATGTGCATCAGGCATATCTTCCATGAATCTGCTTCAAGATTTATCTGATTTTCTCTTTCTACCTGGACGACACATCCTCTTGGACATGAGCAAGATTTGGAAGCTCTGATCCTATCCCAGGCCTTCTTCAGTCTTTGCTGACTCAAAAGCTTTTCTTACCACTCCAATAAATAACCTGCCACAGCTCACATGTTCTCCATCTATCTCTTTCCCATTCCTATGATTTCCTGAGCACTGATGTTTACTAACATGTTATATTCTTACTATTTTGTCTTATTTCTCTTATGATTCTTTCCATAGAAGACAAATGGCATTAATAGCAGGTATATCTAGATGTTATGCCTACTACTATTTTCTAAGAAGTCATGGTAGAACCTGCAATATAATAGGGATTCATTCATTGTTTGTGTTGTAAAAAAATGACTTGTCATGCTCATCTGTGGATCTGATTGTTATAAATGAATCACACTGCTTTGTAAGCTTAGTGAAGTATAAGGCCTCCAGTGGAGCACTTGTGGTGGTTTCAAGCTAGGAATGACAGTGCTCACTAGCTGTACAGACCACTTGCCACTTAGTTCACTGGATGGTCCTTGTTTGGGAAGCCAGGTCCTTCAAAAGTGCATAAACACAGAGTGATCTTGGACTTCTGTTAGCAAGGAAATTTGGGTAGAAAAATTTCTAGAATTATTCCTCCTAATTTTCTTTGGGTTTACATATTTACATTTCAAGATTAAATTATGGGTAAATGCAAATATTGTGTTTACCTCACATTGTTTAAGATTCTTGAATGGAAACCCACGAATCTTCTGTGATCTCACTAACAACAAATTCTATCATTCCATCAGTCTTGAGGCAATGTTACTTTAGACTTTATAACACATTTGAAATCAGGAAGAACTAAGGATCAAGTGTTGGGCCTTCCTGATTAGACTCTTTGTGATTTAGTTATTTCCCCTGAGTATGAGGGATGAAGACAGGATCTATGCACCATAGTTGTATTTGTTTTCATCATTTGCTGTTTAGAGATAATCACATGTGATTATCCATGTAAACCACTTCTTCCCAGGACTGGCACTTGTTACTGTCCAATAGCTGACTATTTCCCTTTGCTAACTTATAGAGTACCAACTGAACACATATATGAATAAATTTTTCTCTTCAACTACTCCATTAAATTACATATAACCCAGGTGGCACATGCATGGCACCTCATGTTTTGGGATGTAGAGGCAAGAGTATCAGGAGTCTAAGATTAGTCTTGATTATATGAGATCCTACCTCAAAATACCAAGAAATCAAAATATACACTTTACACACAGATAGAGATAACTATGCTTTGAATCTTCCAAATATAAGCAGAAATGAGTTTTAGAAAAAGATAAAAATCTGTCTCAAACTTCTTGTCTGGTTCCTACTGCTTGCTCTTGTCCCTTTAGCCACCACCAAGCCTATCTCATCACCAGACCCACGTGTGTGACAGTGATAAAAAGTCTATGCTGGGAACAATATAGGGAGTAATAAATCAAAGCTGGGAGGGGAACAACAGCATGATGGGAAGGGGGTGATGGCATTGTGAATAATCAATGCAACAGACTCTGTAGGAACATGGCAAAACATCTCACTTACCATGCTTAATAAAGCCAGAGCAGAGAAAGCAGCGAAACGGGCTGGCAGACTTCGAGAAAAGCCTGTGTCTCCAGCCTGGGGAAGCCAGCTTTAAGAGAAGAGGACTGCAGCCACTGCACAGGGCAGAATTGGAACAGTCCACACTGCTCAGTGTCTGGAGTGGTACACCTTATATTCTTCCTCCTGTCACTCTAACTCAACAAATTCTGGCAAGAAAGGGAAACAAAACTTGCAATCTCTAGCTGTGGTTTAAAAAAAGAATTACTGGAGAGCAATGATCCTCCTACTCTGGACCTGACTCTGATCTAGATTACTGGAGCAGCCAGGGAAGGTTAAATATTCAAACTGGGACATGGCTACAACTTATTCTAGACAATGATGTGAACAAGAACTTATGGAATACTCGAGTGTAGCCCTCTTGTTCTTACATGAGAGGGAGCCCACAGGTCACATGCTCAGTGTGGAGTACAGTCAAGGCATCCAGTTAATATCATTAAGTTTCTTAAAATGCCTCCTACACAGGTTATACTCCATGAACTGTTGTCACTTATTCTGCCCTCACTTTGGACCTCTTTTGCTCTCCTCTTTCACCTCTAATGGTTAAACAGGGAAGGAACAATTCATATCACTACAGATGTAAAAACATCGAATAGAAACTGACTTTTACAGACTAGTATAATTTGGGGCAAATCACATATCTTGCACCTGTGTTTGCTTACTTCCAAATTGAAAACTGAACACTTAGTTTTATATAGTTTGAATGGCTTTTATGGATCTGACATGCTTAATTTGAAGATTTTTTATTTTCAGATTGAATATACCCTGTCTACATAATGAAAATGGGGTGGAGGGCACAAAAAGACAGAGCTATGATATGATAATAACATCTCATTCCTTGGCAGCTTTGGAATAAGTGTGTTATTGTCAAATTTGGTAGCATGGTCTTAGCCAGACAAGCAGATATATAATGTTTGCTAATTCATATAATGGAACACAAAGTCACTCAGCAACGAGCTCAGGTTTTGTATTTGAAAGCAGTTATCATCAGAAACCTATAAAGAGTAGAAGCCAACAATTCCAGTTGCATGTGAATGGTGCTGACCACACATCCAGCATGTACTGTCCTCAGTACATGCAAGGATATCACCCTGGAGGCTCCAGGGAAACAAGGGGAACAGGAGCACTGACTGCTCTAAGAGATGGGGTCCTAAACAGGAGACTGGAATCTCTTTGGCCAGCATCCCAAGGGAGGTTGGGTGGTGTGATTATTAATCTTATTTTTTTAAATTAAGAACGTACTTTGCTTGTATATATCATGTGTTGGTACCATCCTTTCCCTCCTCCATGATCCCATTCCACTGAGGCTGCTCTTCAGTGGGGTTTCTGGTATTCCCCATAAGGTTGTGGGTTATGCATTGTGGGAGCAATAGTCAGGTATTAGGGAGAGGCAATTCCCCTGGGCATGATGTCCAACCTGTGGTTCATACAATCTTTCCACCCTTTCTTCTGCAAAATTCTCTGAACTTTGGTGGGTGTGTTTTAAGTCTACTTCAGGGATGAGCCCTTCTGGATTTTTGCTTTGGTAGGTGTTGAGTATCCTCGGTGTCTGTCTCCTTCACCCTGGTGTGATTGTCAGGATCACCATGGAGGCAGCACTATTGGTTATCTCCCCAGTTCCTCTGTGGTTTCATGGGGGCCTTGGCTTAAATGAAAGGTGTCATTTTTCTTCTCCATCCTCATCACCTTGTGCAAAACACAGATTCTCCAATGGAGAGTGAAGTCAGCATGGGTCAAACTGGATAAGCATTATTAATTTAGGCAGATTTTGATGGATGTAGCCATTCTTTTACCCCAAAACTAGTGGTATTAGACTAGTGGTAGCAGATTATTGGAGAACATGATCTTTGTCTCCATAGGATACTGGATCCCAGTTCCAGGTATGGGTTCCTTTCCACTGAGCAGATCTCTTAGCCAATCAGAAAGCCATTTATTACCCACAAAGGCTGTGCTCACCATTGCACTGGTATAGGCTTATAACTTCTTATCAAGTTGGTTGGGAAAGAAGCTTAGAGCCCTGCCTGCTCACATCATTGTTGGCCACTTTCCCCCAATCGCTCATGTAACACTTTCCAGCAGTAGACAGGCTGTCTGGGTACTGGC
The DNA here is from genome assembly GCA_036365145.1 of Orientallactaga sibirica. NCBI lineage: Eukaryota > Metazoa > Chordata > Mammalia > Rodentia > Dipodidae > Orientallactaga > Orientallactaga sibirica. Next base: position 5,598,420 of record JAEOAD010000154.1, read on the forward strand.
TCTCTTCCAAGTACCAGCCAGGTCTCTTCCTGCTCTATGTCAGCAGTATATAGTGTCTTCAGCAAAGGATTTTATCTTTTACCTCAGGCAGGGAATCAAGTCCTTTCACAGAAGTATGTCTTGTTTGGGGGACCTCATAGGTCTCTCCAATCAATAGCTCAATGTGAGGAGAACTTATTTCTCGTACTGCAAGTTACAGGTCAGAGCCATTTTTTTTTTTTTTTAAGGTTAGGCTCCATCACATCCTCTCCAGGACCCTTCTATTTGGACATTGCAAATACTCCTGTTGAGAATTTTATCTTTCAGTCTACCTTCAAGAAGAAAGGTTTCTATGGTACCAATTCATTTTAGGTTTAATTTTGTGTTTATTCCCCCTACATTTCCATCCCTTTACCCATAAATCCTTCCATCCCTATTGTCTGGCCTTCAAGTTGCCCATCTTGTATGAAAGCAAATCAAGTTGATCCAGGTTGTGAACTTTAGATGAGTGAGAACATGTGGTATTTGCCTTTCTGTGATTGTGAGTGTTCACTATGATTTGATCAACACTCATCCATTTTTATTTATACATTTTTATACCAATTTATTTTTAATCATTTTTTTCTTCTTATTGCTGAGTAGTATACCATTGTGTATATATACCACAACTTCATTATCCATTCATCAAGTAATGGGTACCTGGGTTGAATCCAGTTCATAGCTATTATGAATTGAGCAGCTATAAACATGTTTGAGCAAATATCTCTATAGTGAAGTGTGGAGAATTCAGGGTAAATAGCCAATAAGGGAATAACTGTGTCTGTTGGTAGTTCTATATTCATCTTTTTCAGGAATCTCCATGCTGATTTCCATAGTGGTTATACAAATTTTCATTCACCCCTATAGTGAAGGAAGGTTCTTCCTTCCCCACATCTTCACCAACATTTGCTATTGTTTGACTTTTAAATGATTTCCATCCTTAATGGAATAAGGTAGAATAACATATTTTTAATTTCCATTTTTCCTGATTGTTAGGGATGTTTAAAATTTTCTTAAGTGGATGTTGGCCATTTGTATCTCTTCCCCTTAGAAATCCTTATTCATTTCTCTACCTCAATTTTTGAGTGGATTATGATTTTATATTTTTTAGTTTTTTGAGTTCTTTGTACATTCTAGATATTAGGCCTCTGTCAGTGGTATAGTTGGAAAAAACATTTTCTATTGGCTCTGCTTATGGTATATTTGTCTGTGCAAATGCTTTTTAGATTCATGAGACCACATTGGTTGAAAGATTGTTTAATCTCCTGGGCTAATTGAGTTTTGTTCAGGAAGTCTTTTCCTGGTCCTATATCGTGGAGATTTTCTCCTATTTTTTTCTTCCAGTATTTGAAAAGTTTCAGGTCTTATATGGAGTTCTCTATTCTATTTGGAGTTGAGGGTTTTTTTTTTTTGTATGGTAAGATGAGTGGATCTAGTTTCATTTCTCAAATTGGTCATCCAATTTACCCAGCATCATTTTTTGAAGATGCTGTCTTTCCCCAAACTACTTTATTGGCATATTTATCAAAGATCAAGTAGCTGTAGTTACTTGACCTAAATTCTAGGTCCTCAATTCTGTTCCATTCATCTAGGTTTCTGTTTTTATGGCAGTGCCATGCTGTTTTTATTTCTAAAGCTTTGTAGTATAGCTTCAGGTCATGTATAGTGATACCTCCACAGGTGTTAATTTTGCTAAGGATATGTTTGGATATCCGAGGCCTGCTGCCATTCCATATGAATTTTCAGATGATTTTTTTTCTATCTCTCTGAAGAATGTTGCTGGAATTTTTACTGGTATTGCATTACATGTCTATATTGCTTTTGGTAGAATTGCCATTTTCACAATATTAATACTACCTATCCAGGATCATGGGAGGTCTTTCCATCTTTTCATGTCCTCCTCAATTTCTTTCTTGAGTGTTTTTATATTTTCATTATAAAGGTATTTCACATCCTTGGTTAGGGCTATTCCAACATATTTTATTTATTTATTTATTTATTTATTTATTTATTTGCAGCTATTGAGAATGGAACAGTCTTTCTGTGTTCTTTCTCTGAATATTTGTCCTTTGCATATAGAAAGGCTATGTGTTGCTTTTGCATCCTGTCACTTTGCTGAAGTAATCACCTTTGAAGTTTTGAAATTGAGGCTTTATGTACAGGACCATGTCATCTGCAAACAGGGCTAATTTCACTTCTTTCTTTCCAATTTTTATTCCTTTTATTTCTTTCTGTTGTCTTATTGCTTGGAATTTTAGTACTATATTGAAGAATAGCAGTGAGAGTGGGCACCCTGTCTTGCTCCCAATCTCACTGGGAACACCTTGAGTCATTCCCCATTAAGTATTATTTGGGTTTTGGTGCTTTATATATAGCTTTTATTGTGTTGCGATATGTCCCACCCATGCCCATTCTCTCCAGGGTTTTCATATTGAAATAATGTTCAATAATTTCAATAATGAAATCATGTGGTTCTTGTGATAAGTTTATATATGTGGTGTATTGTGTTGACAGATTTCCATATGTTGAACCATCCCTACATTCCTGGAATGCATCCTGCTTGATCAAAGTGGGTAATGCTTTTGATGTGTTGTTGACTTCCATTTGAGAAGATTTTGTCCAGTATCTTGCATCTAAGTTTATCAGGAATATAGGCCTACAGTTATATTTTTCTTGCTGTTTCTCTGTCAGTTTTGGTATTAGGGTTATGCTAGCTTCATAAAAGGCATAAGGGAGGATTCCCTGCTCTTCAATTACATGACACAGTTTAAGAAAAATTGGTTTTAGTTCTTCAATGAAGGTTGAAAAGAATTTGGCTGATATTTTTTTTTTTGGGGGGAGGTTTTTGATAACCTTTCAATCATGATGGATGTTATATGTTTGTTTAGGAGATTAATCTGCTCTGGGTTTAGTTTGGGTAAGTGGTATATGTGTAACAATTCATCCATTTCTTCCAGATTACCCAATTTTGTGAAATAGAGCTTTGGGAAGTATATCCCTATAATTCTTCCAAATTCACTAATGCTTTTTGTGACCTGTCCCTTTTCATTTATGTTTTTGTTAATTTGAGACTTCTTTTTTACCTCTTTTTTGTATGATCAAATTTGCCAAGGGTTTATCAATGTTGTTTATTTTTTTTTAAAGCACCAGCTCTTTGTTTCATCATGTTTTCTTAGTTTCCAATTCATTAATTTCTGCTTTGATCTTGATTATTTCTTTCTGTCTAGAGCTCTTCGGGTTAGATTCTTCTTATTTTTCCAGCACCTTTAGGTGGATGGTTAGGTTATTATTTATGGATGAAGTTATTCAGTGCTATGAATTTTCTTCTTAGGAATGCCTTCATTGTGTCCCGTAAGCTTGGGTAGATCCATTTTACATTTGTTAAAAATTTCTTCCACAACACATTCATTGCTTAGAAGTGTGTTGTTCAGTCTCCAGCTGGTGGAATTCCTGATGTGTCTCTTGTTGTTAATTTCTAGCTTTAAAGCATTGTGATATGATGTAATGGAGTAAATTATGTAAATTTTCTTGAATTTATGAAGGAATGCTTTATGGCCTAATATATGATATAATTTAGAGAAGGTTCCATGGGCTGCTTAGAAGAATGTATATACTGTAGAATTGGTTAGGAATACTCTATAAATATCCATTAGGTTTGGTTGATCCCTGGGTTTTGACCTCTATTATTTCCCTGTTTATTTTCTATTTGGATGATTTGTTAGCTTATGACATTGGAGTCTTGAAGTCCCCATCTATGACAGTGTTGGTGTTTATTTCTATTTTGTTGTCAAGTAGATTTTGTTTAATAAACCATGGTGCACCAGTGCTTGGTGCATATCTATTTATGATTGTGATATCCTCTTGTTGGAACATTCCCTTAATGAGTAAGCATTGACCTTCTTTGGCCTTTTGATTACTTTTGGTTTGAAGTCTATTGTATCAGATATTAATACAGCAACACCTACTTGTTTCTTATTTCCATTTGCCATCATTTTACCCTGAGAAGGTGTCTGTGTTTAGTAGTGAGGTTGGTTTCTTAAAGACAGCAGATAGAAGGGTCCATTTTTCTGATCTACCCTGTTAACTTGTGTCTTCTGATGGGTGAGTTAAGATCATTAATATTTAAGGTTATAACCGTGATGTTTGATTTAATCCCTGACATGTTTGGTGTACTTTATGCTATTTGGTGCTTTCGTGGGCTTTATACTTTTTTGAGCATTATTTTGATCTTTTTCTTTTCGGCTCTTGAGATTGGTTGTTTGACTCTTCTGTGTGGAATATTCCCTGAAGTATTCTCTGTAGGTTTGGCCTTGTGTTTGCATAATCATAGAGCTGACTTTTATCATGTAAAGTTTTCCTTTCATCCCCTAGTACTAGAGATACTTCACTTGGTACAGTAGTTTGGGTTGGAAGTCATAGAATTTCAGACTTTGAAGTGTTCCATTCCAGGCCCTTCTGGCTTTTAGGGTTTTCATTGAGAAATACGAGGTAATTCTGATGGTATTGCCTTTGTATGTAATGAGTTGTTTCTCTCTTGCTGCTTTTAGCACATTCTCTTTTTATTTTCATTGTTTAAAGTTTTAACTATGAGTTGAATTAGAGAGTTTCTTCTTTGGTCCTGTCTGTGTAGTGTCCTGTGAGCTTCCACATGATTGTCTGTGTTAATGAGTTGTTCTAGAGAGGTTTCTATTTTAATGCTATATTTAATTTCATTATCTGTTTTTTTTTTTTTTTTTTTTCAACATGGTCATCTTTTTAAAATAATAATTTATTTTTTGTTTATATTATTCTAATTTTACATTCATAATGGTGACTCCATTATCCTCCTCCCTGTCCTCCCTCTTCCAAAGAGACCCTCATCAATAGGTTGTTCATCTTTTTTTGAGGCATGAGTTCAGGTCAAGGTTTGATTTTCTTGATTCTTCCTGGAATTCATTTTTGCATTTAATCATGTCTTCATTAAGCTTAATCAGGTGATTATTGATATCCTCTATTTGAGGATTCACCTTCAATTCATTTATCTCTCTTTTGAGGCCTCTCTGGTTTTCTTCAATTAAGTTAAGCCTAGTGACAAAAATCTGTGTGCTCTAAGAGTCAATTATGCTCAATTTCATTTATGTGATTCTTGGTTTTCAGATGATTTGTTTCAAGTTCAGAAATTTGCCTGTTGTGTTTTCATTTTGAGATTCAATGTCTGTTGTTTTCACTTGAAGTTTCCTTTGTGGGACTAGGCATCCTTGGTGGAGATCTCTGTTTTCTGGCTTTTGTTGAATTTTTTACATTATGGTCTACCCATATCTGGATAAAAGTCTTATTTTATTCAGGAGGAATCCAGTATTTTCCTTGTATGATCTTCAATGAGTTTTTTAAATATGAACTGTATTGTAGTATGATGACTTTATCACCACAGATGTGCAGATTGTGGAATTTGCATGTGTACCAAGTGCACCTGGGGAACTTGGAGATAGGGAACTAGAAATTCAGGCCTACTCACTCCACTTGCATGTACTCTTCAGCACAGGGGAAACCAAACCAGTTGTCCAGGAGCAGGGAAGCTGGGGGATGAGGAGCAAAAGGCCAGCTCAAGGCCCAAGGACCCTCTGGCTCAGGGGAGCAAAGAGTTGGGAACCAAGTGGCTGGTCAATTAGGAAGCTGGAGCATAAGACCTGCTTTCACAGCACACTCACAGGGACCAGTCTGTTCCAAGCCAGCAGCAGGGGTACCAGGGCCAGGGAGCTTAGATCTGGGGAATGAACCTGAAGCTCTGGCATACTCACTCATGATACCTCCTCCAGCACAGGGAATACAGGATTTGGGCACCCAGGGGCCAGTCAATCAACAAGCTGGAGTAAGAGTCCTGTTTCTGCACAATGCACATAGGATCCAGGCTGCCTCAAACCAGCAGCAGTGGTACCAGGGCCAGGGAACTGGAAGGAGGGGAATGAACACCTAGCTCTGGCCTACTTACTCCATGCACCCACTCTCTGGGACCCCTAATCTAAAATTTAAACTTAATTGATCAGGAATCAAGTAAGAAACATACCTCTTTGTATTTCTGTGAAGGCATGTTCTGGAAAGACTACCTGCAGGAGGCCCTTCCTCAGATTGGGAGGACCCAGTATAAAGAGGTCTGATAGGAAAGCAGTGCTGCTCTTACCTGCTCACATTTGTCCCTTGCTGGGGAGTGTATCCACCCTTTTGCTGCTGTCCTTCACTGACACCAGAACCCAGTTTCTTCAGCCTTCCATCATGATGACAAGTAGTTCTTCAGGAGTCCTCCAGCCTTCAGTGCCAGATTGGAACCACTGAAGCATCCAGCATCATAAAGTGAGCAGCTATCACATCCTCAGCTTCTCCAGTGTGCACACCCCTTGTGTTGAACTCCAAGTTATATCCTATAAACCAAAATAATGCATCCTCTTTGTAGCATATATTCATTCTATTGGTTCTGCCTAATACATCTGGTGGACTGAACTTACTCAATCACAGGGATCATCTGCATGGATTTGTTCAGTGATCCCAAGGATGCTTTACAGACTATAAAGTTAGGGCAAGCTACTGTAGTTGCAAATGTGAAGTCTATCCTTAGAGAGTCAGGATGCTGAATGTGGAACACATACAGATCCCAGCCCTGGATTAACCATGTGAGTAGAGAGCTGAATGACATGAGAAAGACTCAATGTCACAATCACTTTTGAAGATGGGAGGGCCTCAGAGACTGTGGTACACACAGAACATGGGACAGAGCATCTTCCCAATTGCTATGGTCTGAATATGTGAGTGTCCCCTCCTCAATTCTTATGCTAAAATGTAGTCATCTGTGTGATGATATTAGGAGGTGGGGTCATTGTGAAGTGAAGAAGAAGGCAACGGACACTCTGAGGCCTCTGGTAGCTACTCCTTTGTTTCCACCATGGGCATAGGCAGCAGAGGCTGTCTATGGACCAGGAAACAGGGGCTCACCCAACTAAATCTGCCAGCACTAATGATCTTGGACTTCCCAGCCTCTAGAAGAAGTATGAGAAACAACCATCTACAGTTTACCAACCATCTCACTTTTCTTCCTCTTTTCCTTCTCTTTCTTGGAATAGATGTTTAAATGTACTAAGATGTCTACCCAAAGATCAGGGTTTAAAATTCAGAGTGAGAGTGGAAGGCCACTGTAGGTTAAGTCCTGGAACCACAGGTCAGCTGTGGTTCAGAGAAACTAATACAGGAATGCTACCTGACTGCACCTGTCCTTCTGGGTGTTTCCATCCCTGACTCCTAGTGTACAATGAGCTTCTTCAGGGCACCTTTCTTCATCTCTGGGACATCACCAGAGCTGTTTTTATCTTCTTATTTGTTTATTTGTTTTTCTCATGATTCCTCCTCCTGTCATCAGTTATCAGAACAAAGACTGGTGCTTGGAGGTGCTTGCTGATTGAGGGGTTAGCCTGAGGGATTTGGTTGCTTGACTGATTTAAAATAACTTGTCTAAATCCAGTTCATCACAAATTCTCACAGAAACTAAGGAGAAAAACCATTTTGTCATCCAGTCCAAGATATGTGAGAATTTTGTTAGGGCCTCTTGTCAGAATGTTTTCAATGAGTATTTTATTATACAACAAATTCTCTTTGGAGACCCCTTTCTCCCTGCTTAAAGCTCACACTCTGATTCTAATTTTAGCCCAAGCTGTGCTTCCACAAGCGTCTGTATGATTTTACTTGCTATCACTCTTTAGCCCCCTCCCCAACCCAATCATACTCTTATTTTTTTCCAGAATGCAAAATATAGAAACAAGCATCTGTTTGGACAAAATCAGTTTTCACTTGTGAAAAGTGAATGCTTTCTAAAATCACAGGCAACAGGGAAAATGTCAGAGAATGGAACCAACTGCTGGAGTTATAATGAAACTTTCACTCCACACTTGGAAGAACTGGAGATGAGGATTGCTGAAGATGAACTTGGTGGGATGAGCTCTGACTTATGCTGATCAAAGTTCACTGACTCTGGCCTGGTTTGAACCTTAGAACTCATGAGGTTTGATTTGTTACTGTACCAGCAAGATTCTGATTATGAGTTGGTCTCTGAGTATATATGCAGTAGTAACCATTTGGAAATGAGCCATTCCATTCATTCCTTTGTTTATACAAAGTACCATTCCATAGATATGACTTATTGTCTAGACCCTAACTTCTTCCAAATAACAATTCTGTAATAAATTCTTAACTCAGTTTAAATGCAATTGTCTCTAATCCACAGAAGGGATGGTACATGGTCACATGGCTTTTTAGCTCCTGGTTTCTCCATCATTATTTTAATTGCTTGGAAAATTAATTTGTCTTGGAAGACAGGCTGAGAAGTCATTTTTGGCAGGAAGCTTAAATTTTCAAATCTATTATTGGACAAGATTTGAGGTAAATTTCCTGGCACATGGTAATTTCACTCAATAAAATTTTATAGGTTATCACTTCTTATATACCAGGTACCAGGTGAGACAGGAAAGAAGCAGGCCTCATAGAGCAGCTGTAGTCTGGAAAGATAGGCAGGAAGTTCCACAGACAGCAATGAGTGTTTAAAAAGAATGGAGCACAGGGGCCAGTTGGAACCAGAGCAGAGCCTGCACAGGTTTCCAAGACTCTGAAGAGTTTGTGTCCCTCTTTACACTTCCCGTGGCATTGCGCCCAGGACCCTCAAACAGTGGAATTGCAACACATGTGGTGCAAATAATGGAATCTTCAAAAGTCTATGCACTTTCTGCCAAAGCTGTTAATTATTCTACAAACTTTATATTTGCAAAACTAGACTCGAAGTCTTAAGAGAATGGTTTCAAATGTCTTAGAATATTTTTAGCTTTGTTTTTACAAGTAATTTTAGGGATAAAGCATGCTAGATTTCAACATGAATTTGGTTATCTTCCCTGGGCCTAAAGCAGAAATTGAATGATAGGAATTATAGAGGGAGTTTTAACAGTTTCAAATTACATGAGATGTATTTCCATGAGTTTACCTGCATTAAAAAGGTACAGTATATTTTTTATCTTAACCACCATCTTTTTCCATGTATATCACATGATTCTCCCAAATATGAGCTCAGGAGGTAGTCTAAAAGAATGGAGATGTGGACTATGTTACCTGACTTTGAGGCATCTGAACAGTATTTTCAAGGTATAGTGATAAGTGATTTACACTGACATGACAAGATGTTACAGAAACATGCCAAACTACATTTTCAAGGGGAAGATTGTGGACTTCATATTTATAATTACAACATAGATTGAGGAAACTTCCCTGAGAGAAATGGAGTTTGTGTTGAGCCCTGGAACAAGAGTAGCAAACAGTGAGGATATGAATAACATTAAAAATCAAAGGCAAGAACACAAACAATATGGTAAAAGGTCAGCAAGGTAGGGTAAAATTTAATTTTCTCCAAAAACATTTCTTTATCTTACAAGATAATAACAAAACTACCTACCAGCTTCTTACCTGGAGATTCTGTATTTATCATGTCTTTCCCATTTCTTCTAATGACACATCAGTATCCAATGAGCATTGGGCTTTCTAATCTCTATGTACTTTTCTTTCTTTCTTTCTTTCTTTCTTTCTTTTTTTCTTTTTTTTTTTTTTTTTTTTTTTTTCAAGTAGGGTTTTATTCTAGACCAGGCTGACCTGGAAATCACTATGTAGTCTCAGGGTGGCCTCAAACCCATGCTGATCCTCCTACTTCTGCCTCCCAATTGCTGGGATTAAAGTCATGTGCCACAACACCCTGTTCTCTATGCATTTTCTTATTTTCTTCTTCTATTAGGATGACAGACTAGTCTCTACTTTCCATTTCATTCCTACAAAACCAATAATAGTTGAGCTGTGATAGCACTGGCATGAATGGTTCTCTTTTTCCTTTTTTTCAGAACTTTGCTATTATATATATATATATATATATATATGACATTGAAAAAATATACACACACACACACATGTGTGTGTGTGTGTGTGTGTGTGTGTGTATTGTTTAGACATACATTCCCACATATTCTAAGTACTCAATATTCATGATAATTTATAAAAGGGCAAATGCAAAGGCAATTCTCTGGACAGAAGTCTTTTTTGGGTCATGTAATGTCACCATATCCTTTCACTTTTAACTCTGTTTCGTTTCAAGACACACATAGGTCTCTCATCCTGGCTCATCTTTAATCACACTATAGGGTCCCTTCTCTCTAACAATCACATACATTACAGGTCCTCAGAATCCTTATTTGAAAATAACTAATACTAATTCTGTGAATTTACTTGAAAGAAAAATTCTGTAGTAAATTCTAACCCATTACTTTAGATATTCTCATTCAAATTTCCAAAGACAGCAATGGGGGTAAAGGTATATACCTTTTTAAGATGCAGATACAAGCAGACAAGAGAACTGAGAAAATGGTCAGCACAAATCAAGGGACAGTGGCCAGAATATAATCTCACCATATGAAACAATAAGTGACTACAATATTGTTCCTTTTGGCATCTGGGTAATACTGTGACTGAGTAATACTGAAGGCTGATTTACTTAAAATAATTCATCCTCCTGAGCAGACAACATCTTCCACAGCAGACATCAATATTCAGCTTCTTGTGGACTGAGTTTGGACATGACTCATCCTCTTGAAGTGCTGTCCCTTCTCATTATGGTAAGGCTCCTGTGATCACATTCTTAAGATACCTGAAGCTATGCAAATGGATGGACAGGTGTGCCCAGGGACCACTGAGTTCAACTGAGGAAATGAAGTTTGCAGCTTATGAGTTGGAGTCAGAACTTTTTCCTGTGCCTGTGGCTGACTGCGGACACCAGTTTGCCATGCCAAGACAACATTTAAATACCAAGAGATGAGCTACATCCCTGCACAGGCATGCTTCCTGGCACCCACAATATCTCCAGATGGCTTGATGTGCAGAAATAGCCTTTGGGATCAAACTCAATGTGGTGAAGTCCAAACTCGTGATCCATCCCTCAGGGCTTCTGTGTAGAATAGCTCCCCTCTGCTGCTTAGAAAGGCTTAGCTCACAGTCTGTTAGGGTGTTCTTGAATACTAAAAATTGTCCTTCTTATCAACAATACAAACATTTACTGAGTTCTTCCCCATTACTCCCCAGGGCTCTGTACTAAGCATTTGGAACATAGAAAGACATGCGTAATTCACACTTCCCAATCTGGTAGGGGATTGAGAACATGCATGACAAAACTCCAACATCTCTATGGCTCTGTATAGCAATGCCATATCATTTATATATAGTGAATGTGATAAAGAATTTCAAAACAAGAAACTACAACTTGAATTTGGCAATGAAACATCCAAGAGACAAACACTTCAAATATGAACACCAAAAGTAATCATTTAGCACTAGTGTGTGTGTGTGTGTGTGTGTGTGTGTGTGTGTGTGTGTGTGTGTGTGTGTGTTGATAAAATGATCTGTTCTTCAGTGTCTAATATCATTCTTAGACACAGGTGGTCATGTGTGTTTGAAATACAGTCAGTGAGACTACGAAATGTAATTTTACTTTTATCTAATATTAAATTAACTAAGTACACATGTAGTTTTTAAAATATTTATTTATTGATTGATTAGAGAGAGAGAAAGAGAGAGAGGCAGATAGAGAATGGGCATGCCAGGGCCTCTAGCCACTGCAAACAAACCCCAGACGCATGTGCCACCTTGCTCATCTGGCTTTTGTGGGTACTAGGTCCTTAGGCTTTGCAGTCGAGCATCTTAACCACCAAGCAATCTCTTCAGCCCCAGGTTTTTATTTTGAGATGAGGTCTTGCTGTATATCCCTGGTGCTTGGCACTCATTATGTTACACAGGCTTGATTGGAACCTGAAACAATATCCCTGCCTCAAGTTTGTGAATACTGGGAATATAAGTGTATACCATCATCCTTGAATTAATTTTATTTAATTTGAATAGCCACACGAGGCTAGTGATTTTCACTGAAGGATCAGTAAAGCTCTTGAATACCTAGCACTCTAGTACAAAAAGATCTTGACCACACACTGACTCTACTCTGAAAGAACAGCATTATTCTCAGTACACTGGACAGACACAGTTATTCTCTGTGCACTGTGCATAGTTTTCATCTAAAAACAAAGTGTGCTCAAATGTAAATACTTTTTGACAGCATAAGAGCAACTCTTCCCACAGTAGGTGTGAAGTAAATAAATGAATGAATTACATAGCTGAATAGGTGAACACTCTGAGCTTTGCTGCAAACTCTCACACTATGCTAACAGAGCTGGCTGTGATGAAAATCTCCTCAGTCAGAAGAGGATCCTGTTCTGCATTATGGCCCCAAGTCAGGCATGGGGTATGCACCACTCAAGGGTGCAATCCCATCTACAAAATGAATTTGTCTCCTTTGTTTCTGTACTGTCTTTCCCCAGTGAACTATTTGTAACAGGGATCTTGCTAATAATTGTTTGTTCTTGTCTCACAGAGTGCTTATCATAAGAACCAGTGCATATAAGACCCTCCAAACTTAGTTGAACCACCTAGGAAGGCATAAAGGAAGATCTTTTCTTGAGGAAGCTCTACTCTTTCCAGGGAAGATGTTGGAGGGAACTGGAATGCATTTATTTTCCTGTCTTATTTCTATAAGTAAATTTATGAGATTTAGTTTTACAATACAGGTTGACTATTGTCAGAAATGCTTTCGAGCTGACATGGTCTAAATTATATAATATTTGCATATATATATTAAATTAGATATCCTGGTAAAGACACAGATCTAACCACACATCTAAAATGAAAATCAAGGACTTGAAGTGTCCTCGTGTTTTGATCATGACCTCTCCTGTGAGATCAGGAGTGAAACTGTATGTGTTGTGATGTCAGCACTCAGAAATTTAAGATGTGGGGTCATATCTTATTTCAGATTTTCTGCCTCACATACCCTACCTTCTACAACTCTTTTAATGTAACAGTCTCCCACTTACATCTTTTATATAAAGTCGAAATTCATTCCTGTGAAAATCCATTAAAAGCTGTCCACATCCCCATGCATGTGATATGTGCTCACATCAACACACTTGATCCTTCCCGGTGGAATGGTTATGAGAATTAACCCACACACTGGCACATAAACTTCTTGTTTCTGCCAAACATTTCAGCTGAGATGGCGTTGCTAATTTATTTATGGAGACATATGTCAATGTCATTCTGAAAATGGTTCCAGGACACACATACCAAAAAAAAAAAAAAAAAAAAAAAAAAAAAAAAAGAAAAACTTATAATAATCCTGACTGCTCTCAGGGCAGACCTTGTGAGTAGCTGGGATAGCCACTTGCTTGCTAGCTTTGAGGTTGTTTAGAGGATCCAGCTAGCCAGGCCTCAATGGGTCCTTGCTCAAAGAACATTGTAACATTTGAACTTCCAGTGGATACTATCTACATGAAGTATATAATTACCTTTAGGAAGTATCTCCTCTTGGTGACTCAGAGAATAGGTATTAGGAACAGCTATGTGAGTGAGAAGGAAGTTCTTACCACCAGGCCACAGTAAAAGGGCAAGGTGTAAAATAATGAGGTGATAGGCAATAAAATCCATGGTATCTAGGTGGATAGAATGGAAGAGCCAAAGGAAGGGTACGACTCCTTACAATGCAACTGTCCAGACAGAAATTGGCCTTGATGATATCCATGACCTTGCAGTGCCTAGCAATACCTTCACAAAACCCTCATAATAGAAGAAAAAGATGATGACATCAAATTAAAAGAGAGACTAATGGAGAGAAGGAAGGGATATGATGGAGATTGGAGTTCTAAAGGGATATGGGGGCAGGGGAGGGAAATATGCATTTTTGTATGTAAGTATAGAAGTTGTCAATAAAAAATTTTTAAAAATCATGGTATCTAAACATTTCTACAGACATAAAAATGCATTGGAACACAATTGGTGCATCTACATATATCTTAAGTCAAAGTCTCACATGCATGGGCCAGTATAAAAGCCCCTTTGCAGGTCTGTGCATGGCCAGACAATTTGTACATATTTATTTTTTACTCCATAATGGGCACCGTTTCCTGCAGGTGTCTGAGATTCTTGTTTTGTTTAACACCTAAGATCCAGTGCTGCTCACATTCAGCAGGCAACAAAGGTATGCCTACCCTGGGATTTTCACTTGCCTTCATGTCTCTTGCTCAATAGAACCATTGTGCCTGCCACTGTGAGAAAGGAGTCTCTGGACCCTGTCTGTTTGGGCTTTGATATCTACCTACCTAGATGACTTCCCTGGAAGGTAACCTCTGACCTGTCAATGACCTGTACCTTCTAGGCTAGGCTCACATGGCCAAGCCCCAGGCCTCATCCTGTTCTGTCCACTGCCCAGCATGGCATTCAGGGATGTCCCTTGAGCAACAGAGCATCAGGAAAGCTTTGCTATATGCCTGACACAACTGCTAGCACTATCATCATTATTGACAATCTGATGACATGAACCTTGCAGGCAAGGGTGTAGAAATTAAGTAAGCTAACATTTGAAATAGTGTTAGAGAGGTCGAATCCAGTCTCTGTCCTCAGCTGAATGACCTTGGGTGGCAGCCTTAAACTCTCTGAGCTTCAGTTTCTCCATCTATAATTGGGCGATACTAATACCCACCTCAATGGCTCTTGGGAGAATTAAATGTTTGAAAGTGCCCAGGACACATCTTGGCACATAGTAGGTAATCAATATGCAAGGGATTCTTTTCATCCTTCCTTAACATAACTGAGCCTGACACCAAGGTGAAGATGGAAGTGAGCTGGTATCTATTTACCCTCTTGTCCTAGAATTCCCACATTTCCCCATCATTTCTATAGGCACTGGCCTTCTCCATCAGTGTGGCAGCCATTGCAGCTGTTGTTAATTTACTATGAGATTTGTCTCACCTGACACTTAGTTTTTCTCATTTGAAAAACAGGATGAATTCTATGTCCACCTTTGATAATGGCTTCCATAGACAGTTATTCTAAAACTACTTCATATAAGGTACACAGGTAGGTTTAACATCATCTGGTTTTAAGCATACTCTGTCAGCAGAGGACCGTTCTAATACATGCAGGGTATTCGGTACCTGCTTCTTTTGAGTCACCAACATGAGCTATACTTTCTAATAAATATCAGAACTAGAACTCAAGTCCAGTTCTTTCTATTCTATCATTCAGTATAATTTAGTAAACCTGTAACACAAGATGGGCTATCAGCATTATGCTAATACTGAAGTCATTATAGAAGGTGTTTATTACAGATGAGGAGATACACAAACTCCCCTTCACTGATGTATACGAGGCACCTTTTCCCCTTCACCTCCCTCATCTCAAGTAGCACTCCACCAAACTCAGATGCTAGAGATTTTTCCCAAAACAGAGACTAAATGAGAGGCAGATGCAGAGTCAATACCTAGAATGCCATAACTAATAACACAAAAAGACACAGGATGTGTAGGTAAAGCTATCCACCATGGGTAAATGAACACTCAAGAACAATCTATATTCTGGAAAATTTTGTAGATGTAAGCTCATACAATGTATGAAGCAATTTGCTGTTAAGAAAACTGACAACTAAAGGGGTTATCAAATATCTCCAAGTGCATGAGCAAAGATCTTGTAATCATCGCTCATTCCATTCTTACAATCTGATTCATTTCAAGTTGGTGGAAATCAGAAACAGTCACATTCAAACTCCTATAAGTCACACTAAATGCTACTGTCTCCTTTCCCCAAGTACTTTAATTGAAAGGCAATGTACAATAATTCCAAGATGGAACAAGGCAAGACTTGTTCACCCTACTGACTTCTTTATTTGTAGAGAATGCTAGCCTTTATTGTATGAATGTGTACCTTTCCAAAGAGAAATATCATGAATGAAAACTTGAAAAAAATACTGTGATGTTTTATATTAGATATCCCCCATAAACTCATGTCTTTTTAAGGCTTGATCCTCAGCTAATGACAATCTAGGAGATGGAGCCTTGCTGGAGGAGGTGTGTTGCTAGGGGTGGACTTTAATGGTTTATTATACCTTGTAGGCAAGCATATTAACAGCTAAGTCATTGCTCCAGCACCAGAATGAGTTTATTTATTTAGTTATTTACTTTCTTATTTATTTATTTATTTATGAGAGAAAGAGGCAGATGGAGAGAGAGAGAATGTGCATGCCAGGGCCTCTAGCCATTGTAAATGAACTCCATGTGCATGTGCCACTTCTTGTATCTGGCTTAAGTGGGTCATAGGGAATAAAACCTGGGTCCTTAGGCTTCACAGACAAGCTCCTTCATCATTAAGCAATCTCCCCAGCCCTTGAAATTATTCTTATTTACAGGTTAGATAGTTTCCATTCATATCTGCATAGGACTGTCTTTACAGTTTGAGTCACCTTCTTATTTCCAAAGGAAGATATTATGCTCAAAGCTGGTGTGTATAGACCAGCCTCTTTGAGAAACAGCTGGGACCACTCACTACCCCTCCTAGAGGGTACCTGGATGCCCAAGCAAACAGTTAAACTTTTTGGTTTGTGATACACTGTTGATGTGCATAGTATTGGTCTGGATCCTTTGTAAAGTACATAGAACATCAAATCCTTCAGCTTGCATTTATTTTGGTGTAAAGAGTCTGTACAATACCATGATGCATAAAGTACTAAACTAGATTGGATATTTGTTTGAAAGCTGAAGGGAAGGCCCTGAAAAGCTCTGGGCAAATGTTTTTGGACACAAAGACGTTAGTGGTTCTTGAAAGAAATACTGATGCAAATTTTTGCACTCTTGTTCTATTTTTTTTTTTTTTTTTAAGTTACAAGTACAGAAGGACCTCATACTTCACTATTAGTGTCTGGAATCTTCCCATAGAGACATAACATTTTTGGACTATATATTATATATAATATAACAGAGAGATATAGAGAAAAGAGAGAGAGAGAAAGAGATGAGAAAATGGGCCCACCAGGGCCTCCAACCACTGAAAATGAACTCGAGATGCATGTTCCACTATATATCTGGTTTTATGTGGGTACCAGGAAATCTAAACCTGGTCATTAGGCTTTGCAGGCAAGCACCTTAACCACTGAGCCATTTCTCCAGCCCAGTGTCTGTTTTTTTCTCATCTTTTGTACTCATTCCTGAATTATAAACTTCTTTCATCATTTCTCTTATCTTCATGGTTCTTAACATCTGATGCCACCACCATCCATATATTGTCTTTCCAGTGATCTCCTTTCCCTCTCTACCCACACCTCTCTTCTCTGATCCACATTGTTAACTATGAACTAATAGATACTTACTCCAAGGACTGTGGGTCCTGGGAACTCAATGTTCCAACCCTTAAGCTTTAGAAAACTGAAAATCCCCAGCCCTCATTGGTACTTATAGTACCTGAGCCTGATCTGAAACCGGAATTGAGTTGTAGCTAAGGTTTGGTGAATAATCATTTTGGATTTTAAGATGATTCAAGTTCTTAAAAAAAAAAAAATTCTCTCCAGCCTTTGTCATCCCCAGAGTCCACAAAAATAAACAATATCTCTAGTCCTGTGCCTGACTCAGAAGGGTCTCCACTTGTGTGTGTGGTTTTGACTGGTTTCAAATTATTCACTACATCTTCAGATCCTATTCCCATATTTCTATTGAGTCTGAAATACATTTGTTTAACCATATTTTACATCTCAGGGACCAGAAGAGAATATCACTATCTGCCAGTTGGATGGCCAACAAACTAAGTTACCACTGCATGAACACATGCATTGTAATAAGCAGAATGAGTTGGAGGAATTGCAAAGGAAATCCTAGAGACAATGACAGAGCATGTTCACACAGGATGCTGACTCATCAGCTATCTTTTTGGAACAGAGGTATTTCTAAGTGCGTCAGCATCAATATCCAAATAAAATTCAGAGTCAGAATGTGAGGACCTCTGAAACCAGTGTATTTGTATGCTAATTGTGTTTTCCTTTCTATATATACAGTACAGAATTGCTTTTCACAAAAATCTTAGTATAAAAGAATTCTATCAAGCAATCAAAATGACAAGAAAACTTTATATCTGAGTATAACTGTCACTGTTTGAATTTCATGCTTAAAATAATCATTGTTCTTACTTATTACAATTGACATTGTCCAAGATTGTATAATGATGTGGTATCTTTTTACTAGCAATCCTTCCTTCTCTAGCTCTCCTGGCTCTGTTCTGCCTACAGGTATGATTACTGTGCACATGTACCTTAGGACTATGACCCAGCTTATCACCTCTTTCCCTCACCTAGACAGTAGTTTAGATAGTGTCCTAAGTTTGTATAATTTGGACAAATTACATGCAAACTGATTTCATTATTTTTTTCAAATAAAATTTCATACTCACTGATGCTGTAAAGAGGAAAAATCTGGACAATATTATCTTATAGCCAGAAATCTTTGGCTTTTCAGGAATAAAATTAGTTAAATATGGGTTGGTCTTTAGGTATACCCAAAAGGGTATATAGAATAATACATTTGAAGATATTTTATACAATTAAAAATAAAAGAATATCCAAAATTTATGGCTCACTATTGTTCTTTTGTTTTTGAAAACATGTTTGCTAAAAGTTCTGATATCAAATTGAGACCAGTAAACTTTTAAATAAGTTAAACCAAATAAAAACTTGATGAATAACAGCTGGCCAAGGTGCCTTTTCCAAACCAGAAAGTTTTGAGGAAAATATAACAATATTATATATAGCAGACAGCCCCTCACTCAGGCCTCCCTTGGCTTCCATGTTTGAGTGGCCACAATCTCATATAAAAGAGAACTGACTCCATTTGAACTTGCAAGGACTAAGGAGAAAGGCAACTCAGAATCTCAGTCATGGGCTGCCAAGATTCTGAAATATTATTAGACCTTGGATCATAAATCTGAAGGCAAAAATGAATCAATCAATTCAATCTTTATGTGCAAATCACTCTGCTAAAACCAACAAAAATATCTTGATCTTTATACACCATAGCAAATGATTGAGAGCTAATATGACGAGGAGTAGGCATAATAAAAACAACGGCTTCTGTTCATGTAGCACTTTATAATTTACCAAGGAGTTTCACACACATTATTATTTTACCTTCACAACAATTTGTGAAGGAGATATTATTCCCCTGATAGATGAGAGCCATCAATCATTTCCTCAAAGTCACAGAGGCTTGTTTAGATGGAGAAGGCAAGGAACATGGATAGTTTACCAGTTCACCACCCCATGCACACTCACCCTTTGTTAGCACTGCAGTATGTACTACATTGAACACCAGATTTTAATTTACTCCTTCGTTTTAATCATTTTAGTGATAAAAGGAAGCTTTAAATAACATGGGGATGTTTTGTGGAATCCAGAAAGCTCACTCAAGGGCAAAGAGGGTGGACAAAATTCAAGCATCTCAAGGGAGTAACATAGAGAAGTTCTAGATGGAAGGGACTAAGAATGAAGATAAACAAATAGGACACTATGTAGAGTATGTCAGAGAACTCCTGGGTTGGCTTCATGATTTGATTTCCAGGAATCAAATTCATAATGTGACATTTGGACATTATAATGTTATAAAATATTTTATTTATTTATTTATTCACTCAGTTGCAAATGAGAGAGAGAGAGAGAGAGAATAGGCAGCCAGTGCCTCTAGCCACTGCAAACGAATTTCAGATGCACATGCTAGTTTGTTCATCTGGCTTTATGTGGGTACTGGGGAATCATACCTTGGTTGTTAGGCTTTACAGGCAAGTGCCTTATTGCTGAGACATCTCTTCAGTCCAAAGAAAGGTTCAGAGGCTTGCTTTCTTTCTTTCTTTCTTTCTTTCTTTCTTTCTTTCTTTCTTTCTTTCTTTCTTTCTTTCTTTCTTTCTTTCTTTCTTTCTTTCTTTCTTTCTTTCTTTCTTTCTTTCTTTCTTGTTGCTGGAGTATGAACCCAGGGCCTTGTGCATGCTAGGCAAACACTCTACCACTAAGCTATATCCTCAGCCTTCTGACATTATCATATTTGAAGAACTACATCTCTTGACTAGTAAAGAATCAGCCCAAACATATTAGCCAAAAAGGACTAAGGTGAATTGGCAACATTGCCAGTGGGGACATAATGTTGGATGTTTCTAGTACAGGAATAGTGCCTCATGGGTAGAAAGGAAATTAATAAGCAGAATATATAAACTTGTTAGTCTGTAAAAAAAATAAATAATGAAACTGGGGACCCTGAGCATGCCAACATAGCAAGGCTCCAGGGCTTGTCACTTGCTTGGCCCTGATACACATGTATAGCCATCAGCTTCCACAGCTAATGAGCAAGCAGAGGAAATTACAGCATTTACCTAATGGAAATGGAAGTGATCGGTCTGTGACTTAAAAGGCCTGGCTCCAATTCCTCCTATAGTTGGTCATTTGATCCTTGTAGGGTTGTCACAAGGATGCTCTGTGTGAACAAGTGCAGGCTTTTCTCCTATCCTCTCCAATTTTTAAAAAATGTTATTACTTTTTTTTTGAGGGAGGTTCTAGATAGGGTTTCACTCTAGCCCAGGCTGACCTGGAATTACCTATGTAGTCTCAGGGTGGCCTTGAACTCATAGTGATCCTCCTACCTCTGCCTCCCAAGTGCTGGGATTAAAGATGTGTGTCACCACGCCTGGCTAAATTTTATTACTTTTTGATGGTAAAATATATATGGCTACTTGTAATAGTATCTGTTGTATTCTTTTCCTCCCCAGAAAAGAGCAGCAACTTAAAATTAAAAAAAAAAAAAAAAAAAAAAACCTTCAAAAATGATCTAGCTGGGTTGATATTTAGCTCAAGTCCTATTGGTGAATCATCACATTTGCTTTTAAGTTTTCTTCATATTTCAAATATATGAGCACCATCAGTGCTAGGGTTCAGATGGGATCATGGAAGTTTGTCTTACAAAATTCCTACATACTCTGAAATATCTCAAGCCACCCTGCTGGCCCCATTTCTCCTCAATGGCAGTGCCTTCTCTCTGAGTTCTTACCTGTAGTTCTCACAACTGGAAACATTGCACGTTTTTATCACTTATTTTTAATGTGTTAACAGGCTCTTCAAGATGTTCAATAGAGGTAGATAAGAAATTTTCATCTACTTTTGAGACAAGAAAATTGAGATGCGGTAACACCAAAGAGTTTGATAAAAGATGTTGGAAGGCTCTCTCTGCTCAGGATCTTCTGCCTGGATTGGACTTGTTTTGCTATTATTGAAATTCTCCCCATGATTCTTCTGTGATTATAAAACTTCAACATTGGTTATACAAGGCTATCAAAGGTAGATCACAGCTGGTGAGATGGCTCAGTGGATAAAGTGTTTGCCTTGCAGGTATGGGGACTGGGGTTGGGACCACTAAAGGCATGTTAATGCTGGATGTGCATAGTGACTCCTTTGCTAGCCCAGGGTTGAGGAATACAGAGATCATTGGACAAGCAAGTTAGCTAGATTAGCTGAATTGGTGAATTCCGTATGTAAGTAAAAGACCCTGTCTCAGTAAATAAGGTGAAGATTGATTGAGGCAGATACCAGATGTCAACCTATGGCTTCCACACTCACATGCAACATGCATACCAGACACATGTGCACCCACTTGCTTATGAAAACACATATATGTGCACACACAACATGCCAGACACACATGCATAAAAGAAGATAAATAATCCTTGTAAATCACCAGGAAAATATCTGCGGTAAGAAAATTATTCCTTTCTCCCAAAGTCATAGGGTTTGTCCATGAGAAGAGAGAGCTGTGATGAGGTCTAACAGGTAACAGAACAAGTTAGCTTCACTTGTGCTTGATATGGGCTTTCCAGAGTAACTCAGCACTTCCTAATCAGAAAGCAAGTGGCTAAATGGTCAGCACACCCACTCTGGATTCCTCAACTACAGCTTTCTTTGAGACCTGTGCCATAAACATGGAGTGCTTGCAAAGAAATCAAATCAAATCAAGTGAAAATAGCATTTGACTCCTTAAAGAAATGTTCCCTGAGACATCAGCCAGTATGGCTGTCATGTAGCCAAGTGTGGCATGGAGGCAGCCATCCATTCAGGCCACTGGCTACCAACAGCTGACTCTCGGAGTAGTATTTGAATCCACCCTGAGGGGGGCCAGAGCCCACAGACAGCTGGGCCATCTGTTCCCATAATACCACATTACTCTGTACGCTCAGTAATGAAGGCTCCTGAGTAATCTTTCATCAGAATGACTTCACGGCATTAAAAATGTATTTCAATACATAGCTTGTTTAAATATTTAACCCTCTTCGGCTTTGAGAGATTGATTTGGAGCTGCAGTGTTTATATGGGCAGGAAACATTGATTTTCATATGCATGCATGCATTAATTCAGGAAGACTTGGGCACACACCAAAGGTTTTGATAAATGGATCTTTAAATCTCGGACTTTAATGGAGAATATTGGTTTGCCGCCCAGATCTCATCCTTCTGCCAGTATTTAAATATCTTCAATTCTCATTTCCCAATGGCAAGGAGTGAAAGTCAGTGATGAACTGATTTGTAAATTTTGGGGGGATAAAGTTTGTTTATATAACACAAACACACACATACACACATGTACATGGACATATTATTCACTTTGCTGGCCTTCAGTGCAAGTTATTTGTGCACAGAGATGCCTAGCTTTTATTACCTCTGTCTGCAGATCAACTTTTTTGAATATTTTGAAGGATTCAGTGAATATGTACCACATGGAGGGCCCAGGGACAGAAAGCCTTTTATGAGTTTCTATATGGTAAGATCATTTAAACTTATTCAACACTCAGGCTTTATACCCCATCCCTCGTGTTAGGAAAGTTTCCAGACTGAGGGATTCATTAATGCTAACAACCATCTTTGTAAACTAAAATGTTTTACCAGATTTGGTAAAGCAACCCTGCTATAGAAGGAAGATTTATATGTCCTTATATCTAACTCCTAGGTAAATGACAAGCAATAACTAATATCATAGATTCCCTTTCCCTATATAGATCATTCTTATTCAGTATGATCCCATTTACATCATAGGATTACTACCTAACATAGTAGCATCACCACTGAACATGTGAAATAGAGGCTCAGAAAGTTAAAAACAACTTTCCCAAGATCAAATAATGGGTGAGTGGGTAGGTGGAAGCTATGATTCTCTGCTTTTTCAATTATTCTATCACAACAGAAAAGTTCATTCTTTTTTAATTTGAATTTTAATTTTTCAATTTATTTTAACTTTACATTCATGTTGGTGCCTCCGGTAGCCTCCTCCCTATCCTCCCCCCTCTGAAGGGACACTTCTCATTGGGGAATGTGGGTCGTGCATTATGGGGGTAGCCAACAGTTATGGGGGAGAGGCAAAGTCCCAACTTGTGGCTCTAACACTCTTTCCACCCCCTCTCCCACAAATTTCCCTGAGACACGTTGGGTTCATTTTAGTTCTACTTCAATGATGAGGTCTGGAGGGCCTCTGTGTCTCTGGATATCTGGATTAGTAGGAGTTGAATGTTCTCTATATTTATCTCCTTCAGCCTTGTTCTGGTGTCAGGCTCACCAAGAAAGCTGCACTTTTGCCCATTTCCCCTGGGTCCTGGCAAGGTGTGATAGGCTGATCCTCCCTTCAGGTTCATCATCCATCTGAAAATGAGAAGCAAATTCTCCAATGGAGAGAGAGGTCAGCACCAGATAGATGGGATAGCCATTGTTATTTTAGAGAGAATTTTATATGCATAGGCCCTCTTTTAGCCCACAATTAGTGGGAACTTGATATTGGAGAATGGACTCACTTTGGGGACATGGTTTTGACTTGTTTCCCAGTTCCAGCTGAGTTCCATTCCACTGAGTGGATCTGTTAACCAAATCAAAAGCAGTTGGTTACCTACCATGGCTGTGTGCCACTATTGCATTTGTTTGAGCATCACGTTGGGTTGTTTACAGCTGAGTAGCTTAGACTGTGATTTGTTTGGACAGATGTCAGTCATTTTCCCCCAGTAGCTCATGTAGCACCCTCTGGCACTAGACAAGCTAACTGTCTGGGGACTGACCCTCTTCCAGATTCCAACGAGGTCACTACACTTTCCATTCCAACAGCATTTGGTGTCTTCTGCAGTAGGGTCTTACCATTAACCTCTGGTGGGTCATCAAGAACTCTGACAGAAATCTGTCTTCTCTTGGGAAAACTTGTAGTTCTCACGGATCAACAGCTCATTGTGAAAGTTAACCTCATGCTGGTACTGGGAGTTAAAAGTCAGTGCCAAGGAAGATGAAGGAAGAAAAAGATAGGTAATATAAGAGAAAAAGAGAGTATAGCGAGAGAGAGAGAGAGAGAGAAACAGGAATAGATTAAGGTTAGTCTTCATGATGTCCTCTCCAGGGACCTGTGGTTCAGGTGTTTTGTTTATGGGCCTGCTGAAGGATCAATGTTTTAGCCTGTTGTTCAGAATATAGGATTTTATGGTACCATTTCGATTTGTGACCCCTCCCTCTCACCCTTACACTCCCTCCACTCTTACCCTCCCCTCCTGTCCCACCCTCCCTATTGTCTGGTCCTCAAGGTTTTTATTAGGTATGACAGCATCTCAGGCAGATTCAGGTTAGGAGCTACAGATGAGTGAGACCATGTGACGATTATCTTTCTGTGATTGGGTGAGCTCACTGAGAATGATCTGTTACATGTTTGACCATTTTTCTTCAAATTTCATTGTTTCATTTTTCCTTATTGCTGCATAGAATTCCATAGTGTAGATATACCACATATTTCTTATCCATTTATCTAATGATGGACATCTGAGTTGATTCCAGCTCTTAGCTATTATGAATTGAGCAGCTATAAACATGGTTGAGCAAATCTCTCTGATCTGAGGCATGGAGCTTTTAGGGTAAATGCCCAGTAAAGGAATAACTTGGTAGGTCTATAGTCATCCTTTTCAGGAGTCTCCATATTGCTTTCCATAGTGGTTATACTATTTTACATTCCAACCAACAGTGAATGAGGGTTCCTATTTCTCCACAGCCTCATCAGCATTTGTTGTCATTAGATTTTTTAATGTTTTCTATCCTTACTGGGGTAAGGTGGAATCTTATAGTTGTTTTAATTTGCATTTCCCTGATCATTAGGGATGTTGAACATTTTCTTGAGTGTGTGTTGGCCATTTGAATTTCTTCCTCTGAGAACTCCCTGTGCAGTTCTCTGCCCCATAATGTGAGTGGGTTGTTTGACAATTTATTGTTTAGGCTTTGGAGTTCTTTGTAAATTCTAGAAATTATGCCTCTTTCAGTTGTATAGCTGGCAAATTTTTTCTCCCATTCTGTGGGTAATCTGTTGGCTTTGGTTATTGTGTATTTGTCTGTGAAAAAAACTTTTCTGCTTCATGAGATCCTAATGGTTGAGTGATTGTTTAATTTCCTGAGCTGCTGGGGTTTTGTTCAGGAAGTCTTTTCCCACTCATATAACATGGAAGGTTCCTCCTATTTTTTTCTTCCAGTAATACCAGAGTTTTTGGTTTTATATTGAGGTCTTTGATCCAATTGGACTTGATTTTTGTGCATGGTGAGAAGTGTAGATCTAGTTTCATTTTCCTACATATTGTTGTCCAGTTTGTCCAGCACCATGTGTTGAAGATGCTAATCTTTTTTTCCAGTCTACATTGATAGTGCCTTTGTCAAATATCAAGTAGCTGTAGTTATTTGACCCAAAGTTTGGGTCCATTATTCTGTTCCATTGGCCTATATTCCTATTTTTATGCCAGTACCATGTTGTTTTTATTACAATGGCTTTGTAGTATAGCTTTAGATCACATATGGTGATACCCCAGAGGAGTTTCTTTTGCTGAGGATATGCTTGGATATCCGAGGCCTTCTGCCATTCCATATGAATTTTGAGATCATTTTTTCTATCTCTGTGAAGAAAGAAGTTGGGATTTTTATTGGTATTGCATTAAATCTATAGAATGCTTTTGGTAAGATTGCCATTTTCACAATGTTAATTCTGCCTGTCAAGGAGCATGGGAGGTCTTTCCATGTTTTCAAGTCCTCCTCAATTTCTTTCTTGAATATTTTTATGTTTTCATTATAAAGTTCCTTCACATCGTTGGTTAGGGCTATTCCCACATATTTGATTTTTTTTTTTTTATGGCTATTGAGAATGGTACAGCCTTGCTGTGTTCTTTCTCTGAATATTTGTCCTTTGCATATAGAAAGGCTATGTGTTGCTTTTGCATCCTGTCACTTTGCTGAAGTAGTTAATCACCTTTAGAAGTTTTGAAACTGAGACTTTGTGTACAGGACCATGTCATCTGCAAACAGGGCTAATTTTGCATCTTCCTATTTTTATTCCTTTTATTTATTTCTCTTGTCTTATTGCTTGGGCTTTCTGATTGGCTAAGAGATCTACTCAGCATAAAGGAACTCATATATGGAACTAGGAACCAGGTCTGAATCCTATAGAGACAAATATTACTCTCTCTAATGTCAGAATCCCACTATTCTTTTGCTAAAATGAGGACTACATCCATCAAAATCTCCCTAAATTAATAACCCTTATACAATTTAACCTATGTGACTCCACTCTCCATCAGAAAATCTGTTTATCTTTTTCAGAAGGGAGCATGGCCAGAGGAGATAAACCACTTTTCACACCTCAATCAAGATCCAAATGAAACCACAAAGGAAGTGAAGAGAAGAGCAAGAGTGCTGCTTTTGCAGAGTTAATAGTCTTCCCTGAAAAGCAAAGAAAACTAAAGAGTTAATAACCTTAAGATTAGAAGGCCTTAAAGAAGGGAGACATCCAGTCCTCCTAGACAATTCTGCAATAAAGCCTATTCTGAGCAAAGACACAAAAGTTTGATTCCTTATCTATTTCCCTTGGACCTGCAGCTGGTTCAGTATGTTTGTTTTAGAATCCTCCTTATAAGTTTGAACCCCGGCCTGCCTCAGTACTTCAGTCTTTATTCTGCAGGAAGGCTGCTGCACCTCACTGTACCTCTCAATAGATAGTCTGTCTGTAGAGATCAAGTCTGGTGTTCTTTCTTGTTTTTCTCTTATACTTTCCTTACAGCTTCCATGGTGACCCTGACAATCAGTGCCAAGGTGAATGAAACAGATGCTGAGGATACTCAACATTTACCAAAGCAGAAATCCTGAGGATCCTGAGAGCTTATCACTCATGTAGACTTAAAACACACCTACTAAGGTTCAGGGACAGAACTATGTAAGAGACACAGGTTGTGACATCATGCCTAGACGCATAGCCTCCTCCCAATAATGACTGCTGCTACAAGAATACATAACCCACAACTCTATGGGGAATACCAGCAACCCCACTGAGGAGGGCCCCCTGTGGAATGGGGACAGGGAGGAGGAAAAAGCTGGTACCAACTCATGATGTAACCATACAAAGTATGTTCTTAATTTTTTTAAAAAAGGACTTAATGAATCATACTAAATAATTTATGGAGAGAAAACACATGATAGATGTGGGAACCAGAACTAAAATTCATTGGCCTATGCTTGGAATTCTAGAACATCAGAGTAAAATAAATGAGTTGGGCATGTTGGGACATGTCTATAATCCCAGCACTTTGGAGGCTGACAGCCCTTTGGAGCCTGAAGTAAGAGGATTGCCATGTGTTTGAGCCTAGCCTGAGCTACAGAGTGAGACTAAAATAAATGGAAAAATAATTATACTAGGTGAGAAATTGACTAATATCTTTTCTTGAATTAAAAACAATTATCAGATTAAAAGTTTGCTCTCAGTAATGAGAAGGATTTTTGCATCATACCAAAATTTTTAAATGTCCAAGATGAGAAATGTATCATACCAAGGACTAAAGGAAAAGGTAAATGGTGACAAGGAAGGCTCTCCTCACAGAAGCCTGATAGGCACTGCAACAGCAGCAGGAACACAGAGAGAGAAGTAAACACACATATCATGTACAATATCATGTACACCCCAACATGAACATTTTCACACAAATATACACAGGACATTTTACTCTACAGAGATCAATGTGAAAATTTAAAGAATGAACTGTAACAAGAAAAAAAGTTAACTCAAAATAAAGAGAATACAGTCAACATACCAACCAAATTTTAAGAAGCTCCATTGATAGACTTGATTAGTCATTGATTGTAAGAAAATAACTACAGCCAATTCTTTAGCATCAGTAAAAGTTAATGGGAAAATATTTACAGGTTGTTTTAATGACTCTTGGAATGCTTTATTTTAGGGCATGCTCATGGCACAGAATGCCTAAATCTTTCCTCTAATTTGAGGAAACCTGTTTCTTGACTTACAAAGGCCTGAAAGGATAAGCTGTCTGCAGCTTCAGGACACTCATTAGTAGTCAGCTGACCTAAGCCAACTTTCATCTGCTTGCCTCACAGTGACAGATGAAACTGCACCATCACATCACATATAGTTCAAAACACAAAACCTACTCTCAGCATGTATATAATTCAGGCCAATATTTGTTTAAAAGCCCTTTTTTCTACATCTTTTCTACTTAGATTTGCCCAACATTTCCCTGTATTTCTCCCAGAAATATGATAAGTTGTGTCAGATTTCTTCCTTTCCTGATTAAAGACATTGTGTATGAATGTGTGAGAGAGTTCAGGATAAAATTTTGATGCAATGAAGTGAATTCAGGCATTCTTTCATAATCTGAGAGCTACAAGATGTGGGCATATGACAAAAGAAAAGAAAAAATTTCACAAAGGAAGAAAAGATGGTGTGTATAGTGATTCTGAGCCCCACCCCTTGACTTTGGGAAGCATTAAATACACGTCATATTACACTTTGAGGGATTCATAATTTCTACTACACATGTCAAAATCTGTGTAAAACTCGACTTTAAAAAGGCCATGCAATTTTATTTAATCATTTGTTCCCAAAATTTCTGGACACAAAACTCCATTGTTTCAATGTATAGTATGCTAGTATACACATTTTTACTTTTAAAGGGGAGATAGTGCATTGGTATACAGACAAATAAATAAAGTGATATGTTATTTTTGTTGTTTTAATCAGATTGGGAAAGATTTCAAGTTGAGTTTTGACACAAAAATATCTGTGTGATACTTTTACTTATTAAAAAAGATGATATGGCTGAAGAAATGGCTTAGAGGTTAAGATGCTTGCCAACAAAGTCAAAGAACCAAGATTTGAGTCCCCAGTACACACATAAAGTCAGATGCACAAGGTGTCGCATGCATCTGGAGTTTGCTTGAAGTGGCTAGAAGTCCTGGTGCACCCATTTTCTCTGTCTTTATCTCTCTCTCTCCCTTAAATTAATAAATTATTATTCAAAGGGGATGATAGCTCTTTTATTTTTCAGTCCTAAAATCAACTTTTATGATAAAGTACACCATTTCCAAGATGTATGGCAAACTAAAGTGAGCGATGATGTGATGGAAGATGATAAGAAAGTCCTTCCTCTGAGTTTATAAGTGCACATGGTAGCAAATGCTCTCCTGAATTCCAGGAACACTGGCCCTGGTACATAGGTACCCAGGCTGAGCATGAGAGAAGGGAGGTCTCATGAAAGAGTCACAGAACAAGCAGATAATTGAGTTTTAAGAACATGGAAGGAAGGGAGGGAAGGGGAGGGGGAATAAATGAAGCACAGAACATGCCAACACAGTGAGGCATAAGTGAAGATGGTAAGTCTTACAAAATATCTGAATCAGTAAGAAACAGAAAACTATCAGAGTATACCCAGCCTTGGTTCCACAAAGGACCTTGAAAAACTTTTTTTCTTTTCTTTCTTTTTTTTTGTGAAGTAGGGTCTCACTCTGATGCAGGCTGACCTGGAATTAACTATGTAGTCTCAGGGTAGCCTCGAACTCATGGAGATCCTCCTACCTCTGCCTCCCAAGTGCTGGGATTAAAGGCGTGTGCCACCATGCCTGGCTTGAGGACTTTGGGAATCTTTAGAATTCCTTGGGAGCAAGTGATAATTCAGAGGTAAGAGTGATGGACCACAAACTGGACAATGGAAAGCAGCCTGATCAGTACAAGAAGGGGAAGGCATGGCAGGGCACAGTCTAAAGTGTTAAGGAGGGGAGATCAATTGTAGGGATTCCACAGACCAAGATGAATAGAATATTATGGAAAAGAGGGGCTCCATCACAACTTCAACAAGGGACACTGTTGAGGTGGACATCCCAAAGGGTATGCCACTAGTGGTAAAGCAAAAAAGTGCTATGAATTCCTGAGTGACAAGAAAAGCAGAAAAGGTCTCATCATAGAATAAGAGTTATGGCTCATGACAGAACTCCACATGGCAGATTATGTGCTTACAATTTGAGGTCTGAGGTTCAAAAGTGACATCAGATACTAGAGTAGATTCACCAGACATGGGAAAAGCACTGGGACAGTGCACAACAGAGGTTTCTTAAATACACTGAACAGTTACATTTATTTGAAGCAGTCGAATACCATGCAGACATCCTGGCATATATCTTCCTTCATGTTCTGCTCTTTAAGCATTTTGTTTCATGCTTTAAAGTTTGGAGACCATTCTCTTCGATAAAGAGGCAATAAAATAGGAGGACGGTGAGTCATGCTACCTTCCCTATCGTTTTTAACAGCCCCTTCCCTACTTGCCACCATGTTCTTCTTCTAGTTTTCTAGTCACTATTTCCCTAAATCCAACATTTTTAACTCCAATTTGTAAATTTAACTTTTCTAGTGATATTCTTAAAGTCATAAGGGGCTCATTTGTTCATCTCTTTATTTCCATGACCCTGCTTCTGCCATTTTAGTGCATGTACGCTAGAATACAAATTCTTCAGAGAATAACAGTAAGTCTACCCCAGATGGGGCAAGGTGACAACACTGAAGGGAAGTAAGAACATGTGTGATTGGCTGGTGTTTTCCTTCTTGCAGGAGATGAGTATATTCCCCAAGGACCAGAAAAAGTCATGCAAACATCAGCCCATATGGTTGCTGCTACAGAGAATAAAAGATCAATGGGGAATATGGAGCATAAAAGTAAATTTTGTTCTCCTTACTCCACTTAGTGCTAATCACAAACAAGAAACAGTGAAGGACTCACAGGTTGGAATACAGATGAAGCCAAGCAAACTGAATGGGAACCCCAAGGACATTATTACATGCTCATGGGTGGCCTCGTAACAGATGAGGGACAGCAGCTCAAGTACTGATGGTCACAGATTCACATTTATCAATTCTGAGATGACCAATGATTTTTCCTTAAGGTTCTTTTTTGTTGTGAACATTTTTATGTGTGTGTGTGTGTGTGTGTGTGTGTGTGTGTCTTCATGTCCATGACTGCTGGCATGCACATACCATTGCACATGCATGGAGGACAGATAACTATTAACAGACATTGGTCCTTGTCATTCTACCTTTTTGAAAGCAGGATATCTCATTGTTCACTACTTCATTCACAGGACACATGGTGCATGTGCTTAAGCAAATTCTCTTGTCTCTACCTCCCTTTTGTTGTAGACCAGCTGGGATTACAGATGCCCACTACAGCTTTCACTTGTTTCTTTTAATATTTTTATTCATATTTTATTATTTATTTGAGGAACAGAGTGAATGAGAGAGAGACAGAGAGAGACAAAGAGAGAATGGATGTATCAGGGCCTCCAGCCACTTCAAATGAACTCCAGACACATGCACCACCTTGTGCACCTGGCTTAAGTGGATCCTGAGAAACTGAACCTGGGTCCTTTGACTTTGTAAGCAAGTGTCTTAACCGCTAAGCCATCTCTTCATCCACAGCTTCCAGTTTTTATTTGGATTCTGGGGATCCAAAGTCATGTGCTCATGGCAAGCATTTTATACACTGGCAGTATTCGTAGCACTCCTCAAGATTCTTATCACTGAAAATCAGCTGGACAATATTTCCTCTCTGACACAGTCAATTCCAAAAGCATATTTTTCCTTAGTCATATAAAGGAAAGTTATCAATATGGACTGTCAGAGCGATGTCATTTACTGCCCTTTTTGAGGATGCAGGCATCCAGTGTACAGCTTCATTTCTGCATTTGTGTTTGCATACAACTATTAAATGAGTGATATATGTGTTAAGTAAGCTTCTTCAGTGTGTTAGAATGAGAACATCCTTGCCATTGTGTACTATAAATAGTAGAAAGTAGACAATATTGATGCATTTAGTTATATTTATCTAAAAGTTTTGAGGGAAAAGAAATGCCTTGGGAATATTTGGTAAGAGGTTCTAATCTTATTAGAGGGATAGTTTAGCTGATCCAGCTGAAAGACCAATAGAAACAGCTATAAGAAAGGGAGGGGGGATACCTTGGAGACAATGAGTAGCTATGAGATAATGCAGAAGTATGAGTGAGTATCAATATTAGAGAATTGATGAAGACTCATGAAAGTTGCACATTAAGAATGAGTTGTAAGTTATTCAGATTCTCATTACTATGAAAATCAAGTTTTAAGAAGAAAAGGTTCATTTTAGACCCCAATAGTTTGTTGGACCCATTTATGTCATTCTTTGATGAGTAAAAGCATAATAGCACATAGTAGACAAAGCTGATTAACTCATTCTATAACAGCCTGAATCAGAGAGAACAAGTTGAAGGTCATTATATGCCTCTCAAGGGAATCTTCCCATATCCTAATGTCCTTCAACAACATCCCATTTCCTAAAGGTCCCATTACCTACCAATAGTATTGCAGGCTAACGACTAAGTCTTTGTTACCAGTCTTTGGATAACAAAATGAAGAACAGTTGCAGATAGGCATAGATGTTCTATATCACAACATAATAAAGGCTGTATATAAAGAGCCTAAAGCCCAAATAATACTTAATGGGGAGAGATTGAAGGAATTCTTACTGAGATCAGGAACAAGACAGGGGTGTCTACTCTCACCACTGCTTTTCAACATAGTACTGGAAGTATTAGCTCAAGCAATAAGACAGGATAAAGAAATAAAAGGGATAAAATTGGAAAGGAAGAAGTTAAGTTAGCCTTATTTGCAGATGACATGATTCTATACAAAGTGACCCAATATCCTCCATCCCAAAACTCTTAAAGTTGATTAAGTCTTTTAGTAAAGTAGCAGGATACAAAATCAATGCATAAAAATCAGTAGCCTTTCTATATGCAAAAGAGAAAGATACAGAGAAAGAAATAAGGTTTGAAATGATAATGTTTTCCTACCAGTCAAGGCTTTGAGGCCTATAAGGAGGTACTTACAATTGCATAATTATTAGAAGTTATTCAAATATTTTAAACAAATGAGGTATTATGGAATTTTTTTGTTTTCTATTTTTCTTCCTTGTTTTTTTATTGACAACTTCTGTACTTACATACAAAAATGCATATTTCCCTCCCCCCCCCATTCCCCTTTAGAACTCCAAACTCCATCATATCCCCTCCCTCTCTCCATTAGTCTCTCTTTTAATTTGATGTCATCATCTTTTTCTTTTATTATGAGGATCTTGCGAAGGTATTGCTAGGCACTGCGAGGTCATGGATATCAAGGCCAATTTCTGTCTGGACAGTTGCATTGTAAGAAGTTGTACCCTTCCTTTGGTTCTTCCATTCTATCTGCTCCCTCTTCTGCAATGGTCCCTGAGCCTTGGAGGGTGTGACAGAGGTGTTTCAGTGCTGGGCACTCCTTCATCCCTTCTTCTCAGCACTATGTTGCCTTTTGGGCCATCCCAGTGGTCATTGCCATCTGAAAAGAGAAGCTTCTCTAACCAGAAGTGAGAGTAGCATTAATATGTGAATATGAACATTAAGTGTAGTGCTTTCAGGGCAGCTTTGTGGGAATAAAAGATACATTTAGTCAGACTAGAGCAAGGCTTTATACCCCTAAGGCTCATGACCTCACCAGCCATAGACTTTTGCTTAGTTTTTTCAGTACCAGGTATGTATTCCCTCCCATAAAGAGGACCTTCAGTCCAATTATGGAGCAGTTGGTTACCCCAAGAGCAGATATGCCACTATTGTACCCATTCAGTCACTGGTGCCTGTATGGTCAAACCTGAATTTTCAGTGTCCACTGTTTTCACTACCGATGACTTCTGTCCCCATACAGCTGCATGCAGTGCAGCTTTTTCCAGCTTTCAGTTGGCTGGTCTACAGGGAGAAGTTTTTCTGCTCAGCACCAGCTTGTTTTCTCAGTGACCTTGCCTCTAAGGCAAGAGATGTCTTCAGTAATAGGGTCTTACTATCTGTTTCTCAAGGGAAACCAAGGGCTTTGGCAAAAGCCTTTAATGGTTTGGAGGCTTCCAGGACCTCCTTGGCCAACAACTCACTGGAAGGTATACCATCCCAGGCACTGAAAATTTTCTAGTAACAGTCTACAGCTTCTGGATGTGCCATTATTCAAAAAAGTAGGTTTACATAAGTCTTATTTACACTATCTTGAATTTAGATTGACTTTTTGAGAGGAAAACAATGATATTTTATTTTATTTGGCCTTTGAAGGCACAGAAGGTGCCCATAAATATTACTTCATTATACCAGCTTACATGCCCACCCAATCCAACACAAGTCCTGGAGTCAGAAAAGACAGCCTTCAAAAGCTGACAGCTAGATGACGTGCAGGGGTTTTTGGGATGGATGTCATTCTTAGTTATTTTCCAAGGAATTAGTAAAATAAATGCACATCTTTCACAAAGTATACAAGTTGCTAAAGATGTCCTAACAATGCTTAGCTGTCTGTCTTCCTAAATAGCATGAGGTAACATCATGCTTTAGAATAAGACACTGTGATCAATTTATGTGCATGTGACTCCAGGCCCATTCATCATATTTCTACATTTATCACTGATTTATTTACCTCCTTACAGAACATTTGCATTTTCATCCTAATCTAATCCTTTAGAAAGGACATTGATTTACAAAAGCATGATAAACATCCATACATCACAGGATCTAAATACATTGTTGAGGAATACCCCAAAATTGTCTAAAATTCTGCACCTTATTTAATAAGCATTGCAAAATATTTGTTTAATAAATAACTAACAGTAGCATTTAAAGGAATATATATTTTCCCTTTTTTATTAGTTATGTAGATAGTGTGTATATAATCATGCTGGTACCATCGTTAGCCTCCTCTCTGTCCTCCCCCCTCTGAAGGGACTCTCCTCTTTGGAGAATGTAGGTAGTGCATCGTGGGGTTAGCCATCATTTATGGGGAAGAGGCAATGTCTCTGTGCATAATGTTGCAACTTGTAGCTCTAAGAATCTTTCAGCCCCCTCTTCTGGGATTTTTTTAGGTCTACTTCAGTGATGAGGTCAAGGGAGCCTCTGTGTCTCTGGATATCTGGTATTGTAGGAGTTGAATGTTCACCTTCAACCTTGTGTTACTACCAGATTCACCAAGAAATCAGCGCTCTTGCTCATTTTCCCCATTACTCTATATTTTCAGCTGGGGTTCTGGTGAGGTGCAATGGGCTGATTCTCTCCTCAGGTTCTGCATACATCTGAAAAAGAGAAGCAAATTCTACAATGGAGAAAGAGGTCAGCACCAGATAAATGGAATAACCATTATTAGTTTAGAGATAATTTCATAGGTGTAGGCTCTCTTGTAGCCCACAATTAGTGGGAGCTTGATATTCGAGAGTAGGCTCGTTTTTTTGGATATGGTTCTGACTGGTTTCCTAGTTACAGCTATGGATTGGGTTCCACTGAGTGGATCTGTTAGCCAAATAAAGAGCAATTGGTTACCCACCATGGCTGTGTGCCACTATTGCCCTTGTGTAAGCATAACTTCAGGTTGTTTGCTGCTGAGAAGCTTAGATCACACGTTGCTTGGACTGTTGTTGGTCATGTTCCCCCAGTCGCTCATGTAGCACTTTCTGGCACTAGACAAGATAACTGTCTGGGGAGTGACTCTTCCAGATTCCAGCCAGGTCACTCCATGTTTCATACCATCAGCATGTGGTGTCTTTGGCAGTAGGGTCTCACCATTAAGCTTTGGTGGGTCATCAAGTATGTGACAGAACTCTCTCTTGGGAAGCCTTGTAAGTATCTCTGATCAACCGCTCATTATGGATGTTAACTGCATGCTGGTACTGGGAGTTACAGACCAACACTAAGGGAAAAGAAGAAATAAAAAGATAGGTAATATAGAAGAGAATGAGAGAAGAGAGAGAAAAGGAAGAGAGGAAGAGATATAAGCAGGAAAAGCTTAACATTAGTCTTCATCATACCCTTTCCAGGGTCCTGTGAATCAGGTTCCCTCTAAGGACTTGTTGAAGGTTCATCCTTTTAGTCTGTCTGTCAGGATATAGGATGTTATGGTGCCATTTCCATTTGGGTTCAGTTTTGTGTCCCCCACCCACCTTTCCCTTCCCTTCCCCTCCCAACCCACCCTCCCTATGTTCTGTCTTCAAGATGCTTATTATGTATGTCAGCATTTCAGGCAGATTCAGGTTAGGAGCCACAGATGAGTGAGACCATGTGACAGTTATCATTCTGTGATTATGTGAGTTTACTGAGAATGATCTGTTCAAGGTTCGACCATTTTTTTTTAATTTCATTTTGTCACTTTTCTTACTGCTGTGTAGAATTCCATCTTGTAGATATACAACATCTTAGTTATCCATTCATCTAATGATGCACATCTGAATTGATTCCAGTTCTTAGCTATTATGAATTGAGCAGCTATAAATATGGTTGAGAAAATCTCTCTGAAATGAGGCATGGAGCTTTTAGGGTTCATGCCCAGTAAGGGAATAACTGGGTCTGTTGGTAACTCTATAGTCAACCTTTTTAGGAGTCTACATATTGCTTTCCATAGTGGTTACATTCCAACCAGCAGTGAACGAGGGTTCCTATTTCTCCACAACCTCACCAGCATTTGTTTTCATTATATTTTTTAATGTTAACTATCCTTACTGGGGTAAGGTGGAATCTCATAGTTGTTTTAATTTGCATTTCCCTGACCATTAGGAATGTTGAACATTTTAAATCTGTGTTTCCATTTGTCTTTCTTCCTATGAGAACTCCCTGTGAAGTTCTCTGCCCCATTTTGTGAGGGAATTGTTTGACTTTTTATTGTTTAGGTTTTTTAGTTCTTTGTAAATTCTAGAAATTGGGCCTCTGTCAGTTGTATAGCTGGCAAAATTTTCTCCCATTCTGTGGTTAATCTATTGGCTCTGCTTATTGTAGGTTTGTCTGTGAAAAACCTTTTCAGTTTTATGAGATCCCAATGTTTGAGTGATTGTTTAATTTCCTGAACTATTGGGATTTTGTTAAGGAAATCTTCTCCTACTCCTATATCATGGAAAGTTCCTCCTAATTTTTTCCAGTAGTAGCAGAGTTTCTGGTCTTATATTGAGGTCTTTGATCCATTTGGACTTCATTTTTGTGCATGGCAAGAAGTGAGGATCAAGTTTCATTTCCTACATATGGTTATCCAGTTTGTCTAGCACCATTTGTTTAAGATGTTGTCTTTTTTCCAGTCTACATTGTTAGGGCCCTTTGTCAAATATCAGATAGCTGTAGTTACTTGACCCAAAGTTTGGGTCCTCTATTCTTTTCCATTGGTCTGTAATCCTGTTTTTATGTCAGTACCATGTTGTTTTTATTACTATGGCTTTGTAATACAGCTTTAGATTAGGTATGGTGATGCCTCCAGAGGAATTTCTTTTGTTGAGGATATGCTTGGATATCTGAGGCCTTCTGCCAGTCCATATGAATTTTGAGATCATTTTTTCTATCTCTGTGAAGAAAAATGTTGGGACTTTCTTGGTATTGCATTATATTTGTATATTGCTTTGGTAAAATAGCCATTTTATACCATGTTAATTCTGCCTGTCCAAGAGCATGGGAGGTCTTTCCATTTTCCAAGTCCTCCTCAATTTATTTCTTGAGTGTTTTTATCCTTTCAATGTAAATGTCTTTCACATCCTTTGTTAATGTTATTCCAAGGTATTTTATTTATTTAATTTTTGTTCCTATTGAAAATGGGACAGTGTTGCTTATTTCTTTCTTTGTATCTGTGTCTTTTGCGTATAGAAAGGCTACTGATTTTTGTGCTTTGATCTTGTATTCTGCTACTTTGCTGAAGGAGTTAATCACATTTAAGAGTTTTGAGATGAGCCCTGCAGGCATGGTGGTGCATGCCTTTAATCCCAGCACTAGGGAGGCAGAGGTCAGAGGATCGCCATGAGTTCGAGGCCACCCTGAGAATACAGAGTAAACTCCAGGTCAGCCTGAACTAGAGTGAGACTCTACCACAAAAAAAAACAAAAAAACAAAAAAACAAAAAAAAAAAGGAGTTTTGAGATGGAGGTTCTCAGGTCACTTATGTATAGAATCTTGTCATCTGCAAATAGGGCTAAATTAACATCTTCCTTTCCAATTTGTATCTCTTTTATTTCTTTTTCCTGTCTTATTGCTTGAACTAAGAGTTCTAGTACTACGTTGAAGAGCAGAAGTGAGAGTGGACACCCCTATCATGTTCCTGATCTCACTGGGAATTCCTTCAGTCTCTCCCCATTAAGTATTACTTGGGCTTTAGGAGCTTTATATATAGTCTTTATTATGTTGAGATAGAAACTGTCCATGCCTATTATCTCCAATGTTTTGACCATGAAGTGATGTTTTATTTTTTCAAAGATCTTTTCTGCATCTGTCAAAATGATCATGTGGTTTTTGTGTTTAAGCTTCTTCATATAGTGTATTACATTGACAGATTTTGGTTTGTTGAACCACCCCTGTGTTCCTAGGATAAAGCCTACTTGATCAAGTTGGATAATGCTTTTGATATGTTGTTGAACTCGGTTTTCAAGGACTGTGTTC
This sequence comes from Orientallactaga sibirica, assembly GCA_036365145.1. NCBI lineage: Eukaryota > Metazoa > Chordata > Mammalia > Rodentia > Dipodidae > Orientallactaga > Orientallactaga sibirica. The sequence continues at coordinate 5,637,183 of JAEOAD010000154.1, forward strand.
AGGATCTTTGCATCTATGTTCATCAGGGAAATAGGCCTATAATTTTCTTTACTTGTGGCATCTCTGCCTGGTTTTGGTATTAGGGTGATACTAGCTACATAGAAGGAGTTGGGGAACTTTCCCTATTATCCAATTGTGTGGCACAGTTTGAGAAAGATTGGTTTCAGTTCTTCTATAAAGGTTTGATAGAATTTAGCTGAGAAGCCATCAAGTCCTGGACTCTTCTTTGGGGGAGAATTTTTATTTCATTTTCAATATCAGTGGGTGTAATAGGATTGTTTTGGAGATTATTGTACTCTGAGTGTAGCTTTGGTTGGTGGTATGTGTCCAGGAATCCATCCATTTCCTCCATATTATCCAGTTTTGGAGAGTAGAGCTTTTTGAAATAAGTCCTGATGATTCTCCCAATTTCACTTATGTCTGTTGTGATCTCTCCTTTTTCATTTCTAATTTTGTTAATTTGAGTTGTCTCTTATTTCTGCTTGATCAAATTGGCTAGGGGTTTATCAATCTTGTTTATTTTTTCAAAGAACCAGCTCTTTGTTTCCTCAATTTTTAAAAATTGTTTTCTTAGTTTCCAATTCATTAATTTCTGCTCTGATCTTAATTATTTATTTCAGTCTGGAGCTTTTTGAGTTGGATTCTTCTTGTTTTCCCAACGCCTTTAGGTGGATGGTTAGGTTATTGATTTGGGATCTGTCTGTCTTTGTTATGAAGGCCTTTAATGCTATGATTTTTTCCCCTGAGGACCACTTTCATTGTGTCCCATAGTCCCAATGCATTCTCATTGTCATTCACTTCTAGAAATTTTGCAATTTCATTTTTTTATTTCATCCACTACTCATTTATTGTTTAAATATGTGTTGTTCAGTTTCCAGTAGCTGGTGGGATTCCTGATGCATCTTTTGTTGTTAATTTCTAGCAATACAGCATTGTGATCTGATATCCTGCAGGAGATTAAATTGATCTTCCTAATTATATGGAGGCAGGCTTTATGACCCAGTATATGATCTATTTTAGAGAAGATTCCATGGGCTGCTGAGAAGAATCTATAATCTGTGGATTTGGGGTAGAATGTTCTATAGATGTCTGTTAGGTCTAATTGCTCTATGGTGTTGTTTAGCTCTCTTACTTCCCTGTTAATTTTCTTTTTGGATGATCTTGTCTATTATTGATAGTGGAGTATTGAAGTCCCCGACTATGAAGATTTTGGTGGTTTTTTTCTGTTTTGTTGTCAAGTAGGTTTTGTTTTATGAATTGTGGTGTACCTATATTTGGTACATAAAAGATTGATGATTGTGATATCCTCTTGTTGGATCATTCCCTTGATAAGTAAGAAGTGGCCTTCTTTGTCTTTTGTTTGATTACTTTTGTTTTGAAGTCTATTTTATCTGATATTAGTATAGCAGCACCTGCTTGTTTATTTCCATTTACTTGGAATATCATTTTCCACCATTTCACACTGAGAAGGTGTCTGTCCTTAGTGGTGATGTGGGTTTCTCGAAGACAGCAAATTGAGGGGTCTAATTTTCTGATCCACACTGTTAGCTTATATCTCTTAATGGGTGAATTAAGGCCATTAATGTTCAGGGTAATAACTGGGAGGTTTGATTTATTCCTGCCATGTTGTAGTGGTTTATGTGGTTTGGTGTTTTCTTGGACTTTGTAGTTTTTTGTTTTTTTTGTTTTGTTTTGTTTTGTTTTGTTTTGCTTTCTCTGAGTTTGTTATTGTGATTTGCATCTTGTAGGCACTTGAGGTTGGTTGGTTGATTCTTCTGAGTGGAAAATTCCCTGAAGTACTCTCTGTAGGTTTGGCTTTGTGTTCATATAGTTTTAACATTGAGTTTTAGTGTGGAAAGTTTTTCTTTCACCATATATTATTATTACTGTGTTGGAAGCCATAAGTTTTTAGACTTTCCAGTGTTCCATTCCAGACCCTTCTGGCTTTCAGGGTTTCCATTGAGAAGTTTGATGTAATTCTGATGGGATTTCCATTATATGTAATGTGTTGTTTCTCCCTAGCTGCTTTTAGGAGTTTCTCTTTGTTATTGATGTTTAGAGTCTTAATGATAGTATGTCTTGGAGAATTTCTCCTTTGGTCCAATCTGGTTGGAGTTCTGTTAGTTTCTTGTAACTTGATGTGGCTTTCTTTTGAGAAAATGGGAAAGTTTTCTTGGATAATTTGGTTGAATAAGTCCTCCAAGACTTGAATTTCTTCCCCTTCTGGTATCCCCATGACCTGAATGTTGGGACGTTGGAGGGTATCTCATAGTTCTCTCATGTTCTGTTCACAGAAATTTTTGAACATATTGAAATTTTGGGACTCATGAACTGTTTCTTCTGTTTTGTCTTCCATTTCTGAGTTTCTATCCTCTACTTACCTGACTCTATTCTTGACAGCTTCTACAGAGTTTTGGTCTTGTTCAATTTGGTTTGCATTTCCTACTGCTTTTTTATATATAGTTTCCATCCCTCTGTCAAGTTGCCACATCATTTTCTGATTTTCTTAATGCTTCTTGGAATTCATTCCAATATATCCTCATTGAGCTGAGGTCCTCTCTTTTATCTCTCCTTCAGGTCATTTAACTGTCGTTGGAACCCTTCCTGGTTCCTAGTCTAGCAAGAATAACATTCATACAATTATTGACCCTTTGTTGATTTTCTGCAAGTTCTGCTGTTTCCTTAGCCAGGGTTGCATTGCTTATGTCTTTCTTTTGGGATTCTTATCCTATTGTCTCTTCTATGTTTTGATTAGACATATCCATTGTGGGACTGGGCAATCTGGTTATATTTACTTACATTTGATTTTTCAAGTTATTCCTTTTGTGCTGTGGTCTGTTCATCACAGTGATGGAATCTCATTAAATTTAGGAGAAAGCTGTAGTTTACCCTTGACCTGGGTCCATGCATGGTGGGTTACAGTGGTCAGTGGGATGGATTTCAACAGTGGAGCTCTGCAGGGGTGGGAAAGCCTAGGTCAGGGCCAAGTAGGATGAAGGCTAGCATATTCAGTGGTGGTGAGTGGGATGGCTTTTGGCATGAAGGTCCATGGGGCCTGGGAAGCCTATTTCATTGGTGGTGGACTAATGCTAGCCTTTGGCCTGGGTCAGTGCATGGGATGAGTGTGGGGGGGGTGCAGTGGTGGTGGTGAGTGGGTCAGTGTTCACATATGGACTCTGTGGGGGCAGTAAAGACTAGGAAAGGGTGGGGTGGGGCAAAAGCTAGCCTATTGACCTGGGTCCACACACAGGGGGAAGCAGGGAGTGGGATGGCTTTTGAGCATGTAGCTCCTGGGGGTGGGAAAGCCTATGTAGGGGCAGGGAGGGGTAAATCCTAGCCTGTTCAACAGTAGCAAGTAGGATGGCATTTTCCTGGGGAGCTCCACGGGGATGGAAAGCCTAGGTCATGGTGGGGTAGAATGAATGCTAGCCTGTTGGCCTGGCTTTGTGCATGGGTGCTGGGGGGGGAGTAAGTGGCACTGCAGTGGTAGTGAGTGGGGTTCGCGTGTGGAGGTCTGGGTAGGAGGGAAAGCTTAGGTCAGGGCAGTGAGGGCAAAATGCTAGCCTGCTGTCCTGGGTTCACTTAGCCTGTGGCTAGTGGTTAGAACTTGTGGGCTACCTGAGAGCATGGAAATCAGTGCATTCCCTACTTTGCTCCTCTGCACCCTCCCACAGGAGGCCTACTAGAATCTGGAGACTGTTAAAAACCCCACTTAACCCTAAAATTCTTGCCTTTCCTTCCCCACGAGGTGAGACATGGTTAGGCAGACACCTTGACTAGAAGCCCCTGGTTTTATGGGCTTTTTTTCTTGCATGGGTCCCTGTCCAAAGAGGTATGAAAGAGACTTAGTAAGGCAGTCATTACCAACTAGAAAAGAAATTATGCTAAGATATAGATTTTCAAAGTGTCAGCAACAGGGATGATCAATATTTAGGTTTAGAGGTTTCTGTGGAGATAGTTTAGCCTCTGTTGCCACATTAGTGAGAAAGAGAACTGATATGTTCCATCTGTAGAAGTGAGAGCTACTCATAGAAAACAAAACAGTTGAAGTGGGGTATGTCTATGGGTAGAGAATATTCAGTATGGACTAGGTAAAAGTAAAGAGTTCAGTTAAACATAGGAGTTGTTGTAGTAAGCCTCATGTTGCTGGGACAAACACTTGACCAAAATCAGCTTATAGGAGGAAAGGGATTATTTCAGGTTTACAAATCCCAGGGGAACATCATCAATGTCAGAATAAGCTGGTTTCTTCCACAGATACCACCAACAGCCAATAGCACAGAACATCTACAGTGCCAACTGTTCATCACAAGACTTAGGACTAGGCTACAAAATCCCTGACCAGTGACAAAGCTCTCTCCCTAGCAGGGTCTGCCTACTGAAGACTCGAGTTTCAGAGTCAATCTTAATAAAAATACCTTGAGACTATGGGCCATACATTCAAACTTCCATAGGAGTAAAAATAATTTGAGCTTATGTTGTAAATTGTATACATACTCAGAGCTCTCTCTCTCTCTCTCCTTTCCATATCTTTTCTCTCTTCATCCCTCATCCTGTCTTTCTGTCTTTTTCTCTTTCTCTCTCTCTCACCAACATACAAGGATTATAATAAAACTCATTAAATAGTAGTATTATGTTTTTGTTTGAGTTTGGGGAAAATTTAGTAAAGGTTTAAGTTAATTTTTCGTAAAGAAAAGTCATATTGAGACTGGACTGTCTAGGCAGTCCTGCTTTATTGGGTTTATTAATAGCATTCACTGATTGATTTTAACTTCAACTGAGAGACTGTTAAATATAAGACTCAGGTCTCTCACACAAATAATTGCAAAGACTGTGATTTTTTTTTTTTTTTTTTTTTTTTTTTTTTTTTTTGCTGAGAAAAGTGTAGAATATTTGAAAATTCTTCTGTCTGCCTCCCACTCCCTATAGTTTAACTTCCATATGTACTATTTTTTGTGACCTGTATTAGAAAAATGATTGATTTGTCAGGTAATTTTATGTATTGTGTCATCTCATTGTGATGGTACTTGTTTTTCTTTTGTACTTAAACACTAAAGTATTTTCTATTGTGCCAACTCAGGGATATATTCTCATGTCCTTTACTTAAAGTTTTTTTTAAGGCATAGATGTCATTGATCATCCTCTAATCATCCAACTTTGTGGTCTCAGTAACTTTCACTGATACTATCATCATTACGTTCTTCTGTAAAATATCTACCCACTCATCCAAGTTCATTTGTATATATGGGAGGACTTGACCTCTTTCTTTCCCTATTCATTTTTTTCTCCTCTTCTCCTTTAGCAAAATTTACTGTCTGCTTCATATGAGGCATTGTTGAGTTGTAGAGGCTATAGAAATGAACAAGGCTGGTTAGGAAGTGAGTTAACTGTTTAAGAGTCCTTGATGCTTAAGCATGAAGACCTCTTCAGCTGAAGACCACCCAAGTTTTACTTCCCTGATCCCATGTAAAAATCTGGACATGGCCACACATCTGTGGCCTCATCCCTGAGGAACAAAGACCAGAGAATTGCTAGATCTCCCTTAATGGACAGCAGGTCTGGGTTAAGGGGGAGACCTGATCTGAAGGAAATATGTGAAGGATGGATAAGAGAAGATACCTCATGTTCTCCTCTGGCCTCTGCATGGACACACATGGGGCATGTGTATCTGCATACACATGTACATACACCTCATATCATACATACCACACACATACGTTAGACGTGTATGCATGCATGCACACACACACACACACAAAGTGAGCAAGTCTTACTTTTGTAAATCAACAATCTAGTCATAAGGGGAATATAGTAATGAATATGAAAAGATGAATTGAAGATAAACATTCAGATAATTTGTTGTGTCATATCTCAGTGACTGGTAACCTACATTAGATTATCTGAGATGCTATGCTAAAGACACCATGGAATAACAATCCATTGAGAAACATGAGAAACTCCAAGGGGATATTACAAGCAGAAAAGATAGATATGAAACTACCCAAGGCAGAAACGAATAGAAACTGGGCAAAGAAGCAAGGAAGGACCGATGTGACTGATTCCTAACCAGGAAGGAAAGAGTGATCAGAGATGAGGCCTGGCCTTTGGAGCCATGTGGGCCACAGCCAGGTGTTTTAATGTTTGGGGATGATTCTCAAACCCTAAATGGTGTGAGCAATGAATGACATTCATTTTATGAAGATTGTATTTGGGCCTTTTTCAGAATAACTTGAACCTCCAACATAGAGAAGCAAGAAGCCATTTGATGTTCACTTTCAGAATAGGTAATAGTTTGTTAGCCCTGGAATTAAGGTAAAAGTGGAGACTAAACCAAAAATTTAAAAATATTTTTAAAAAAGTATTTTATATATTTATTTCAGGGAGAGAAAGAGGGAAGGTGAGGAAGAGAGAGAGAGAGAATGGGCATGTACAGGGCCTCCAGCTGCTTCAAATGAACTCCAGATACATGTACCACCTTGTGCATCTGGCTTACATGGGTCCTGATGAATTCAATATGGATCTTTTGGCTTTGCAGGTAAGTGCCTTAACTGCTAAACCATCTCTCCAGTCTCAAAATATTTTCATTTATATATTTGTAGAAAGAAAGAGGGAAAGAGAGATAATGGGTATGGATATGTCATGGCCTTTCACCATTGCAAATATACTCCAAATGCATATGCCACTTTGTGCAGGTGGCTTTACCTGGGCATAGGTTCTAGGAAATAGAACTCAGGTTTTCAGGCTTTGCAAGAAAGCACCTTTAACCACTGAGCTATCTCTCCAACCAAGGTTGAACCAACTTGAGAAATGCTCTAGAGAAAAAAGTGATGAGGCTGAGTAAAGGAGAGGAAACAAGGTTAACCATGATGTACTTAACTTCAGTAGTAGGGTGGAAGGCAGTACTTTTTTTTTCTTTCTAAAATTAACAATAGCTGGTATGGAGAAGAATTTTTTTTCATGAAAAATTATGAGTTGTTGCTCTTTTCTGTGTTTCTGTTTATTCCACTTATACGTTGTGACAGTCACTGACATGCATATAATTCTTTTTTAACACCTATGGGAAATTTAGTGTAGATTTTGAGAGAAGTCCAGGATAGAGATGAAACTTTGAAGAGGCAAAGAACTAGATAATGTCTTCTAGATTACTTGGGGAAAGTGATGGAGATGAGAAGGGGGCCAGAACAGATCTAGTCTTTCTAGAGCTAAGAAAGACAGAGGAAGCCTGAGGAAAAAGGAAATTAATGAGCTAAATACACACACACACACACACACACACACACACACACACACTACTAACCAGGTAAGAGGACAATATTGTCTACCATGGAGCTAGAAAGAAAAATATTTCAAAGGTGTACTTTTTTCCAAAGTCATTGGTGTTGATAGATCAAATAATGTAAGTGCAGAAATATAAACATCAATGAATATCCCATTGTATATGAATAGGGTTAGGAATAGATTATCTCCTGCTTTTATGGAGTAATTGCTCAACAATTCCTCATACTTTCTATATATGTCTCTTCCTGCATTCAGATACTAGTTTTATTTCTTTTTTCTGATTTCATCAAAATTAGTTAGAGAATAGTCCTCAGAAAAGAAATTTTCTTTATGTTCAATAATCTCACTAACCAATAAGTACTTTCCCTTTTACTGGGCCTTCCTGAAAATCATACTTGTCTTGCCAGATATGATTTACTTTGATGACCCCTGGAGAAGGAAATGAAATCATTACACACTTACCAAATTCAGCTTCCTTTGCAGAACTCTGGAGTTCCTAGTATTCCTTCTAACAGTCTCTGCTTTCTGTGCAGACCCCAGGAGTTCCTTCTCATAGTCTTGGTCCTTTGCTTTGTGCTCTTAGGTGAAGAATCAACATAGATGAAAAGCAGCTGGTAGGAATGATGAGTCAGGTTGGCTAGGCATCTGCTCATGCTTCATGTCCACCCAAAGAATTGAGGGTCACCAATTTTGGAATCATTAGGAAATAGGAAGCAGTTCCATTTTTAACACTTGGGAGCCCTAGTGCCAAGCTATATACCTTCCAAAGGAAAGATGCTTAAATGTGAAATTAGATCAATAGATTCCTCCTCATGGTGCACAAGGGAAGATAAAAATGAGACAGTAAATGCTAAGCACTTAGCACAGTACCTGGCACATGGTAAGTGATTCATAAATGTTAACTGCCACCAATAAAAATGACGACTGCAATTTCAAAATTGGCCCATGAAAGGTGGATACAGTATGACTTAGATCAGAAAAGCATGAAGGTCTAAAAGGAGGTGGAATCACATGGGTAAGTAAAGAGACAGCAAAGGAGAGAACTACCATGTGTAGAGCTGAGGGAACTCAAAAACTGACTTATAAATCCTATTTAATTGTATTTTCATCTCAGTGATATCATAAAGGAGACCTGGATTCACTTCTACACCTTTGGAGCAGAATTTCTGATAAAACCTTGCTGAATTAATGAAGCCTACTGAATCACAGTCCTTCCCCATGTGGTCCATGTTGTATTTACAAGTCAGCTGAAGCACATAGAATTCTCTCACATTGGGATCCACATGCAGTTTTAATTTAGCTCTATCCTTTCTTTTCCTCTCCACATTGTCTAAGTGCTAATAATAATAATTCAATTTAATAACATCTATCCTCTTAGAGTCCTCAAGCCCATTCAGCCCTCAAGGACATCTAACCCTCCCCAGGCTCACCTCTCAGGTTCTTTATCACACTTGAAGCACACCATAAACTACATCTTCCCCAGGCCTTGTCATAAAGGGTGAGGCCATCATTGCAGGAATGAAATGAGGAAAATACATCCTTGAACTGTCTTATCCCTTCTTCTGTCTGCCCTTCTCCTCCCCCTTGCATTCCCCTCTTCTCTTTGACCAGCTCATTCCATTAGTAGCCACAAAGAGAACAAAAAAAAATTTTTAAAAGCTTTAAACTCATTTCCAATGGGACACCCTGGAATGGCTCACTTTCTGTTTGGCAATTGAAGCCCTGTGAGCGGTACTGATACTCAGCATTGATAGCAGCCTCAACAGCCATTAATTTGCTAATAGAAATTGCTTTTTGATGATGCAGGTCAGGATGATGGCCTCCAGTTTGTGGATAAAGAAATTGGAACATGAAATGTTAAACGTCTTTCACACAGTGATAGTGCTGAAAATCAGGCTGGGTAAAGATCCATTGGCCTGGTATATAGCTCTCTGAAACATTTTTAGACTCAGGAAACACAAGAAGAAGTAAAATAAAGGGTGAAAATTTCTCAGAATCCAAAATAATTAAAATAATATTGGCTTAGAAACATGCAGGCCCTGGCTTCTCATAATCGTATGGGTTCTTTCATTCCCACTTCACGTAAGATTAAAAGCCATGTATACTTCACCTCCTAGAAAAAAATAAACCTCAGGATAAAATTATATTTAATGATAGTTGCAAAATTTAAGTACAAATTATAGGAGGACATTCTTGTTAAATGTTTATTTTCAACATTTAAATAAATCCTAAATTTTGTCAAATTATGTGTGAAAAACCAAGACTCAGAAAGGATGTATCATGTTAACAAGATCACACACTAAGTTTAAAGTAATGAAATGTGATTTATGTGTATATTTACAATTAATTGAAAAAGAACGAATCATTTTTATGACTTGGAATTTCTACAATGCTATGGCTGAATGCACAATAAAGAGTTAAAGAAAGACAAAATAGAAAATCTTTAGTTTTTCAGAAATTCCTAAGGAGAGGCTGAAGAGGTTGCCCAGTGGTTAAGCCACTTGCGTGCAAAGCCTAATAAGCCAAATTCAATTCCTCAGAACCCACATAAATCCAGATACACATAGCGACACATGCATCTGGAGTTCGTTTGTGGTGTCTAGAGGTGTCAGCATGACCATTCTCTTTCTCTCACTTCTATCTTCTCTTTGTTTCTTTCTGCTTACAAATAAATATTTAAAAAATTAATTCCTAGGGAAGGAGGAGAATTTGACCAATAAGTAGTGAATGTATTAATGAAGACTTATTGACAAACCATGATAGCCTTACTGACCAAGAAAGGGAAGGGGGAATCTTCAGGCTGTGGCACTAGCCACCATACTGGTCAAGCTTTTGCTTTGAGAATGCTTATTCCTTTTGTATCTGGATTGATCCTGTAACCACAGATCATGAAAGCCACAGTGTCAGTATCTGTTGTCATCTTTCCTTTGGGTTGCACACTTCTCATGGAAGATTTAGTGCTATTGTGGCATGAGGTTCAAATCCTATCACTTCCATTAAGAAGTAAGCCACAATTTCTTCTAGATTTGGGGAATGTTGGTGACTGACAATGAATTCCTTATGAATGCATTGGTGAAAAGTGCCTTAACCTTCATTGAAGACACACATCTATGCAAGAGGATATACTTATACAAAGCCCCAGGTCCGTTGTTTGATGACAGAATTTTTAGTGCCCATTCTAGGTAAACATCACTCATGGAATTGTCTTAATGTCTTTGCTGTATCTACATAAAAGTTAATTTTATCCTCATCCTCTACCCAGTTGTACATCTTTTAGTCTTTTACTAACATGGTTCTTAAAATACTAGAATTGAAATTAATCATAGTATGTGGTTGCTTTTCTTGCTCATTGATCTTATTCAACATATATTTAAGAGCTTAAAGAATTTTCTATAAAATGCCATGGAATCAAGGGTCTTCTTCATAATACTGCATTAGTATAAGGAGGCACCATGACATTGAATGGGACACACTCATATTTCTATTTTGCATGCCACTAGAAGAAGTACACCACGTAGAACAAGGGAATAACTTGCTGAAGTTACAACCAGGGAACCAGATTGATGACAGCATCCTGTCAGGAAGAGATGCAACTTCCTAAGATACCTCAATGATTATAAGAATTGTGGATTTTGATATAAGTTCCAAGGCAAAAAGAGAATGAGTTCCACTTCTTATCACTTTTAGTGACTCACTTAAGAAATTTGTATTTCTTATCCACCAAATTTGGGGTTCTAGAACATTAAAGGTCTTGGTTCCCAGAAAGGGAAAGTTATTCCTACCTCAACATTCTACCTTCATTATTCAAATAGATTATAGGTCAAGATAATTGACAGCACATGAGAAGACATTAAAATGCTGATACAGGGCAGGAAGAGAATATAACTCATAGTACAGTGTTTCACTTGGGTGTTACTTGGTACCCAAGACTCAGTTTTGATGAGCACCAATGCATTACCAAATCCAGCAGTAATGGAAACTCTATTTCATTGCTCCAAGTTATATATTTTCTACTGTCACAGATGACCAACCATTCCTGGGGAGCTTGTTCTAAAAAGTATAACAAAAAGTTACTTTGGCCAAGTTGGAATAGATCCCTCCGTATGCTCTCCACATCATTTCCCTAGCTGCTGAACTCTTTCAACTCAGTATCTCTCCTGAAACTTTTCTCTGTTGAAGAGAATCACCTAACGCATGTTATCAAGTGATACTATGCCTTTCTATTCCATGTGAGAACCAAAGACAAAGAGCAACAGCATCTCAGCTGTTAGACATGCACGTGTTCCATTCCCATCTCAGATATACTGAATGTCAATATGTACTTGTAACACCAGTTCCCAAGTGGTTTATGTTCATACTGTTTGTTATGTTTATAGAATAATATTTTGAAAATATTTCTTTGAATTGAGCATTTCCATCACTGCATGCATTGAATTTTCACTAATAATGCTTATAACATTATATATTATAATACATAACTGTTATTAATCATTATATACCAATATATTATATAACAATGTGCTGTTGCAGTATTCTTTGCCTTGCTGTGACAAAACATCCTACCAAAAGTAAATGATGGGAGGAAAAGGGTTATTTTGGCTTCCAATCTCAAGAAGATGCTTCATAATGTCAAGGAATAGAGCAGACATCACTTCAAGCTACAGCAAATGGAATAGAGCAGCAAGAGAGTGAGCTGAGCTGTGGCATGGGGGGAGCTGGGGTATAACAACTTCCCTCAACAACACACCTCCTTCAGCAAGACTCCACTTCACAAATTGTACCAGCTATGGATCAAACATTTAAAACACATGGGTTGATGGGGGGGAATTTGATTTAAAGCAGCACATATATGACATATATATGTAGTTTATGATAATATTGTATACAATAATGCTAATATGTTATAAGCATGCAATGCATAAAATATAGTTAAGGAAGTTTCCATAGTTTTACACTGTGCAGTGGACTTCCACATCATGGTGTCTTAGGGGTCTATGCTCTGTGTTACATATTGGTGGTTAAAGGTAGATAAGCACTAATCTTGGGAATTAGGTAGTATTTTGCGAGAAGAAATCATGGGAATCTCAGGATCTAGAAAACGCAGGGATGATTTTCCCTGTGGACTTGAACTAGACATGAAGAGGGGTTCACATTGGCATAGCATGATGAGAGTGACTAAAATATCATCATTTCACACAAATTTACAGTCAAAGAAGTCAATGAAACTTTTCACTTTCTGTTCCTTCTGTGTGATTTGGGGCTGCTACGTTCACCAAACCATTCTCCATTTTCCAATAGGATACTCATGATTTGTATATATTGACTTGAATTTTATCAGGTGCTTAGTGGTTAATTTCATTTGCCAGGTAGATGAAGGTAATGAGAAGGCATTAGCCACCAGTTCAGATTGATAACCATGTACTTCTATAAAGAGTGTGCTTATTAACTCAACATATCCTTTAACTTAGCAGAAGCTGTCATATATAAAAGTATGTTTGTATGTGTATATACGTATGTATGTGTATGTACACACACAATACTTCTCATTGTACATCCTCACACCAGACCAGGGTTACTCCATTTGTACTTTCTCCAGTGTGTCAGGATGAACCAATGTACTGAACCTCCAAGTGCCTGGAATGGCATCCTCCATAATAATTGCATTAATACTTAAGCTCTGAAGGATGGTATGGAATTTTCTCAGGCCCCCTGGTGTGGAAGCTGAGCGCCATTGTTCCACAAAGAAGAAAGCACCCTATAATTTCCTAAGAGCAGAAGGGCAGCAAAATGATATTGTTTAGAAACTGCTGAAAGTAATAGCCACTGTGTCAGCTGCCTTGTCAGCCTTTCTGTCAGTGCCAAAATGTTGTAGGGGATGGAAAAGTCTCTAAAAAGCAAGATAATTAAAACATTTGAGTGAGGCAGGGACAGGAGGCCTGGAGAATGAAAGCAAGAGGCTTTGTTTTCTAACAAAGGAAGTGATTCAGGAAATGACACAAGCAATACTCAAGATGGTTCAGCGTGTTTTATGGAGAGAGGCCATGGTTCATGAATGCCTGTACTGGATAGCTCAGTGAGCAGTCAGTCAAACGAGCTTTCATTTTTAAATCTTTGGAAATGTATGGAGAAAAATTGTGTCTGTCCATGATGGTTCCTCATTTTCACCCACCTCCATATAGAGGAAATGTCATGAACTAATGATAAAGCAGAATGTGGGAGGATGATAATTAAAAGCTATGAAAATATCTCTGTGTACTTCTTATTCTGATAAAGAAGCAAACTATATTGTCCAGTAATATAGCTACCATGATGTAAAAGGAACAGGAAATATTATACTCAAGAAAAGTCACTCGCAAATCTGCCCATTCTTAATTCTAGAAGCCAGATGTGTGCTTCTTTTCTAACAACAGATATTAAAGTAAAAATTTCTCAACTTTTCTTGGAATTACTTCTTTTATAAATTTTAAATTAATTCTGCTTCTCTTTACATATTGGCCTTTATGATGAATTTGATTACTCTATTCCTCTTTTTGTGAGACAGAATCTCGTGATGTAACTCACACTAACCTGGGAATCACTATGTCACTATATAGTTGAGGATGGATTTTAACTCCTGGTCTTTATCCTCCTGCCTCTACCTCCTGAGTGTGGGATTGCAAGCATTTCCCACTCTTCTTGTTTATGGGATGCTGAAGATAATTGAACCAAAGGACTGTGTGCATGCTAGGCTAGAACCTTCCTAACTGAGTGACAATGCCAGCTCCCTGGAATTACTCTTTCAATGGAAAACATCCAGCAGGAAGGAGAGACAAAGGAACAGCATCATGATGCTGAACTGAGCTGCTGACTCCGTGAGCAAACCAGCAACACAATCAATATGCTCCCAGAGGAAAATCACTTCTCTACAACCTCTTTTAGCACCAGGAACCCAAGGCACCAGTAAATTCAAAATCTATGGCTATCTTGTAAGGAAGTAATCATAAGACACATATATACAAAAGTCTTACATGAAAATTTTGACTCAAAATGAACATACAAATCAAAATTCAAAACCAGTGAATAATCCAAACAGTAAGAATGTTAACCAACAAAACTAAATTAATATGCTAAATCAAATGCAATTAAGTTTTAGACAAATACATTTTGGTCTATGGTTAGCTTTCCTTTAGTATGATAAGGATATTGAAAATGCAATCAAGTGGACTTGAGAGATGGCTTAGCAGTTAAGGCACCTATAAAGTCAAAGGACCCAGGTTTGATTCCCCATGACCCATGTAAGCCAGATACACAAGGTGGTGCACACATCTGGAATTTGTTTGCAGTGGCTGGATGCCCTGGTGTGCCCATTCTCTTTCTCTCTCTCTCTCCCTTTCTGTGCCTCTTTCTCCCCCTGAAATAAATAAATAAGATTTTGGGGGGATATAAAGGGAATAGAAATGGAGGGGTTACTTAATAGGATGGTACTGTATATATGTAAGTATAAGAACAGATTAAGGGTGGTGAAAAGGCCTAAGTGAGGTCAGGGGAAGAGATTGAGTAAAGGAAATGTAGAGGGAGGGCTAATCAAAATCCAAGAGGATATAAATAAGTCATATGGAAATCTAATTTTCTGGACAATGTAATACTCAGAAGCAATAGATTGTTACTAGAAAAGTTTCAGTGCCAGGGATGGGATACCTTCCAGTGAGTTGTTGGCCAGGGAGGTCACAGATCCCCCAAAACATTACAGGCCACTGCCAAGGCCCTTGGTTTCCCACCAGCAATAGATTGTAAGACCCTATTGCTGAAGACTCCCCATACTTGGGCTACAAGGTCACTGAAAAATCCTGCTGGAGCTGAACTGAAAACCTCCATGTTGACCAGCTGACAGAGAGCTGGAAAAAGCTACACTGCATTCAGTTCATTAGGAGAGAGAAAACACCAGTGAAGATACTCAGCAGTGGACACTGCAAGCTATAAATTTGGCCAGCCAGGCCAAATGAGCCAGCAGTTGCAATTGTGGTATGTCTGTTATGGGGGAAACCAACCACTCTCAATTGGACTGGAGGCCTGCTCCATGGGAGGGAATACATCCCTGATACTGAAAACCTACAACAGGGCTAGTCATGAGCCCTAGGGGTATAACACTTGCTGGTGTCTGGATAAATGTATATACTATGCTCACCAACTGCCCAGTAAGCATTTCTCTTAATGCCCATACCCATATATTAACGCTACTCTCAATTTTGGTTAGAGAAGCTTCTCTTTTCAGATGGTGATGACCTTAGGATGACTCAGAAGGCAACATGGTGCTGAGAAGAAAGGACAGAGGAGAGCTCAGCACTGAAACATCTCTAACACACCTTCAAGGCTCAGGGTCCATTGCAGAAGAGGGGGTGGAAAGAATGTAAGAGCCAAAGGAAGAGTAGGACTCCTTACAACATGCTTCTCCAGACACAAAACTGCCTGGATGGGCTGGAGAGATGGCTTAGCGGCTAAGGCGTCTGCCTGCTAAGCCTAAGAATGCTGGTTCCAATGTCCAGCAGTTCCAATCTCCAGGTCCCACGATTAGCCAGATGCAAAGTGAGGCAAGGGTGCAATGCCGCACTTGGCCACAAGGGGGCACACGCATCTGGATTTCGTTCACAGCAGCTGAGAGACTGCTGGCGTGCCCAGTTATGTCTCCCTCTCCCTCCCTGTCTACCTCTCTCTGTCTCTCTCTCTAAAAATAAAAAAATAAAAAATAATAATAAAAAATAAAATAAAAAAACTGCCTGGATATCTATGACCTTGTAGTGACTAAAACTACCTACACAAGACCATCCTAATAGGAGGAAAAGATGATGATATCAAAATGAAAAGAGAGACTGACTGAGAGGGGGAAGGGGGAAGAAGTATAATGGGATATTGTCTACAGTAAAGGAAGTTGTCAATTAAAAAAAGAAAAGAAAATGATTTTTAAAAGAAAATGTAATGGAGATATCATCTTCATTTACTCAAAAAATATGTAACAAAACAAACAGTAAAAATAGATCAGAGGCAGGGTAAAAATATCCAATTCATAAATATTGAAATGAAATGCAAAATAATTAAAAATTAAATTGATATGACAGGGTTTAAACATCCCAGAAGAGAAAGTCATTCAGAAAACAATGCTGAGGACATTCTTAGCATGCAGGAGGAATAGACACTGCAACATGAAATTTTATGAAAGAGTTAAGAAATATAGATGACATGCTTTCATTTCCATCATATCTTTATGAGTCTTAAAAGTAGAAAATAATAAAAATTGTATAGAATTAAAAATAATACTTGTATAGTTAATAGAAAAAGATTGAATGGTATCCCCCCAAAATGGGAATCAGGTCGGGGGGGGGGGCTTTCACATTTGTGTGTGGGTCTTTCAGCCACCAAAACAAGAGTAGAAGAAAAATGTCAAGTTTGAAAGGAGAGAATAAAACTGCCTCTTATTTCAAGTGAAATGTTTATTTAGACATTACCTAAATTACTGTAAAAGAAAAATTAAGTATACTAAACAGGGAGTTCAGCAATGTTAATGAAGAAAAAGTCATCTTTTTTGGACACTTGAACTTAAACATTTACCTCAAAGCTAAAATGATGAAATAGTAAGGGGTGTCTCTAAGAAAACTTAAAAAAAAAAAAATCCCTAAATCAATGGAGGATGGACTGTGTGTATTGAAATACCAAATAAAGAAATATATCAATACTTCCTAAATTGATTTATCAGCTTAATACAATTCCCAAAAAGTATCACAGGATTTTTACTAATCTACAGACAATGTGTCTGCAAGTTATTTGGAAAGAAAATGAACAAGAATGACCAAAACAATTCTAAGTAATAATAAGAAATTGGAAGAGTTAGACAGCATTATTCCAAGAGAAACTATGAAATTATATTCATGAAGTTTTAACTCTGGTAAAAAGATAACAATGTCCATCAAGGAGAACAAATCAAAGGTGTATCAACACAAAGAACACACTTGATTTTGAATAAATTTTCAAGAAAATTCAGTTGAAGATATTCCCAATCAATGATATTGAATGTTCTTACAAATCAAAATACTTCAGCCTAAACCCAAAATATTATGTGACATTTCATTCAAAATGCATCTCATAGTTAAATGAAAAACTCAACTTGTCTATAGTTGTAGAAGCAAATAGGAAGAAAAAAAAAAAAACCTTTATGGTCTTTGGAACAGGCTAAGAGGGACAACAAAAGAACATTCCATCAAAAGTAAGCAGAATTGATATGTTTCATTAAATTTGAAACTTTTGCTTTGAGAAAAACTGATAAGAGACCAATGAAACAAATTAAAAGCCAAGAGATAATATTTTAGAATCTCTTATGTGAAAAGAATTTGCAATTAATATACATAAAGAACTCTGAGCCAGGCGTGGTGGTACACGCCTTTAATCCCAGCACTCGGGAGGCAGAGGTAGGAGGATCGCCATGAGTTCAAGGTCACCCTGAGACTACATAGTTAATTCCAGGTCAGCCTGGGCCAGAGTGAGACCCTACCTCGAAAGCCCCCCAAAAAAAAAGAACTGTGAAAACTTGATATTAAGAAAGGAGCCTTAATAGGGGCTGAAGAGAGATGGCTCAGAACTTAGGGCACTTGATTGCATGCCCCCATCTCTGTGTTTCTTTCTATTCACCAAATTATCTCTCATAAAATTTAAAACAAATAAAAATAACTGAAAGTCATAAAAAGAAAATGTAAAATAAAAGTTAGAAACTACATGCTTCTAACAATGAACTTGTCAATGAACTCCACAGCACTAATTTTGGAAAAGGCAATATATAAACATATACAAGAATGGTCAAGAAAGAAAAAGGGGAAATAGAGCTACAAATGAAGGCTATGGACAAATGAAAATTGAGGTATAATTCTACATATTGAAAAATTCAAGTAATTAAATGGTATTATGACATTACACATTTGAACTTAAAATTCGCTGTAATAAATAATTGGTGAGAATATATGAATGAAAAACTTGATTGTAAAAATAGATTTAATGACAACTTAAAATGTTGGTAAATCAGTAATAACGATTTAAGTTAAATATACTAATATATATTTCTCCCAAAGGTCAATAGTCAAAAATATTTTACAGGTAAGGAAAAACTGACAAGGTGGTATGGTTTGACAAATTAGATGTTTTAGGATATAAACACATGTAATGATATCCTCTTTACTTTCTATTTGATGTATTTGAAAGTTGAACAAACTTAAAAATAAGTTTTAAAAAAGTACTTTTGGTTGAGCATAAGACACATTTTTCAAGTCCTGGCTCTGCTTCTTGCTCACAGCTCAATGTAAGATACACAACACATTTGAAATTAGGTTTCCTCCTTTACCAGGAGGTAACACATAAGTACTCTTAGCACATGTGTGACATGCATGATTCATGTTCTTATTTCACTAAACTCACGGAGCTTAGGATTCATCAAGTACTGTTTATTTTTGAGTTTGAAGAAATATCAGTTGGAAATAGATATGAACCATAAATGAGACAAGATGAGATATAGTACATTATTCCTGGGATATTTATACATAATTTTTGAACCTGTGAGACTTAACTTTTAAAATTCTCCTTTGGAAGCACGTTAGCAGAAAGGTAATATTTTAGAAAGGATTCACTGTCCATGCTTTGGTTGAAGCACATTCGGATGTGTGCAACTTATTTTTTCACACCTTCCATTTAAAAGATGGAATACCACACACTCAAGAAATCAAGATGCCATATGAACTAACTAGCTTTGATGCAAGAGCCAAAGGAAGGTCATGAAATGCACAAACTGAGGATGGAAGTTGTTGGGCTGAGTGTAAACTGTCGCACATAGACTCATTCATGGTTCCCAGGTAGCAGTACTGTTTTGAGAAGTTGAGGAAATAATTGGGAGGGCCTAGTTGGAGGAAGTATATCTCTAGGAGGTGAGCACTTAGTCCTAGAGTCTAGCTTACCTCCTATGTAGATTTACTTCTTGGCCAATTGAGATGAGAGTGTGTAGCTTCATGTGCCCAAGAGGACCTGTTCTGATCATTGTACCTTCCCCACTGTCTGGGTTGTCTCCTCTCAAGTAATGAGTCAAATAAATCAATCTTTCCTTCCTTAACTTGTTCTCCTCTGGTATTCTGTCACAGTAACAGAGAACAGTAACTAATTCAGATGCAAAGGACAGGCACAAACAGATGGCTTCCTACATGTGAAGATGAGAAGAGCAGTCAGGACCCATGAGGTGGCATCATAAGGAGATGTCACAGTTGCCATATTTTCTAACAAAAGTGTCCAAGAGAGAAGCCTGGTGCTATCTTCTTTCGTTTCCATCCTGAGACTTTTATACTCTGATGGAATGATTTTGCAAGGAAAAGGTGCTTTGTGAACCCTGATGACCTTAGAACTTCAGTGTAATCATGAAACACTTCCATCTAGGGTTTGGTGTCTGTCCCTATACTCTGTCCCCTTCACTGTTCAGAGAACATTTCCAGATTACAGGATCTCACCCCACATATTGCCCCCAAAGCCTCATCAGACATATTTTTTTTTTTATTAAGTAGAAACTTTGTATGGACACATCATGGGTTGGTGCTATCATTTCCCTTCTCCCTACTCCCATGGGGTTTGTGTTATGAGTTGTAAGAGCATCAGTAAGAATTTGATGGGGTGGGGCAAAGTCTTGGGATATTCCCTTGAACTCAGTACCTCCTGCAGCCTCGGTGGGTGTGTTTTAAGTCTACTTTAGTGTTGAGCTCCCACCAGCTTCAGGATTTCTGCTTTGGAATGGGGTGAGTATTCTTAGTGTCTGTCTCCATCACCCTGACACAGATTGCCAGGCTTGTGAGAAACACACCACTCTTGCAAATCTTGTCAATTCCTCTGTGGTTTTACATAGGCCCTAGCTGATGTGCTAGGGGTGGTTCATATCCTGCTAGGGAGTCAGCTATCTTTTCTTGTCTTGCTGTTAGATTTTGGTTTTCCTGGGTTCTCACTGCCTTATGAAAAAGAACAGATTCTCCAATAGAGAGTGAGACCAGTGTAGGTTAAAGCAGATAAGCATTGTTAATTTAGAAAGATTTTGATGGGTGTCGCCTCTCCTTTGGCCAAAGACTGGTGGGTGCCTCTCATTGGCATCCATAATCTTGGTCTCCATAGGATTCTGACTTGGTTGCCAGTTCCAGTTATAGGTTCCTTTCCACTGAGTGTATCTCTTAGCCAATCAGAAAGCCATTGGTTACCCACCTACATTGGGTACCATCATTACACAGGTGTGTACATCTCGTCAGGTGGGTTGCTTTTATACACCAGTGTTCCCTCTTTGCTCACAATGTTATTGGCCATTTTCCCCAGCAACTCATGTAGCACTTTCCAGCACTGTTTGGGCTAACCATCTGGAAAGTGACTTTCTTCCAGATTCAAGCCAGATCTATAGATGTTCTATGTAGGCAGCATATGATGTCTTTAGCAAGAGGGTCTTACCTATTACCTCAGATGGGTAATCAAGTGCTTTGACAGAAGCCAGCCTGGTTTTGGGGACCTTGTAGGCCTCTCTGATCAATAGCACAATGTGGGCTGTAACCAATTTGTGGTACTGGGAGTTACAAGCCAGAGCCAACTATTTTCGGATTAGGCTTCATCCCGCCCTTTCCAGGCCCTTCTTACTAGATGATCCTCCCCCCACCCATATTCCTATTGAGGATTATATCTTTTAGTCTGCTATCCAGGAGGAAGGTTTATGTGATACCAGTTCATTATGGATTTATTTTTTGTGTATACTTCCCCCCAACATCTGCCCCTTGAGTTGCCTGTCAGGAATGCCTGTAACTCAATCTGCTCCAGGTTAGAAGCCATATATGAGGGAGAACCAGCATTCTTGATCACAGCTGAGGTTCATAGGCAAGGGTGATGATAAACACAGGCATAGCCCTTACTACCTGGGAAGAGAATGTTATTCAGACTCTCTGATGCTTGTTCTAAAATGTAATCTTTTGTGAGGACAGTGTGTAATGGTACTTCAATGTCTCAGGGATACAATTTTTTAGAAAACAGTATAACTTTAGAAATCTGAGCTTTGTGCAAATGAGCCCTCTGGAGCAGGGGTCATGCTTGGACTTCTGGCCTGCCACATACTAGTAGAATAAATACTACAGGCTTCAAAGAAGTAAAATCTATGAGGCAATGGCTCTGTCTACTTCACTTCTCTCAGTTATGCAACTCCCTTATTCAGGATGTAGCACTACTTTTGTTATATAAACTACCTCCATATCCCCTTCTGAGGATCAAATAATACATTTCAGTCTATTTTTCATAACTATAATTAAATACTCAAAGCAAGCTAACTTGACACAAAAGAGGTTACCTCACAGTTTTAGAAACTACAAGCTCATGCAGCATACTATAGGCTCTGGTAAGGTCCCTATGGCAAATGATAGGGTACACATGGGAGGAAAACGTATATCTTTAAAAAGGAAGCAAGAGACTAGGGATTAATAATCACCCCACAGACCCTGTCATGGTGTTGGGACATCCCACAAGGCAGCAAATAGGAATTGTCTCCTTGCCTTTCACCCCACTACACATATGAGGCAACAGAATGAAGATGGTCTAATCTCCCTGCCACAGTGATTTATCGTGGAGCTACCAAGGCAAATTTACTCGAGGAATTCATTCATTTGCCAACTGACCACGGTCTATTGTGTAGTTGCATGGCCTACAATTTCAATCCTGTGAGGTGTTTACTGTACACTTCCTTCTCATGGCTCCATGCCCAACAGCACTGAGGAAAATGACAGAATCATGAACCAATATTTTGTTGGCATGAATTCTGTGCTTTTCCTTTCATGCCAGTAGATTTATTATGTAGTTATACTCTACTCAGGGATAATACTAACATCACTTGGCCTGGTTACCAGCTGTATGGCAGGTGTTGGCTCAGTAGCATCCTAGGGAAAAAGCTATGCATGATGAAGTCAATGTAATCCTCGGACAACATAAGCAAAAGCCAGTCACCTGGGGAGTATCACCAGTGCTCTGATGAGTTTTGCTTTGTGTGTCAGACAGCAGCACCCCTAGAGCTCTGAACTCTATCTCTGCCTCACAGCATTCAGAGCCCAGTCACCGAGCTCCTTCTTCATGTCCATGTCTGAGTGTGCTTAAGCTGGTAGTGTCTATGGCACCGGAGCTTTATGCTTTCTTCTCTGAGCAAGCCTGGGTCTTGGTAGACTGCATCTACCTATACCAGTCATCATAGCATCACTCTCATCTCTCACCACTATATTTTATTTTCTGGTATGAAGATAGAATGAAATTTGGAATAATGGAAGGAGTGAGAGTGAATTTCATCCTGCATTTCTGACACACCACTCATGATCCCCTTTGGCAGAAGTGCATAAGATAATCAGGAAATATTTAGATTTATTCTGTGATTTACTCATTCATTTTTATTCATTAGAGAGAGTGAAAAGAGAGAGAGGGAGATAATGGACACACCAGGGCCTCTAGCAATTGCAAACAAACTTCAAACCGATGTGCCACCTTGTGCATTTGGTTTACATAGGTTCTGGGGAATCGAACCAGGGTCCTTAGGCTTTGCAGGCAAGTGCCTTAGCCACTAAGCCATCTCTCCAGCCCTATTTATTTATTTATTTTGAAATAAGGTTTTGCTTTACAGATCAGGTTGACCTTAAACTCATCTACTGTCTCAATTTTCAAGTGCTAGAATTACAGGTGTGTGCCACCCCACCCAGCTCTGAGCCCTTTTGTTTGCTTATTAAGAAACATGGGCAAATGACTTTTTTTTCTCTATACCTCACGTTTATCCTCTGAAACTAAGGATGATATTAATTGCATTAATTGTCATATGCTTAGTTTATAATGGTGCTGACACACTGAAATGTTGGATAAATGGTATCCTTTATTTTAAAGTTGTAAGTGAAGAAGCTCCTCCAGAGCCCAGCACTCAGATTCAAGCACGTCAGCTTCCTTCCTCGGGCTCATTCCCCTTTTTGTACGCATATTCTCAGTGTTCTGAACTCAAACCTACAATATGATGAACTTCTTGAAAGAGACCATCAAAGCCCATCTCCAGTCCCACAGGGAGGATGTGATGTGCTGGCCAGTCACAAGGCCTGCAGAAGCCCTTGTTGCGAGGCTTGCTGAAGCAGCCTTAGCCCATTTTCCTTGTAGGCAGCTGTCATACTACTGCATATAACCTGCAAGAATCTATTCCTTTTCATGACCTTAGTCATTAAAAGCTCATTAAAACGCTGCCCAAAAACATAAGTCAATTAGACAAAAAGGATATGTGGACTTCCAGGAATGTTCCAAAGACATAGATTTTCTGCTCCCCAGGATGCCACTGCAGCTCTTTGTCCCTTTGTGTTGTTAGTCACAGCATCTTCAGCAGCATCTTTGACATCAAAGTATTCTAGAGGCAACAGCAAGCATCTCAGCATCTCTGGGCAAATGACAGCGGTTCTGAGACAATCTAGTTCATAGTAAAATGAGGTTCTTGTTGTCACTGGTTGTTTTCAATTTCTGCTCAACTATTCACCATGTTTCTCTGACAGCTTATGGGAGAAAAAGGTTTAGTTAAGGATTAGAGATTCCAGGTGACGCTTCATTGTGCCTCTTGAGTGCTGGCATTATAGGCATGTACCACCACGCCCAGCTTGAATCTGAATGTTTGAACCATAAACACCCAATGGAAAATATTTCCCCATGCATTAATTACCACATTTTCTGGTAGCTGATATTCACAATTTCTAGGAATTCTATTTTTTAAAAATTAACCTTTATACTGAATCTATCTGTTTCTAGGATTTCTATCATAAATTATAATACAAAGTTTACAACAACTTAAATTTATTCTCTTATGTATGGTGCAGGAGTCCAGAAGCCTGAACTTGAAGTGCTGACAGAACCAGTTCCCTCTGATAGCTCTTGGCAAGGCTCATCCTTGCTGGGTCCAGATTCTTGTGGTTTGGCTCACTCTTAGCTTCCTTGGAAACATCATTGCAATCGCTGACTCCAAGACCACATTGTCCTCTCCTCTTCTATATCTTATAAGGACACTTGATAGTGGATTCAGAAACCTAACAAAATAGTAACAGTCTTTTTCTTTATTATTTTTGGTTTTTCAAGGTAGGGTTTGACTCTAGCTCAGACTGACTGAAACTCACTATGTAGTTTCAGGGTGGCCATGAACTCACAGTGATCCTCCTGACTTGGCCTTCTGAGTGCTGTTATTAAAGGAATGTGCCACCATGCCCAGCAGTAACAGTCTTTTAATCTCATGATCCACCAAATCCACCATTGTTATTCTTATTGAGAGAACATTAAGCTAGCGATGTGACTCGGGTAGAGTTCTTGCCTAGCATGAACAACATCCTGCATTCAAATTCCAACATGAAATAAAAATCCACATTCACAGTTTTTACATTTTAGGTGAGGGTATATTTTTTCTGGAGGCCACCAGTCTAGTTTATACTAAGAAAAAAAGATGAATATATAGAGTAAATTCATGTTGGTACTTCCTATGTAGGAAGGTCATAGGCCCAGATATAGCACTGAGAGTCCAGACATCCTTCCCTTCTTCATCTCCCAGGTTGGAGTCCCATGAAAGAACTGGCTTTCTGTCTGTGGTACCATCTGAAGAGATACATCTCTAACATTAAATTATCAGGGTGGGGCAGGTAGGGAGATGGCTCAGTTGATAAGAGAGCTTGTCATGCAAGCCTGTGGGCCTGCGATGCTGTGAGACAGACAGGCTGAGTTCAACTCCCAGGCCTATGAAAATACAAATCTGGGGATGGCCCTGCAAAACCTGTAACCACAGTCCTCTGTGGCAGAAGCAGGAGGATCCCTGGGGCTTGTCTTGTTAGGCAGTCTGACTAAAACCAGCAGCTTGGGGTTTATTCAGTAAGAGACTCTCTCAAAGATATCGATAGGAAAAGAGACACAGAGAAGGATACCCAACATCCTGTTGGCCTCCATATACATGTACATGGATATGTCCCTCTGAGCATAGGTACATAACACACACACACACACACACACACACACACACACACACACACAAAAATAAGGGTGTTATTGGCCTCTTGGAATTTTTCCTCCCAAGAATAATTCACACAAGAGCTTTATTTTTCCTGTTTGAGGCCATCCATCCTTGTTGTTCTATCCTTTGCTCATCTGAAATCATTTCTTTCCTTATTTCTTACCTATCCCTTGTTATTTATGTTCAGTTCTCATTCCTCACCCACCATTATCATTGTTCTCAACCGGGTATATGAAGTTCTTTTTAATAATCTTTCTCTGCAGGTCATATCCTCTAATCCTTTTATCATTATTGGACCCTCTCCAATTTATCAATGTCTTCTTCTAAAACAAGCAGCCACAGTCTCCATGAAGTAGAGTGCACCTTGTTTAGAAGCAGAGATCACAGATTCACACAAAGAAGTTGGGGTTTTCAGAAACAATCTGGAATTCAATCACAGGCAGTATGTCAGCCTTTCACTGGCTTTTCTGTATTCCTTCATGTTCTCTCAAGGTGGGAGAAATCAGAGTTTTGGAGTGTACTAGTTATGCCTAAAAATGATAGCCACTGCTATATAACCCATGCTCATCCTGGGCCAGCACCAGTGTTCTGTGTGTGTCTGTTAAACTCATTTCATCCCATATTCTCCAGTTGCACAGGCAAGACCACATGGCCTGTAGGAAAGTAGAACCTTCTGAGGTCTTTAACAATGTCGTGCCATGACAGCAGAATTCAACAATACAGTATCCATGGGAAGGATAATGTGGTTGAAACCCCTAATAAATACCAAGATTATTGTTTCACTTAAAGGATTGCTCACTAAATGCTTAGTTTACTGGCTAGGTTAAGCTATTTTATTTTCTCCAAAATTATTTGCTTGTCTAGACTTGGCCTTTGAATCAAGAGTAACCTTTTCAAAAGGGTCATTACCTTAAAAGGTCAATTAATGTGTGCCCATGCCCTAGGGTACCATTCAAAGAAGTAATTCCTCAGTGTCAATGACCAGTCCTTCCTGCAACTTCTATTGTTTTTTTTTAACTATTTTTTTGTTTTGTTTTACACAGATTGCCTCAGATATTCCTACAATGGTTTATAATCAGGACAATATATAACTCAATAAAGCATCTTACCCAGTCCTAATCTCATCAGATAAAAATAAGGAAAAATAACGTGTCTATATATTCAGTTCCAAGGGAGAGAAAGAGGAAAAGAGAAAGAGAGATTGAGATCCCATGCTCAGAAAAAATATAAGAGGAAAATACTAAAGACATTTTATTATACAGAACTAAGTTTTTGGCATACACAGAAAGAAAAAAATCTTTTTATTCAGAAATACCTTGAAAATTTGGATATTGTGTTGCAGACAACCTTCTGAGACTAACTGGATTAGATTCTCCAAAATTGGAGTCTATGCATTTTCAGCTGAATACAACAATATCAATACAACAATAATAAAGAAAAGCTTCATAAATTGCCTGTCAGATTTGTGACCATAGACTATTAGCAAAAGTACATTCAAATAAAAGATACTAAAGTTACTGATAATAGTAATAATGATATCTTATTAATAGTATTTTCTCTAGTTTACAAAGTACTCTTCCATTATTTTATTTGATTTTTCAATGACCTCAAACACATTCCAACAACTAATTAAATGTCTTTGTCAAGTAGCTGATGATAAAACTAAAAAACAAAGGCACTATTCAGTACATACTCTAAACCACCAAGGTATTGCATGTGGGTTGGGATCCATTCTTCTAGACAATTAGTCCAACCCTTCCTACAATAAGTGGAATAGTCATAGAGGACAGATGTGAACAAGCAAGAAAATAACTATTGAGTGAAGAAAAAGAAAACTAGATTGGACATCAATTGTATTCTCACTTGGTCTGTTGTCTTTAATAAATCAAATCATCTCTCCAGGCCTTATAGCGTTCCAGAGTCATATCACTTGTTCTCCTATAATAGCTGAGAGACCATAACAAAGTTCCTCAATCTAACTGAGCCTCAATTTCCTCATCTATAAAATGAATGCTGTGGGGAATAATTGTGTAAACCTCTCAAAAACAAAGAACCATTCCTATAATGAATTCTCCATGAAGCTGTAATGTTTATCATTAAACATTAAACATTAGATTTCAGGCTAACATTGGTCCTTCAGAGAATCTTAGATGATAAAATAACACAATAATGAGTAGCTTATAAATCAGAAACATCATTACTTAATTTACCTTAGGAAAAGGGATTTAAAACTCAGTACTGAGTGAGCATACAGTGTGTGCCAGACACTGTGTTCAGTAGGCAGCCCACAATGTCTTCAATCCTCAGCATAGCCCCATAACCTGTGAGCATGTTTATTCTTCATTTGAGAGATACACTGCAGCTTAAGGAAACTACTAACTATCCCAAAGTCACTCCAACTTAGGTTGGCTGGGATTCATACACACCCTGTGCTTAGTGCTCCGACAGACCCAGTGCCCACACACACCCAGTGCTCACACAGACCCAGTGCTCACACAGACCCAGTGCTCTCACATACACACCCAGTGCACACACGCACACACACACACACACACACACACACACACACCTCCAGTACTCACACACCCAGTGCTCACACACACCCAGTGCTCACACACACACAGTGCTCACACAGACCCAGTGATCACACACCCAGTGCTCATACACACCAAGTTGTCACACAGAACCAGAGTTCACACACACACAAGGCTCATACACACCCAGAGCTCACACAGACCCAGTATTCTCACACACACACCCACTGCACATACACCCAGCACTCACACACCCAGTGCTCACACAGATCCAGTGCTAGCGTAGACGCAATGCTCACACAGACCTGGTGCTCACACACACCCAGTGCTCACACAGATCTAGTACTCACACACCTACTGCTCACACAGACCCAGTGATCACAAACCCAGTGCTCACACACACCAAGTTCTCACACATACCCATGCTCACACACCCAGTGGTCACACAGACTCAGTGCTGACACATACCTAGTGCTCACACACACACAATGCTTACACAGACCCAGTGCTCACACAGATCTAGTACTCACACACCCAGTGCTCACACACACTCATTCCTCAATATGCACAGCACAGCAAAAGTTCCAATGGATTATTTTTGTTATTTGTTTATTTTTACCAAGTAGGGTCTCTCTCTAACCCAGGCTGACCTGGAATTCACTAAGTAGTCTCAGGGAGGCCTCAAACTCCTGGCAATTCTCCTACCTCTGCATCCCAAGTGCTTAAAGGTATGCACCACCTTGCCCAGCTCTCACATGGAATTTTAACTTTAATGTTTTCTATATCTTCCTCCAATTCTATCTCATCATCACCTGTGCTTTTTAACCCTGGCAGCCACATGCCCCACTCCCAGCCATCAGCCTTTCATGATTTTCTTTAGCTACATGGATTCTGAGACTGAACCTTACTTGAATTGATCCATATGTGAAAAATCACTTCCCCATCCACAATGAAAATTTCATTTTCTCTTCTCAGTCAGGTAATGAATGCCCAGAAATCTGACTATGTAATTCACAGTGAGTTAAGCTCCACAGTATGAAAGGTAATCTTTACATTTCTGGAGGAATTTATTTTTCACAAAGTGTTGGTTAACTGAACTCCATCTTAGCTAAGTAGAATGTTAGATTTTGAAAGGGTGAAACTGAGGATTTGGCCTGGACCTGGGAGATACTGCAAGGTACAGGGGCCCTGCATAGTCCTTGTACAAGTTTTAAAGGGAAGCCAAGGTCCTATTCCAAGAATTCACACATTTGAAAGCGAAAGAGGAATGTGCCCAAGAAGATGAGCATTTGGGGAGGACAAAGGCAGTCTTTCATCATTTTATTACAGAAGCCACAATGTGAGGGCAGGAGAGATATGGCATGTCCTTTCTCCACAGCAGCCTGCCCAGCCCCCTCCCCTTTTTATTAAATCCGAGAAAGAAGCATTGTCCTTTGGTTGACAGTAAACTGCCTGTGCATGGCAGGCTCCCTCTCTTCCTAAAGCCTGCACCAAGGTGTCCTATAGCATGATATTTACAGACTAAAGAAGGATGACATTTTCAGGATAAAGACTGCCAGCCCTGTGGTAGGATCAGCTGTCTGGAAACTCAGTTCAGCTAGAAATGACTTTTTCCTGTTGTCCCCTCACCTATTTCTGTGCATAAAAGGTTTGTTCCTTTGGGGAGAAATCTCAAGATTCAATTTAAAGTACTCTGTACCACACACATACCCTAAGCCTGGCAGGGAGACAGACTAAAGGTAAGGAGAGAGTCTTCTAACGAGCACATCATCCAAGCATCCGAAGAGAAGGCAGATTCTGGCCTCTCTGCATGCTTGCTGGCTGGCTTTAAAAATGTCCATGACAATCTCCTGTATGAAGCCAGCAACTATGGAGAATGAGCCAAGAAACTGATGTCTAGAAATGAACACAAAGAAATCTCACTAACAACCCAAGGATTAAGTAGTAAATCATAATAAACAATAGCCAATGGCAAAGTAGGTTATTGAATACACATTGTAACAAAACAATAATAATATCATTGTAATCATTACAGGTCATTGTCAACTTGACAGTATTTAGAATCACTGGGATACAAACCCCTGGGACATTTTCAGAGTGGTTTAACTAACAAGGGAAGACTCATCCTGAATGCATTGGTACCAAAATACTAAGTGTGGTACCAGGATGAATAAACATGGAAAACAAGAAAGTAAGTATTCCAGTTACTTTCTTGTTGCTGGGATGGAACACTTGACCCAAAATAACTTATGGAAGGAAAGTATTCATTTTTGGTTTGCTGTCTTTAAGGGATACTCCACGATAACAAGGAAAAGCTAGCACATTAGCAAAGACTGGGCATCACCTCTGCCACAGCAAGTAGAAACAGCAACAAGAGAATGAGCTGAACTCCAACAAAGGGTAGCTGGCTGCAACATTTCTAAGCCCATCTCCAACAACGCACCTCCTCCAGCAAAGCTCCACCTTCCAAATTGTCATTAGCTGGGACCAAACATTTAAAACATATGAGTATATGAGAGACACCTATTCCAAACAACCATAGTCATCATTCTCCCTGCTCTTTACTTCTTCATGTGTCAGAGGTGTGAAGTCCTAGCCACATGCCCCCATGGCCATGAACTCTTCCATGCCTTACCTATCGTGAAGCATTATACTTTCAAACCATGAGCCAAGATAAATCTTTACTTGTTTATTGTTCTTTTGTCAAGTCTATTGAAGCAGCAATGGGGAATGTAACTAATATAGATAATCTTGACTATTCCTTACACTATAGGATGTACATATACAAAAGAGTGCATATACATATATATTCTGAATATGTGTTATATACATATTTACACATACATGTAAACATATGGATAGGTATTCTTAACTGATTTTCTTACCAAAAATATGAATTATTCCTGTCAACACCTGAGGATATGAAGATTGAGGAAGGCTTTTCCAGGACATTTAGCTATAAGTGCTGAGAAGGTCCCAGGTACATTATTCTGGGAATCTAAACCACATGCTTTTCAACGATATACTTCTGCCTTCAAGTAGAGTAGCTACAACAGGGGCTTAAAGAAAAAAAAAAAAAACACAGACTGAAGAGGCTTCAACAATCTGCAAAAATCAATAGATTCAATTGAGAAAAATGGAGAGGATCAAGAGATGTAGGTAGTGGGAGGAATGACAGAATAATAACTTAGTGTGTGAAAATGTGCACATTTCATGGGACATGGAAAGATTTTGACTAGAGGATAATCTTAGAATTCAGATTTCATTCTGAGGGCTACAGTCAGTTATACAATAGGCTTATTTGATAGAATTCTGCAATGATCTTCCCCACATCACAAATTGTCCCTTGAAGACTTCTTTAATACATCTAAACCTAGCATGGTGGTACACACTTGTAGTTCTATCTACACAGGGATGGGAGTATCACATAAGCCCAATAGGTAGAGACCAGCCAGATCATCACGGTGAGACTCTCTTTCAAAAACAAACAAAAAAAAAAAGACAGAATGAAAATAAATTAATAAATAATATCATCTGTTGGTTTCATGTTAAAAGCAAACACATGGACAAATGTTTCTGCTTTATAGTGAAGTACATTCAATATATTGACATAGTTAAGGATAATGTAGGACTAAGTTTGAGATTTGCTTTAATACACTGTGTGTATTGGAGGAAGAAGGTAGGTGTGGTGGTTTGAAATAGGTGTACCCCATAAACTCATGTGTGTTGAATGTTTGGTTCCCAGCTGATGGCAATATTGGAGGTGAAGTCTTGTGGCAGTTGTATGATGGAGGAAATCTTAAGGTAGCCTTCTAGCCAGCTCCCCTTTGCTAAAGCTCAGCTCACTCTCCTACTTCTGTTTTCCATCTGATGTTCCATCTATGTCCAGCTACAGTTCTACCATCTTTTCTCTTCCATCATAAAGCGTTCTCATGAGATCGTAAGCCAAAATAAAAATATTCTTCCCATAAGCTGCTTTTGTCAGGTGACTTATCCAATCAATGACAAGCCAAGTACAAAAGAAAACTGGTACCAGGAGTGGGGTCTGTATTTCTAAAAACCAGATGGTGTGACTTTTGGCCTTTTAGAACTGATCTGTGAGAAGAATGTGGAAGGATTTGAAACCTTTGCCAAAGAAATGCTTTGAAGTGCTGTAGTCAGAGTTTGATGGAACATTCTGGTCAGAGTTGAGAGATATAAACGCAGAAAAACTGGAGACTGAGACTTGGCTTATGAGGGGAAGAAAAAGCTTTGTCAAGACTGGGCCAGAGGCAGTTTGTGTGATAGGCTTTCTGAGTTCTTCCAGTATCCTGAGAACTTGTGCAGGATTATAATGCATAAAACTAGACTGCTATGAGCAGAATAATATGGTACAAAAATAGGTGAAAGTTTTAGGCTGAAGACAAAACTTGTCCAACTGCAGTTATTTGATAGATCACTATGACTGAGATTGGGCTAGCTGTTTTGGGACAACAGACAGACTGCTGACTCTTTTAAAGTAGGGAGCCTGTATTCAGAAAAAGCTGTCTTGCTCTTCAATGTTGGCTTTCTTCCCTCCTGGATTAACAAATTTTGTAGTCCACCTGGTACTATGGTGTATACCAAATGCAGGAAAGAGGGACTCATTGGATTTGCAATGTGGTTTCTTTTTTGGATATGCTCATTGGGTAATGCGAGGTAGTGTTGTTGGAATTCCTGTATGGAGGGCTCATGGAGTTTTGAAGATGAACCATTGTTTGTAGTGGAAACTACAGGAGATGCCAGGACTATAAGGCAGTTGCCAACATGGGATGGATTATTTCTCCAGTTGTGAACAGTTGAGCTGAAGAGGGAGATTGGCAATCCAGATACTTCATCACTGGATAAAAATGTTAGACTTTAAGATACAAGATTTGATGTTTCCCTGTTTGTTTTAGATATTGAGTTGGTTCGTTTTCTCCTTGGAATGTCATCATTTACAAAGTGAATGTTTATTCTGTATCATTATGGGTTTATTTTATTTTATTTTTTTTACAAATCATAGTTAAGAGACTACGGGGATGTTTGAATAGTGTTGGGATTAAAAAACCCATGGAGACTTTTAAGTTGGACTGAATTCATTGCAGTTTACAGTATGGATGGTTATCACCTTATGTGGACAATGGGCAGAATGTGGTGGTTTGTACTAGATGTTCCCAACAAATGCATGTGTTTGATGCTTGGTTCTAACCTGATGACAATTTTTGATGTGGTACATTGCTAGAGGAGGTATGTTGTCGGATGCAGTGGTGTGATATGCAGCTTCTGTTTCCAGAGTCAGTTCATGTTGTTGTTTTTGTTTCCATCTGCTGTGACTTTGGTGATGTCCAACACTTGCTCATGCCATCTTTTTGCTACCACCCAGGAGCTTCCCTTCAAGACTATAAACCAAAATAAAACATTCTTCCAATCACCTGCTTTTTGTCAGGTTCTTTTTCTCAGCCATAAGAAAGTAACTCTGACAGTAGGGATAGAAGTCAATTTGGTCACATATTTTAAGTTGTTATAGCAATTACATTGACAGGGAAATTTAAAATAATATTTTTGAACTTTTATATTCTTCTTTATATACACTACAAATTTCAC
The DNA here is from genome assembly GCA_036365145.1 of Orientallactaga sibirica. NCBI lineage: Eukaryota > Metazoa > Chordata > Mammalia > Rodentia > Dipodidae > Orientallactaga > Orientallactaga sibirica. Next base: position 5,670,657 of record JAEOAD010000154.1, read on the forward strand.
AATTATTTAGATGGCAATCACTTATTTAAGGACTGCTTTAAGTGACAATTTTAAAGAAAAGAGAAAATGCCAAATATACACGTAAAGTTTATGTAGTTATGAAATATGTTATCAATGAATTTTTTATTAAAAGAGAGTGAGCAGAAAACCTTCTCCCTATAGACCAGCCAACTGAAAGCTGGAAAAAGCTGCACTGCATGCAGCCGCATGGGAGACAGAAGTCATCAGCAGTGAAAACAGTGGACACTGAAAATTCACGTTTGGCCATATAGGCCCAATGACTGAACAGGTGCAATAGTGCATGTTTGCTCTTGGGGTAACCAGCTTCTCCATAATTGGACTGAAGGTCCTCTCTATGGGAGGGAATACATGCCTGGTACTGAAAAAACTAAGCAAAAGTCTATGGTAGGGGAGGTCATGAGCCTTAGGGGTATAAAGCCTGCTCTTGTCTGACTAAATGTATATATTATTCCCACCAAGCTTCCCTGAAAGCACTACACTTAATGTTCATATTCACATATTAATGCTACTCTCACTTCTGGTTAGAGAAGCTTCTCTTTTCAGATGGCAATGACCACTGGGATGACCCAAAAGGCAACATAGTGCTGAGAAGAAGGGATGGAGGAGTGTCCAGTACTGAAACATCTCTGTCACACCCTCCAAGGCTCAGGGTCCATTGCAGAAGAGGGGACAGAAAGAATGTAAGAGCCAAAGGTAGCATATGAACCCTTACAATGCAACTGTCCAGACAGAAATTGGCCTTGATATCCACGACCTTGCAGTGCCTAGCAATACCTTCGCAAGACCCTCAAAATAGAAGAAAAGGATGATGACATCAAATTAAAAGAAAGACTAATGGAGAGAGGGAAGGGATATGATGGAGAATGGAGTTCTAAAGAGGAATGGAGGGAGGGGAGGGAAATATCATGGGTTTTTTGTATGTAAGTATAGAAGCTGTCAATAAAAATTAAAAAAAAAACACAAACAAAAAAAATAAAAAAATAAAATAGAGTGTAGTAAGATCAAATCACAAGTTAAATCTCATTTTTATAAATCCCATATTATAAATTTAGAAAATTATGATAACACCTCTCATATACATTGTCAATTGCTCTAAAACATTACAATTGCATTATGATTTTCATGGGAATCCTGAGAGTACATGCTGGCCCACAAGCAAAGCATTTATACTGTTTAAGTCTAAGAAGAATAGACTTTACAGACCTTTTTCTGACTCCAGGATTTTCACAGCAATAGAAACTTTGGCAGAGATGGGTAATGTCAAAATAATGCTGATTGTTACATTGGAGGTACAAAGTTCCAAATGCATTGCTCATCCTTAATATAGACACAGAAGCCCCCAGAAGCCAACTTTGATGAGTGAATGGCCATATTAATACCCATAAGCATTTACAATAGCCATATGAACAGGCTCAGTTTCACAGTTATTTGTAAGCATCTGTCTTATGTACTATCGAGTATTATATACTGTCAGAGTAATAGATACTATCAAAGTAGTTTGAATTTATGTCCCCCATAGCCTCAGATATTTTTTATTGAGATAAAATTTCCTGGTTATAAATGTGGGCTAGAAGAGAGCCAACGCATATAAATTTCCCTCCAAAACATAGATGGTCATCCCTTCTACCTAGTACTAACTTTTCTCTCCGATGGAGAATTTGCTTATCTTTTTTCAGGTGGACATCAAACCTGAAGGGAGGATCAGCTAACCACACCTCACCAGGGCCCCAGCTGAAACCACAGAACAACGCAGGGGAAGGGCAAGAGTTCAGCATTCATGGCGATCATGACACCAGCAAAAGGCTGAAGGAGATAAACACAGAGATCATCCAACTCCAACTAAGCCAGATATCCAGAGACACAGAGGCTCCCAAAACCGCATCACTGAAGCAGAACTAAAATGACCCCAACGTGGCTCAGGGAAACTTGCGGAAGAGGGGGCGGAAAGATTGTTAGAGTCATAGTTGGGGCATTATGCACAGAGACTGGGGCCAACCCCACAGAACTCTTAACTAACCTCACAATGCTTGACCCACATTCCCCATTGACAAGGGTCCCTTTGAAAGAGGGAGGACAGGGAGGAGGACAATGGAACCTTTACTATGAATGTAACATCAAAATAATATAAATAAATATATATATATATATATATAAAAAAATTCCTGGTTATGTCTCTAGCAGCCTACTGGAGGGGGTGTGTCCCTGGAAGGGATTGGAATTCCAGGTCTAAAGTGTGGAGAGAGCAGTGTGAGCTCTGGCCTGGTCGCTGTCTGCTGTTTCTTGGTTTTCTGGCTGGTGATGGGATTTTTCTCTCTGCTTGGATCTATAAAAGAAGCAACTTTTTCTGCCAATGATGGAACTTCCCCTGGATCTGTAAGCTTATAAAGAATCCCTTCCTTCTGTAAACTATTTCTGGTTCGGATGTTCATCCTAGCCACATGGAATGGACTATGATGCATGGGTTAAATTTTAATCTCTTGTTAAAATGTTAAAATATTCAGGCTGCTGTGATTTTTCTTGTCATGTTAATTTTATTTCCATATGGGAAAGAGGTTAAACCAGGGTCAGGGAGCAAAATCAAGAAGCTTCACAGGTCTAGACAGAAAGTTGTCATAAATTTTGAATATGAGACACTTTTCTTCCACATTTCCTATCATCTCTTTAGTATTGGTTACTTCTCTAAGTGTTGTGACAAAATACCTAACAAGACATAACTTAAAGCAGGAAAGGTTTGTTTGAGCTTATAGTTCCAAGAGATGAAGTTGATCATGGTGGGGAAGGCATGGCAGAGAAGCAGGAGGTAGAGTCCGCAGTCAGGAGAGAAAAAAGTAGCTGCTCAGTTCACTTCTCCTTTACATTTAGTTTAAGACCCCAGCCAAGGGAATGACAGTGGCCACAGTTAGATTGGGTACTCCCACCCCAATTAACCTAATCGAGAAAATTTCTTTGAGATAAGCCCAGATATTTGTCTCCTAGGTGATCCTAGATCCTGTCAAATGGGCAGAATTAACCATCACACTCTTTCTCCCCTTCCTTTCAGACTTATTCTTCTGTGTACTTACAGATGACAAATATCCCCAAATGAATAGAGATTTCAGCACATTAAACCTGATACTCCACTTTTCTTAGGAAAAGTGACTGATCCAATACTTGCTTTTGCTCACTTATATGAAATACTAATTGCTAAGCCTGCTCATAGCTTATATAAATTAGCCATGCCCTCCTCCCCCACCCGGAGCTTGAGTGTGTTCAGGGCTGCTACCAGACTAAAACACCATTTTTAATAATCAAATGAAGCTCACTTAAAAACTACTAGAGCACCATGTTCAATGTTTTGGGTGAGAATAACCTCTCACACTGAAACCTCTTCTGGCCACTCATTACCCTAACAATCTAAGAACACATTATGGAATGGAAAGTCAAAATTAACATACATCTTAGTCAGTAAGCTGCCCTGTTGGCAAATGTATCAACTTCTTTCCATGCACTGCCAGCCATTATTGTGGACTTTTAGAGGTTTGTCCATTAGGCCATTAAATACTTTGAGCTTCATTCTCCTTCTCTATAAAAGCGGTGTGGCACTGATGGTTAGCGGGCTGTTATATTTATGCCAGCATGAATAATGTAGTAAAAGTAATAACAATCATATAATGGTCATATTTTATATGGTAGTTACTTACCATGGTGTAATTAATGTATTCCATCTTCATTATTTAGTATGGGCCTCCTGCCCTGTTTCATGTAGACAGCTGTTTATGTGTGGACCCCAGATGCTGATCACATCAAGTCTGCCATAGCTGAAAACAAAGGAAAAGAAACATTCCACTAACATATTCCTAATGTGTTCTTTCCTTCCTATATTTGGTTTCTAGAAATGTGTACTTTGCAGTAGGACTGGCAACAGATCTTGCAAGAATCAAATCTGTCAACAATGATTGACAGCCCATGGCCAAGGTATTATATCATTCATGAAATTTTGACTGAGACTTCTATTTCACTGGTAGCTATACTCAACAAGACCCAGAGGCAGGAAGGTGCAGAATAAACACTGGTTTGGATTTCACTCCAAAGAGAAGCACTAGCCCTTTGCACAACCCCTTTCCCTTCGTTATGGAAATGCCCTGGCAGGAGGCCAGAAGGAAGATTGGTAAGTAAATCAGACTAGCTAACATGCTTTTACATACTTTCTTTGTCTTGAATTGGTTTCAGTTGTACTCTGTAAAATTCAAGAGCAACTAATAATGGTTAAAGGACATGGAAACATTGGCAAAGTTGCTAAAAATAATAAGTGGCTGTTGAGAACTACATCTTTTCACTCTCAAGAATTCTCAAAGCATCCTTGCTTTTCACCTGCACATAGTGCCCTGCATCTGGGAAAGGGGTGCCCGCCTGGTCACCCCTGCTGATAAGGTCTCATCTATCCTTTGAAAATGCTGAGGTGCTGAGTGGGGAGACTCTGCCTCACCAAGTCCTCTCTGTCTTGCTGCCACCAACTCCTGTGGGTAGTTTCATGTGCAAGCTGACCTGCCAATATAATGGGCCAGCTGAGATTATCGTGTGGTAAAAAAAAATAGAGGGTGTTTACTTTAGTACTTCCTTTCTGTTTCCATTTTTGATTAAGCTCTGGCAATGGGTATCAAAGAGGATGCAGTTTCCTTGGCAGCAATTCGGCACAGCACTTGCTAATGAGGCCACAGCAGAGAGTGTTCTTTCAGGGGAGATGTGTGGGAATGGACCAGTCTTACACTCAAGTAAAACTGTTGCTCATGCCTGTCTGGTGAGCTCTCCATGTGAGAGATTTGTGCAGCCATTCTGCTCTGCCAACAGAGCTTTCCCTGCTCAGCATGTTGGAGGGGAATTACAGATTTGTGGAGAGACAATGTTGTGACTGGTCTATCCTGGTTTCGAGGAGACTAACTAAAGAATGGACAAGTTCAGTGGGACCATTCAAATCCAAGGAACATTATCAACCACTAGTACACTTAGGTTCTTAACCCTCAATCCAAGTGTCTGCTCTCTGTGTTTGTGTGTGCATAAACTGTACCTGAAGCCATGGAACAATAGAGGCCAAACAAATGTCCAATGATTCTTTGGGTAGGTCATGGTCTCCAGACTAAAGCCAAGAAGGATGCCCACAACTACAGCATGGAATTCATCCTAAAAGAGAACACCTGGTACCTTAGGCAGGCATAGAGACTGGAGAAGCCAGTCCTGAGACTTACAAAACTTTAACCACCAATGCTCTTGGAAACTGGAAGTAATTTTCACTGGTAACACTTGCAAGCATTCCTCCACATGCAACCAGATTATTTAAATTATTCTTTTTTCAAAACAAAACAACAACAACAAAAATACGGGATTTCAATCTGTTTGAAGGAATTGGATCATGGGAGTATGCCCTGGCTGCAAAGGAACCTGGAACATGTAGTGCTTTGTCTCCCACCAAAGATGAAAAGTAGGAAATGTCATACAAGTTAAAAATGAAGATGATAAGGTTTGGATGAAACCTATTAAGTTTCTATAAAACCTCAACATGGACAAATGGCTACAGTAATAAGAATCTATGCAAGGGAAATTGCAAAGAGAGAATGGGGTTAGAAAGAATGAGGTAGCATGTAAATCACAGAGGTATGAAATGTATTTACAGGGAACTAGAAAAGCGCATGGTCTACAATAAGTAGTCAGGAAAGACAATTTGATGTTTCATTTTGGAGGTCAATGGGTCCTCTGGGTCATGTTAAAACTTGTGCTCAGGGATGTTGGGGAAAAGGTTTGAAGCAGCCGACAAATAAGGTCCCACCCCTAGGTACTTATTCCAGAGTCCATGTCATCTGTGGATTAGAAATAGAGTGAACCTGAGGCTTGGGGGTTTGATTTGTTATTGGAACATTTTGCTATGGAATAGAAAGATCCTATATTCATTTATTCAACAAGCATTTCTAGGAATATTCAAAGTGCTAGGCACATGGCACAGGTGTAGTATACAGAGCTGAATAAAAGTCCACTCCTACCTTTGTTTTACTGATAGTCTATGGATAAGATATTCTTAATGGTGGCTCAGGTAGAAATGGAATACGTTATTGTTTGAATGTAAAATGTTCCCCAGTGGCTCACGTGTTTGAGCACTTGATCCTCAGCTGGTGGTACTGTTTGAAAAGGTTGTGGAACCTTTAGGTTGGGGAACTTTGTTAGAGGATGGGCCTTGAGGTTTTATAGCTCAGCCCCAGTTTCTGATCTTCCCCAGCTTTTGGCTCTGGTATGATAAGCCCAGCTCTGTTCTCGCTCCTATTGCCACAAAACTTCTCCTTGAGATTGTAAAACTGAATTAAACTTTTTCCTTCTTTAAATTGTTTCTGGTAAGGTAGCTAGTACCAGCACAGTATAAAGTAACTAACATGAAAGATGTGTGCAGGAGTTATTATTACTCTGTGCCTGATGTTTCTGTCACAGAGATGATCCAGACTGGACTTTATAATTGGAGTGACTGTTCATTTGAAGTACTCGCTCCCCCTCTTTCTCTCTGTCCCTCTCACTCTCTTCAATCAGGAAACAGTGGACATGTGGTTGAAAATGTGTGTTGATCACTCTGCATACTCCACAGCAAAGGGGATGCTCAGTAAGCATGTGTTGATAGAGTGTAAAAATAGATGAAGCTGAGATGTGGACTGAGCCTTCCAAAATGGAGTGTCCCAGGCAGAGATCAGATGTTGGAGGGATGGAGGATATTCTGGACAAAAGGACAAGAATGACCAACAGCATGTGAACCTAGGTAAAGGCCAGAATCCACAAATCACGTGATACAATTGAAATGGAAATGAAGAGGCCACTGTGGCCATGACTGAACTTGCAGGAAGACAAGTATTCACACATGAAAATAGTTGTTGAACTAATTTTTCAGGAATTTTGTAAACAAATAGTGCCTTAAAGCAACAGACTTGGATTTTCCTGCAACTTCTGTGGGACCAGCATCCAGATATGGCTTAGTTGGCATCTCAGCATATGATTTCTAAGCCTGCAACAGAGGTATCAGTAAAGGCCCATGTTTGATCTAAGACTCCTCTTTTAAAACTTACCCAATTTTGGCAAAATTCACTTCCCATCAGCTGTAAATATATGACTACTTGATTTTTATTAAGGCCAGCAGTTGGGTCTGTCTCATTAAGAAAGACCAGTCATCTTTCAGGAACTTTTACCTGAGTTAGGTGTAGTGATTTGTTTCTATTATCCCAGAACTTAGAAGGTAAAGTTGGGACGGTCATAAGTTCTAGCCTAGCATGGACTGCTTAGCAAAGATCCTGTCTCCAAAATAAAACAAAAGCAAAATACAGAAAAAAAAAAAATTAGTCAGGCTCACCCAGTGTAATTTCCCATTAGTGTATAACATAACCTAACCTAATCATCACATTCATGGGCATACTGAAGAGGAAGGAATTACACAGGCCAGTTCTACCAGGGCATAGATGTTTGAGGACCATCTGAGAATTGTGCATGTCATGTCACGGTACAATTGGTGAAGGAGCACGTATCTCTTCTAAGTAACAGGAAGCCATTGCAAGGTAATGAAAATGGATTAATGAGAGAATGTTGCTTTTCCAATGAATCACTCTGGCAACAGAGTGGATGGTGAGTTCTGAAAGGTCAAGGCCACACTTTCATGGACAAGATATCAAACTGCGGAAGAGATCTGAGTGTCAGGTGATGATGGAAGAGCGGAGGGAATGAGAGCCCTAACTGTCTGAGACCAGCTCAACAAGCCTTGGCCTAATTCTTCCTTTCTCTACTGACTTCCACTTCTCTCCCAATGAAGCAAGTCCAATCAAGAGTAACTCCCTCACGTTGAGAGGACAAACTCCTTTCTACAGCTATCACCTAGCCCAAACTACAACATCTCTGTTGGATTCTTCATATGTTTTAAATGAAAAATCTATCTTGATATTACTCTCCTTTCTAGACACCTCAGTGACTTCATCACATAGAAAATTAATGTAAACTTTATCATTGTGTACTGGCCCCTTTGTGCATATTAGCATCTGAAACCCTGATTTCACTATGCTCCTGCCAAAAAACTTTTATCCATCTCTTTGTTTATTTTGCTTAGTGACACAATGTCTCAGTATGTAGCCCAGGCTGGCTTGAAACTCCTAATGATCCTCCTGCCTCAACCTCCTGTGTGCTGGGATTTCAGATATGAACCATCATGCCAGGATTCTTCCCTTCATCTTAATAGTCATACTATTCCTTGTTCCAGGGCCTTCACCCTTACATTCCTCACTTGTACATCTCCTCCAGACATGGTAGATTGAAATCTCTGAAACCATGAGCTAAAATAAATTTTCCTATCCTGTTTTTCTCAGGTGTTTATCATAGTGGTGAAAAATTAATGGGAGGTGGGTTTTTCCTCCTCTTTTGATCAAGCTTAAGGCTTGGAAAAGTCAAGTATCTGAAATACTAGTCATTTAATCAAATAGGCTCTGTATGTGGAAATTTGGACTCCTGACAGGTGTTGACTTTGGTGTTAGAGAGCCACACTTTTTCCTGAAGCACACATCCACTGACCACTCTAGGTTTCTAAGCAATGAGGAATCTGTATTTGTGTTTAGGATGGCCAGGTATTTTGCCTGAAATGCTCATGCCTAGCATATTTTGCTTCAAATGTGTTTTTGCCTGTTTGAACGACCATGTTTATTTAAAGGAAAATTTAATCCGTCTGTGCCAGATGTATTTCCATTTAGCTTAGGCAATTTTTTTTCCTAAGCATTACGTGCTGATCAAGCGATGCTGTTGCTTTTCGGAAATGAAAGTCATACTTTCTGTGAAAATCTCCTGACCCCACCAAAAGACATGAATTCAGTTAGAGAGGCCCATTCCAGGGAGCCTGCCTCAGGTTATTCACTCAGGTGAAGAACAGCGGCTTCCTTTGCCTGTTACTCTTGAGACAGTGCTGAAATTAGGCTGGGCTGGAGTAGACAGACAGTTGGCCTTTTATCAGGTGTCCCATCCACTCACCAGTGAGTGGATGACCCTGCAAGTCTTCAGGCTTCCATTTTTCTTCCTCAGTAAAAAGTAAAAACCAGTGACTTGATGTCATCTAGAGATATAGTGAAACTAAAGAAAAGAAAATGTTCCACAGAGTATATCTGAGTAGATACCTTCTCCATGCTCCATTCTCTCAGGAGAGAAACTAGCCACTTTGGTGGCCTCCTCTGAGCTCCAGCAGAGCTGAAATGTCCATTCCTCCCATCTGCCACTGCTAAAGTTCCAAGATATAAAAATTACCTTCTTGGGCTGGAGAGATGGCTTTAATGGTTAAGCACTTGCCTGTGAAGCCTAAGGACCCACATAAGCCAGATGCATAAGGAGGCACATGCACCTGGAGTTCGTTTGCAGTGGCTGGAGGCCCTGGTGCCCCCATTCTTTCTCTATCTCTCTCTCTCTCTGCCTACTTCTGTATCTCCCTCTCAAATAAATAAATTAATTGAATAAAAATAAAATATAAAAAATTACCTTCTCATTGCTGGAACAAAGCACCCAAATGAGAGCAGCACATGGGAGAAAAAGACTTATCTCAGTTTACAGTCTCGAGGGGACATTTCATCATGGCAGGGAAAGCATGGCACCAACAGGAAGCTGGCTCACATCATTACGTACCAGCAGTGAGGTAACAGAGAGAGCTAGCTGAGCTATGAACACCCAGTAGGGCTGGACTGATACAGCTCAAAGTCTGCCTCCAGTGTCATGCTTCCTCCAGCAAGTCTCCATCTCCCTAAATCTCCACAACTCTCTCAAGTTACCAAAAGTTGGAGAACATGTATTCAAAATGCACAAGGCTATGGGAAATATTTTACATTCAAATGACTGTAGCAGGTATGCAGACTGTGGTTTGAGCAAAACAGATGCAAGCTATGTTCACTGGCACCCCTCCAGCGGATTCTTCCTGTGACATTCATCTCTATGACATTCTGACCTTGACTTGGTACTTTCCAAGTCACCTGCATCTGGATGGATTCATAGCACCATGGCCTACATTGCTGTCTTTCCTCCCTTCCTATCATGTCCTCCATAGAAGCTTCCACTGGTTGATCTGAAATAACGAAAGCATAGATTATCAGGTCAGGACAATGTTTCATAGATATCTGGCTTAGTGTCATGGTTAGCATTTCATATTAATCTCCAGTTCGTAAATACCAGCCTGACATATAAATTGGAAAGAATTGTAATTATTCTCTTGAGAGCTTTAATCTTCCATGGGTTCCTACCTGCTTTGCTGAGTGGGAGAGCAAGGGCAGAGCTTTGGCCAGGAGGAGGAATGAGCAATGGATATGGTACTAGGCCTCCAGTGAGGCCAGTGTAGTCACACACACGAACATACTTTTCAAAGAAAGATGAAATCCCAGTGTGGTAGCGTGAATGGATGTCCCCCAATATATTCAGTTTTATTAAAGCTTCTTAGGTTCCCAGGCACCTGGGTGGAGGAAGTGTTATTGGAGGGCTCTTAGGGTCCAGCCCTAAGGTGTGGTGGTGGGTTTGGAATTCCAGTCTAAAGAGTTGCAAAGTGCCTGGAGTTTCTAAAGTGTGCTTGTTTGTGGTATAGCATTTGGGTTTTTGGCCTGTGGCTTTTCTCTCTCTGCTTGGACCTGTGGAAAGCAGGCCAGTTTCTTTTGGCCTTACAGAAAGTTCCCTGGTTCTGTAAGCTTCGATAAATATCCCTTCCTCCATAACTGTGCCTGGTTTGGAAGTTCATCCCAGTGCTCTGCTGTCTGCCATACCCAGTAATGCCCAGTCAGAGCCAGGTCTCCCTGTTTCCAGAGCTCAGCTTGGGTTACTGCTCTATGTTTGTTCCACTAACAACTGTGACATGAGTTCATGTTTGTTTTGTATATATCTGTAAGTGTCCAACAAGTTAAACCACATTTGTGGGCTAGAGATATGGTTAAAGGCACTTGCTTGCAAAACCTGCTGGCCTAGGTTCTATTTCCCCAGCACCCACTTAAAGTGTCACATATGTCTGCTATGCCCCACCCCCACATATAAGTAAGATTTTTAAAAATTAAAATTAAAAATGTTTGTATATGATTTACTTTCCTCAACTCTCCTAGTCCCTAACCCTCAACTACGGACTATCTGCCAGTTAAATAGATGGCTACTCCTGAGTACTGGACATGCATACTTAGAGCCCTACTTCCTTTTTTTCTCATACATTCATGAGATTGTCATGACACTGTCCTCTTTGGTATTATCCCAGGCATCTGCCGTCCACTGATAATTAAGACATATTACAATGTTTATTGTTACTAAAGTAAAATTCCCTCAGTTTCTCCTGGCCTCAATGTAAAGCATCCTATTCCTAACATAGTTGTGATTAATTAGGCTTTTACCTTGATTACTGAACATCAAAACTAAATCAAAGTCAATTATTTGAGATAGGTTATGCAGGGACCTTGGGAGATGATTCAGCAAGTAAGAATGTTTGCTCTACAAGCATAAGGGCCTGAGTTTGATCCTTAGCATCCACAGCAAAAAGCCAGACATGGCCAAACATGCTTGTGACCCCAGTGCTGAGTGGGGCAGAGAGAGGACTATTTCTGGGTGCTCCTAGTGAACTCTAAGCTCAGTAAAGACTCTGTCTTGGGAAAATAAGGTGGAAGAGTAATAGAGAATGCCAATGACTTCCTCTGGTCTCTGTACGTGTACACTGGGGTGTATGCATCTGAACATACACATACATATACCACAGACAACATAGTACACACACACATGCACACACACACACACACACACACACACACACACACACATAAATAAAAATTCAAAAGCTATGCAGGTCAACTGTTATGCCAACAACTATGAAGCTCAAAAGTTTAGTCCCATCTGAAAGATACACCTCTAGGTATTTGTGGAAAGCCATCCATGCTTGAGGTGTTTTGGAGCACCTTAGATACCAAGTCTGGGCCTAACTGCCAGAGACTAAAAGAAATGTTCTGTCTTTCCTCAGGATTAATGTCTACTTTTACATCTTGTGGGAAGGTAACTCACTGAAAATGTAGCCTAGAGGAGGTTGGGCTTCCACCATCAGGGTATGGTCTTGCACTGGGTGTGGTCTTATACCGTAGTCTCCATTAGAAAAGCTTATTCAAATGTTGTAGTTTCAAATTGTTATCATTTGAGTTATGCATTTGCAAATATTACACGTTCTCATTTAACAAAACCATATTGATAGAACATCTGAGATCTAGCAGCCACCATAGTGGCTGGAGCACAGTGGGTATTCCATAGCTATTGGTTTACTGAACAAATAAACAAGTCTGGCCATTTGTTTGGGCAAGATCATTATTTTTGAAGAGAACACTCTCTAGAGTTCAATCTATACTCAAACCTTTACACTTTCCTCTTTTTAGTGACTTTGTGGACAAGTTACCCTACTTCTCTAAGTTATAATTTTCTTACTGGTAAATATGGATTATGCTAGAGATGCTGATGGTGGTGATGAAGATTATGATTTTTATGAAATGATAATGCCTCCTTTATAGGATTTTGGTCAAACCCTTAATAGGGTGTTATATATCAGAATATCATTAGTGAGATCTGGAAATAATCTTACAATTTCCCAGGTTGCATGTACCTGGTAAGTTTGCAGTGGGCCTAAAAAACCCCTCCATGATGAGAAGAACCTCTGAATGTCTTCTTTCTCAGTTTTCCTTGTACAGTCAGGATGTATCTGAAATCCCTGACTGGAGCTCTGACAACTTGCCTCCACTTCTTAGTTTTGCTCACTGAGAAAGCAGAATCCAAGCCCCTTAGAGTTTAAGTTCTGTTGGTAGACCCATTTTGAATCCATTTATTGCCTGCAATTTTTACCTGGATATCCTCCAGATCTCAATGTAGCCTGCTACCACCATATCCACTAAACAGAATAAGACAAATCATCCACTCTGAGTAAGCCAAGACTCATGGTTACTGTTGCCTTTGCGGCATAAGAATTAGAAACTGCATCATAATTTAATCTCAAAGATTAAATTGGTAAAGCAAATGAAGGTTCTTTGCACAGTAGTTTTGTACTGAAAGAATTAGTACTTGCCCATATTTAATAACCATGAGCAATCATCACTCACGGCTATATTCTCCTCCTCTTCCTTATCTCTCACATTCCATCCACTGATACACAGTAACCAAATCTGCATGGATTGATTAGTATGTTCTGTCCTCATTTTCCACAACTTCAAAAAGCACAAGGGTATATGCATTGCAGTCCCATGATATTGGCACAAAATTCATGTCTTCACATCCTCTGCATTAATTTATCTGACCTTGTCTTTTTTTTTTTTTTTTTTTTTTTTTTTTTTTCTAGCTCAGGCTGACCTGGAATTCACTCTTTAGTCTCAGGGTGGCCTTGAACTCATAGAGATCCTTCTACCTCTGCCTCCCAAGTGCTGGGATTAAAGGTATTCTCCTCCCAGTTACCTTGTCTTATTTTAAATGTAAGATTCATTAAACCATAAATGTCTCCCCCTGCACCAGGAAATGTTTGCCTGTAAATTAAATTTTTTCTCCTAGAAGCTATCAGGTATCACTATTTTAATATTTTATATACTCCAACCATACCTTGAGGACAAGAGATTTGTTTACAAAGCAAATGAGCTACTGGGAATTCCTTTCAGGAGAAGTTTTCATTCTTTGAATAATTCTACTGATGACTGAGTTTCAAGGAAAACCTTTTTTTTTTTTTAAAGGTTTTGTATTATTTATGGAAGAAATCAGACATCCCAATTTGTTCCAGGTAAACTCACATTAAGAAGTTGAGAGTTATGGGTGTAAAAAAATATGTGACTATGATATGACCTTTGTCATTCCAGGTTAGCTATTTTTATACTAATAAGGCTCATCCAGGTCTTCATATTAGTAGAGTAGATTTGAAGCTAAAAAACGAAAGTAATGGAAACGGAATTTTTGGACTGTTATGTCTTCTAAATAATAAATATATCTACGGACTGTGTTCCACAGGATAAGTGGAGGACTCTAGTTATACCCAGTCTTCATAATGCCCACCACCTGCAGTGTCCATTTTCTGAACACTGGTCTGTACTGACTTACATACCCTTCACATTACTCAACCTGTTGATTTTTGCAAAACTGACATGAAAAGAGTTTAAGATAATACCTTAATGACTGATCAGTAAATAATGGCAGATAGTCTTTTTCCTTTTTGCTAACACTTAAACTAGAACAGGAAGCAAATAGAGAGAATACAGGAGGCATGGAAAGACATATGTAAAGGTATAGGAAAGGCTGTACTCAGTTCTAGAAAGTAGAAAAGCCAGTAACACCATCATTATAATAGTCATTATTTTATATATATATATACATATATATATATATCATATTTTTATTTGATAAGTACCTCTTATCTAATTTGTTTGTGGGGTAGGAAGTTTCTAGTCCTATTATTAATTTGCTCTATCTGTCCAGCTTCTACCCTCAGTGGAAGGTCTTAGAGAAATGCAATCATGACTTTTATTTTTGTTTAGACTTGGGTGCTCATTGATTCTCCTTCCATGGAACTGGGCTGGACACAAAAAGCAGGCTCAAGGACCCCAGATATACCTTTGTCAGTAGGTATGACCCTAGCCATCTTAGTGGAAGTCTCTACTCATTATTTTTGTAGGCTACTTTGCTACTCTATACATATCAAGGATTGTGTCTTCTTCCTAAGCCAAAACCTTCCGAGCCACATCCCTGCTCAAACATAGCTCACATGAAAGAGAACATGTCTGTTTCTCCTTTTCCCTCTAAGGCTTGCTCCCACTTCTGGTGGAGCTCATGACCAGATCTCTACCACAGCCCATCTGAAGAGTATGCTATGGATGTGCTGAGTATCAATTTTCCAGAAACAACTGTTGCTAAAGATGATTCATTTTAGATACTGGAAGTGTCACAGGGCTTTTCCCTAACAAAGTTAAAGTTGAAAGGGAAGATTTTTACTTAAAGATAACATATTATGATCTCTCAATTATCTTAGAAGAAATAAAAAATGTTATAAAGAAAAATGTATAAAGGGGTATATATAAAAAATCCAATGCCCTTCAATTCATTCAATTTTACATTACTGAAAGTTTAATTCAAAACCATGATTTTACATCTTATACAATCATAAATAGCTCTCACAAAACATTTGCATTTTCCCCATGTGATGAATTATATATATACATATATACTTGCTACTTTTCTGATTCCATCCTTTTCTAATATATTCTCTTTTAATATTTATTTATTTATTTATTTGAGAGAGGGAGAGAGGAAGAGGCAGAGAGAAAGGGAATGGGCATGCCAGGGCCTCCAGCCACTGCAAACGAACTCCAGATGCATGTGCCACCTTGTCCATCTGGCTTATGTGTATCCTGGGGAATCAAACTGGGGTCCTTAGGCTTTGTAGGCAAACGCCTTAAGCACTAAGCCATTTTCCCAGCACAATTCTCTCTCTCTCTCTCTCTTTTTTATAGCAAAGTAAATCCTGACCATGAAAATGCCTTCCCTAATGGCCCACAGCTGAAAAGGAATTCATACTGAAGGGAAGCATGGTGACATACCTGCATGTCTAGCACTTGAGAGGTTGAAACAGTAGGATCAGCTCTTTGGCTAGATTCAACTACATATCAACTTGGAGTCCAAGCCTGGGCTACATAAAATGCTGTCTCAGAAGGAAGGAAGGGAAGGAGGGAGGGAGGGAGGGAGGAAAGAAAGAAAATGAATTTACATTCACATAGTACCACATAATTAAATGAAATTTTTATATATCAGTTAAAAATTTAACAAAGTCCACATTCTATTTTTATTCTAGAAATAATGAATTTAATCATGTAGTATTATAACATTCAGACCATATACACAGTACATAAGTCAGATAAGTGAGACAATGAAGAACTGAACAACTTCTAGGAAACGTGAAGAAATAAAACCACCACCAAAAGTCCTCAAATAGAACTTACGGCAGAATAAATACCTGCCCATGCCTCAACAAGCACCTTGAGGACATGGCTGAAGTGTAGTAGAAGAAAACAAGAACATGGACAGCAAACAGCCCAAATCATCAAAAAGACCTTCATCAGTGCTCCTAAACACTGCAGCAAATTATGCGGCATCTTTCCTTAAAGCATTGCGTTTAAATCCCACATAGAGCATTTTAGAATACTTTCAACAAAAGTATGTAGTACTAAAACCAAAACAAAGAACCTGAAAGTCTAAAAGCATATGATATGATGTGAAAGCCTTCTGCTTGCATAAAGAACCCTCTGTCCGTAATCCCAGTGATATGGTTTGAATGTAAAATGTCCCCCAGATGTTTGCAGTCAAGTTTTCTACTTAGTCCCAAGCTGGTGGAGCTTTTGAAAGGTGGAGCCTTGCTGGAGGAGGTGTGCTGCTAGGAGGACATTGGGATTGATTATTCTATCCCCCTGTGTGTTCACAGCTAACTTGCTCATGGGGTTTTCACTCTGCTGTGGATATGTGAAGATATTAGCCCAATGCAATGCTTTTCTCTACCTTAATAAAGCTTCCCTGTCAAATCTGTAAGTTTGAATTAAACCTTTTTTTTTTTTTTTTTTTTTTTTCCCAAAAAGCTACTTCTGCTCTTCTGGTCAGGTGATTTGTGCCTGCAATGAGAAGATAACTGCTACACCCAACAATAACACTCCCTCCCAGCACAGTGACAATTAGACCTGTGGGGACACTTACATTTTTTTCATATAACTGTCCTATGTATGGAAGCAAGTCTGTTCCTCTGATAGAGAGGTTAATAATGACTCTACACATCTATTTTCCTCTAAGTGACCCCACACTGACATCATTACTGACTTTCAACTCTGCCCCACCCTCACCTCTCTGGCACATGGCTTCCTTCCTCTCATTTCCAAATGGGTACAAGGATTTCTATTTGGCCACCTCTCCATTTTATGAAATGTTATTTTATCTCTGACACTTCAGGTTTTTCTTCAGCCTCGTGTATTGTTTTATAAACTTATAGTTCAGTGTCTTCTATCCAAGATGTAGATGCTTTTCACCTGACTTACATTTCTTGGTCTAGATACTAGCATTTTATCCAGTTTTGCATTGAGTTGTTAAAGAGGGTTAGAGGAAGAGGCAAGGGGGAGATATGCTAAGCTTTCCTTATGATATTCTAAGGTTCCTTGAAATCTATAGGCAACTTAATAACTTTAGGGTTTGAAAATTGATGTTCAAGGTGCAATTTCTTCCCAAATATTTATGTTCCAAAGATCTTCATATGTTTTGATTGAAGTCTTAACTTATTTTGTGTATGTGTCATTTTGTTCCCAGTTTGAAAGTTAGAGGATGTATTAAGGTAGGAATGGCAGATAAGAAAGATTTCATACCCTCTCTCAAGTTCCAGTGTGCTTTCAGCCTCAATTCTGAGAGAATATGATCCATATTGGCTCATTTGACATTCCTATAAGTTACTGTGTGGAAATATAACACATATTTAAAGTTGGTACATAAAGGGGAAGAAAACTCAGAAGAGTCAATATCACGTTAAAGAAGACAAGCTAACTAGGAAGACGGAACATTATCTAATCTTAAGACTTATTAACAAGCTGTAGTAGTTAAAACAGTGAAAGTAGATATTAGACGTGAATCAGAACACAGAGTTCAGAAAAACCAATATAGTCAACTTTAAAATAAAACAATATTTCACTTCATTTATTTATTCGTTAATGAAAGAAAGAAAGAGAAAAATGGATGCACCAGGGCCTTTAGCAAATACAAATGAACTCCCCATGCATGCATCACCATACACATCTGGCTTACATCAGTTCTGGGGAATCAAACCTTAGGTTTTTCAAGCAAGTGCCTTAGCTGCAAAGCCATCTCTCCAGCCCTCAACTAGCTTTTAATAAGAAACAAAGGCAGTTTCAAAAATGAAAAGAAATTAAAGAGTGAAAAAGAAATAGTCTTGAAAAAATGATGCTGAAAACATCTGGAATGCACAAAGAACATTTACATCTCAATATCACACCTTTTCCAAAAATTATTAACTTGACATTGATCGTAGACCAACATGTGACCTGCAAAATTATGAAATTCTTGGCAATATTGGGAAAAATTCTAAATGATCATCAGGTAATGATTTTTTTAGATGCAATATGCTAAGTTCTTCTTTGATTGTGTAGCACATATTTGATTTAAAAACTGGCTTTTATCTTTCATTTTAACATATTTTGTATGCTCCATTGTAATTTCTTCTTTAATACATGAATTATTCAGAAGTATACCATTTTATTTATAAACAAAAGACAGTTTCCAGGCCTGCTTTTTTGTTTACTATAAAACTAATTATGCTCAGTTAGCATGCTCTGTATGAATTCAGTCTTTTAAAATGTGTGGAGAATTTTGTGACCATTCATGAGGAGTTCAAGTTCAGTAAAGGTTTTGTGAAAGCTTGAAGATAATGGGTGCTCTGCTATTGCTGGCTCAGGGCCACTGGGTCAAGTTTGCTCATTATATCAGGTTGGTCAAGCACTTTCAAATCTCCTACATCCTTATGACTGGCTTATTCTTTCTTGATATCAACTAGTCAGATATTTTTAAATCTACCACATAATTATTAGCATGCTTCTTTCTATTTGCATTTTTATCAATTTGCTCAATATATTTATATTCAAATCTCTACATGTACATGTTGCCATAATATCCTGATGGATTGAATTTTATCATTATGAAATGATACATTTACTTTTACTAATATACTGTTTCTTATTTGTGTGTTTAATTGCTTTCAGTCTTCCTTTGACTAATATTAATACATATCACTAAATTGTATCAATATGAATAGATATATCTATATTCATTCCTTTGCACCAATGGAAGATTGGTTTTAGGATCCTCATGCAAACACCAAATGAGAAGATACCAATTTCTTTATATTTTCCACTTAATTTTAATTATAGTTTTGTTTTTATAATTTCACACACATAAATAATGTATTTTCATCTTATTCACTTTCAATTTTTTTACTGTTTTAAAAAAATATATTCATTTATTTGACAGAAAAAGAGAGAGAGCGCGCAAATGGGCATGCCAAGGCCTCCAGCCACTGCAAATGAACTCCAGACACATACACCCCCTTGTGGGTCATTGTAGCAGACAGCTTCAGGTTCACTGAGATGAACTTCCAGACCAGGCACAGTTATGGAGGAAGGGATATTATTTATTGAAGCTTACAGATCCAGGGGAAGTTCCATAATGGCAGAAGAGCAGTCTGCTCTTCACAGGGCCAAGCAGAGAGAGAAAAAGCCAACCAGCCACCACAGCACACAGAGCAAAACTACAGCCAAAAGGTCACACAGCACACTTCAGGAACTCCTGCTAGGCACATTTGCATATCTTTACAATGGAATCTCAAACCCATCACCACACCTTAAGACCGGGCCCCCAGTGACCTTGCCTCTAGCAAGGTGATTGAAGATGCAAACTATAAAGTAATAAAACATTGAATATATTGGGGGACATATATTCAAACTACCACATTCCGCCCCTGGCCCCCAATATATTTAGCTCCTGGCCCCCAATAGATTTATAACTATCACACATTGTAAATTGTACTCAGTCCAATTTCAAAGGTTCTCATAGTCTTGATCAACTTAAGATAGTGAGTCCTGTAAAATCAAACAAGTTAAATACTTTCAACATGTAAAGGCACAGAGTAAACATTGTAACTGGTATAAGGCATAGCAAGGAGAGATTAGAACAATGCAAACTCAACCACCATTAGCAGTCATCAAACTACTGCAGTTCAAGTTCAATATAACCAGAGACTAACAGTCTCCAGGTTTTTCAATTCCGCCCCTCCAGCTGGGCAGAGTCGCCAGGGAAAACTTTCATCCCATGCCAACACTGCACTCCATGGTAGCCCTTTTGCACAGTCCTGGTATATCCAAAACATCTTCAGGTCTCCATGCAAACCACGGTCCATCTTCCAAAAGGCTCTTCCAGCCTATTCCTGAGGGTCTTCATGCCCTGCCTCATGCCGCATCTCAGCAGCGGCTCCTGGAACCATGTGCAACTCATGACCACTCCATGCATTTTTCATATTTCCAAAACTAATACCGGGTGTGCAGGACACAGCCATGTTCTTAATCCAGGGACAAAATAAGCCATAGCCTTGAACAGCAGGTTCCTTCTCCAGTCAGCTCTTTCCAAGAATTTGCATTTTTAACACTCTTTCCTCAGGCATCCTCTCCATTGTTTTAATGTAAATCAGTCGTCAGGCCACCTTCCTTCCACCTTCCTTAAGATTGCTAATGTGGTTGACAATAGCAGCTAAACCAGTCTCAATGCCTCTACTTTTAACTTGCTTCAAGTTTTCCAGCTTAAAATCTTAAAATCTCAGTCCGATATCTTTAGCCAAGCACACCCATCCATTACAAATTTAAGCTTGATCAAACACTCTGGGCCTGGATAGCAGAACGTAGCCATCCCTTATGCCAGTAGCCCAGTTCCAACAAAGTCCTCTGCAGTCTTTCCTTCCCCTTAGAAAGCTCATAAGCCAAGCCTCGAAGTTCAATACTGTCTGCACTTAGCATTCTCAAACTCTCATCAGAATAGCCCATAAAACTTGGCTTACCACTCCAGAAGGCATCTTCAGTTGCAAGCACCAAGTCCATGCCCATTCCTCCAAAACAAAAGTTCCAAAAGACGAATATCCACACGGTCAGGTTCATCTCACCCCACACTTCTCGGTACCACTTTAATGTAGCAGACAGCTTCAGGTTCACTGAGATGAACTTCCAGACCAGGCACAGTTATGGAGGAAGGGATATTATTTATTGAAGCTTACAGATCCAGGGGAAGTTCCATAATGGCAGAAGAGCAGTCTGCTCTTCACAGGGCCAAGCAGAGAGAGAAAAAGCCAACCAGCCACCACAGCACACAGAGCAAAACTACAGCCAAAAGGTCACACAGCACACTTCAGGAACTCCTGCTAGGCACATTTGCATATCTTTACAATGGAATCTCAAACCCATCACCACACCTTAAGACCGGGCCCCCAGTGACCTTGCCTCTAGCAAGGTGATTGAAGATGCAAACTATAAAGTAATAAAACATTGAATATATTGGGGGACATATATTCAAACTACCACAGTCATCAAGAACTCTGACAGAAATCTGGCATCCTTAGTTGGGTAACCCTTACCCCAACCCACAACCTCTCCATGCCCACATCCACTTTTTTTTTAAATATAAAATACTTAAGATAAAGTCTGGAGAGATGGCTTAGCAGTTAAAGTCCTTGCCTGAGAAACTTAAAGACCCAAATTTGATTACCAGAACCCACTTAAGCCAGATGCACAAGGTGGCACATGTGTCTGGAGTTCATTTGCAATGGCTAGAGGCCCTGATGCCAATCTTCTCTATCTGTGCCACCCTCACAAATAAATCAATAAAATAAAATATTAAAAAATAAGACAATAAAAATTTCCCATCTATTTTATTTGACTCGATTTATCATACCTAATTAAATGTAATAGTCTGTAATTATTTGTTATACTCTATTGTCTAGTAAATACTCATGAAGGACCGCCTTTACATGCTCCTTCTGTTACAATTTTTCTCAAAATGTTATTGTCTTTCTCTAGGTCAAATCTATGGATGCAAAATTCATTGGTATAGAAATGTCTATCCTTGTTCAAATTTTGAAATATGTAATGTGTCGTGTTTGCCTAGCATAGTTAATATACCACTAAATATATATTATATACATAAATGTACATATATTTTTCCATCTGTTTGCTTTTCATATCCTTATATTTTTTAAAGTGTTTGCATAGGCACATGCATATATCTTAAATGTGTTTATTTAAATCACAGTTTTTGGAATTTTATTATTTAATTCTGTATATTTTGTCTTAATAGTCCATTTTGATTTAATATAATTGCTAATGCAATAATTTATATCTGTCATGATTTTTCAATTTGTCTTTTCATACCTCTTGGATCTCTTTTTTCATGCATTTAAAGTCAGTTAGTAAATAGTTATTAGTTTTATTATTGTTACTCAAATCTCTCTGATATTTAATTATTGATCTTTTCATGAAAAAGAATCCAAGAATCTCTTACTGTTTTTAAGATTTTACTTTTGTCTGTGTATTCTGCTAGTTTGCTATAATTTGAGCAAGTAAAGATTTACTGTTCCTTTATTTTATATAGGTTGTTCATGATATATTTGTAATATACTTCCTTCATATTGTTAGATTTCATTGTAGCTGAACAATTATGAGCCAGTAATAGTTCAAATATTAATTCTTTTACAACTTTTTATTTTTTTATGTTTTTTTTATTTTTTATGTTATTTTTCCTTTTAGTATGCAATTTAACTGACAAGTAGTATTTGAATGTATTTATGGGTTGCAATGCAATGTTTTGATATATTTACACCTTGTAGAAAGATTAAATCAAGTGACAACATACAAATCATCTTACTTACATTTTCTCTTATGAGGAGTGTTTTAAATTGATTTTAGCAATTTTAAAATATATAATAAATTATTATTAATTATGGCCACCATGTCTTGCTAGACATAGTCTGTTCCCCACATTTAATGAAACTTTATTCTCTTTGACCAATATCTTCCTTGGTTTCTATCTCATTTTTTCCCCTTTTGACAACTTTCTTACTGTTTGAAATGACAAAGTCTTCCACACTAGACATCCTGAATTTAATCATCTGTGCATTAGGTTCTGACTTCTTTAAGAGAAAATAGTATTTCAAGACTACAATATATGTCCCACAACTGCTATTACTGAACTAAAAAATATCTTTCAAAATGTTATTGATATTTCCCTCTGCCCCTCCCACAGTAACGCCTTTGCAGTCATTTTGGTTCTCTGAAGCTTCATGTCTAGTGTTCTCTTCAGGAAAGCATCACAATATACCCTGAGTTTTTGCTTTCTGATTATGGATTATGTGTTCATAGGTCTGAACATTAATTTGGCTGAATATAAATAGCTGTAAATCATGTATTCTTTGCTAAGTATATAAAGTAAATAATGGTATTTTATTTGTATAAGCAACAGTATCAAGAAAAACAATCATGTAAGTTTATTCCTTTATAATTCACATACCCATATAATTATTAGTGAATTAAAATATCATCAAATTATAATTCTTTTTTCTTTTTTTAATTATTATTTTTTATTGACAACTTCTATACTTACATACAAAAAACACATGATATTTCCCTCCCCATTCCACTTTAGAACTCCAGTCTCCATCATATCCCCTCCCTCTCTCCATTAGTCTCTCTTTTAATTTGATGTCATCATCTTTTTCTTCTAGTTTGAGTGTCTTGCGAAGGTATTGCTAGGCACTGCAAGGTCATGCATATCGAGGCCAATTTCTGTCTGGGCAGTTGCATTGTAAAAAGTCATACCCTTCCTTTGGCTCTTCCATTCTATCCACCCCCTCTTCCGCAATGGTCCCTGAGCCTTGGAGGGTGTGACAGAGGTGTTTCAGTGCTGGGCACTCCTCCATCCCTTCTTCTCAGCACTATGTTGCCTTTTGGGTCATCCCAGTGGTCATCGCCATCTGAAAAGAGAAGCTTCTCTAACCAGAAGTGAGAGTAGAGTTAATATGTGAATATGAACATTAAGCGTAGTGCTTTCAGGGTAGCTTGGTGGGAATAATATATACATTTAGCCAGACAAGCACAGGCTTTATACCCCTAAGGCTCATGACCTCCCCTGCCATAGATTTTGTTTAGGTTTTTCAGTACCAGGTATGTATTCCCTCCCATAGAGAGGGCCTTCAGTCCAATTATGGAGCAGTTGGTTACCCCAAGAGCAGACATGCCACTATTGTACCCATTCAGTCATTGGGCCTGTATGGCCAAACTTGAATTTTCAGTGTTCACTGTTTTCACTACTGATGACTTCTGTCTCCCATAAGGCTGCATGCACTGCAGCTTTTTTCCAGCTTTCAGTTGGCTGGTCTACAGGGAGAAGGTTTTCTGCTCAGCACCAGCTTACTTTCTGAGTGACCTTGCCTCTCAGGAAGAGATGTCTTCAGCAATAGGGTCTTATCATCTGTTTCTCAAGGGCAAACAAGGGCTTTGGCAATAGCCTTTGATGTTTTGAAGGCTGCCAGGACCTCCTTGGCCAACAACTCACTGGAAGGTATCCCATCCCAGGCACTGAAAATTTTCTAGTAACAGTCTATAGCTTCTGGATGTGCCATTATTCAAAAAAGTAGGTTTACCTAAGTCTTATCCACACTATCTTGAATTTTGATTGACCCTCCCCCTGCCCTTCTTTTATGCATTCTCTTCCCATGGCCTTGCTTAGGCCATTCCCCTCCCTGTAATCTGTTCTTCTACTTACGTATGTGCAATACAATACACTTAACTCCTTCCCTCTCCTGCCTCCCTTATAGCCCTTTACCAGCTTAGTGGTTTCTAGTACCTATTTTTGGTTTCATTTCATGCATAAGTCTATACATTTGTAGCTAGGATCCACATATGAGAGAGAACATGTAACGTTTGGCATTCTTAATTGCCATGTGATTTATAACTACTGTTTTTATAGTTTATTCTTTATTTATATTATTCTAATTTTACATTCATAATGGTGACTCCATTATCCTCCCCCCTGTCCTCCTCCTTCCAAAGGGACCCTCATCAATGGGGAATGTGGGTCATCCATTATGGGGGTAGCCAAGAGTTATGGTGGATAGGCTAAGTCTCTGTGCATAATGATCCAACTTGTGGCTCTAACATTCTTTCTGCCTCCTCTTCTGTGAATTTCCCTGAGCCCTGTTGGGATCATTTTAGTTCTGCTTCAGTGATGAGGTTTTGGGAGCCTCTGTGTCTCTGGATATCTGCCTTAGTAGGAGTTAGATGTTCTCTGTGTTTATCTCCTTCAGCCTTTTTCTGGTGTCATGATCCCCAAGAATGCTGTACTCTTTGCCCTTACTCTATGGCTTCAGCTGGGGCCCTGGTGAGGTGTGATTGGCTGGTTGTCCCTTCAGGTTCGTTGTCCATGTGAAAAAGATAAGCAAATTCTCCAATGGAAAGAGAAGTTAATACTAGATAGATGGGATGGCCATAGATATTTTGGAGGGAATTTTATATGCATAGGCCCTCTTCTAGCCCACATTTGGTGGTATATTGATCTTGGAGACTGAGTTCATTTTTTGTACATGGTTTTGACTTATTTCCCAGTTCCAGCAATGACTTCCATTCCACTGAGTGGATCTATTAGCCAAATCAAGAGTAGTTGGTTACCACAATGCTTGTGTGCCACTACTGCACTTGTTTGAGCATTACGTCATGTTGTTTCCTGCTGGGTAGCTTAGACTGCGAGTTGTTTGGACAGATGGCGGTCATTTTCCCCCAGTCAGTCGTGTAACACCCTCTGGCACTAGACTAGCTATCTGGGGACTGACCCTCTTCCAGATTCTGACCAGGTCTCTCCATGTTTTGTGTCACCCATGTATGCTGTCTTTTACAGTACGGTCTTACCATTAACCTTTGGTGGGTCATCAAGAACTCTGACAGAAATCTGTCTTTTGGGGGGAAATCTTGTAGGTATCTCGGATCCAGGCCTGCAGAGGGAATACCTGAACTACAGGGAACTAGAAAGAACATCATGAAGACCAACCTTAATCTTTTTGTGTTTCTCTCTCTCTCTCTTGCTCCCTCTCCCTCTCTCTCCCTCTCCTCTCTATACTCACTTTCTCTTTTATATTTCCTATCTTTTTCTTTCTTCACCTTCCTTGGTGCTGACTTATAACTCCCAGTATCAGCATGGGGTTAACTTTCATGATGAGCTGTTATAACTACTTTTTGCATGCATGCCCAAATAACTTTTGCAAATTGAAATGTGAATGTCAATACTGCAACCAGAATGTGTCTTGTAGGTGGTCATGCTAAAATCATTATTATCAAGTGCTTGTTATTTTTTTTAATTTGAGAGAGAGAGAGAGAGAGAATGGGAGCCCCAGCAGACTCTCAGCCACTGTGAATGAACTCCAGATGTGTGTGCCCCCTTGTGGCTAAGTGTGGCATTGCACCCTTGCATCACTTTTTGTGTCTGGCTAAATGTGGGACCTGGAGAATCCCATGGGCATTCTGAGGCTTGGCAGGCAGGCACCTTAACAGCTAATTCAATTCTTGAGCCCAACTGCTGGTAAGTACCAGATTTCAATCTTTCTTACACTTTGGTTTGATTTTCTTTTTGGTATTCTGAACGTTCTCCCCTGATGTTCAACTTATCTCATTGTTTTTATCAAATTTATTTTTTGTGGGAGGAAAGGCTTTATTTCAGCCCTAGAGAGTCCAGGGGAAGCTTCAACATGGTGCAGTACCTGGCCCACTTCATCCTACATCCATAACACAGACAGAAGGGCTGAATCTGAACACACAAGACTCCAGACGTGCCCCCAGTGACACACCTCCTCCAGCAGTGCTCAGCCTGCTGGAGACTAGGAAGCATAATCAAAAATACCTGAGGCTATGGAGGACATTTACATTCAAGCCGCCACATCTCTTCACAAACCTATGAATTTACCTGTCCTGGATCTTTCCTAAACATGGTATGATACAGTATATGATCCTTTTGACTGGATTCCTTTACTTAGTATAATGTTTTGGAAATTCCTCCATATATATCATTTATCAGTACTTCATTTTATTTCTGGCTGAATAATATTCGATTTGTGTACATATGAGATTTGCTTTATCCATTCATTGGATAATTTTTTTGAGTTGCTTATACTTTTTGATTATTGTGAGGTGTTCTGCTGTGAACAGCCATGGACATGTATTTGAGTATCAATTTTCATTTCTTTTGGATATGTGGGTAGTAGTACAATATCTAGGCTATGTGGGAATGATTGTTTTTGGAAATCTTGAAACTGTTCCCCTAACTCAAAAATTTGAGATCAAATGAAGGAGCTGCTCTTGGAATAGATTTAATTTTAAAGGCCAGAGCTTGACCAAACCCAACTCTCATACTTCCTGTCCTGAGATGCAATCACTTGTTCCATATGTGTTCTCATCCTTGTTATCTATGATGAGGGCCTCATGAGAGCCTACAACATGCTATTTAGACTTTCAACCTTCAAAACTGAGGCAAAACAAATCTCTTTTCAGATTTTTTAACCTTAAAAGTTGGATTCAATGTCTTATATGAAATATGATCTAAGTAGCATAATACAAAAGTACATTAAAATATAAAAATATATAAAGCAAAGGCAAAAAGATTAAATTATTCTGAAATAATAATGTGATTTATGTTTACACTTATCTAAAGTCATTTGTTGTGTATATTTACTTTTTCATTTCCAGTTTATTAAATCTTAAAAGTAGAATCTACTTTTATTTTCACTTTTAAAAATACTTTATTTATTTACAGAAAGAGAAAAAGAATATAAGGATGAGTATGTCAGAACCTCTTGGTGCTGCAAACAAACTCCAGGCACAAGCAATACTTTGTGTATCTGGCTTTATGAGCAAGCACCTTTAACGGCTGAGCCATCTACCCAACCTCATATATATTTTTTTTTGATAGCTATATGCCCTGTCCTATTGTCTACCTGAAAAAATATGCATAAAATGTCAACTTAGAGCTGGCTAATATTTTCTGAATAAAAATTGATACACATTTATTTAATTTTTTTATTTATTAATGCACATGTATCTTTGGATGCCTCCCCTCTCCTTCCTCTGCTCCATCTCCCTCTCTACTCCTCTGCTTACAGAATTTTTGAATTTTGTAAACTCTTTGAGTTTTTCTAATTCTACTTTTTGTCCTTTCATTTTATTAATGACTTTTTTTGCTTATCTTAAAATGACACATTATAGTTTTTACCTGTTTTAATCCAAGAGATGCTATTTTTTTCATTTCTAGTATCATTAAGCTTTTTATTTGAAACTTTCATGTAAAATTCAATATCTGGAACTCCCTGATAGAGTTGAGTCAGACAACTATCTAATAGTCAACATTGCAAATTCAAACTGTCCATCATTTGAGTTCCCAGAGTTGTCCCCTCCCTCAACTTTCTCCTTCTCTCCTGCCTTTAACTCTGTTACTGCATTGTTCATGTAGACTTCACCCTCAGAAATAGCCTTGCTCAGTCAGTTTCTGTCTGGAAGGAAGTATTTGCTGAGATCCCTCAATGACTGGATTGTTCTAGATCCTACATCACCCCTGGCCTTCAGCTACTGATGAGGGGGTGGAACACTTAAGATTATCATTGTTTTTGGCATTTTAAAATACAGTTGGTTTACTTCATTCTTGTTCCACCTCCTGCCTCTCCCTATTCCCCTAAGCTATTGTCACACTGACTTGCGAAGCTTTCCAGAGAATGGCCTTAAGGAGCATATGCCCTACTGTTTCCCTTCATTTTGTTCATCACAAACTCACAAACTTTCAAATCCTAGAATACCTGGTGGTCTGTCCACACAGTCTATTATAATTCTGAAGATGAGATCTATTGTCTATCTTTCATGTTATCCATGAGTTTGGCTTCTGTTACTGGGTTACTCCCTTTTAGGTGAAAATCCAATACCTTCAGTGTTAATGTTAACTTCCCAGAATTCTCTGATTCATGATTCTTTTCTGTAAGATATTCAAGTTTTTTTGGACTATTTGTGACAATGTTTTGAAGCCAAGAATAAAAATGTTTATAATCAATACCCATATATACCATTAAAATTAAACTGACAGGTTTCCTGTTCTACTCACCACAGAGTAAGCACCTTCCACACAAGTCCTGACACTAACCACCATTATAAACCTGAAGAAAGCATGAAGCCACGATTAGATAATGCTATAAAAAATGGAAAGTAAGGCATTTTTCTGTCTGGGAAAATAAGAAGGAACAAAAAAATGGAATTTAATCAATCCTCTCATTCCTTCCTTCTTTCTTCCCTATGCTCCTCTCTCCCTTCTCTTTTTTTCCTTCCATTTTTCATTAGAATTCAATAAAATATTTATAATCAAAGGCTAGATAGTTTCATATTTTCAGACAACACAACCTTGCTCATATCTACTCAATACTACCTTTGAAACAGAAAAGCAGGCTGTGTTCAAAAAAAATATTCTTACAAAACCAGATGGTAGGCTGGGGACAATGCTCAGTGGAAAATGCACTTGCTATGCAAATATAAGGACTGGACTTTAGATCCCCAGCTTCAATCACAGCATTCTAAAGGCAGAGACAGAAAATGCCTGGGATAAGCTGGCTAGGTATACTAGCTGAACCAGCTGTAGGTTCAAGGGAGAGACTCCACCTCAGTAAATGCACACACATACCCCTCCCTTACACACACACACACACACACACACACACACACACACACACACACAGAGAGAGAGAGAGTGTGTTTTGGCCTACAGGACAGCCTTCCTCTAAATCACAATAAGCATGTTAGAGTAGTCACAACTCAGAAAATATCAAAATAACTGAAAAACAACCTCTTGTCTCTAATAGTATGGCCTACTCAACTCTTCTGATGCTTGAGAGACCGTGATCAGAGTGTGTCAGTTATACCTCTGCACTATGGTCAGGAGAGAAAAGACCCTTCTCGTCTGTAAATAAAATGATACTTGATCATTCACCTCACTTTAGAAATAAATGAGTGGCAAAAAGAAGGGCTCCTTTCCTGGTTTCTATGCTATAGTATGTGTTGCAGAAAAATTTCAGAGATGCAAATTACCACAGGGAATAATGTTCTAGGTTGCAGATTAGGCGACTGAAAGGGGAAGAGTAGACTGGAACTGCAAGTCTTTGCAAATGAAGCCAATTAAATCCCATTGGACCAAACTTGGCAAAGACCTGCATTTTGAACCCATGTAGGCCTGTTAAACTATAATGTGAAAATAGAAAGCAGTATCTCATGATTTGGAATAAAAATACTCCTAATAAAATCTAAATTTACTCCCAAAAAGAAAACCCAGAAAAATCTCAACTCAAACAAGAAAGAATCAGTAGATGTCAACACAGACATGAGGCAGAAATTGGAACTGTGTGCAGCAATGTTAAAGCAGCTCTTAAAAAGTTTCAGTGTAATATCATGCATGTGCTTAGAATGAATGGAAAAAACAAAACATCTTAGCCAAGAAATAGGAGATATAAAAAAGAACAAAAGAGAGTTTTAGCATAAAATGTTTTAGTAACTGAAAGAAAAACATGTAACAGGGTTATTAGGAACAGAGATATTTAATAAAAAATAGAATAAGTGATCTTGAAGGAAGAACAGTATAGAAATTATCTGATCTGAATTGCTAGAATATATTTTAAAGATTTAAAACAAAGAAACTGAAATATCAGGCACTAAAAACATGTCTAACATGCCAGTAGGAAGAGTTTTAGGGTGGCTAACAACCTATCTGAAGAAATGTTAACATAAAAATTTCCCAAATGTTAGAACTCGTCTCCAATAATAAAACAAAGAAATTCATAACCAAACACAATGTAGTGAATTTTATGAAAATTAAAAATCAAAACAACATCTTGGGGCTGGAGAGATGGCTTAGCGGTTAAGGCGCCTTCCTGCTAAGCCTAAGAATGCTGCTTCCCATCTCCAGGTCCCACGTTTAGCCAGATGCAAAGTGACGTAAGGGCTCAATGCCACACTTGACCACAAGGGGTGCACCCATCTGTAGTGCATTCACAGCAACTGAGAGGCTGCTGGCGTGCACATTCTCTGTCTTCTTCTCTGTCTCTCTCTCTGTGTCTCTCAAAAAATAAAAAAAAACTTGGGCTTTAATCCCAGCACTCGGGAGGCAGAGGTAGGAGGATCACTGAGAGTTAGAGGCCACCCTGAGACTACATAGTGAATTCCAGGTCAGCCTGGACCAGAGTGAAACACTACCTCAAAAAACCAAAAAAAAAAAAAAAAACAAAAAAACAAAAACTTGAAACTTGGAACTTGGAATCAGTGAAAAGCCTATGAATGCTTGAATGATAGGAACAGTGGTATAAAGAGCTCTATACTTACAGATCCTGTATTAAAATCCTAGCAGGTACTTTTTTGGTACAAAGTAACAAACTGGTGTTTATAAAATGTATTGAAGTGCAAAAGACCAAAAATATCCAAATATTTTTGCAAACAAACATGTAGGTGGAAAAGTTTTCATGCCATGAAAATTTTCCATAACATAACAATTATTAAGAGAGTAAAATAATTGGCACAAGAACATTCATGTAGACAAATGGAAGAGTATGTAAGCTAATTCATATATGTATATTGTCAGTTCGTTTCTGACAAAGATATTAAGGCAATTCAATGAGAGATCTTTTTTTCTCTACTATGCTAGAACCATCAAGTGTCCACTGGGAGGCCATGAGTCCAAAGCAGGTGTCAGGATTAACTGATGAATATGAAGTCTCTCTTTGTTATTATGTTATTATTATATTGATGGAGTTATAAAATTCTGCAAATATATTAAAGAATATTTGATTTTAACTGAGTGAAATTTATGGATTATAAAAAGTATCTCAAAGCTGGGAGTGGTGCCACATGCCTTTAATCCCAGCACTTGGGAGGCAGAGGTAGGAGGATTGTTGTGAGTTGAAGGCCACCCTGAGACTACATAGTGAACTTCAAGTAAGCCTAAGCTAGAGTGAAACCCTACCTCAAAAAAAAAAAAAAAAAGTATCTCGATAAAGTTGTAAAAAGAAACAGAAAAGAAGTAACATTATAGTTGATAAATAATACCAGATTCTATTTTACTATGTCTTTAGAAGAAGAAAACAGAAAGAAAATTAGGAAATATACCAAACAAATAATTTAAAATAACTTCCTCAAAATAAATAATATGACAAATACTAAACAATGCCAAACCAAAGCAAATCTGACTACATGAAACATCATGATGAATGGAGAGAAATGGACTTGTGTTCTCAGTGAGCATGAAGGAAGTAAAATGCCTATTGCTATCTATACGGCTCCTGGCCAATAGCTCATTGGAAGTTATAGCCAGCATAATAATAAAGGAAACAAGTCATTGACATGTATAGGAAAAGTAAGTAAATCTCTTCAGATACATATAACACTTCAAAACACATACAAGAAGGCTGTGTAACTACAATGGGATTTAGTGATGTCACAGGTGCATAAGTTTACATTCACAAAGCCAATTTTATTTCTATATACAATGAGCAATTGAATATTAAAGTTAATTGAACAATCTAATTTCTTATAACTCCAAAAATCATTAACTATACAAATATTGGGTAGAAATATTATGGAACATAAGAATGCTGGAAACTGAAGTCACTTTTATATGAGACTTAAATAATTGTACAGATACATGTTAGCTTTCCATCACTGAAGCAAGTATCTGAGCTAATCGGCTTATACAAGAAACAAGGATTACTTGGAAGGTTGTAGCTTATGACTGATTCTTTCCTTTGCAGTTGAACATGTGGAGGTCAATCACATCATGGCAGGATCCTGTGCAGAGTATCACAGCTTAATTCACAGCCAGAGAGCAAAAGATCGTGAGGAAGGGCTGGGATTTCACTATATCTTTGAGGACTTACCCCCAATGGCCTACACACATTCTAAAGCAACTCTATGAGAGATCTTTTCCCTGATCTGCTGAGACAATCAGGTGTCTACTTCAAAGCTGTCTGAATACAAGGTGAGCCCTACCTCTTAAAGGTTCTATGCCCTTCTAAGAGCACCATTCTGGAGATCAAGTCTTTCAGACACAAGATTTTGAAATATATTTAAGGTCCAAAATATAGCAAAGACATACCATGTTTATCAGCTAGATGGAATGATGATATCAGGATAACCATTTCTAAAAATAATAATAAAAATTTAAAAATAAAATTAAAATCCTTTTCTTATTAACTAATTTATGTACTTAATATAATTTATATAAAAATCTAGCAAGATTTTTGTAAAATATTCCCAGATGACTCAAGTATTTTTGAAATTGAAGGGAAATGTATTAACAGAATGTGTCTCTCTTAGGAAGAAAGAGGCATACCACAGATCTTGGCATCAACAGAAATATAGAGGCTGCCACTGAGGTATAAGGAACAGAATCCGGGGGGAAAGTACCATGAAGTTGACCCATAAAAGAGCCATTGCAGATAGCATCCTTCAGAAATCTCAGAGCACCATCTCCAAGGACAATCAACAAAGCTATCTTATTGGCAAGTTAATTTTGATGACACTGAACTTAAAAGATATTTTAAATTTCTGACAGAGGGTTTGTGGAAAGGCTAATGATAATTGGTAGAAAATGAAGATCAAAAAACTTAAGTATTTACTCAAGGATGAAAACTAGGCACACACAATGTAGTCACACTGTGTGATCACATTTGCTTCTGTGTGCTTTTGTTTAATGATGATAGCACTACGAGTGATAAATCTTTGCTATAAAGTAGGAAGTCAGGAGAAAGGGTTTTTATAAACTAGGTCAAAGGAGTATAAGTTTATTTTCAAACATAATTAAACAAGAAAAATAACTAACATAAAATAGAATCTGGCTGGGGAGGTGTGAGCAGGCAACTGTGTAGAGTGTAAAATGTACATAAATCATAACTTTATAATTTGCTTGCAATCTTTCTTAACTATTAAAGTATAGAATAATGTACATATTACTACTATACAGCTTAATAAAATTCCCATATTCTAACTCAGCTTTGAAAACCAAGAAGGCTTCGTTTATCTCTGATATTCTCCATGAGTTCTCTTACAGAAACTTTAATAACATTATTTTCATTATTGATTGGATTAGCTGATAATATTAGACCTGTTGCTGCTCATGTTAATTCCACATACTAACGTGTATGACCCTTCAAAACTACACAAACACATGTACACACACACACACACACACACACACACACACACACAAACACACTGTAATGAACTGTAAGCCCCCTAAGGACATAGGGTCTTTGGGGGACCAGCAACTGTGGAAGAAGCTGGCCCACATATGCAGTCTCTAGTTTCTACAGTCATATCTGTGGATTGGTGTGTGTGAAGAAACAGAAACTGCTGGCAGCTGGGGTATTATGTCCGTGGGTAAAGTGCCTACTGTGTAAGCATAGACCTGAGCTCAGATCCTAGCTCCCTCATAAAAGCTAGGTGTGGTAGCCTGTGCTTGCAGTTCTAACACTGAGAAAGTAGATGCAGGAGGGTTCTTCAAGTTTTGCTGGGTAGTTTATCTGGACAAATCAGTGCTCTCTAGAGTCTGAGACTTTGTCTCAAAAATGCACCCTTACACATGTGCACCCACATACATAAAAATGCACAAACATACACCACACATGCATACACACATAAAAATTAATAGACTCTTTGTATTCTACTATTGAGCCAAGGAATAAGCCATTAATATTGAATTTTGTGATGAGAAGATTTTTGCACTTAGCTTTCCTCTAAAAGTATTGTGTCCTAGCTGTTGGTAGATTCTGACTGCTAAGTACTGCCAAGAAATTATAATCCTAGATATAGTGTCACTGACATTTTTAAAATATTTATTTATTTATTTATTTATTTATTTATTTATTTATTTGCAAGCAGAGAAATAGATGCAGAAGAGAGATAGACATAATGGTGCATTAGGGCCTCCAGCCACTGTAAATGAACTCCAGAAGCATGTGCCACCTTCTGCATCTGGCTTACGTAGGCACTGGGAAATCAAACTCTGGTCCTCAGGTTTTGCAGGCAAGCACCTTAACTACTAAGCTTTCTCTCCAGTCTGACATTCTTAAATGTACTTGGTGGATAGTATATAAGTGTGAAGAAGGAAGCAATGAAAAAGGTAACCATTTCTACTGAATAAAGGAGAAATGAGAATATTAAGCTCAGGGTAGCAGTAACCATGGGAATTCCTAGCAAGAGAGTTTGGGAAACCTAGTTAGCCCACGAACAGGAAAAATAACACCTTCCCACTTTCCTTCTTTACTGAGTAGAATACAATGTGCATACTCCCTGCCCTTTCCTCCCTCCGGGAAGCCTTCAGTACACTTTCAAGAGCACACTAACCTTCCAGAGGAAAGAACAAAAGACAAGAAAGAAGCACAGATCTGAACTTCAGATGTGGGCAAGGGTTGTGTATTCTTTGACTCAACAGAGGCCACTTTGTTTCCAGTACACCTAAACCAATAAAGAATGGTGTATTAGTGAATTTTCTCATTGCTCTGACTAAATATATGACAAGAAGTAACTTAAGGGAGGGTTTACTTTGGCTGAACAGTTTAAGGAGGTCCATCATGGGGGAGATATGGTGGCAGTAGTAGCAGGAGCCAGCTGGTCACGTTGCATGTCTGGCTTTATGTGGGTACTGGGAAATCACACCCGAATCCTTGGCTTCACCACTGAGGCTTCACCACTGAGCACCTTCACTGCTAAGTCATCTCTCTCAGCCCTATTTTATCCCTTTTATTTAGTCCAGGACCTCTGGAGTGATGCTGCCCACATTCTAGTGTCCTCATTTTTTGCCTCAGATTTGAATTTGTTATATTCTCCACTGGGTGACAGTTTCCAGTTTGCCACAACATTCTCAGCTTTAGACAGACATGCTATTTCTGGGGAACCTGCATGTGCCCTGGATGATGATCATCTGGAGCTGTAGGACTCTGTAGGTCCCCACATTAGACCTAGTGATTTTAGTGGATGATAAAAGTTTGAATTGAAGTGATAAATTAGGGAGCTGGAGAGATGGTTTAGCAGTTAAGGCACTTGCCTGCAAAACCAAAGGATCTCCGTTCAATTCCCCAGGACCCACCTAAACCAGATGCACAAGGTAGCACATGCATCTGGAGTTTGTTTGTAGTGGCTAGAGGCCCTGGTGAGCACATTCTCTCCCTCCCTCCCCAATCCCTCCCCTCTCTCTCTGAAATAAATAAATAAAATATTTTTTTAAAATGGATAAATCAGTAGAGAAACTCCTAAGTTCTATGCTGCTTCAAGTTTGGGATCACTTCAGCTTGATGGAGGGAAGGAATCACTTCAAACTCTCAGGAAGCCACATAAAACCACGACACTGGATTATGGGCAAAGAGTTTGCTGTCGCACTTGCTGTTTGATCCGGATTGCCTAGCTCTGCTCTGAATCCTGTCTTAAAAGCTACATTCTTGAGAAAGCCAAAACTTGTGACAGGACACAAATAGCTGGAGAGAAAAAAATGTAGTTCAATATAGGCCGCAGAAAATTCACCCCCCCCCACATCCCCACCCTCAAGTCCTCAATGCTGGAAGAGTTAAGAGCATTACATCACCAACGACTTCTCCCATTGGCTGATGATACCTCAAGAACCAGAACACCTGCTCCTTGGACTAACTCTTTCCTTCCCTTTTAAAGCCTCAAAAACCCGGTAGCACGGCTAGAACAAAGGCTCTGGGCAGTGAGCGTCTTTCCGAGGGGCACGCCCCGCTGGGTCCCTGCTACAGCATACGTGCTGGGATGAGCATGTCTGTGGGCAGGACACAGTAAGCCCAGGCAAGTAGCTCCTTCCCAGGAAGTGAAAGATGCTGGCTTGACTGCGAGTTGAAAGAGATCTCCCGTGAACTAAAAGCTCCTGCTTCCTTCTCCCACTAGTGCGATTGGAAAAGATTCTCATTCTAATAAGTTTTGACAAGAGCTGGCAAGGGGAGCAGGTGCCAACGAATTCAACTAGGCAGAGGCATTAGAGACAATGTGGGCACCAGAGGATAGAGGTGTTGCCATGGGAACCAAGGGGAAGGTGTTTCGTGGGGGCTGGTTAGGAGGCTTGTTTTCTTGTTTGAGACGGAGCTGAGCAGCTGCAAGTCCTGCTCTGTGTGTGCCACTTCGGCATCAGTGGGTAAATCCCCTGCTCTCCTCGCTGCCATCCCCAGCCTTAAACAGGATTTCAGGAATTTAATTTCCCTGCTAACACGAATAATGCTTGAGTATGAGGCACACCAAAATCCTTTGAAATAAGTATTGTTGGGGAAAAAAAAAAAAGCAGCAGGATAGTTCCAGTCACAGAAGTCTTTATTTTGGAGGGAACTGTGCTGCTCTGGGTTCAGAATGGTGTTTTTCTTTTGAGTAAAATTTGAAAACACCATTTGAACTATCGACTTCACACCCTCACTGTGAAAAAATCGTTCCACTGTGTGTCCTTGGGCATTCATATTTCTACATCTTAGGACTCATACAGTCCAGAAACGAGCCCAAAATACAGGAATATTGAAGGAACAAGATGGAATATCTGAGTTTTAGGGGTCTTATTTTTGTTTAATTTTAAAGACATAATAAGCAAAGGGAAATGAAATGTGAAGCTAAGCAAGAGGTGTCATCTAGGAATAAGTATGCCTGGATGCACTGCACAGCCAATCTCATGTAAGTGCTTTGAAAGATGAAGAGTCCCAGCATGTGGCTCTGATGACGTCACACACGGACCCCACAAAGGAGTACTGTTGGAGACATTGCATCCCTGCAGGTGTAAGGGGATGCTACCAACCATGTGCTGAGGTCTTGTTAGTGAGTGGAAAGCTTTTTGCCATTCAACGATCAAGGAGAATGGCTCACAGATCTCTTCGTTCAGTCATGGTGTTTTCTAACAAGTAGTACACCCACAGAAGAACAGTAAAACTGGTCTTAGACAGGAACCTGAACTACAACTCCATGGTCAAGGAATTGGGGTGAAGCCTGGATACCAGTACATGTGCACAGGATAAAAGGAGGGTGGCCAGCTGTGTGCCATGGTGCTGGCTCATAGAGCCAAACATTGTTTTATTGATCCCTCCGTGAGTCACAGTGTTATCTCTGCTTCTAGCTGGCAGTATGACAACTGCAAAACTGGTTAAAAACAAAGGAGAAGGAGACTTTACTTCAGGAATGTATCAAATTCACTGCCTTCAAATAATTTAGAACTCTACTGTGAGAAATAAACTTGTGTACAGATGTTCAGTAGAGTAGAATTAAAAGGCAAACAAGATGTGTAGGTCCACAGCCAGTAGAGAGGCAAAACCTGAGTGATTTCCTTCACTGGAGTGCCTAAACACAGGCTCCCAGAAACGCTGCTTACAGCTGTCCATCCACTCAGGCATCACACAAATATTACTGAGTGACAACTTTCGTCAGGCATTGCCATCCCATACATCCGTGAAATGCATGCTAGTTAAACACACTTTTGCTCACTGACCTAAATGAGACTATAGAGTAGTGTTTTCTAGACTCAGTGATGCTCATGCTTGTGCCCCACATGGAAAGTAAGAGTGATGCTGAGGTTTTACAAAAGACTGTCACAAGGGTAACTCTCTGGAGATGTGAGCTAGAGAAGCAGATTTAAAAAGGACCACCACCCTAGCTGATGCATAACAGAAGCATTCAGATCCTCTCCAGTCTCTTCACTGTTCTTATTAATGTTTCCTAAGATTTACTTTATGATCCACGATATATCATCTATATGTACTCACAAATGAAAGCATTCCCCAATACTGCTGGGTCTACTTCAGTGTTCAGGATGATAGTGCTTTGGGGTTATCCTAAATTCATGTGGATTTTTCTCTCTAAAAGTTCTACATATTATTGCAAGGGACATTGTGGTAGTTTCAATAAACTTCTTGGATTTCTATCCACATGGGTAGAGGAGGTGTCACTGGACAGATCTTAGGGTCCATCCCTAAGGTGTGATGGTGGATTTGAAATTCTAATCTAAAGATCTGCAAAGTGCCTGAGTGTGGCCCTTTGGTTTTTTTTTTTTTTTTTTTTTTTTTTTTTTTTGGCTTGTGTCTTCTGCCTTTCTTCTTGTTCCTTTAAGAGAAGGTCAACTTCTTCTCCCATATGGAACTTCCCTTGGATCTGTATGTGTCAATAAATAATCCTTCTTCCATACCTGTGCCTGGTTTGGAAGTTCATCTCAGCCATCTGGAAGCTGTCTGCCACAGACATACTGTAAAGCAAAACTGGTGGAAGTATATGAAAAAACAGAATGCACTTGGTTTACCTGGCTTTATGTGGATGCAAGAAATTGAACCTGGGCTGTCAGGCTTTGAAAACAAGTGCCTTTAAGCAATGAGCCATCTTTCTAGACTCTAATTTATACATTTTTTTTGGTTTTTTCATTTTTCGTTTTTTCAAGGTAGGGTCTCACTCTAGCACAGGCTGACCTGGAATTCACTATGTAATCTCAGGGTGGCCTCAAACTCATGGTGATCCTCCTACCTTTGCCTCCCGAATGTTGGGATTAAAGGCGTGTGCCACCACACCCGCCTCTAATTTATAATTAATAGTAAAAACATATTGACATTTTTACATTTTACATAAATCCAGGTACACAAAATGCATTCTGTTTTTTTCTTATACTTCTACCAGTTTTGCTTTACAAATTTTAAAATGATATATTTAGGTACATACTCCTTGTTATATTGTTTTGTAGAAGTAACTCTTTCATAAAATATATGTAGTCACTCTTTATTGGTGACAGAAAACACCCAACCAAGAGCAGCTTGTGGAATAAAAGGGTTTATTTTGGCTTACAGACTAGAGGAGAAGCTCCACAATGGCAAGGGAAAACTATGGCATGGGTGGAGGGTGGACATCACATCCTGACCAACATCAGATGGACAAGAGCAACAGAAGAGTATGCCAAACACTGGCAAGGGGAATCTGATTTTAACAACCATAAGCTTGCCCCCAACAATACACTGCCTCCAGGAGGCTTCAATTGTCATATTGCCACGATCTGGGGCCCTAAGCATTCTGAATACCTAAGTTTACTTGAGACACCACCACAGCTACTAAATATGGAATGAAGAAATACTCCTACCACAAGGCCTTCCCTGCTCATAGTTTCTGATGGAGGAGTCATTTACAGCAATTAAAAAATCCTTTCACAGGGCTGGAGAGATGGCTTAGCGGTTAAGTGCTTGCCTGTGACGCCTAAGGACTGCTGTTTGAGGCTCTATTCTCCAAAAACCACGTAAGCCAGATGCATAAGGGGGATGCATGCATCTGGAGTTCGTTTGCAGTGACTGGAGGCCCTGGTGCATCCATTCTCTCTCTCTCTCTCTCTCTCCCAGCCTATTTCTGTATCTCTCTCTCTCTCTCAAATAAATAAATAAATAATAAAATATTTAAAAACTCCTTTCACAAAGTATATTCTTAATAAAAAATCCTTTCACTTTAAAAATCTATTTTCGATCATAGTATATATTTTAAATTATATGAGAAGAATCTGTGTTATTTACCCAGATATTTGTGAAATTTGTGTCATACTTTTCTGATGTCTCTTATTGTTGAAAAGCTTTCCCTAACAATGCTTTTAATGGCAAGCCTTTGTTCTGATATTGAGACTTTTTTTTCTCTCTCCCTTGCTCTCATAATTTCTACATTTCTCCATTGTTATTAGTTTTCAACAGCTTGATATTGGCATGTCATGACATTGATTTTTGTTAATTTTTTAAATTTTATCCTTCAACAGTTTCATATATATTTGTGTATATATATATGAATATGCCTATATATGAAATATGTGATATATGATAATTTGATCATATAGATTCCCCATTAGCTTCTCTTATCCCCTCCCACACCTGTTGAACTCCATCTTCCTCTACCATCCACATTCTAGTGGATATATAATTGAAGATAATGACTTATCTCTACTTCCCATAGCAAACATTGACTACCAGTCAGTCCTCAGAAAGGTCTCAAAAACCCCATTTTTTGGAGTTGAGGACAATTTTGGGGGT
This sequence comes from Orientallactaga sibirica, assembly GCA_036365145.1. Taxonomy (NCBI): domain Eukaryota; kingdom Metazoa; phylum Chordata; class Mammalia; order Rodentia; family Dipodidae; genus Orientallactaga; species Orientallactaga sibirica. The sequence goes on from JAEOAD010000154.1 coordinate 5,711,371, forward strand.
CAATGTCCACCTTTTACTTTACTTGATCCAGGGCCCCTTGGTATTGTTCACCGTTGGTTATAATAGGCTGTGTCGCCTGCAAGTTTCAGGAGTCTCCTTTCTCTACTTTTCTTCCTGCCATAGGTGGGCTGGGATTATACTCAGCCATATTGCCTTCCTCAAAGATAAACAGCATCAATGAAAGTTGTATTGAGCAAGTTGAATGAAATGGAGTGTGGTGCTAAATAAAGGTAGTAGTAGATTATTATCTCAAGCTAAAAATCACCTCATAGGAGACACAGTCAGAACACATCACATCCCATGGGCTATCATTTCAATGTATTATGGCTATTATACAGATGCCTTATCACTGTGTTCAAGTTTACATGGTTCTGAGAATCTGAACTCAGGTCCACACATTTCCACAGTGTGGTGGTTTGAATGTATGCCCCCATATACTCAGATTACAACTTGAGTCTCTAGTAACAAAGCCCTACTAGCAGGGTGGGGGGAATCTTAAGTCCAGCCCTAAGGTGTGTAGAGAGAAGTTTGGCTGCTGGCAGTTCATGCCTGCTGGCTGTTAGTGGTGTCTCTCTGCTTGGATCCATGGAGTAGATCCAGCTTTTACCACCATTGATTGTATTCTCCTGGAATTTGTAAGCCTGAAATAAACCCTTTCCTTCCATACACTGCTTCTGGTCTGGTGTTTGTCCAGCAACAAGAAGCTGACTGCAACACATGGCAAACACTTTATCCATTAAGCCATCTTCCCAAGACGAATCTCTATTTTTCAGTACTTGTTTTCATCTATGTTATCTAAATTGGATAAATTCTATCAATCTGTCTCTACCTACATGGTGATTTTTCTTCTTTCATCTCTATTCTGCTACCAAATCAACCCAGTGCATATTAGGTACCTGGTAAGCCTACCTTTTTAATCTGTTTCATATCTCCTAAGTTTTATGCTGAATTTGGTCCTTTCCTTGTTGTATTCAATGTATTTGGGGAGGCCTGAAAAATATTTGTCTTGGGCTGGGGCAATTGCTCAGTGGTTAAGAGTGCTTGTTCCTTAAGCATTAGCACCTCTCAGTCCAGAGGCCACCAAGTTCAAATCTCCAGCTTCTTAAGAAGCTGTGCATGGGGCTGAGTGGGAGTGATAAAGGACAGCAGTTCTGGGTTGAGGGAGGGAGTCCTCTCAAGGAATTATGCAGATGAGTAATAAGAGGAGGACACTTAATGTTCTGCTCTGGCCTCAGCTCACACATTCATGGAGCACATATGTCTGCATATGCATGTGCATACACCGCACATCATACATTCTCCACTACACACCTACACTACATACACACATGCAGAAAATGTATAATATCTTTGTTACAAAATCATAGTGTCTGTGTCATCCCTACTTTCATATATGTTAATTATATTTTCCTATGAGAGTTGAGATTTTTCCTGGTTCTACATATGCCAAGTAACTTTGGATTTTATCCTCACCATTTGAATACTTCATTATGAGACTCTGAGTCTCATTTAATTCCCTTGAGTGATGTTGGTATTTGGTTTGGGAAGCCATTTTATATTACCTCTCAGGAGTCATCTAAGGCTGGTATTATGGACAGGGGTTGATTTTTCAGCTTTCCTGGCCTTCAGCAACTGTGAGGATGACCTTCCAAAGTTCCAGAAATGTCCTTGGTGGCAGAGACATAGATAATAGATCAGAAACTGGAGGATGGCCAGGGTACTTTGAAACAGTAGTCCATGGGATGTGATGTGTTCTGACAGTGTCTGCTACAAGGTGATTTTAGTCTGAGATATTAATCTATTTCTACCTTTATTTAGCTCCCCACTCCATGTCATTCAAGTGATTCAATACATCTGTCAGCTTTGCTATTTTGCTCTGAGGAAGGAAATATGGATGTGTAGAAAACTATAAGTCTTTCTGGATTTTGTGTCTCCAATGCATAAGCCTTTTGTGATTTAAAGGTATAAACAAATTGTCTCAGCAAGAAGCAAGTGAAGGGCTGTGGATGACAGAAAAGAAGGCAATGATGTGGGAAAAAAGACCATAGATTCAAGAATGGGGAGTCATAGAGCAGTACCACAGAGAAACAGGTCCCCATGAAGCAGAGGCCTCCACAATTTTCACAAACCTCCTCTCTAGACAGAAGGGCAAGCTACCTTGGAAGGGGCCATTCATACGTACCTTAAAGAACTGAGTTTATTTCCATGTTTAGAGAATTCCTACTCAGAGTTGAATAAAACACTAAGCAGTGTCCCATCAAAGTTGCTGGTAGCTTAGCATTAAAAAGGATGGCATACAAAAGCCAAGAATATCAAAAATTGATATCACATTCTTTACCTATGAGGTATAAGTCACTTCTTTCATATTTTTTGTTTCTTGTTCTTGTTCTATTTCTTGTTTAATAGAATCGTTTAGAAACTTCATAACATATGGAAAGAAGCAGCACTGCGGGTTATCCTCCATTGTTCCAAAATGTTAAGATTGCCTTTGATGCTTCATGAATTTCACAACAAAGAATGATAGTCACTGTGGTACACAGAATACTCCTTCTCTGGCAAAATAAATAAATAAATAAAATACTGGGGAGGAATTTCTAGTTTATTTAGAGATCTTATGATAATCAGATGCTGAATTTTACATAATGCTATTGTTGCATCTATAAAGATGAAGAAATATGAGCCTATTGTTTTCACCTTCAGTCTGTTAGTGCATTGAATTATTTGAATATGATTTATACTGTCCAACAATATTATTTCTAGAATAAACTCAACCTAGTGACGAATCATATTTACCTCATAGCATGTGAATATTTTATTTTAGAACATACAAATGTTGCAGAGTTCTATTTTGTAATTTGTTTTTGTCTGGATGTGATACCAAGGCAATACTAGATCCGAAAATGAGCGGACAGTGACTCATGTTATCCTATCACAGAATGAAATGTATGTAAAGCACTTCTCATGCTTTGAAAGGATTTTGAAGCATACAGGAAAGTCAACTGTCACTGGCATTTTTGGAAAACACAGTACAAGTCCTGATATATTACCTTTGAGAAATTTAGATTTTCCTTTTTTTCAATAATTAGTCTTGGTGATTTTATGTTCTCAGAAAAAAAAAATGGACTGTTTTATCTAATTCCTCAATGTACTGTTACAAATTTATAACATTTTCAGATGAGTCTGTTGGTTTTCTGTAGATCTATGTTAATTCCTATTTTAATTCCTAAAGTTTATTTTAAATTCTTAAAATTACATTCTATTTTGAACTAATGTTATCAGAAGAACCTTGTGTTCTTGGCTAAGCTTCACAAGGAAACAACTCTTGGTTTTATTGATTCATTTTATTTTTAGCTTTGTAAACTCATTTTTATTCTTAATGTCAGTTGTTTAACATTAATTGATTATACAGTTCTTTACTATTGTCTAATTTTATATTTTTAAAATATATCTCATTAACTTTTCATTTTTCAAGCCATAAATATATTTTTATCTCTCTTTTAGATGGATCCCAAAGTTGACCCCATCAGTTCATATTGATTTCTAATTTTCATTAAGCTTTATTTTTATTTTATTTTCAAAGTTCATTGACTCTTTAGCCTTTCTTTTTGTGACTAATATTTTCAATTTATCATAATCCACAAAATATAAGATGTATGTTATTAATGATTTGATATTTATAGAATAATCTATTACTTTATTTTTGGAAGATAAATACATATGTACCCAAAATATAAATATGCTATAAATAAGCTGGGTGTGGTGGTACAGGCCTTTAATCCTAGAACTCGGGAGGCAAAGGTAGGATGATCACTGTGAGTTCAAGGCCACCCTGAGACTACATAGTGAATTCCAGGTCAGCCTGGAATAGAGTGAAACCCTACCTAAAATAAATAAATAAATAAATAAAAATATTAATCTGTGTATTTATACATATAAATGGTCTAACCATCAACAGTAATGTTATAAATATATGCAAGCATGCATATATGTTTATGCATGTGCACCTATGAAAGGGTTATTGATAGATGGATGATTCATAATCTATATGAAACCATGTCAACAAATATGAAAGAGAAAACAGAGAATGAAAAATATTACAAGGTGGAGGATTCAAACCATGCCTGATGTATCTATTCTACACATTAATATATTTGCCATTTCCTTTTTTATTCTACTTGCTTTGAAGTATGTTAAAATCATCAATATCATTATAGTGTGACAGTGTTTCATTTACATTTATTTAAGATGTCTTAGCATTACTTGTACTATATAATTTGAACATATTTTTTGGCTTTTGGGGACAGAAAACTAAGTAGCTCAATCTGTTCTTGAGTTTCCTATGTAGCTGAGGATGCCCTTGACTGTCTGATCCTCCTGCCCACACCTCTGAAGTGCTGGGATTCCATGGGTATACTACCATGCCCAATTTATAATTTGAAATGGACCGTTAGGTTTCATGGGAAATTGGTGTTTTCTTTCTCTTGAAATGATTCTCATGCTTTTTGCCTTAAATTTTCCTATCATATTTTTTACATATGCATTTATCTGTGTTGAAATCTGTATAATTTCCTCTGTTCCAAAATGCAGTTTACAGAATTTCTTAGTATTAATCTTCATTTTAACCTATTGGTTGAGTTTTTAATTTCATCTGTAAACTATTATCACACTATATTACACATATTTGTCTGCCTTTTTTTTTCTTAGCAGATAACATATTCTTTTGTCTAGAAATGGTTTAATAATTTTATAATAAATGTTTTAATATTTGCTTGTGTGGGTTTTTTTTTTTTTGTATTTCCCTTTTTTTTCTTATTTATGCCAGACTGAAAGATTTTTTGAAATTTTTGAGCTAAATTATTTCTTCACCTAAGGAAATTTTTCTTCTATAATTTCTATAATTATGGGCACTTTCTCTTATTCCCCCAAACTTGTCATTTTTCTCAGTGCTACTCCTAATATTTGAATGCTGAAAGTTAATGGCCTTTATTTTTTTTTCTTGCTTTTTTCTGTGATTTGATGTATTCACTGTGCTCATTTAGTTCCCCCACTAACTGAGGCCTTATTTATCATCCTTTCATTCCACATAATAGACTACTTACATAAAAACTATATTTTTAGCTCCAGAAATGCACTTTGGGGCTGCATCTGAAATGTTATCCAATCTCACTTTAAAATTGGGATTTTTTTGGGGGGAGGTATGCCATATTGAATTATTCTTTTTCTTTTATTAAATAGAAAAGTTGTATGGATAAATCATATATTGGTACCATCATTTCTTTCCATGCTGCCCCCATCCACTGAGGTCCCTCCTCAGTGGGATTGCTGGTATTCACCATGGGGTTGTGGATTATGACTTGTGAGAGCAGCAGTTAGTCATTGTAGTGAGTAGGAGGGGGTCAGTGGCTCCAGATATTCCCTTGCACTCTGTGGCTCTTACCAGCTTTCTGCCCCCTCTTCCTCATATTCCCTGTGCCTTAGTAGGTGTGTTTTAAATCTACTTTAGTGTTGAGCTCTCAACAGCTTCTGGACTCCTGCTTTGGTGAAATTTGAGTGTTCTCAATGTCTGTCTCCATCACCCTGGCACTGGTTATCAGGCTAGCCATGGAAGCATCACTCTTGCTCATCTTGCCCATTCCACTGTTACTTTCCTTGGGCTGTTGCTGATGTGTGATAGGTGGTTCATCTCTTACCACGGAGTTAGCTATCATTTCTTGCCTTGTTGATAAAGTTTGGTTGTCCTTGGTTCACACTGACTTCTGAAAAAAAACAGATTCTCCAATGGAGAGTGAGGTCAGCATAGGTTTAATGTTGATTAAATGTTAATTGCTAATTTAGAAACTTTTGATGGGCCAAAGACTAGTGGAAACTTCTCATTGGAGTCCATAACCTCGGTCTCCTTAGGATTCTAACTTGGTTCCCAGTACCAGCTATAAGTTACTTTCCACTGAGCAGGTCTCTTAGCAAATCAGAGAGCCATAGTTTTACTCACCTAGTCTGGATGCCACCATTGCACAAGTAAGTCTTGTCTGGCTGATTACTTTCTTATAGCAGTGGCCTGTGTTTGCTCATAACGTTGTTGGCCACTTTCCCCAGCAGCTCATGTAGCACTTTCTAGTACTATACAGGCTAACTGTCTGGGAAGTGGCTCCCTTCCAGATTCCAGCCCCAATGTTCTGTGTCAGCAGTATGTGGTACCTTCAGCAAAAAACATGGCATTTTATAGAACACAAATGACAGTTTTGTTGCAGTAGGCATTTCTTCTGAACTTTCAATTTATTTCTTTTCATGAATCTTGAATTGCCCTTAATGTATTACTTGAGTTTAGTTTTCATTTGTTTATTAGTATACTGGGGCTGCAATCTGATTTTTCTAGTAGAACTCTGGAATCTGGCAGGGGCTGGAAAGTACATTAACAATTATTGTTCTAAATTTTTATTTTTTAGGGCTGGAGAGATGGCTTAGTGGTTAAGGTGCCTGCCTGCAAAGCCTAAAAATGCTTGTTCAAATCTCCAGGTCCCACATTTAGCCAGACTCAAAAGTGACACAAGTGCACAATGTCACACATGCACACAAGGGGAGCACATGCATCTGGAGCTCATTCACAGTTGCTGAAAGGCCCATTCTCTGCCTATTCCTCTCTCTCACTCTCTCTCTCTTTCTATGTGTCTCTCTCTTTTTTTTAATTATTATTTTTTATTGACAACTTCTATACTTACATACAAAAAACAGATGATATTTCCCTCCCCTCCCCCCATTCCACTTTAGAATTCCAATCTCCATCATATCCCCTCCCTCTCTCCATTAGTCTCTCTTTTAATTTGATGTCATCATCTTTTTCTTCTATTTTGAGGGTCTTGCGAAGGTATTGTTAAGCACTGCAAGGTCATGGATATCGAGGCCAATTTCTGTCTGGGCAGTTGCATTGTAAGAAGTCATTCCCTTCCTTTGGCTCTTCCATTCTATCTGCCCCTCTTCCGCAATGGTCCCTGAGCCTTGGAGGGTGTGACTGAGGTGTTTCAGTGCTGGACACTCCTCCATCCCTTCTTCTCAGCACTATGTTGCCTTTTGGGTCCTCCCAGTGGTCATCACCATCTGAAAAGAGAAGCTTCTCTAACCAGAAGTGAGAGTAGCATTAATATGTGAATATGAACATTAAGTGTAGTGCTTTCAGGGCAGCTTGGTGGGAATAATATATACATTTAGTCAGACAAGATCAGGCTTTATACCCCTAAGGCTCATGACCTCACCTGCTATAGACTTTTGTTTAGGTTTTTCAGTACCAGGTATGTATTCCTTCCCATAGAGAGGGCCTTCAGTCCAGTTATGGAGTAGTGTGTGTCTCTTTCTGTGTCTCTCCCTCAAATAAAAAAAAAAATACTTTCATAGGAGGGTATACTCTTATATCCCCTCTCTACCACCCCCATTCCACTAAGATATCTCTTCAATGGGGTTATTGTTATTAATTGTGGTATTCTGAGGGCCTCTATTAGTCTCTGTGGGTAAGGACTATGCCTCAGGATAATCCTACCCACCCTGTGGCTATTACAATTGTTTGCTCCTTCTTTCACAATATTCCCTGAGCCTTGGCAGGCATGTCAGAAGTTTGATTCAGTGTTGAGGCCTCTGTAGGCTTTGTTGAGTTCGAGTGAGCACAGAGTTTGTCACCATCTCCCTGGAGCTGGTTGTCAGGCTAGCAGTGAGAGCAATGCTCATGTTGTAGCTTCTTCTGTGGTGTCACCTGAACGCCACTTGTTTTTGCTGTGTTTCCTGCTGAGACTGGAAAGGAGATAATTTCTTGAAGCTAGATCCCTGTTCTCCCTGCCCATCATGAACATCATTAGGGCTGGAAGACAAAGCCCATTTCAGAGAACACTGTCTTAGGGATCACATATTTCAGGAGTCCTGTTTCTGCTCAGAACTTGCTTCTTTAAATCCAAGAAGAGAAACACATTCAGTGGGACCAAGAAAATTGTAGATGTATTAACAAATATTAGAACCAAGGAATTACAGAGAATGTAGAAATAGGACATAAAGAATGTGGTATGTATTTTAAAGCAAAAGATCTAATTAGAATGATTATAGAAGTGCCAGGCGAAAAGGTGCACTCCTTTAATCTCAGCACTTGGGGGTTAGAGGTAGGAGAACTGCAGTGAGTTCCAGGCCACCCTGAGACCACACAGTGAATTACAGGTCAGCCTGTACTACAGTGAGACCCTACGTCAGAAAACAAAACAAAAAAAGAAAAAGAAAAAAAGAATGATTACAGAAGAATAAAAAATTAATAAACTGCTTAAAACTAAGTTTCAAGGGACATAACATAGCAAAGGCTGATAAACAAAAATGAAAAGCAGACCCTGGTCCTGATATTCTGCCCCCTGTACCCTGGCACCTCCCACTAGATGCCCTGTGCCTGGCTTGGGGCTGCTTAGACCCTGTGATCTTGCTGCAGAAGCAGAGACTTTGATCCCCCTTCCTAATTGAAGTGCCCCTGGGTCCACAATTCCTGGATTCCCTGTGCAAGAGGGTGCTTCCAGTTCCTTGGTCCCTGTAGGTCCCACTGCACCTGGCTTTGGTTGGCCTGGTCCCTGTGTGGGAATTGTGGAAGCCAGCCTTTTGCTCTGGTATTGACTAGCAACTGGATACTGACATTTCCATTTACCTGAGTCCGAGGGTGCACAGGCCACTGTAGGAGCTGGTCTCTTGCCTCTAAATCTCCTACTTCCTGACCTGATTCTTCAACCCATGATTCCCCTGTGTTGAAGAGCATGTGCAAGTGGAGTGAGTAGGCCAGAGCTCCCAGTTCCCTAGGTACCTTTGATGTACCTTCAATCTCCACAATCTCCACTTCTGTGGTTATAATCCTATGGTACGCCAGTACACCAATCCAATTTACATTTAAAACAGAATGCCCTCTGAATATCCTACAAAGACAAAAACTTGCTTCCTCCTCAATAGAATAAAGTGTCTCCCCAAGATAGGTAAACCACAACAAAAAAGGCAACAAAAGTCAGAAAACTGAGAGATCTACAACAAGGATGCCTAGTCCTACAATGGAAGCCTCCAAAAAAAAATCATAGAAAAATCAACAGAAATTCAATCCCCAAAGGAAAACAATGAACTAGAAGCAAGCCATCAAAAAACCAACAATCATATCAATGAACTTGAACAGAATCATCTCTTAAAGCATTCAGATTTTGACAGTAGGCTTAACTTGATTGAAGAAAATGTTAGAACCCTCCAAAGAGATATGAATGAATTGAAGGTGAGTCAAGAAATGGAAGATCTCAAGAGCTGATTGATTAAGCTTAATGAAGACGTGATCAAATGTAAGAATGAATACCAAGAAGCATCAGGAAAATCAGAACTCAAATGAAATCGTACCTCAAAAAAGAGATGGACATGATGCAAAATAACAAAACAGAAAACAAAAATCAAATAGAGCTTATAAAAACCACTCTAGAACCCCTCACTAACATGGGGAAGACAGTACTTATAATCTGGAAGACAAGTCAGAAGAAATTGATCGAGAGACCAGAATTTTTGCTAAATTCAAAAAATCAAGTGAACAAAATACAAGGGAACTGTGGGACACACTAAAACGACTAAACATCTGGATCATGGGAATACCAAAAGGAGAGTAAATCCAGGACAAAGCATAGAGAACATATTCAACAAAGTTATTGAAGAATATTTCAATCTCTCAAAAGAAAGGCTCATCCACATACAAGAAGTCCACGGACCATCAAACAGACAGGACCAAAGAAGAAACTCCTCAAGGCACATTATAGTTAAAACTATTAACAATGAAAACAAAGAGAGAGTGCTAAAAAATAGCAAGAGAGAAACAAATCACAGCATATACAGGAAATCCCATCAGAATTATATCAGATTTCTCAATGGAAGCCCCAAAAGCCAGAAGGGTCTGTAATGGAACACTTCAAAGTGTAAAAAAAGTATGGATTCCAACCCAAGCTACTCTACCCAGCAAAAATATCCCTCATAATAGAAGACGAAGGGAAATCTTTCCATGAAACAGGTCAACTCTATGATAATATGAACATAAAGCCAAATCTACAGAGAATACCTCAGGGAATATGCCACACAGAAGAGTCAAATAACTAATCTCAAGAGAAAAGAAGATTACAATAACAAAAAATAGATCAGACTCAAAAAACACAAGAAAGGGTAAAATCCCATTAAATACCTCATCATGGCAAGGATTAATTCAAACCTCACAGTAATAACCTTAAATAGTAATGGTCTTAACTCGTCCATCAAAAGACACAAATTATTAGGATGGATCAAAAAAATGGACACTTCTATCTGTTGTCTACATGAAACCCACCTCATTACTAAAGATAGACACATCCTCAGGTAAAAGGATGGAAAATAATATTCCAAGCAAATGGAAATAAAAAACAAGTGGTGTTGCATTTTAATATTTAATAAAATAGGCTTCAAATAAAAAGTATTCAAAAAGGACAAAGAAGGCCACTTCTTAATCATCAAGGGAATGATCCAACAAGAGAACATCACAATCAGAAATATATATGTGCTGGTCATAGGTGCACCACTATTTATGAAACAAAACCTACTTGACAACAAAACAGAAATAAACACCAACAGTATAATAGTCAGAGACTTCGATACTTCACTATCATCAATAGACAGATCATCCAAGCAGAAAATCAGGATGGAAATTAAAATAGAGCTCAACACCACCCCAGATCAACTAGACCTAACGGATGTCTACAGAAGTTTCCACCCCAGTACTACAGAACACACATTCTTCTCAGCAGCCCACAGAACCTTCTCCAAAATAGACAACCATGTATTAGGCCATAAGATGTACCTCCATAAATTCAGGAAAATCGAAGTTTTTTCCTGTACGATATCAGATCACAAGGCTTAAAAGCTAGAAATTAACAACAAGAGACACATCAAGAACTCCACCAGCTACTGGTCACTAAACAGTACACTTTTAAACAATGAATAGGTTGTAAAAGAAATGGAAAAGAAATTGTAAAATTTCTAGAATTGAATGAAAATGAAAACAGCCTACCAAAACTTGTGGGACACAATCAAGGCAGTCCTAAGGGGAAAATTCATTGTGCTAAATGCATCATAACAAAGACAAAGTGATCCCAAATTAATAACCTAAATGTCCACTTAATGGCACTGGAAAAACAAGAAGAATCCCACCTGAAGAGCTCCAGATGGAAAGAAATAATCAAGATCAGAGCAGAAATTAATTAATTGGAAACTAAGAAAACAATTAAAAAACTGATGCAATGAAGATCTTGTTCTTTGAAAAAATAAAGAAGATTGATAAACTCCTTGCCAATTTGATAAAGCAAAAAAAGAGAGAGAGAGAGAGAGAGAAGTCTCAATTTAACAAAATCAAAACTAAAAAGGAGAGGTCACAGCAGACATCAATGAAATTTGAAGAATCATCAGGGCATACTTTCAAAACCTCTACTCCACAAAGTTGGATAAGCTGGAAGAAATGGATGAATTGCTAGACATACATTACCTTCAAAAACTAAACTCAGAGCAGTTAATCTCCTAAACAAGCTTATCACATCCATGGAGATTGAAAAGGTAATCAAATCCTCCCCAGAAAGAAATGTCCAGGACCACATAACTTCTCAGCCAAATTCTATCAAACCTTCATTGAAGAACTGACACCATTTTTGCTCAAACTGTTTTGCTTAATTAGAAACCAGGGAATCCCTCTCAACCTCTTTTATGAAGCATCACCCTAATACCAAAACCACACAGAGATGCAACAAGAAAAGAAAACTATAGGCCTATGTCCCTGATGAACGTTGATGCAAAGATTGTGAAAAAAATCCTCCTCTCAAGTCGAATTCAACAAGACATCAAAAGCATTATCCACCATGATCAATTAGGCTTCATCCCAGGGATTCAGGGATGGTTCAACATATGGAAATTGGTCAATGTAATACACCACATAAATAAATGTAACCATAAGAACCACATGATCATCTCAATTGATTCAGAGAAGACCTTTGACAAAATACAACACCATTTCATGATGAAAATGCTAGAAAGAATAGGCAAGGAGGGTTTATATCCCAACACAGTACAGACTATATATAAATCACCCAAAGTCCAAATACTACTTAATGGGGAAAGGCTGAAGCAGTTCCCATTGAGATTGATAGCAAGACAGGGGTGCCTCTTCTCACCACTGCTCTTCAACATAGTACTAGAAGTACTAGCCCAAGCAATAAGACAGGAGAAAGAAAAAAAAAGATTCAAATTGGAAAGGAAGAAGGAAAATTAGCCCTGTTTGAAGATGACATGATCCTATACGTAAGTGACCTGAAAGTCTCCATCTCAAAACTGCTAAAGGTGATTTCAGTAAAGTGGCAAGATACAAAATCAATGTACAAAAATTAGTAGCTTTTCTGTATTCAAAGGACAAATATACAGAGAAAGAAATCAGTGAGGCTGTCCCATTTTCAATAGCAACAAAAAATTAAATAACTTGTAATAACAGTAACCAAGGATGTGAAAACCCTATATAATGAAAACATTAAAAACAAAATTCAAGAAATGAATTGAGGAGGACTTGAGAAGATGGAAAGACCTCCCATGCTCCTGGACAAGTAGAATTAATATTGTGAAAATGAGGGCCCCAGCTGAAACCATAGAACAACGCAGGGGAAGGGCAAGAATACAGCGTTCATGGTGATCACGACACCAGAGAAAGGCTGAAGGAGATAAACACAGAGAACATCCAACTCCAACTAAGCCAGATATCCAGAGACACAGAGGCTCCCAAAAGCTCACCACTGAAACAGAACTAAAATGACCCCAATGTGGCTCAGGGAAACTCGCGGAAGAGGGGGCGGAAAGATTGTTAGAGTCACAAGTTGGGGCTTTATGCACAGAACTGGGGCATAACCCCCCAGAACTCTTGACTATCCTCACAATGCATGACCCACATTCCCCATTGATGAGGGTCCCTTTGAAAGTGGGAGGACAGGGAGGAGGACAATGGAACCAATACTATGAATGTAAAATCAGAATAATATAAATAAAAAATATATATTAAAAAAATGGCAATTCTACTAACATCAATAGACAGATATAAATCAATACAATAAAAAATAGCAGCATTATTCTTCAAAGACATTGAAAAACTGATCTCAAAATTCAAATGGAATAGCAGCAGGCCTCAAATATCCAAACATATCCTCAGCTAAAAAAAAAAAAAAAAAAAAAAAAAAAGAAAAGAAAAAAAGAAAAATACTTCTGTAGGTATCACCATACCTGATATAATACTATATTATAAAACCATAGTAAAAAAAAAAGAGCATGGTACTGGTATAAGGACAGAATAATAGACCAATGAAACAGAATTGAAGGCTCAGATCTTAGGTCAAGTAACTACAGTTACTTGATCTTTGACAAATGAGGCTATAATGTAAACTGGCGAAAAGGCACCATCTTCAATATATGGTGTTGGACAAATAGGATAACCAGATGTAGAAAAATGAAACTAGACCCACTCATCTCTCTGTACACAAAAATCAAATCCAAATGGATGAAAGACCTCAATATACACCTAAAACTCTTCCCCTACTGGAAGAAAAACATACAAGGAACTGTCCAGTATAGAGGAATAGGGAAGCACTTCCTAAACAAAATCCCGGTAGCCAAGGAAATTAAACAATCACTCAACAAATGGGATCTCATAAAGCTTTTGCACAGACAAACACATCATAAGCAGAGCCAATACTACCCACTGAATGGGAGAAAATCTTCACCAGCTCTACTACTGACAAAAACCTAATATCTACAAAGAACTCAAAAAACTAATCAATAAAAATCAAACAACCCACTCCAAAAGTGGGGCAGAGAACTGAATAGGGAGTTCTCAGAGGAAGAATTACAAATGGGTAACACACACTTAAGAAAATGTTCAACATCCCTAACCATTAGGGAAATACAAATTAAAACAACCATGAGATTTCACCTTACCCCAGTAAGGATGACAACCATTTAAAAAATATAAAAATGATAAATTTTGGCAAGGATGTGGAGAAAGAGGAACCCTCATCCACTGTTGGTGGGAATGTAAATTTGCACACCTCCTATGGAAGTCAATTTAGAGATTCCTGAAAAGGGTGAGCATAGAACTACCAACAGACCCAGTTATTCCCTTATGCAGCATTTATCTTAAATGCTCCACGCATCAATACAGAGACATTTGCTCAACCATGTTTATAGCTGTGCAATTCATTACAGCTAAGGACTGGAATCAACCCAGATGCCCATCAATGCATAAATGGATAATGAAGTTGTGGTACATTTACACGATGGAATTCTACTCAGCAGTAAGAAAAAATGATACAATGAAATTTGTAGAAAAAATGGACAGATTTGGAACAGATCATATTCGGGGAACTTACACAATCATAGAAAGACAAATAATACATGGTGTCACTTATCTGTGGTTCCTAACCTGGACAAGCTCGAGTTGTTGTCATATCTGATAGGCAACTCAAGGCCCAGACAATAGGGATGGAAGGGGTTGACGAGGGGCAGGGTGAGTTGGGGAACAAACACAAAATTAAATCCCAAATGAGTTGATAGCATAGAAACCTTTATCCTTGGAGATAGCCTAAGGTTATAACCCTCAATAGGAGTGAGGGGGGGACCTGAAAAGTTGGGCTCTAGGGAGGGTGGGATGAAGCCTAAGCTAAAAAAAAAATTTTTCTGTCTCTGACCTTTAACTCCTAGGACAAGAGATTAGTTGCTACCCACAATGAGCTGTTGATCAGAGAGACCTACAAGGTCCTCAAATCAAGACAGCTTTCTGTCAAAGCACTTGATTACCTGCCTGAGGCAAAAGCTAAGACTCTATTGCTAAAGACACCATATGCTGCTCACACAAAGCACAGAGAGACCTGGCTGGAATCCAGAAGAAAGCCAGTCCCCAGACAGCCTGTCTAGTGCTGGAAAGTGCTATATGAGCTACTGGAGGGATATGGCCAACAACAGTCTGAACAACCACAAGTCTAAGATACCCAGAAGCAAACACCCTAACACAATGTACATGTTAGTGCAATAGTGGCACACAGCCTCACTGGATAGCCAATAGCTTTCTGATTGGCTAATAGATCTGCTCAGTGTAAAAGAACCCATATCTGGAATTGGGAACCAGATCAGAATCCTATGGAGACAAAGATTATGTTTTCCAGTGTCAAGTTCTCACTAGTCTTTGGCTAAAAGAGGGAATATATACATCAAATTCTCCCTAAATTAATAATGCTTATCCCATTTAAAATGTGCTAATTTCACTCTCCGTTGGAGAATCTATTCTTCTTTTTCAGAAGGCAGTGAGACTTGATCAGATTAAACTACGTCTCGTGCTTCAACCAAGACACCACAGGTGAATCCACAGATGAATTGGGGAGATGATGGGAAAGAGTGCTGTTTCCATGCTGTTTCAGATAACCAGTGCCCAGTATGTAGGAGACACACACTGAGGATACTCAACACCTACCAAAGCATTGTTAGAGCCACAAGGTGGGACATTTTATACAGAGACATTGCCTCTCCCCATGAGTTACTACTGCCCCAATAATTCATGACCCACAATCCCCATGGGGTTGACATGCATCTCCAGTGAGGAAGGCCTCTTCAGAACAGGGGCAGGGAGGAGGGAAAGGATGGCACCAACCAGTGTTGTTTAGATAGTAAATATGTCCATATCTAATACAAATAAATTTAAAAAATAATCCCATGCATAAACTTCTCTTTATTTATTTTTCTTTTAGTTTTTTAAATGTTTATTATCATTATTATTAACAAGATGTTTCATATGGATATATCATGTGTTGGTACTCTCTTTTCCCTCCTCCCTGCCCCCAATTCATTGGGGCCACTCCTCAGTGGGGTTGTAGGTATTCCCCATGGGGTTGTGGTTTATGTGTTGTGGGAGCAATAGTCAGTTATTTTGGGGGGTAGTGAATGCCTCTAGACATGATGTCTCAACCTGTGGTTCCTACAGTCCCTCTGCCCCTTCTTCTGCAAAATTCCCTGAGCCATATGGGGTAAGATTTATGTCTACTTCAGTGATGAGCTTTTAGGAGCCTCTGCATCTCTGGTTTGGTATGTGTTAAGTGTCCTCAGCGTCTAGCGCCTTCACCCTTGTTATGATATCAGATTCACTAAGAAAGCAGCACTCTTGCTCATTTCCCCAATTCCTCTGTGGTTTCATCTGGGGACAGGGTGGAGTGCACTGGGTCATTTATTTCCTCAGGTCCAGCTCTTGTTTGATAAAGAAGGCATAATCTCTAACAGAGAATGAAGTCAGCACCTATGAAATGAGATAACCACTATTAATTTAGAGAGAAGTCAAAGGGTGTAGACCATCGTATAGCCCAAGGTTAGTGGGAGCATAACAACGGAAAGCAGAATCATTACCTGGATATAATTCTGACTTTTTCTCAGTTGCATATATGGTTACCTTAACATTAACAATTTTAACATATATTTTTCAGGAAACTAAAGTGTCAAGTAAAACAAATAGTGGGGCCTGAGGAGATGGCCCAGTTACTAACATACTTGCTAACCAATTGTAAGGAACTGAACTCAGATCTCCTGAACCCACATAAAATGCCAGACAGGAGTGGTGGCATAACTGTAATTCCAGTGCTAGGAAGGCACATACAAGAAATCTCCTAAAACAGCTGAATTAGTGAGCTCTAGGTTCAAATGAGAGACCCTGTTTCAATAAATAAGAGGGCAAGCACCTGAAGAAGACACCACACCCAAAGTCACCCCCGATCTCCACACAGCACACACATGTGAACATGCACCTTCACACACACACATGTACTCACACACCTGTGAGTGAAGACACACACACATACACACACACAAGAAAAAATAATAATACAGATAAATACTTCTTAAGGACATCACTTTCATAATTTCTATCCTTTTAATACACAGAAAGATATTTCAGTGACTCAGGGATAAAATTAAAGAAAATTACTTGCCAGTAGCAAAGATCTGGAGAGCCCTTCCTCAAACTATGAAGAGTTATAAGGATTCTATGGAGTATAGAAATGATGATGGAGTAACTTCTCTGACTCTCCTTAGGGAGTGGGCATTTATGTTCTGTGTGCATAGACTTTTCTGTGTGTGACTGTAGACATTTGCATGTTTGTAGACCTTTGTATGCTACATTCAAGAGGAGGCCAAAGTGGGGCTATGCTGCATTGAGTTTCATCCTTCCAAGGTTAGTGAGACAATTCACTCCAAGTAAATTGAATAATTTTGAAAGTTCCATGGCCTCCAAAATCAGAAAGATGGAGTTAATTATGATATCAGATCATTGCAAGACATCTTTGGGCAGTATAGGAAGTAAGAATGATAAAAAATAAAAACACTTCCATGGTTCCATTGACTTAGCTTTTGGTTGTTGAAAATGTGGCTAACCATGAACTAAATGAATGTATACTCACACACTGTGCACACCTACTGCATTAACCCTGGTGACTCCACTGATGTGTGAAGGCACACTCACACACACTATTCATGGATATGCACCCAGCCACACTAATCCTCTCACCCAGTTTACTACACACAATTGTGATTTGGAGATTTCTGAGAAGTAGCAACACATTTGCCTAGTCCTGATAGAAGAGAAGAACTGCTAAGCTGACCCAGCCTTCATAGGACAGTATGTGAACTTTGCCTGAAAGGATATAAATTTTCAGGGGAATAAATAAGCAACTACAGACAATAATAAAGGGAAATTAAGCCAAGGGCTCATTGTTTCTCAGTCCTATTGTTAAAAAAGAAAAATCTGAATTTCTCACAATCAAACCCTCATGGGTTTCCCTATTAGAATAAAGCAAATGGAAATAACTTGTGTTATTTTTGTCCTTGGAAGATGGAAGTGAAGATGATCTTCATGACACTTAATTGTGGGTGATGATGGTGAGAGGCGAGTAGCAGAGACCTTGTGTGTGAAGTCACACCTTAGGCTAGAAAACCCATGTGTGGAAGCTAAAAATTGAAGAACCTAATTTTGTTTACTTTTGACAGTTAATTATAAAAGGAAGTAAATCCTGTTTTAAAGATACACAACAAAATTTCTTTCTAATTATTAACAGGATTATGCATAGCCCTCTTAACTGTGACTCATTAAGGGACAGACTCTCCTGCATCTTCCTTTTTTTTTTTTTTTTTTTTTTTTCAAAATCCAGAAGCAGAGGTCAGAACTTTCCAATGCTCCCATGAAATGTCAAAACTCAACTTTAATAACTGAACTGGTGCAAGAATCTGCATACCAAAACAGCTAGACCACTGTCAGTCAGGTTTGCTTGGGTCTGAATGAGCTCACAAGGGCAGCCAGAGCCTCTTGGTGGGGACTGGAGGACCGAATATAAAACATCTTTACTGATTCAAGCTAACTGAAGAGCAATTGTATGAGTTGGTTATTAATGTGAATTATTGTATGCTTTTCTGAAACTTTCATTCTGGATGTCTATCCACATGGAAGATGAGGTGTGCACAGAACAGTATGCTCTTTACCAGGCATATTCATATTCAAGGAGTACAAGGTCATGAGCTCACATGGCAAATGTCTTCTTTGAAGATCTGCCTTATCAATGCCTAGTGGCAGTAACTTTCTTGCAATGGGTTAACTGAGTATTTGCTGATCAAAGCGAGACTTCAACACAGTTAGACATAAAATGTACTTTCCAAATATGAAGTGCTTTGTTCCATGTTATGAGATGAATTGTGCTTCTTAAAATGTCTGTGTTGAAGTTCTAAACCCTCAGTATCTCAGGATAGGACTGCATTAGGATATAGGGTCTTCAAGTAGGCAATCAAGTTAAAATAAGCTTCTTAAGTATGATCCTAATCCAATAGGATTAGGGTTTTGATAAGGGAGAAAATTGGAAGATACATGCATGCAGAGAAATATCCATATGAAGAGAAGGAGAAGTGTCCATTCATAAGCAAGAAGGGAGGAAAACTCCAGGCCTGCCAACATTTCCTTCTCAGGATGTTAACCCACCATGCTGTCTGACATGTTTGTTAAGACTGCCAATTGCAGATAGAAAGTTTGTGCACCCACCCTCCAATCCATATAATTGAATCCTTTATCCACAAATGTGGCTGTGTTTTGAGGTGTAACCTATAAGTAAGGACTTCACATTAAATAAGGTCATGAGGGTGGAGCCCTGATCACAGAATTAGCTCCCTTAAAAGGCATGAGAAGGGCTGGAGAGATGGCTTAGCCGTTAAGGCGCCTTGCCTGCTAAGCCTAAAGAACCCGGTTCCAATCTCCAGGTCCCACGTTTAGCCAGATGCAAAGTGACACAAGGGATGCAATGCCACACTTGACCACAAGGGGGCACATGCATCTGGATTTTGTTCACAGCAGCTGAGAGACTGCTGGTGCGCCCATCTCTATCTGTCTCCCTCTCCCTCTCTCTCTGTCTGTCTCTCTCTGTGTCTCTCTGCAAAACAAATAAAAATTTTTTTAAAAGGCGTGAGAAGCTTTGTTCTCCTCAGTATACCCAAAGAGGAGCCCTTGAGGACACAGCAGGGTGTAGTTATTTACAAAACCAACATGACTCCTCAGACTCAGAGTCTTACTATGTAGCCCTGACCAACCTGAAACTTGCTACATTGATCAAGCTGGCCTCAAATTCATAGTGAAAATCTTGCCTCTACCTCCTGAGTATTGAGATTACAGGCATGCACCCAATATCCTCTATAAAATTTAGATATAGAGTAGGAGAGGTGGCTTAGCAGTTAAGGTGCTTGCCTGCAAAACATAACGACCCAGGTTCTATTCCCCAGTATTCATGTAATGCCAGATGAACAAAGTGATCCATGCATCTGGAGTTTCTTTGCAGTGGCTGGAGGCCCTCATACATCATTCTCTCTGTGTGTCTCCTCTCTATCTCTGCTTGCAAATAAATGAGTTAAAAATATAAAAATATGAGATATAAATTTTTCCTGTTTAAAATATCCACTGTGTGGTATTGTAATTACTTTTTTTATGGTGGAGATAGTGTGTGCTGGACATATACTCATACTGATTCATCCTTAGCTGTGGTTTTTCATCACAGTCCCTGAAACACATGAATGCCACATATGTGAAAGTTGTCTCTATACTAGACCCAGTTCTGGTCTACTTCCAAGGATCAGAAACTGGAAACCATATAAATAAATTAATGAGACCTTATAGTAAAGAGAAATTTTAACAGATAATTAACCATTGGACAATTATTTTTTGAGCAGTTATATATTTCATTTGACATGGTGTTCCAAAATTTTTTGGCTATAACATCCTTAGCCCTCAAGAATTTTAATTATGAGTTGAAGTGTATTATTATTTTATGTTTATGTGATTTTATTTCACATTTATAAGCATTATTAATATTAATCCATATTAGAATCAATGTTCATTTCCATAGGCTTTTCAATGTCCTTGGATTAGTTATGTCTTGTACATGTCTCACAAGATTGGGACTCTGAAACAGAACAGTGTCTGGATTTTACCTGTGTGTTGGAGCTCAAAGTTATCCTTTACAGAATGTGTTGACAGTGTACAAGTTTTTAGATGTAAAGCCTCAGAAAGGGGATTAGACCATGCATATCCTTTTCTGTTAGTGAACTTAAGGTTATAATTAAGAAAGCTTCATACAATGCTTGGTTAGTTTCTCCATGCTCCTTCAAACTTTTGCCAGACGAGGTAGCAAGAAAGTCCCCAACAGACACAAATGTTAAATGCTTTTATCTTGGACTTCCCAGCCTCCAACACTAAGAAAATGAATGCATATTTTGCAATGACAGACAAGAGAAGAAACCAAGACAGGCTCCTATATTTGGAGTGGTTAAATAAATTACCCATGGTTTTAGAGATAAAAACACACATCTTGCTGGACAACAAGGGGATATAGAAGAAAAATGACAAGGGCTTTAGTCATGGCCTGAAAGTTCAGAATCTTTTTAGGGTGATCTTTAGCTCTTCCTGTGTAAATATAGCATTACAAATGGTTACCTAAGCGGCTGGTAAGATGGTTCAGTGGATCAGGTACTTACTGAACAAGCTTGAGTAACTAAGTTCAGAGAATCAGACCCAATATATAAAGATAGAAGCCTGTAAACTGTGGTGGGCATGTGAACAGTGTGATAAGAGGAGGAAACATGAGAATTTCCAGAAATCTCACAGGCCAGCTAGCCTGGGGAACATGTCACAGTGGAACACATACAGGAGAGAAAGCTATCCTCTGACCTAGAAAAACACACTGTGACATGTATTCACCCACACTCATACACACGCACACACACTCATACACATGGACACACAGAGAGAGAGAGAAAGAGAGAGAGAAACATGTAAACAACATGGCTTTAAAAAGAGTGTCATAAGTGTAAAATCCACCTTGTTGAAATCAAGTTCAATATATAACACCATTGATGGGTATAATCCCAACCCCCACGGCTCCTCATCCACAGCATTTTCAAACTGATTTTAAATATGGAACAACCTTCTTCACCAGGGGTGACCACTGGACAGCCATATGGTCACCAATTAAAAAAAAATGATGCTTCAGAGAAAAAAATAAAAAGGCAGGAATACTTGGAGTGCCCCACCTGGGCAGTTTCTAGGAGGCAATGTGATAAATGGGAGGGATTTGCCCAGTGAGCTTCAATAGACACCTTTTGAATTTCAAGGAATTCACATTCTCACAAAGTCATTTTACTGCCATAGTGAGAGGTCATTAGTGCCTGTGCTCAGACATAGTATCATATTGTTATAGAGATAAGATTAATATATTAGCAGAAGTTTTGATATCTACAAAACATACATGTCTGAAGAAAGGTACTGATGTTCACTGGACTTCAATCTCCAGCCTTTAATAGATGGAAATAAAAGAGTAGGCTATGCTTAAGCAGGAAAGTTAGCATCTGAGATGTGTAAACTGGGCTGCAAGTCAGAGGGTTGATAACTGATTCCAATCTCAGCTGTAAATAAAAATCCAACTAATAAGTAGAACAGAGTTTGAAGAAATTAAGATACATATGGTATTGCACATATGTAAGTAAAAGAACTGATTACAGGGAGGGGAATGGCCTAAGCGAGGCCATGGGAAGAGAATGCATAAAAGAAGGGCAGGGTCAATCTAAATTCAAGATATTGTGAATAAGACTTATGTAAAATTACTTTTCTGAATAATGGCACATCTAGAAGCTGTAGACTGTTACTAGAAAATTTTCAGTACCTGGGATGGAATACCTTCCAGTGAGTTGTTGGCCAAGGAGGTCCCGGTAGCCACCAAAACATTAAAGGATATTGCCAACGCCCTTGGTTTCCCTTAAGAAACAGATGGTAAGACCCTATTGCTGAAGACATCTCTTGCCTGAGAGGCAAGGTCACTGAGAAAGTGAGCTGGTGCTGTGCAGAAAACCTTCTCCCTGTAGACCAGCCAACTGAAAGCTTGAAAAATCTGCACTGCATGCAGAGTATGGGAGACAGAAGTCATCAGCAGTGAAAACAGTGGATGCTGAATATTCAAATTTGGTCAGACAGGCCCAAGGACTGAACAGGTGCAATAGTGGAATGTCTACTCTTGGGGTAACCAACTGCCCCATAATTGGACTGAAGGCCCTCTCTACGGGAGGGAATACATACCTGGTACTGAAAAACCTAAGCAAAAGTCTATGGTAGGTGAGGTCATGAGCCTTAGGGGTATAAAGCCTGCTCTTATCTGACTAAATGTATATACTATTCCCACCAAGCTGCCCTGAAAATAGTACACTTAATGCTCATATTCACATATTAACGCTACTCTCACTTCTGGTTAGAGAAGCTTCTCTTTTCAGATGGTGATGACCACTGGGATGACCCAAAAGGCAACATGGTGCTGAGAAGAAGGGATGGAGGAGTGTCCAGCACTGAAACACCTCTGTCACACCCTCCAAGGCTCAGGGACCATTGCGGAAGAGGGGGAGGATAGAATGGAAGAGCCAAAGGAAGGGTACAACTCCTTACAATGCAACTGCCCAGACAGAAATTGGCCTCGATATCCATGACCTTGCTGTGCCTAGCAATACCTTCGCAAGACCCTCATAATAGAAGTAAAAGATGATGACATCAAATTAAAAGAGAGACTAATGGAGAGAGGGAGGGGATATGATGGAGACTGGAGGTCTAAAGGGGAATTGGGGGAGGAGAGGGAAATACCATGCACTTTTTGTATGTAAGTATAGAAGTTGTCAATAAAAAAAATAATTATTAAAAAAAATCTGGACTCATAAAATACTATCCAAGTGGTACTATGTATAGGAAAGACTCTTTAATAAATAAAAATAATACACAGTCAAGGTGTCAAGGTAGAACAAAAGTCTCAAGGTGTGAATGAAGACCAAAAAATGCATAATGAAGCAAAGTCAATATTGATCATATCACAAGTAATTGTAAGTTTGAAGTATGGATTACTAAAACCCAAGTATACTGTGAAGTTAAAATTCTAAACTGGGCTGGAGAGATGGCTTAGCCGCTAAGGCACCTGCCTCCTAAGCCTAAGAACACTAGTTCCAATCTCCAGCAGTTCCAATCTCCAGGTCCCATGTTTAGCCAGATGCAGTGATGCGAGGGTGCAATGCTGCACTTGACCACAAGGGAGCTAACACACCTGGATTTTGTTTGCAGCAGCTAAGAGGCTGCTGGCATGTGGATCTCCATCTGTCTTCCTCTCACTCTCTCTCTGTCTCTGTGTCTCTCTCAAAAAAAAAAAAAAAAAAAAAATCTAAACCATCATAGCACAATGCAAGAGATCATGAAATAGCAAAGCTTCATGTAAATGATCCTTCATGAGATAGTGGAATAAGGGGCGGAAAGGTTAGAATAGAGATGCCAAGGCCCAGTTACACATGTAAAGCAACTCACTTCCTTCAAAGAGATCCAGGAAGCTGGGCTTTTTAAAACTTCTGTGACAGAAAGGCTGTCAGAACTCATCACTGTAGAGCTCAGTTTCTTCAACTATGGGTCACGTCCCCGTACGGGATCACCAAACTGAATGTGAGGGTGGCCAAAGTTTACCAACAGTAAAAGGTGTCTGAACAGACGGTGACAAAACATGAATTCAAAAGCAAACAGGACATGAATCTTAGGTGTTTCTGGCAATTTAACCCACTTTGCATGACATTAAGTCACTGCAATCTTGGTTCTAAACACACAAGTGTGCATGGTGCACACCCTCACATCATGCAATACCAACCAGCGCTGCCGTGTAACACCTGTGCTCAGATTTGACATTACTGAATGTCATTAATTACAGTGTTTTATTGCTTATTTATATTTTTTGCTCTTGTAGAAGCTCAAAGGTTGATTGTGTTAAAATGTATGGAATCAAGCACATCGGCACTATCATCACCCTGCTTTATACCACCCAAGTTGGATGGAAAGACATTGCTGCCATAATTCTCATAGTTGGTATTTCAGGAAACAAAATGAGAGAAATTCTGCCAGATTTATTCTGAAGATAATGTGTGTGGGGGCTTTGATTTTCTTTGGAAAACTGTAAAGTATATTACATTGATTATAATAACACTAATAATTTTAGAATTTAATTGATTTTATAAAGTATCACGTGTACTGTTTAGGAATAGGGTTTAGAGAAAATGCGGATTTTTCTTCAGGACAATTCAGAAACCCACCCTTTAGGAAATTGGATATGGGCAACTAGATGAGAACAGAGGTAAGGTTTTATTTTTCCATGCCCCTCCTACTCCTATAATATTTTGTTCACCCTAGACACATAACGAATTCATGCATTATTTTTAGAAAAAAAATCTGCAAATATTTGAAAGCAAGGTCCCTTTGGTGTGTCTTGGGAAACATAAGATTCTCATCATATGAGAAATAAAATAATTTATGGCTGCTATAGACTAGTAACCACTGACTGAGAGGTCAGATCTTACATTTGAATGTCTAGAATAAATGAATCCAAACGGATTTCTCAGAAGGCTTGCTGAAAACAAAATAGAAAGGAAACAGTGACAAGGGGAATGGAGGGCAGTATGAATGAAAAGTGGAGGTGAAGTTTTATGATAATTTTGTAGTCACAAAGTCATCAAATTTCAGGTTTGGCAAGAACCCCAAAGGTCATTGCTGCCAATCACATATCTGATGCTTGAAAACCCTAATTGTGTTTCCCCTCCAGTGAGATGACTCACTGTATCTGAAGACTCCGCTTTACCTCTGTGGAAAGCTCTAGATGCAAAATAGAGCTTTGTTCAGTCTCCTTGACACTTTTCTTGCTTCACTTCTTTTATTTGCATATACCAATGCTGACTGACGTTTTACCTCTTCAGTATGTGTCAGACTTTATATACTTGAAAGTCACTAACACAAACACACACATACATACATATATACATACATACACACATAGAATCTTCTATTTACAAAAGAGATCTATAATTTTTCACAAATATTTTTAAAGAGTGTAGTTCTTTTTTGTTTGTTTGTTTGTTTGTTTTTTGTTTTTTGAGGTAGGGTCTCACTCTAGCCCAGGCTGTCCTGGAATTCACTATGTAGTCTCAGGGTGGCCTCAAACTCACAGTAATCCTCCTACCTCTGCCTCCCAAGTGCTGGGATTAAAGGCATGTGCCACCATGCCAGGTAAGAGTGTGATTCTTTAAAAAATTTTTTTAATATATTTTATTTATTTATTTATTTATTTATGAGAGGGAGATAGATAGGTAGAGAAAGAGAGAGAGTGAGAGAGAGAGAGAACGGGTGTGCCAGGGCCTCCAACCACTGCAAACAAATGTGAGATGCATGTGCCCTTTGTGCATTTGGTTTACATGGGTCCTAGAGAATCGAACCGGGATCTTTTGGCTTTGCAGGCAAACGCCTTAACCACTAAGCCATCTCTCCAGCCCAAGAGTGTGATTCTTAATCATAATTTGTCTCTTTTGAAATTATTTTTTGTTTGTCTCATCTCCCTTCAAATGCAGAGCTCAAATTTGGATAAACAGAAGTTCTGGTTCATGTTTTCAAATGGATAAATTAACCTTATTATCATTGCTAATATATCATAAGGTAATTGTTCCACCAACCCATCTGAAAACTATTAGTTCCTCTTTTGGGGCAGGTAACTTATTCAATCTAACACAGTTGCACAAACAAACAAACATACAACAACTATTTTGCAGCAAGTACCTAAAGTTGTCATGAAAGAATTATTCATATCTGAATCTAAGAAATCAATACATTTTCTTTACTTGTATAAGGACACTGTAGCAGACAGCTTTCAGGTTCGCTGAGATGAACTTCCAGACCAGGGACAGTTATGGAGGAAGGGATATTATTTATTGAAGCTTACAGATCCAGGGGAAGTTCCATAATGGCAGAAGAAGCGGCCTGCTCTCACAGGTCTAGCAAGAGAGAGAAAAGCCAACCAGGCACACAGCACACAGAGCAAAGCTACAGCCAAAAGTCACAGCACACTTCAGGAACTCCTATTAGGCAGACTTTGCATATCTTTACAATGGAATCTCAAACCCACCACCGCACCTTAAGAACCACCCAGTGACATTGCCTCTAGCAAGGTGGCTGAGGATGCAAACTATAAACTAATAAAACACTGAATATATTGGGGACCATCTATTCAAACTACCACAGACACCAAAAGTCTTCTTCAGTGTCTTAACTAATCCATTTATCAGGCTTCATTTATAATATTGCAACCCATTACTTCGTGTAAGTAATTAATTCATAACTTATTTTTCTTATAATATGAATAGATCCTTTGCAAACTACCCTGATAACATATGAATGTGGCATGCCTACTTAGTTAAGGCTTGTAACATACTAGTAGTGGAGCAAAATAGTGACTTGACTTTTTTTGTTCCTTAATGAATGTTGGTTGGGTCCAAAAAGCATGAATATTTAAAATTATTTTTAGTGTCAAATATATCTTTAAATATTCCTTTATGTAATTTTTTTAAATTTCCATATAATATTTACACATATTTAAAATTTCATCCTGTAGTTGCCAGCCTTTTAAAAAGCCACACAGAACAACATATTTATAACTTTACATGTGCCCCTAGGATGGACATAATGTCAATCTTCAATTTTCAATGTATGTACTCCAGCAGGATGTTTTATAAAATTCCTTTAGCAATTACATAAAACGTATTAACCCTAAGCATACCTTTCATCTGTATTTCTTCTTTTGACAGCTCTGTTCAGCACAGTAGATCATTTTTTATTGATTTGTTTGCTTCCTTGTCTTTAGTGGTTTTGCCTGCATATTTTACATATTTTGTGCTCTGTCAGATGTATTGCTGGTAAAGATTTTCTTCAATACTATAAGCTGCCTCCTGACTCATTTGAGGGTTTCTTTGGTTATACAGTTGCTTTTTTAATTTCATGAGGTCCTATTTGTTGATTATCTGCTTTATTTCCTAGGTAACCAGGTTTCTCTTCTGAAAGTTATTCCTTATACCTATATCTTGTAGTGTTTACCCTACTTTTCCTCTAGTTGTTTCAGTCTCCGGTCTTACATTGAAGTCCTTGATCCATTTGGAATTGATTTTCATTCAAGGTGAGAGATAATGATCTAGTTCCATTCATCCACATATGAATATATAGTTTTCCCAGCACCATTTGTAAAAATGTTTTTTTACCCCATGTGTGTTTTTGGCCCTTTTGTCAAAAACCAGGTGGCTATGGTTACATGGACTTAAACAAGAATATTCTATTCTATTCTATTCTATTCTATTCTATTCTATTCTATTCTATTCTATTCTATTCTATTCTTCTATTCTAGTCTATGCACAGTGTTTGGATGAATATGAAATGAACACACAACACCCAAAATGGGATTTAATGGAGGGTCAGGGGGATGCACTCCATTGCTAACTGAACTGACTATACTCACAACTTTTATTCAGGTTCAGATAGTCAAAGTTATGGGGAGTCTGAGCATGAGATAGATCACATGTTTTCATCCAATTAAATCATGAGTTGCTGGTTTATGTATATTACATCAGGAAATCTTTGTAGAAGCTGTGAGTTCCTGTCTTCAAGAAGCTCCACCCAAAGTGCATAACCTTCTATGTCCTCAGGCATAGCTTATACAAAGATAAACCTTTTGCCACTTAGCTTAATACCCACATTATTGTATTGTATTGTACTATATTCTATCCTATATTCTACTCCATTCTTCTATTCTATTTATCTACATTCTGTTTTTGTGGCATTGCCATGTTGGTTTTATTATTATGGCTCCATGATATAGCTTGAAGTCAGGCATAGGAATATCTCCAGTAGTATTCATTTTGCTGAAGACAGTTTTGGCTATCTGGAATCATGTGTGCTTCAAGATTAATTTTAAGATCTTGTCCATTTTTATAAATAATGGTGCTAGAATTTTCATTCAACAATGAATCTTTATGTTGATTTTGGTAGGATGGCCATTTTCATCATATTAATACTTTCAATCCATATGCATGAGACAACTGTACTTGATTTCTTTATTCATTATTTTAAAGTTTTAGTTGTAGCAGTCTTTCATTTTCTTAGTTAGAGATATTCCAAAATATTTATTTTTCTGGCTATTGTAAATGAGTCTGTTCCCCTGATTTCCTTCTCAATATTTTGTCATTAGTATATAAGAAGAATCCTGATTGTCTGATTGTTGTGTGTTTATTTTCTATCTTGCCACTTTGCTGAAAGTGTTTACCAGCTCTGGGGGATCTCTGGTGGAATCGTCAGTCTCTTATGAATGGAACTATGTCATCTGCAAACAAGGATAATATGACTTTCTTTCATCCAATGTGCATCTATTTTATTTGTTTCTGTTGTCTCATTACTCTAGTTAAGACTTCAAGCACTATATTAGATAACAGTGGACTGAGACTCATTGCTCATGTCTCATTCTAGATCTTAGTGTGAATGTTTTGAGCTTTTCTCCAATTAGCATGATGCTGGCTATCCATTTGTTATATATAGCATTTATTATGTTGTGGCATGATCTTTCTGTCCTTAGGGTCTCCATTTTTTTTTTTTTTTTTAGTATAAAAAGGAACTTGAATTTTGTCAAAAGCCTTTTCTTCATGTATTGAAATGATCATCTTATTTCTGACCTTCAGTCCATTTATGTGATATATTAACATTATATATTGAAGCGACCTTGGATCTCAAAAATAAAGCCAACTTTATCAAAATGAATAATCTTTTTTGTTTGTTTTTGTTTTGTTTTGTTTTGTTTACCAGAGGCAGGGTCTTGCTTTAGCTCAGGCTGACCTGGAACTCATGATGTAGTCTCAGGGTAGCCTCAAACTCATGGTGATCCTCCTACCTCTGCCTCCTAAATGCTGGGATTAAAGGCATGCACCCCCACACCCAGCTTTGTGAATGATCTTTTTGATACGTTCTTGAATTTGTTTCACAGGTACTTTATTGAAGATTTTTACCTTTGTGTTCTTTTTTGTTGTTGTTATTGCAGTGTCTCTGGTTTTGGTATTAGTAAGATATTGGCTCCATAGAATGAGATAATGTTCATTTTCTCCTTTTCAATTTTATGAAATAGCTTGAGAAGCAGTAGTGTCAGATCCCCTACAAAGATCTAATAGAATTCTACAGTGAACCCTCAACTTCTTTTTTCTGGCTAGGAGGTTTTTATTACCTCTTTAATCTTCTTGCTTGTCATAGGTCTGTTTAAATTATTTATCTCATCTCAGTTTAACTTTGGTATGTCATATGCATGTAGCAAAGTTTTTATTTCTGTTAGATTTTCCAATTTGGTGGAATATAGGCTTCAAAAGGATGTCCTTATGATTGTCCCTACTTCATTGATATGTATTATAATGTCTCCTTTTGATAACCAATCTTGTTTATCAGGGTCTTGTTGATATTTCATTTGTTGATTTGACTAAGGATTTGACAATCTTGTCTATCTTTTTAAAGATACTCTTTGTTTTATCAATTTATCTTTATTTCCATATCATTAATTATTTCCATTATCATAATTATTTCTTTTTTCTAGTACTTTGGGTTAGTGTGTCCACCCCCCCCCAAGGTCTTCAGGAGTATCATTCAACTATTTATTTGAGATCTACCTGTTTTTGTAATATAAGCACTTAGAGCTATAAAATTCCTTCTTTGATAGGCCTTATTGTGTCCCACAGGTTTTGGTATTTTGTGTTCTCCTTGTCATTCTGTTCTGGTATCTTTTTATTTACTACATAATTTCTTCCTTATTCAATACTGTGGTGTTTAATCTCTAGGAGTTTGTGTATTTTCTGTATATTCTCTTGCTGTTGTTTTCTAGTTTAACTGTGGTCAGATTAAAATACAAAGAGCTTTTTCAATATTTAATACATTTGTTGAGACTTGCTTTATGTACAGTTATTTGAACTATTTTAAGATTTTATTTTTATTCATTTACTTATTAGAAACAGAGAGAGGGAAAGAGAGGGAGAGGTAGAGAGAGAATGGGAGTTCCAGGGCCTCTAGCCACTGCAAATGAACTCCAGATGCATGTACCACCATGTACATCTGGCTTATGTGGGACCTGGAGAATTGAACCAGGATCTTTAGGCTTCGCAGGCATGTGCCTTAACTGCTAAACCATCTCTCCCGTCCCATATGACCTATTTTAGAGAAAGTCCATGGGCTTTTGAGAAGATTGTGTATTCAATACTGTTTGTATGGAATGTTCCTTGGATGTTTTTTAGATCTATTTGATCTGTAGTGTTAGTTATATCCAATGTCTCCCTACTCATTTTTTTTTTGTCAAGTTGACTTGTCTATTAGTAAAAGTGGGAACTCATCATCTTTGGCCATTAGAGAAATGCAAATTAAAACTACTTTTTAATTCCATTTCACTCGAGTTAGAATGGCCATAATAAAAAAGTCAAATGTCAACAAATACTGTTAAATTTGTGATAAAAGAAGAACCCTTATTCACTGTTGTTCAGAGTGTATTGTAGCCATTGTAAATTAAGTGTGGAGGTTTCTCAAACATCAAAAATTGATCAAATTTATCAACCATAAGATTCAGCCAAAATATTCCCAGATATACACCAGAAGGACTCTACATTTTACTATGGAGATATTTGTTCATAAATGTTTACTGCTGCTCTAGTCACAGCAGTTAGAAAATGGAATTACCCTAAATGCCCACCAACTGATGAATAGATAATCATAATGTATTACTTATACACAATGGAGTTTCATTCAGCTACAAAGAAAAATGAAATTAGGACATTCGCATGAAAAAAAGAAGATTTTGAAAATATACTCTCTGAGATAACCCAGGCTCAGAAAGGTAAACACTGCATATTCTCTCTCTCATGAGGATCCTAACTTAGAATTTTTAGATTTGTATGAATAAGTTATAGTAACATGCACTAGAGGCTAGGAAGATAGAAAAAGCCATGATAGAGTAGAGTGGGAAATAAGGGGAGGGGCAATAATATATAAGTAGAGAGAGGTATTACATTGAAAACACATGAGTTTATGGAGGAACCTAATTCAAGCCACCATATTTCACCTCAGGCCCCCATAAACTGATTACCATCATGGTGTAAAATGCAGTGCATTCAGTGCAAATTTAAAAGTCACCATAGTCTTTATAAAACTCAATACTGTTCAAATATCCCCATAGTGCAAGGTCTCTTAATTGTGATCTGTAAAAGAAAAGAACATTATAGTACAGAATAAGCATTTACACTACGAAGGATGATATCACACATGGAAAGGAAACATTAAACCATTCAAAAAGTAAAATAAACAGGACAAACATTAAATCCTGTAGTTCTAAATCCAATGTCTCTAACCAGTGACAAATTTCTCTAGAGTTCCAATTTTGTACTTTCTGCTAGGATGCTCACAGCCCAAGCCAGCAGCTCTCCTTGCAGACATTCCACAGTACTTGTACCTCCAAAACACCCTCAGGTCTACACTTCAAACCATGGTTCATCCACATCATGGCTCCATCTGCCCTCCACACAGGAAATCCAAGAAGCCTCCATGTTTCAAATCCAATGACCCTTTCTTTCCTGCACTTGTTATACTACCATAGTATCAGGTGAGCTTCAACTTATTAATCCAGAGGGGAACAAAACCAACTTTGAAGAGCAGGGGTAATCCTTCAGCATCCAGCCATCCTTCTCTCAAGAGTCAGCAATCTTTCTGCTCTTTTGGTGCTAGCCCAATTTCAATGGTGTTGATCTCTCAAGCAATTATATAGGCAATTCTCCATCATGATGCTTTCACTTATTTCTGGGCCATATACTTCTGCTCATACCAGTCAATTTCTATGTAACACAACTATACTAAAACTCATAGAACACGGAAAGAGCACAGCTAACCCCTCACACAAACTGCAGTTAGCCCAGTCCAGACATAGCTTTTTCTTCTCTGCATAAGCCAAATCTCTTAGTCCATGGTTCTTTTGACATTTAAGATTTTCAACTCTACGAACAGAATGATCCACCAAATTATACCTTCTACAATACAAAGCATCTCTTAGGCCAAGGCTTTAAATCTATCCACATTCCTCCTACAAATCAGTTCCAAAAGACCAAAGTCACAGGTTTCAAGCAGCAATGATGCCACTTCTTGATATCAATTTTTCTGTTGCAGTTACCTTCTCTTTGCTGGACAAAGCACCTGACCCAAAGCAGCTGCTGGGTTGTGTAGTTGTTTATTTTGTTTTATAGTCTCAAGGTGATCTCCATGACAGAGAAAGGGAGATGTGGTATTTTGAATAGATGGCCTCCAATATGTTCAGTGTTTTATTAGTTTGCATCTGCAGCCACCTGGCTGGAGGCAATGTCACTGTGCAGAACTTATAGTGTGATGGTGGGTTTGAGATTTCAGTGTAAAGATATGCAAAGTGTGCCTAGCTAGAGTTCCTGAGGTATGCTGTGCTGTGTGACTTTTGGCTTGTGGCTTTTCTCTCTGTGTTTGGACCTGTGAAAGCAGGCCAGCTTCTTCTGCCATTATGGAACTTCTCCTAGATCAATAAGCTTTAATAAACCCCTTCCTCCATAACTGTGCCTGCTCTGGAAGTTCATCTCAGCAAACCTGAAGCTGTCTTCTACAGGAGGCATGAGACATCACCTCTGCCATGGGAGGTGGAATACTACAGCATGAGATTGAACACGGTATTGGCAAGGAGAAGTTGGCTATAACACCTGTAAGTCAACCCCAACTATACACCTCCTCTAGCAAGACTCCACCTTCCAAATTACCATCACCTGGTAATCAAGCATTCAATTTGCATGATATTATGAGAAACACCACAAGCAACCTACGATGGAATCCTGAGGATAGAAAAGTTAGCATGGGGTCAGAGGAAGGGAACCATGGAGAGAAGTTGAGGGGAGACTAATTAAAACTACAGACATTTTTAAAAAGCCATCAGAAAACCCTTGTCTTGTTAACTCATTAAAGTATAATTAAGAATGAGAGAGAGTCTGTGTGTGTGCTCTAGTTTGGGTGAAACTTCCTATGGGAGTGGATAATGTTGCTCAAAGAAATCACAGGTCATTAAAGGAAAACCCTGGTGCTAGGGGTGGTATACCTCCCAGTGAATATTGGTCATAGAAGTCCCAGAGACTCCCAAAGGAATACAGTCTACTGCCAAGGCTCTCAGCTGTCCATCAGAACCATATTGTAATACGTTATTGTTGAAGAAACCACAAGTTTCAATTGCATCACATTTAAAAATCAGTTATAATGAAGCTGGAAGCCTACTCATTTCTAGCTATCTTAGTACTGGAAAGTGCTATGCAGCCTGCTTGGGGAGAAAAGTCACCAATGGGCTTACAATGGCTCTATCCTGAGTGCTACACAATGGACTAGCCAGGCAAAAGGTGCCCATTGGTACAATTAGTCATGGCTGTTTAGGGAATAACAATACTGATTAGAAGTGAGACCAATCTCACTGGAAATAATTCATCCTTGGTAGCAAAAGTCTGGCCTAAAAATCTAGTCTGTAACAGTCATGGACTCTTGTGGGGAAACCACTGTGGTTGGTTGACTAAAAGAATATGTTGTGTTCATCAAATTGGCCTCTAATATTTATATCATGCTGATGCCCAGAGAAGCTTTCTTTTGCAGATGACTGTTACTATTGAGGAGACACAAAACTCATTAAAGTGCTGAGAATAAGTGACAGTAACCTCAGGTAACTGTGCTCAGTGCTAAATGAGACACCTTTATTATGCTCTCTAAGGTTCAGAGTATATTAGAGAATAGGGGCAGAAAAGAAAAGGTAAGAGCCAGAGAATAAGGAGGAATATTTGGGACGCTATCTTTCCTACATTGTGTCTGTTAGTTCATGACCTTACAGTGACTGTCATTACCTCTGCAAGACCTCCACAATATTGTGCTCATAAACATTTCAACATGGATGATGGAGGCAAGCAAAAACATCATCAAAATAAAAAGGGGACTTGTAAGAAATAAGGTGTTTAGTGAACAGGAGGAGTAGTAAGAGCAAAAACAAGTATTGGGTAGGGGAATTATGGTCAAATTATTTTATGTTCAAGGATGAAATTTGTTAATAAAAAACTGAAGGTTAAGAAAACAGCTCAGTGCTTAAAGGTGCTTACTTGTAAACCTTGCTGGCCTGATTTCAATTTTCAGCTACCCTTATAAATCCAGGCAGGCATTCATTCACAGTAGGAAGAGACCTTGTGGTACCCATGCACAACACCCACACACCCTACATATACATTAAATAAAAACTTAAAAAAAGAAAATCTTCCATGTCAGCTTGCAGATCCAGAATTTCTCAAATCAAAATGTGACTAAGTTCCTATGAGGAATGATCCTAATATATTCAGAAACATTTATTCTTGTGTTTTCCACCTATCCTAGTCCAAGATGACATATAGTGAATATCTCCAAAGTGGACTGATCACTGAAAAATAATTAATTTAAGAAGTGCCTATGATCAAAGTAAATGGGTATATACACACACATATACTCCTGAAACCACTAACACTGAATTTGTTCCAGATTTTGCTGATTGGTTTATGTTGATCATTTTGAAAAGATCCTATCAGGATCATGTCATGGCTGCTTTACTGGTCAGGCCTCCAGCAAGATGAACTCAGTGAGACACCTAACTAATCACCTACCTCATGGAGCAGAAAAACCCAGTGCTTCACAGGATCCTGGAGATGTTCATTTAATTCCACCAGTCCTTATACTTCCCTTTCCCCAGTGTCTGATTACTGTATATCATCTTGAGGAAATATGCACAAAGATGAAAATATAAATACTCGGGAATGTATGATAAAATCTTTCCTCAAAGAAACTTAGTCTCCTTAACTTGAGAAGTCCAGGATCTGTGAACTGATTTTGTTCTGAAAATCAGGTAAAGGACTACCACTCTGCTATCATGTAAATTCAATTAAGTGTTTTGTCCACCCATTATAGAGGTATAGTGTTATTCAGAACAAATCTTACCTACAAAATCTGTCCATTTATTTGGATCTGGAGAGTTCATCAATTAACCATTTTCAAAATTCAGAACCTCTTTGATAACATATTCAGACCAGTGAACTTATTAACCTTCTCACATGGATAAAGGTCACTGAGCTCAAATCAGTAGCTGCACCTGCCTCACTCATAACCAGTCCACAAGATTAATCTCACGGATGCTGTGGTTTTCCCATCTAGAGTTTACTAACATCATGATGCTGTGTATTTATTTCCTCTGAATGGAAGGATGCTCTCCTGGAGGAAATTGGGAAGTTCATAGAATTAAGGAAGTAAATGAAACCTGGGAGACTCAGGAAGCTCCTAAAGCTTAGGAGAGTCACAAGGCCTTCCTCAAGGTTACAGAAGCAAGAAAAACTGTTGGCAAAAGTGTACTTTTCAACAGGCCAAGCTGTCTAGAGGTTACTCAAGGAGTGCCAGAGAAGTAGCCGTTGAGATTTGTCATTCATGCTGGTGTGGCCTTTTACATGATTTGGCTGCGTTTGAATCACCTGTGGTCCTGTAACTATCAGGTAACTCTTGTAACTCACAAAAACTCACTGAGCTAGCCTTGGATGGCAGAATCATACTTTGGGTCTGACTTAACTGAGACTATTATACTTCATAGGAGCTCACTGAGAGAAGACAAAGGACCTCTTTCATCTGTTAGAGCTTACCTTTTCATCAGAGTTTC
Source organism: Orientallactaga sibirica (assembly GCA_036365145.1). Taxonomy (NCBI): domain Eukaryota; kingdom Metazoa; phylum Chordata; class Mammalia; order Rodentia; family Dipodidae; genus Orientallactaga; species Orientallactaga sibirica. The sequence continues at coordinate 5,747,598 of JAEOAD010000154.1, forward strand.
TGGAACATGCACTCACATCAGTAAATTCATCCTCAAGATGTCCTTCCAACTTCAATCTAACCCTTTCCATTTTTCATTTCCATTTATATTTTTTATTATGATACAACTGAGCAAATAAATGTTTATTTTTAGCTAACCCAATATAACAGGTAATCCCTATTTTTACTGATATAGAAGAAACTAAGTAAGAAAAACACATGCTGGTAAGGTCTGGTGGGCATTTGCAGGAAGAATTAGCAAAGGGAAGGGAACCCGCCCTTAGAGTTGTCAGGTCATCTAGTTCCATCTTATATATAAAGAGATTCCAGGAAAAAAACCAATGTCTTTTTTTGCCAGTTTCCTTGTTACTTTTTAATTTATGTTTATTTTCATTTATTTATATATTGCAGGCAGAGTAAAAGAGAGAGAGAGAGAGAAATTGGGTTCACAAGGGCCTCTAGCCATTGTAAACAAATTCCAGATGGATGTACCACCATGTGCATCTGGCTTATGTGGATTCTGGGGAGTTGAACCTAGGTCCTTAGGCTTCACAGGCAAGTGCCTTAACCATTTAGCCATCTCTCCAGCCCTTCTTGTTACTTTTTGATGAGTGCTCCTGCCCTCACTGACTTTCCTCTTCACAATGGAACTTAGCTGCTTCTTCTTCTTCTTCAGCCTTCCAACATGGACTAAATCCTAGATATTCTCCAAGAATCCCTTGAAGCCTCCAGTTCCCTATTGGGACTGACATTTACTGAATTTGCACACTCTGCAGCCTGTAAACAGTTGTTGCTGTACTGTCCAGCCCATATTGTGTAAGCCAGTCTAAAAGATTCTCTTTTGCGATGGATATTCATTATATCAATCCATTCTGCTCCTCCAGAGCACATAACTCCTTCCATATTTGATTCTGTATTCAGTAGCATGGGCAATGCTAGGATTTGTCCCTCATTGTATAACTGAGGAAGCTGAAGGTGAATGATAGGGATGAAAACAAAAGGTAACTTTTGCAACCTCACCCAAAGCACCTGCATGAGCAGTGTAGCTATAATAGGTGTTGTATGATAAATGACCAGAAGATCTTACTCAGAGTCTCAGGCTGTGGTAATTCAGTGGTAGTTGGCAAATTCATAAGAAGGGATATATAAACCCTTTCAAGTGGCTCACACCTTTAATCCCAGCACTTAGGAGGCAGAGGTAGGAGGATCGCCAGGAGTTCAAGGCCACCCTGAGACTACATAGTGAGTTGCTGGTCAACCTGTGCTAGAATGAGACCTTACCTCAAAAAAACCAAAAAAATAAAAAATAAAAGCATATAAGAAACAGGAAAAAAAAGAGTGTTCTTCTAATGTTTAGTGTTTAGACCTACACTGTTTTGCAATCTATTCCCTACTATTCACTTAGTAAATCTGAAAAGATAATAAATTCAAATTCTATTTTAAATTCAAAAAGACAAAACACTATTTAAAACTTATTTGTCAACATATCAGCCAAAATATCAGACACTTAGTGAGAAAGGAGTTCTTAGTTGCTTTTGTTTCAGGATAAGAATAGCAACTCTTGCTTTCAGATCTGTTATAATAGTTTCTTTGTTTTTAATAAAATTTTAATGTAAAATTGTGGAGTTCTTAAACAGAGCCTGCTGAGATTATAATTGAGATTACATTAGGCACATAAATCAAATTTGGGAGAATTGGCATATTGGCATTAAGTTCTATGAAGCTATAAACACAGTTATCTTTATATTTATTTGTCTTGATTTTTCTCATCAATGTTCTATAGTTTCATCAAATATTGGACAACATCATTAAATTCATCATTAACTAGAGTCATGTTTAGATGCATCTATAAATAGTACTTTCTATAATGTCTATTTGCAACTGTTCATTGATATACACACATATGTGGACCTTGTCTCTTGCAGTCTGCTAACCTTGCCTGTTAGATCTAAGAAATTTTTTTATGGAATCATGGACTCAAGTAACATATTGTCTGCAAATGAATATAATTTTCTCAAACAAATATATCTTTTCTATTTTTCTCTCTGAGTTTGAATTAGAATTACATAAACATACCTTACTGCAGTTGTCTTACTTTAAAAAGAATATATTTAGTCTCTCAATATAAAGAAGATTCTAGATGGAAACTTTTTGCATTAGTTTCAAGAATATTCCTATTGTGGTAATATTGTAATATCATGATGACTAATCTATAGGTGAGTGAATTTCCTCAGAACCTGTTGAGATGACCATATGTATTTCCTTTCATGTATTGTTGACAAGGAAAACTGCTTGATTCATTTTGAATTTTTGATCAAATACTATATTTTCCTATTTAACGTCTGCCTTTTAATGATATTTCATTACTTTAATATATTACTACACCCCACATACTAATTTTGCATTAAAATATTGAGAATTTGTTCAGTCATGTTGTATTTTTTTTGAAATACCTTTCGCATCTGGGTATGATAGACCTCATTACATGAGCTCAGAATTTTCCACTTAAATGTTTTCTGGAAGTTTGTATAGAATTGACTATATTTTAAGTGTTCATTTAATTTCTTAGGAAAGCTCTATGAACATGGGCTAGATGTTATAAACATGTGTTAGATGCTTAGCTACAAATTTAATTTCTTTAATAAATACAGGAATATACAGTTTGGTTCTTCTTGATTGAAATTAACAGATTTTTTTCATTTCCAGAAATATATGCCATCCAAGTTACCAAGTTTACTGCAATAAAATTGAGAGTATTTCTTCTTAAGTAGTCCAAACCTGTGTTAATGATCTCTCACTGATTGCCATTTTTGCTGTCTATGGCTCTTCTCTTATCCCTAGAAATTGTGTACACAAGTTTCTCAATTCCAGAGATTTCTTTTTTGTTTTATTAAACCTGAATTGAGGTCCATTTTTCTCTTCCAAGTTTATTTTTCTTGTTTTATACTTATTGGTCTTAGATTTTACTGTATATAATAATCTTCAAATTAACTTTTAAATCCCCTTCAGATTTACTTTTGGTCTAATTTTTTTTTTCTTAAGGTAAAAACTTTAGACCTTTATTGGAGTGTTAAACTTTGTGTATCTGGCTTTACATGGGTACTGGGGAATCTAACCTCATCCAGCAGGCTTTGTATGTAAGCACCTTTAACCACTGAGCCATTTCCAGAGCCCCTCATTTTATTTATGACCATTATGAATAGTTCCTTGAATTTCAGGGGACTTTTTTTCCCCTTTGGTCACAGAGAGAAAATGTGTTGCATATTGTAGCAGACAGCTTCAGGTTTGCTGAGATGAACTTCCAGACCAGGCATGGTTATGTAGGAAGGGATATTTATGAAAGCTTACAGATCCAGGGGAAGTTCCATAATGGCAGAAAAAGCTGGCCTGCCTCCACAGTTCCAAGCAGAAAGAGAGAAGCCACAAACCAAAAGCCACATAGCACAGCACACTTCAGGAACTCCAGCTAAGCACACTTTGCATATCTTTAGATTGAAATCTCAAACTTACCACCACACCTTAGGGTTGGACCCTAAGATCTTGACCCAGTGACATTGCCTCCAGCCAGGTGGCTGCAGATGCAAACAACAAACTAATAAAACACTGAATATATTGAGGACCATCTATTCAAATTACCACACAAATTCTCTCCAGAATGTTCCCTAAAAGCCCACATGGCAATCACTTCAACCCCAGCTTGGTGCCCTTCTCAGGTGGTGGAACTTTTAAGAGGTAAGGTTTTGTGAGAGGTCTTCAGGCTTTATAATTCAGTAATGTGGAACTTCAGTCTCTCTCTTTCTCTCTCTCTCTCTCTCTCTCTCTCTCTTTTCTTTTCCTTCAGACCCCTTCTCTGTCTGGTAACTGGCTTTGCTCCACTACATGCTTCCTAATATGATGTTGTGCCTTAACACACATTTCCCAGCATAGTAGGGCCAACCTATAATGACCCAAATGAAACATCTAATGTTATAAGCCAAAATAGTCCTTTTCTCGTTATAGCTTGCTTCTCTCAGGTATTTGTTGCAATCATGGAAGACTGACTGACATTCCCACCTGTGTCTAGCTGATTCTGCTCCGAAACTGCAAATATTCTTCAGGGTATTATCACCATGGTTAGTCTTGAGAATGAAGCTTTTGTTTCCTGCTGAAAAGGGCAGGTTAAGGTGATTAACTGAAGATCTGGACCTCATGGGATATGCACTAAGCTATCTAGATATCTTATGCAATGAGTGAAAGTCCCCAGATATATCACTAGAATGCCATGAATGTGTCTATCCAGAGAACAGAGCACTCTGCCTATGGGAAACCAAATGGTTTCTCCAAGAAAAACCTTCAATTGAATATTCTTCATGTTAACCTATTAGATACAGGTAAATAAAAATGAAAACCAGAAAAATATTACATATTTATATCCTGAATTCATAAGTTTTTACATGTGTGCCTGTGTGTGTGTGTGTGTGCGCGCGTGCGTGTATGTGATAGAGAAAAACACAGCAAGACAGGAAGAGAGTAGCTGAAGGGAAAATGGCAAAAAAAATGAAAACCTCATTTGCATGTTTCTCAAATTGGGGCCTCAATTAATATATTTCAAATTGCCTTAGGACAGTGCCAGAAAAGATAAATGCAAAAATAATGCATCCTATCCTTTATCTCAATTGTGTGACAGAAGTCTTGCAAAGTTGAAAAGCTGCTAATTTAGTAGTCAACAGTGTCAAATAAAATTTCAAACTGTATGTCTATAAAAGAACATCTTAATAATAAGGAACAGCAAATATGCTTTAAAATAGTGAAGTCAGCAAATCTGCATTAGGTTTTGAAATATCTTGTGATGACATTTATTAGAAAGAAGCTATAATATATTAGTGATATAAAAGGCTGTCTCTTCATCAGCATTGCTTTATTATAGACACCAATTTTGTGCAAAATCCTTTAGATTCTTTGCAAAACACCTGCTGAACTTAAAGAAATATAGTGCTTGCTTGCAAAAAGACAGATGCTGCTTAATCACATAATACTGAATTTGACTTCATGGCACTTAACAATAAATGAACTGAATATACCAGTACAGAAGGTTTAAGTCTTCCTTGAATTTGTATGAAGTTTTCAATAAATACACTGCATTGATTCCTTCTTTATCAATTTTGAGGATATAAACAAATAGCAATTATAAGAATCTCATTAAAATGGAATTCCTTAAATAAAATTAAATCAAATTAAACACTATGTCCTTTCTCCCACTTCCCTTCCTCCAACCTATTTCAATTTTCCTAGCTGGCTGTTTTCTTGCTACTCTTCTCTTTGAAGTTTCCATCCATGCATCCATCCACCCAGTCATCCATTCACCCATTCATCATGGCCTGTTTATTCTATCAGATTACTTGAAAAATTCATTTTATGAATGAATCTGCTTCAAGATCAGATATGATGGCATTATGGCTCAGTAAAAGATGGAAATAGAATAAGAAAGGCCATTTTCTCATTCTCTCTTCTGCCCCACACGATTAGTTTTATATGTTGATTGATTTTTCCTAGTAGGTTAAGTCGATTTCAATGAATTTCACTTACCCAATGTTTACCAGATTAAAATCCAAAATTGTTTACTCATATCGCTTTGTGCTCCTCTCTTCCCCATCTTCTGATTCATATGGTTAGAAAACATTTTATTTGTACATGTGTGAGGAAGTCTCTACATGTGCCCACATGTATTCACATTCTCTATTGAATTAACTATTCTTTCTTCATTGATTCTTATTTGCATTGTAATGGTAAATAATGGTTCTTTAATTTTACTTCTTCAGATAAGCTGTGTGCTTGAGAAAACCATAAAACAATGAAACCTCATGAATATTTATATCGGTGACTACACAGCATTATAGTCATAATCTCTAGAACTAGTTCTCACCAGTTCAGAATTAATTATCAAGTTCAGTTTTAATTGCATTCTTCTAAATTACAACTCCTCCCCCTCCCCCCAAAGACTATAATGAATTATCTGGTAAGTACTTTACTGGGACTAATGCATCCAGGAGAGCATTCTGAAATCCCATTCTTAGTGTCTAATAACCAAATGAAGGCATTGGATCCCAAGCCAGCATTCTAATCCTTGTTATCCAATGTATTAGACATTTGCAGCTTATTGGGGTTTAATATATTTCATTTTCATTCAAGAATCCAAAGAATTAATTGAGTTTGGGGCATGTCTTATAAAATTAAACCTAAACACTCATTGTTTTGCTTCTTTGTACTTGTGAGTCTAAACAAGCACACAGAAAGGCAAACTTGATAGGGCAGTCTCTGGAGAACAGCACCCTCAATAATGTCAGGGAACTTTTGTAGTATATTTTAAATGGAAACATCTGAAATCCAGCCATGCTTTTGAGACAGATGGAAGGCATATAAGGTGAGTTATACAAGAGAGATTTTTCAGCATTTATTCCCAGAACTTTCCCTCATGTTCAGTGATCATAATCTACCCAGAATTGAAAGCACAAGAATCCGTGGTAAAGATCCCACAGCAACCAAACACCACTGATTCATCCCATATACTTCCTATATCTGCAGAAGCAAATAGTACTGAAAATTTCTTGACCATGTCTAAGTTTGAACAAAGAATGTTAGGAAAAACCTGAAAAAATAAAATTTGTACAATTATTTTTGTAGAAAGAGTTTAGCAGGAAAAAAAAAAAGTAATTTGTCAAAACACGAAACTTGTAGAAAACAAGTAGTCATTTAGCACTCAATATTAATGACTCCGTTAGAGGTAGAAATATAATCCAGAGAGAGTCCTAGGTGAAAGTCCTGATTCTAGAGCAAACCACAAACTGCTTTGGCTTAAACAAAGGCCCAATGAAGGTAGCGATAATGTTTGAACAAATTTATGAATATATATAACAGCACAATAGATTCATGTATTCATATGAAAGGAAGGCCTCACATTTGAGGGTGAAATACTAAGTGAAGATGGTGCACACCTGTCGTCCTAGCATTCTGGAAACTGAGGCAAGAGGATCAGAACATCATAGCCCCAGCCTATTCTATGAAATGAGACCTGGCCCCTACATTTAAAAGAGCACCGCCAAAAACAACAAAAAGATACTGGAAAGGAAGGAAGGAAAACATTTCCATTCACAGTACAGCTGGCTCACAAGTCCTTCTAGGGCCTAATACAATGCCTAAAGTATACAGAGTGTGGAGAGGAATGAATAAATGAGGTTTTCAGACTTATTCCAAATCATAAGAGAGAAATCTATTTGTCCAGAAATCAGAAACATGATAAATACTATCACACTGGTGTATTTAATTGCATCTGTCTTTCATTCCAGATCTGTTCCTAAGACATCCATTATGTCTCTATTTCTTAAGAAGAATTTAATGAGGGTTATATCTCTCCAGTCCATTTCCCAAGCCCCCCACCACCACTTCTTTGTAGAGTGATAATGTCCATAGCTGGGTCATATGACAACTCAAGTGGACAGCCACACCAGCAAAGTATGCTTGTCCTGTCACATTATTTATGTGGTAGCCATTTGAAGTCACAGATTAGATCTTTTACAAAACTCTTTATTTCCTGCTCTCTGGCCAAAAGAAAGGATGGTCCCAGCCTATTTCATCAATGTAACTCCATTTGAAGTCAGTTTCAGCAGGGCATAAGCTACAAAGATGGCAGAGAATCAGATTAACATTCTTTCATTCAGCCTCTTTTTCAGAAGCAAGAAAATATCCCCATTGTATGATTTTCATCATCTGCTACTGGAATCCCATCACTGCCCACATCAGGCACAAACCACAGCATCTGCGCTATGTGATTTTCCTGTTTTAAAATAAAGTTCCCAAGCATGCCACTGGTTTTTGACACATTTATTCCATAATATATTAGACACAGTGGAGCTTCCATCATTATTAAACATCTTACAAATGTCCAATTAGGAATACATAGCATGTAGCATATGACACAGCATGTGTTTTTATCACAGCACATTAGAATCATTACTAAAAGGACAGGGTGGATGTAGCATGCTGTTTCACAATACAGTGACAATATAAAAACAATATGGCTTATGTATGGAGACGGGTTTTCAAATGCCTCCACCCTTTTCTCTTTATTCTATGAGGATTGCCCACAACTGCAGAATGATTCTTTACCTCTCAGGACTAATGAAAATGCCAATTAAAAAAATGTGGGAGTTGCAAGGCAAAATTATTAGAATAAGGGAATTTGAAATATTGAAAATAGGATGAGTACAAAAGATAAACAGTAAAGAAATGAAGCCAATACCTTCTTGGGAAGTGATTTATTATAGAACTTCGCTCCAGTTTTTAGCAAAAAAAAAAAAAAAAAAAAAAAAAAAAAAGTCCTAACATATTTGAAAATTCTTTTATTGATTTTTAGTAAGAATGCTGGCAGACACTTATAAGCCTTATAAGTTTGCATATGGTAGTGTAATGGTATCAATTTAGACACATGCATGAATTCTTATAACTACCACATCCAACAAGACAATGAATACCTCCACACTGTATAGAATGTTTCTGGCTATCCCTTGGTATGCACAAAGCCACATAAATGTAACAAGATGATCCAACCAGTTTGGAAATGGTAACAATTTCTCACCTTTTAATTTGAGTCATAAATTATTATCATACTTACAGAACTGTGTAGGATGAAAATGTGTCTTTAACTTATTGAATATTGATTTACCATAGTGCACACCACAAAAGACCCAAAAATATACTGAAAAAGTTCCCATTTTTCATGCAGATAAAGGCTGGAGTCCGTGAAGAAAAGTGTCTTAGGGTTATCCAGTGTTGACACATGCCTATGAGAGAGTGAGTGATGGAAAAACTGCAGCTCAGAACTCCGTGAAATCATCACTTTATATATTTTCTTATAGAGGCTATCTCTCACGACCCGGTGTCTTTAGCTTTAGTTCAATCCATATGTCACCTTATGTGGATCTATGAATCCCCGAGCTCTGTGTAATGCTCTTTCCTGATGCATAGTGGAGCAATTACTCAAGATGAGTAAACTGGGCATTGATTTGGGGATAGTAAACTCCCCTTACACTGTGCACACTCAATAGCTACTTTCTGGGCTCTAGTTACCAACCCAAGCTCTTGTAATTCTTCTTTACATTTTTATCCATCATCTTTTTACTGTTTCAGTCTCTTTGAGCTTGCTGCTGTGTGCATCTCTCTTCAAAGGGAAAGGCAACTAACATTTGGGGAAGTATCAGAACCCTACACAGTCTGTTTCATTGCAGTTGAAAATTCAGTTTGCAGGAGTAGTGCATCTGCCCTCAGTTTCAACCATCAGGTTAGAAGTAAAGAAGAAGAGTCCTGCTAAGATGGTCATAACAGAGAAAGATACTTCCCATCAAGAGAAATTCAAGCACATGACCTTTGAGGTATTTTCTCCTTTTTAATGGTCATTCCTGGGACAGTATAATCTGTGCTAAGATATGTTAATTTACTGACTGACTTATGCTCTGCCACCTCCCCACGTCAGTTAGCCAGTGAAGACTGAACCCTGGTGAGTTTAACAAGCATTTAGCTGCTTGTTAAAATCAAGCTTCCGGAACTTTAATTAACGATTGACTTGTCACTAGTTTTATTTTATTTGAAACTCTGACTTTTCATTTGAGGGCAAATTATGCTCATCATCTGGCTAAGCTCCGGCTGTGGGTGTCTGACGGCAGCCTTTGATGTAGCACATTTCTAAAACATGTCACTTTGACATGAGGTTCACTTCTTTGTGGTTTTGCACGCATAAATCTTCCCATTTCTACTTTTAACCAGATTATTTCTATATGATATAAAGCATGTAGTAGTTCTTAAAAAAAAAGAGTCAAGTGGAAGAAAAAAGAACATGTGGAATTTAGGTGAATGTGTAGATGTGAAGTTAACAGTGAGATGAACCCAAGGTAGGAAGGGAGACAATCAGATATGGCCTGAGTGAGGAAGACAGTATAAAATAGTGCCCCACGCAGAAGTCAACAATGACAGACGTATGCTTCCTCACATGTAGACATGTGCATGCATATGCATGCATACTCAGACCATATCTGACACTAAGTGACAATTTCACTACAGCATTTTGTTTGAAATCAAGAAAAGAAAATAAGTCTGTTATAACCATTGCTATTTAATCTTATGCCAGAAAAAATAAAAGGCATAGAAAAAATAATAAGGAAAAAGTTTATAGTTTATAAAAGAACTCTTGGAATTATTTTAAAGGAATATAATTAAGTTCATCAAAAAATGTCAAAAGTATACAATCAAAAATTTGAGTTATAAGAAAATTTATAAACCTTGATAGAAACAAAATTGATAAACTATAGCTTGTTGCAACTCTAGAAGACAGAAATAAGCACATACAAAATTGTAATAACATTTTGTTATAGCTAAATAAAAAATTAGAAAGTTTAACCCCCATAAGGCAAGACCCACATTACCCATGGGAGACATGGAGAAGTCTAACAATAGTACTATCATGGCTATATATATATATATATATATATATATATATATATATATATATTATACATAACTAATAAAAAATTTAAAAAAGAAGTTTAACAAACTATTCTCAAGATGATCCTGGAGATTTTTATTTTTAGCCTTATGAAAATACATTTGAAAATGAGTCATTCTTCCCATGAATGTGATTTGTATTTGCATTCCAAAGCAGAGCAATTATATTGGGTGTGTAGTCACTTACCTGAAGAACTAATTTCTAAAACCTACCCATTTAGCAATTATACATTCAGTTCCAGAAGAATAAATACATCTCTGAGAAACAGCACACCATATTTTGAAACATAAAACTGACTGATGAGTTGGAAAGAAGTAGGAGATCATTGGAGGATGACAATGGAGGGTCTTGTGAGGGTAACATTATGAAGGCACATTGTATACATGTATGGAAATCATCAACAGAAAAAATTTAAAAACATCTCAGCCAATGAGGAATAGAGGGGAAATTCCAAAGTATGGTAATGAACATAAACAAGTAAACACTATGCATTATACTATACTTGATGGTGAATTAAGAACTGTTGTTCTGTATGATTGGAAGTGTGTAAGATAATCTACTCCCACCAAATTAATATTATATCAGAAGTATTAGAAGTAGTATAAGGTAAGGACAAGAAATAAAAGTCATAAGTATTGGGTAAAAATAGCCACAATAAAAAGACATAATTTAAAGATTTCAAAATATATACATGTATTGAAGCATCACATGCTTCCCCATAAAAATGTATAATTTATTCTGTTCTATATTTGTTAAAATATCAGTTTAACTAAAAGTAAAATTTAAATGAATCCACTTTATTTTACAAATGGCAGATAAAATGGAGGAGAAACATGATCAAGTGGTAAGAAAGAATATAGCCAACTGTCCACCATGAGAACATGCCACCTCTACCACATTTGCCACTGTTCAGGAGAAATCACAGAGGAAATGGAGACATGAATACTGCTTTTACTGCTAGCCTGACAACCAGCTCCAGAGTAAACGTGACAGACACAGTGACCAATCAAAACCTATCAAAGCAGAATTTCAAAAGCTATAGAGAACTCAACACTAATTCAGATTGTCAATAGGCCTGCCATGGGTCAGAGTACAATGCAGAAGAGGAGGCAGGAAGATTTTAAGAGCAACAGAGTGGATAGAAATACTTTGATGAATATTCCTCCCTATTACCTCATAAGGACTAACTGAGGCCTTCATGATCCCACAGTGAATACCCTAACCCCACTGAGAAGGGTAATAGGAGAGAGAAAGAGTGAAAAAGAGTGAAAGGAGAAAAGAGTATAATCTGATATATATGGTAAATTTTTTTTAAATGCACAGTTTGAGATATAACCTAGTTGGTAGAGTGAATGCCTAGTATCCAAGAAGTCCTAGGTTAGAATCCCAGCAATGAATAAACTTGGTGTAATGGCACATAGCTGTAATTCTAGCATGGGCAGGTGACAATGTAGGATATAGGATCAGAAATTCAAAATCATCCTTTAGCTTCATAGCAAGTTCAGAGCCATCCTGATATACATAAAGCCCTGTCTCAAAAAAAGAATCTTGACAAATCCAAGCATAACTACAACAGGAACTTCTATTCATGAAATATATCTTCAAGATATTGAAAAATCAATTTAAGAATTGGAAGAATTAGGGCTGGAGAGATGGCTTAGCGTTTAAGGCTCCTGCCTGCTAACCCTAAGAACCCGGTTCCAATTTCCAGGTCCCACGTTTAGCCAGATGCAAAGTGATGCAAGGGTGCAATGCCACACTTGCCCACAAGGAGGTGCACACATCTGGATTTCATTCACAGAAGCTGAGAGACTGCTGGAGCGCCCATTCTCTATCTGTCTCCCTCTCCCTCTATCTCTGTCTGTCTCTCTCTGTGTCTCTCTCTAAAAATAAAAAAATAAAAATAAACTTAAAAGAAAAGAATTGGAAGAATTAATATTTGACACACATAAACTGAAGAAAAGGGAACCTATAATATTCAAAGTAGGTTTGCAAATCATAAGTAAAAAAAAAAAAAAGAAGCAATAAAAAATGGGAACACTGCTGGAGAGATGGCTTAGTGGTTATTGTGTTTGCCTGCCATGCCTAAGGACCCATGTTTGACTCTCCAGATCCCACATAAGCCAGATGCACAAAGGTGAGGTAAGTGCAAAGGTCACACATGGCCAACATCTGGAGTTTGATTGCAGTGGCTAAGGCCTGGGTACATCAATTCTCTCCCTCTCTCTGTCTCTCTCTCTAAAATAAACATTTTAAAGTGGGAGCATCTCTATAAAAAGGAAAATGGTTAATATACAAACACAATCCATCAGTTATTAAATATAATTTAATTTAATGAAATGTCATTTCACCTACTCTATTGGCAAAGACTAGACACTCTTGGGACACCCTAGATGGTGCTACCAAAAAATGTGAATTTGTATAATAATATGTGGTCAATACAAAGTGATCTCACCCTGTAAGCTTGCAAATAATTCTAGCTCTTAATGGATACTGTCTAATTATGCATTGATCTATGTCTGAAATGATAGGACTAATAGAGTCCTTAGCAATGTTCTTTCCCTGGCATTGGGCCTCATACACACTAAGCAAACCTCTACCTATGAGCTATATCTCCAGCATTTAGCAGCTATTTTGATAGCTGAAAAGTGAAAAACATTAAAGTGTATTCATAGGACATGGAATTTTCATGCACTGCTATGCTATAAAAAGTAAACTATAACTATAGACATCATGAGAGACAAATCTCATAAAAATAATGTTAAATTTCTAAAACAAAAAGAATTAACTAAAGAAATGTCTCCTATTAAACATGCTTAGATATTAGTACTGTGGAATACATGTTTCTGTATATGAGCATTTTGAAACATCTCTTACTGACAAATTCCTGTACTATGGGACTGGTTATCCTCTGAGAGTGTTATGACTTAATATCTCACCAACTATATTACACACACAGGTTGATATGAATAAGGTTGGTTGATTAGGATGTCCCTTTTGAACTAGAAGGATAGAAACCAACCCCAAATGTATCATGTTCTCTTCAGATTCTAGTACAGTAGCATCTGTTCCCATAAGGGATCTTTACTTGCAAGTGTTGGACAAGGCAACACTTTCCAGCAGACAGATAGATTAACTCCCAGTGGTAGCTATAATTTTCTTAATGATAAAACCCTTTGGGGGCTAATTTATACATCATCTGTTTTTGGCACTGAAATCTTCCTAAACATTTCAAAGGGTGTGTGCTCACACTAACAAAACACCAGAAGCAATGTTTTGCAAATATCTGGGCATCATTATCTTGATTTAAATGCAAGTCACAGCTACATATATTGAAAAAAAGCAGAAAATATTTATTAAGTACTGTCTGAATGCTTGGGCTAATTTTGCAAAAGTTAAATAGAGAAAGAAATATTAAAACCCTTCTAGGTAGATAGCAAAGAGAGAGAGAAAGAGACTACCTTATGAAAAAGTGTCTGAAATTGAGTTCTAGAATGTTTGGTTCTTGGACAAGAAAGAGCATGAGGAAGAGTTGCTGAATGTGAAGGATCTGAAGTGGAGATTAAATGAAGGACTCAACAGAGAGAGGAAGGAGAATGGGATAAAGGATTTTGCTAAGACAGGGTGTAATGGCACAGAATTAATTTGCTTTGCTGCTACTGACTTTATTAACATATCTCATGTAGGTGATCTGAAAAATAAAAGTATAAAATGGAGGTCTATCGTCTAGAATCTTTAATAAGTTATCGAAAGTTTAAATGTAAGAGTTAGGAAAAGTGACTTTACTGATTGAGATTCAGAATGACTGAAGAAATCTTCACAAATCAAGGAAAGTAGGACTCACCAAAATGTTCTAACAATGTGGCTGGGACTGATGAAGGGTCTCTGTACTTGGAGTACTGTCTATGTAAATGTGCAGCTTTGAATAAGATAATAACGTAATGTATATTTGGGTGTAGGTACAAAAGTGGGTAAGGAGGAGGGACAGATGGACAAAGAAAGATGAACAGCCTGTCTAACAGAAAGCCTTATAAATCCATCATCATTCCCATGACTCGAATGAGAGATGTTCCCCAAATGCTAAGAAGTTGGGGCTTGGATGTCAGCTGATGGACTTTGGAGAAGTGATTGTATCCTGAGGATTCTGACCTAATCATTGGATCAATCCCTTCATTAATCCTATAATGTGATGGTATTATTAGGAAGAGGAGCATTGTTCTAGAAAGTGTGTCACTAAGGTTTATACCCTTGAAAATTGTTCTATATCCCTAGTCTTTTTCTTTCTTGCTTGCTTTCTTCTTATTTCTTTCTCTCTCTCTTTCTCTCTCTCTCTCTCTCTCTCTCTCTCTCTCCCCCCTCTCTCTCCCTTTCTAAGACTCCTGTCCTCTACATGCTTCTGTTGTGTTGATGTTCTGGTTCATTCCAGCCTCCTAGAAAAAGAACAAGACCTCCATGGGCTGTGGCTTCTGAAACCGTGAACCAAGATAAATTTACAATGAGAAATAATTCTAGAAGGCTTAATAGTGGTTATGATACAGATTAGCTTGTTTTCCCACATATTTGTTACAGTGACCAAAGGCTAACATAATCTTTAATTCAAATACTGAGACATTAATTTAGTTCAACGTTTAAAAGACATTTTAGAGAGATTGGGCAATGGCTAATGGATTCAGATATGTTGCAGTTTAAAGAAACCAAGTTTCCAGGGGAATTTTTATATGACCAACTTCTTGATAACTTTGTAGATACAGCATTAAAAAATAGAATTCTTGCTAAAGTTTGATGGAGGCTTTGAAGTAAGTTTACTCCAAGTAGGAATTAATAAAGTCAATTATGTACAGTCAATACTTAGGTGGATTTCAGTCACATTATTCAAGAGCTAATAATAGAGTTGAATTAGACCTGATGGCAGCTCACAGAGTGACAGTGCAGGTACAAGGAAGTTTGGTAGACTGAGTTGAAGGTTCTACCTCAACAAACAAACAAAAAAGTTGACATCATATTAATTTTTTACCTTCCAAAATAAGAAAACCATTTGGTTTTTGAGTTACGCATCGTGCACTTACATTTCTGTCAGCCATGTTCTCTCTAGATTTCAGTGTCTGAGACCTACACACATCTGGTCAAGTGCAGAAGTTGAAGGTTTTATAAATGAAGCTTTTTATTTCCAACTCTGACTGTGTACATCTGGGACATAGAAAGACACTGAACTTCACAGGTAGATCTCCCACCTTGCAAATTTCCTAACCCCACCCCTTACTAGTACATATGGTATAGGATTTTCTACATAGGTGATATTACCTGCCATTAATTTCTTTTTCTGGCCAAATCCTAGTAACTTACATTAAATGAAAGTGCTAATGTGCACATCTTTGCCTTGTTCTCGATGATAGGAAGAAAACAATCAATCTTTCATCATTGAGTTTAGAATTCCTTATTAATTTTGCTTTTATTTAACCTTTAACAGGTTAGAAAATCTTATACTCAAAAATTCTGAGACTCCTATTTTTGATTTTAATCAGGAAAAGATTTGGATTTGGTAAGTTCTTTTTATCCATTTATTATGATTATCTTGGTTTTGTTTTAGCCTGTTAATATGGTAAAATTTGCTGATTTACCTTCAAATGTAAACACTACATGCCATGATGTATTTTGTGTTTTTTTTTATATTTTGTCATAGCATATTTACTAAAAAAAAAAAAAAAAAAAAAAAAAAAAAAAAAAACTTGTATAAAGCTTTTTCATCTTTGCTAAAAAATATGGATTTGTGTTTTTCTTTCTTTTAATGTCAATTGATAGTAGATATATCAGTATAGTATCCTCTCAACAAATCATTTGAAACATTTTTCCCTTTTCTCAGTTTTTAGAAGAGTATATACAGAATTAATATTATTACTTCTTCAGGGCTTGTTACAAATCATAATAAAACACATAGGTTTAGAAGGTTTTTATATTTATTTTATTATTTGGGGAGGGGGCTGTTTGAGACAGAGTGTTACCACATAGACCAAATCATCTTCAGAGTCAAGGTAATCATCCTGCCTCAGCCTATCCAGGGCTAGGAGTACAGGCCTGGACTTGGAATTGCCTACTACAGAAGTTGCTTGAAATAAATTCTACTGAAAAGACACTCTAACCATGTTATCTGTTTTGTTTTGAGCAAAGTTTATTAGTTTATGTTTTATAATTTCATTTTTCTGGATGACTTTCTAGAATAAAATGATTGATACTATTCTTTCTCTCCTTTCTGATAATTTGCCTCTATATTTATTTTCTGTGAGTAATGTGATAGAAAATGCATCATCATAATGATCTTTTCTGAGAAGCAGCTTTTGTTTGTGCTTGTTCTTTTCCATTTCATCGATAAGCTCCAATCTTTGGTATTTTTATTATCCCTTTCCTGTGAGTTTCTTTCTTGTTAATTTACTTTCCTATTTCAATGTTTTAAGACAAAATCTCAGACCACTGATTAAAAACATTCATTCTTTTCAAATAAATGTTATTGGTGGTATGAATTTCCTCTTGGACACCAGTTTTGCTGTATTTAAAGTTTTAGATATATTTTTCATTCAGCTTAAAATAATTGGAAGTTTTAGAAGTTTTTTGTATAGTATCAAAATACTTGCACAATGATGAAAACTTCTTTTGTTAATTGTCATTGTTATAATTTTATTTTTGATGTGTATGTATAGTGTATACACATGTGTGTAGATGAAGGGGCTCCATACACATGCATGCAGAAGTGGGTATGCTTGAGATGGAGTACATCACTGGACCTGGAGCTGTCAATTTTGTTGGACTGGCTGTTAACAGCAAGCCCCAGCCACTCCCCTATAGCTTCCCCACCTCAAAACTGGTGTAACCAGAATGAATGGCCACCCCAGCTTTTTACATGGTTAATGGGGATTGAACTCATGGCCTCCTATTTGCATATCAAGCCCTCTTTCCCACTGAGCAATTTCCTTGGCCCTTCTTTGGTTCATTTGAAACTTAATTCCAACAGAAGTTAGAGGGTAGAGCCTGAGAATGTAGAATTCAGTATCTGCATGAAGCTTTCATATTCTTGATGATTAATACTCTGTGAACTATCGTCCTTCTGGGATATCCATCTCTATGCATTCAGCTTTGGGGTACACCAGACTCTTCCTGCAACTTCCTTCCATCTTGTGGCCCAGAAGTCATCTCTTGACCATATCTGAGCTAGCATAGGCATCGCTGAATTCCTGTTCTATCAACAGGAGTCCTTTCCTCTGCCACCAGGTTGCACATACTTTGCTCTTTTTTGATGGGGAGAAACCAGTTCACTGTTTTCCTATCTCTGCTAGAAAAATAAACTTTATTGATTATATCTTTATTTTAAAACATAATTATTTATTTTTGACAATTTCATATATATATTTGTATTTTTGACCATATTTATTTCTCATTATCTTTTCATTTTCCCATACCACTAAACCTCACATTCCAACTTTCCTTGGCAGTAATGGAACTCATGCCTGATCATGACTCATCTACAAGATTTATATATAACTGGCTATAGTACCCCCTATACCCAGATGGGCTGCCCTCCGGGATCCACCCTCCAAATCTACAAACCAATTGGGTCTTCCACTTACATATCTGAATCTGAGGAAAGACTAAAATATCTATACTATAAAGGCTGCAGCCTTCTTTCCCCCACCCACCTCTCCCTGCCTCTCCTTGCTCTGGCCACAGGGATACATGTGATTCTGATCTCTCCCATGCTTCACCCAGCCTAGCTGGGTGGAAGGATGATCATAACACTGTTTCTTTCTCTGGGGGAACTTTTCTGCTGGCCCCTGGTTTATAGTTTGGAGTAAATTGTCACTTTAATTATATGCATGATTTTTACTCTGGACTCCAAATCTACCACTTGTGTGTTTCCCTTACACTCCAGATCTACCACATGGATGCTTCTACTAACTCTAGGCCTATTACCTGTGTAATAGTATTAAATTTGGAGTATCCATGGATACAACTCTCTTTAAAAGGCATTTCTCATCTGAATTTCTTGGTCTCTGCTTTGATATTTTCCCTCTGCTATTCTTCCTTAAGCTTCTGCCATTTGCCTTTTTAACTTTCTTCCATGAGGAAAACACAAAGTGGATGCTATGTGTTTCTTCTAAATCTTCCTGTACATGTACCTACTTTCTTTTTTAAAAAAATTATTTATTTATTGAAGAGAGAGAGATTAGGATGCATGTAGAGAAAATGGACATGCCAGGGCCTCCAGCCCTGCAAATGAACTTCAGACATATGCACCACCTTGTGCATCTGGCTTACATGGGTCCTGAGAAAGCAAACGTGGGTCCGTAGGCTTCACAGGCATGTGCTTTAACCAATAAGTCATCATTCCAACCCATATACCTAAGTTCTATCTTCCATGTTCTCAGTTTCTTTTAGATGAACCTTATGAACTATGCAGTGTTTTCTACCTGAGTGTGTGTTTCCCCTTCCAATGTGCTTATGACTCTGCTCTAACCTTTTTCCTAGATCCAAGTTTCCCTTAAAAGACCCCCACAATTTGTGATATCTCTCTCAATTAACTTAATAATTCATAATTCATCCTTCTTGTGTTTATTTTTAACAAGTCTTTGTTAAAAATAGAACAGGACCCAAAATCGGGGTTCATAAACTTGGGAGACCCCTTCATAAACCCGAAAATCTTACATTAATATCACATATATTCTACTGAGTATAAAACCATCTCACTCCCCACATCACCCACGTCTACCTTCCTGACCTCTACTGATTCTCATTCTTCAGAGCTTTTATTTCTTCTTATTGTTTCACATTATTGTATCACTAATATATTTTTTATTTCAATCTAAATATTTCTCTCAATCTCTTTTGTTTGCTTGTTTATGTTTTTCAAGGTAGGGTCTTGCTCCATCCCAGGCTGATGTGGAAATCACTATGTAGTCTCAAGCAATTCCTACCTCTGCCTCCTGAGCACTGGGATTCAAGGCATGTGCCACCATACATGGCTGCATCAGTTTTTATAGATAATGTCTACTGATAGTGACCATTCTCTGCTTTGTTTGGTCTGCATGTTTTCTGAGAAGAAATCAGTTGTTAATTGTTTTGAGTGAGGATCACATGGAGGTGATATCTTTCTGTCTTGCTGTTCTTCTAATCGTCCTTTTTTATCTGGAGTTTTGACATATGACCAGACTCGTCTCACTGTGGATTCTACTGGATTAATTCTGGATCCTGATGATCCTCCTGATGTCTTTTATTTGTCTTTTATTTATTGTGATGTCCTTCATTTGTTTTTGTAACTTACATTTGATTTCAGAAATAATGGCTATTATATCAGTAAATATTTTTCTGTCAATCTTTAATAAATATTTCAATAAATAGTACTGCAAAAATGGTCATCCATATGCCAAAAATAATCATAAAATCAAAATTTAGTCAAGTACAAAAATAGTGAAAGTAATGATGATAAATCCAGACCATTAGTATGAAAGATTAACTCTGAAATGCCTCCATACAGTACCTATAGAATGGCCAGTGAAAATAGTGATAAACTAAGGTTTGGCTTTTCAGAAGAAATAATTCAAAAGACTTTGGTAAAAATTATTAAGTTTACTGAAAGGAAAATTATTGTTAATCTAGAATATATATGCAGTAAACTGTAGTTTTAGTGTTGCAAAAAAATATAGACCTATGTAGTGTGAACCAAGTTTAAGAAAATGTTCTCAAATAACTGAAGAAAAGTGTAATGTATTTTTCAAAGGGTATACTCTGAACTGAAAGGAATTATGATGGATGGAATCCATTCCAGAGGTAATGATGAGAAAAAAAATAGTAAAATACAGAGTTAAATGAAGAGCAATATAAACAAAAATTTTCCAGGTGAAAAAAAATTCAGAAAGAATTAAAATTTGATATGTTGGGCTGGAAAGATAGCTTAGAGGTTAAGGTACATGCCTGCTAAGCCTAAGGACCCCAGTTCAATTCTCCAGGTCCCATGTAAGCCAGATGCACAAGGTGGCACATGTGTCTGGAGTTCATTTGCAGTGGCTAGAGGTCCTGGCATGCCCATTCTCACTCTCTCTGTCCCTTTCTCTGTCTTAAATAAATAAATAAATAAATAAATAAAATCTTTAAAAAATAAAAATAAAATTTGATGTGTTTAAATATACAAGTGTGATGTCTTGTAGACTGATTAGAGATGGAATGGTCTAAGGCCCTTACTTTAGGAAGAAATATAAATATTTGTCTTAAACTCTTATAAATGAAATAGTATTCTTAAATTTTCCCACCATAAACATGTCGTGATATAATTAAAGCACATACTTTGCAATAGTTTGGAATCAAATAGTTAAAGATATTTAAAAAATACACATAAAACTAGTAGCTATCTGTGGTGTCTCACACCTGTAATTCCAGAATCAGAGAAGCTGAGGCAGGAGGATTATGAGTGAAGGTACAGCCTGGGCCACAGAGTGAGACCCTGTCTCAGTAAAACAAAACAAAAAAGAACTAAAGAAGAGACAGAAAAGGGCAACAACTATAAATAAGCAAAATACATTAGAAATTATAGGATAAAACTGAAATATATTTATATAAAAATAAGTTAAAATAAGTGACATGCTTTATAGTTAAAATAAAATCTATTTGAAATGAAATGAAAATCTATATACATGCAAAGTAAAACAGACATTCACAAATCCTATGAGTAAAAAGATAGGGGACCCAAAGTCGGGGTCTTCTATTCTGTTCCATTGATCAAAAGGAGGAAACATTTTGAAATTATATTTACTTACTTACTTACTTAATTAATTAATTAATTAATTATGAGACAGAGAGAGAGAATGGGTGCACCAGGGCCTCTAGCCACTGTAAAACTCGAGACCCATGTGCCACCATGTGCATCTGGCTTATTTGGGTTCTGAGGAATTGAACCTAGATCCTTAGGCTTCAAAAGCAAGTGTCTTAACTACTAAGCCATCTCTTCTGCCCAATAATGTAAAATTTAAAATGTCAGACAGCTTGTATGTTCAGATAATAGGGTTAAAGGATGCATGCATAATTGGAGACACCATCTATACACAAGAAAATAAAAACATTTTAAGCATTTATAAATACAGCAAACTATCAAAGTATATTAATAAAAGAACCAGAATAAATGTCATTATAAGAGATCTTAACACAAACACTTTCAGTAATTAATAGATTAATCAAATAGGATATAGAGGATTTAAGCTACATTTAGCAAGATTGATCTTAGGACTATATACACAGCAGTCCTCCTACCTCTTCCTCCTGAGAGCCAGGATTAAAGGTGTACACCACAAATTTCAGCCAAATTAGTGACTTTTTAAAATCATTATTTTCCAACCAAATAAAAAGTAGGTACTTATTAAGAAAAAGTAAAATCCTTCCACTAATCTTGACAAATATGTATGAGGCAGTGCAGTTCTCAAATACATCACCCTAAAGCTAACTTTCTACATTTTCCTGCATGTTCTTGTTTCTATGACCATATTTACCTAGAAGCAGGATGCCTACAGCATTTTCTCAATTGCAGCTGAGTTCTATAATGCATAAAATAGTCTGTAATTTCTGAAAATTTGCACTTGGCAATTTTTTGACATGGGACAATTCTTTCTTTTATAAAATTTGAGAGAATTTGAAAGCTAAATCATTTTCCTCTTATTATTTTCTGAATGAAATCTTCTAAAAAACTGTGTTCACAAAATGTCCATAGAAATAATTTGAGGTAAGACATAGTCTTCAATGGGTTTTCCCTGCAGGCAAATTTGCTCACATCTCTTATCTCAAATTAAGGAACAGAAATGTTCTGCCCTATCCAAAGGCTTTAGCCACAGTGATTGGAGAATGGGAAACTGAAGAGGAATTGACTGTGGCATTCCTCAAGTCCGAATATTGAGCAGAGAGTTTGAACATGCAAACAGAATTGGAGAAAAAGAACTGAAGATGAAGACTGTATAGTTCCTTGCTCAAACACTATGAACAGAGAAGAAAAATGTCTGAAATCCTGAATGAATCCTTCCAATTCCCTTGTTCCTGTCAAATTCCAAAGTCAGGCATGGTGGTACTAATTGGGAACTGCTTGTTTTTCCATTATAATGTTTTCTCTCATGAATCACAGGACTGCTAATGGATGACACCTTTAAAAACTGAAAAATAGTCCATTTCAGCAAGACTTCATTGGATATTTTTGTTCCCTCCATCTTCTTTTTAATTATTTAGAGAAGGATTAGATTCATACCATGAAAATTAACTCAATGTTAAAGGAGCTCTGACACAGGATCAAGGTCCTCTGAGAAAGAGAACAAAGACAGAAAGACAAATAAGAAAGAAGTGCAAAGTGAAGAAAGACAGGGCAAGAGAGAGAAGAAAACACCAAAGGCTTGTGAGGTTCAGGAACAAGTGCTGAAATACCATTTGTGCATGATCTTCTCATTTTTAGAGACCTCAGAGACAGGTGAGAGTGTATTATAACATGTCATGCCAAAGAATCAATGTTGTGATATGCAATTCTTGGTGGTTTGAAATCCAGATGGAATCATAGCACACAACCATCTTTGATCAAGAAGAGGTCTGCCCTGTGACTTTTCCTGGGGAAAAGGAAAGAAAGTTCTATTCAGCCCAGATAGACAGAGCACCTAGGAACTGAAGAAAGGATTCCATACAATTCCAGCTTGTGAACCATGAATTTGCTGTAGTTATGTAGAAGGTCATAGGAGATTTTCAAACAGATATATCACTCCTGGGTGAATCATGGGCAGTGGCACCTCCAAGACAAGTTCCACCTCAGCCAAATGTTTGTCTCTTATATACTAATGATTGGAATCCTGGGCAGTGCTTTTTGAGAGTGTGCCCATTCTTGTGACTCCCATGAGTCCCTCTTTCATGAGGGGATGCTAGTGTGCCTGATGTCATGAGGGCTTCATGTGGGACCTCCTAGCTGTACCACTTCAAGACAATAATGTCACCATCTAAGGTTCAGGTTTTTTTTTTCTCTGCCAAGTAAAGAATTAATCGGCAGGAAAAGTTTAAAGATAAAACAGAGCAGAGTATATTCACAAGCAAAAGTAAAGAGGCAGAGAGAAACAGACTCCGCATGAGAGGAGAGAACCCAGAAACCTGAATCCACAACCACAGTGGAAGCCAAGCTTTTGTCCAGGGAGTGTATGATTGGTCTTCTTAAACAAAGATGAAGCCACTGGTTGGTCCATGACACATCTAGCACTGCACGGATCACCACAGAAAGTGGATAGGAGAACTCACCACTGAGAAACTGTCCTTATGTCCAATGTTCTCAGGGGAGAAGACCAGGAAGTGAGTTGTCCTCTCTCATGTTTGGTCACCATTTGGAACATCTCAGAAAGATAACACAGCCAACTTACAAGGGCCCTTTTCCCTGTCTGTCTACCTAGCAAAGGAAACTATTTAGCTCCTATAATCTCTATGATATTCATGTATACCCCAAAGGAGACAACTATAAAACATGACTATAAATTAGACAACACAATTCTTGAAATCCAGTATCAGTTCTAAAAATGGAAAATGTCCTAGCCTGAATAGTGTCTAGATATCCCTTCAAGTTAACAAAACCCCAGACTCCCTTTTTATGGACATGTGTGAATGTGTACATGGGTATGCATACAGATGTGTATACATGCATGTAGAGACCAAAGAACAATCTCAGGTATGATTTCTCTCAGGCACTGTCTACCTTTCTGTGAGACAGAGACTCTAACTAAACCTGAAACTCACCAATTAGGCTATACTGTCTGGCCAGGAAGCCTTGGGAAACCACCTATCTCTACCTCCCCATGCCCTGTATTTTTACAGGGGTTTGGGAATCTAACTGGAGTCCTGATGCTTGAAAGGTAAGCACTTTGCTTATCGAATTATCTACCCAGCTTCTCATTATATATTCATTCCTCTAATCTCCCCACCTTCATGAATGCTCACAGACAAGGACTATGCCATCTTTGTTAGTTATTAATATGCAAGTTAGAGACAGATAAGATCAGCCCACTATAGACAAAGA
Organism: Orientallactaga sibirica; assembly: GCA_036365145.1. Lineage (NCBI taxonomy): Eukaryota > Metazoa > Chordata > Mammalia > Rodentia > Dipodidae > Orientallactaga > Orientallactaga sibirica. Next base: position 5,772,163 of record JAEOAD010000154.1, read on the forward strand.
ATCCTGGGTAGGAGTATGTGGTAAGCCTGCTTTTGAGTGGTTGACAAATAATGAAAGAATACAGAGGAGAGAGAAGATATGCTAATGTAAGGTGTGCCCAGTAGTTGATAGAACCACTTTCTTCACATATAGCATAGATAATATAAAAGTGAACCAAAGGCCCATGTATAAATTATTCAAAACAGAGCCACACATTGATCCAAACAGAAGGTCTAATATAGCCAACAATTTTGGACATGACAAATAGGAATGAGGTCTGTCATACTGTGATTTCTTTCCAGTCTATATTGTTTTCAGCATTCTGGGTTGAAAAAGGACCCCTGGGTATCTACAATTGGAGAAAGAATGTCACAGCCTTAAGACTTTTATGTTAGGCTGTGTGTTCAAGTGTGAAGGAGGTGGCTGGAGGTGAGAGAGAAAAGATTCCTTTTGGTGTGTCTTTACAGCAGACACACTGCTATGTCTTAATCTTCATTTCTGATCACCTTGAAGTCAAAAGCAACAGTTCACATTTAACCAAGGGGCAAGTTCTACCCTCTACCCATAGTTATCAGGGCATCTGCTACATGTTTTGGAATTGATTTCCTTTGCTCAAGCTTGGTTGGTATTTCTTTAAATTCAGAGAGATCTACAACTTGATCTTCTGATCTTTATCAGTCACGTTAGCAAATCCTATGATTTTCCCACAGCACTGTCCCCTGTATCAACTGAACCATCTGCAGTGAAATAACAGTGCTGCCTATAGTCACCTTCAGGTACATAAGCTGGCATGCACCTCAAAAGGCCAGGTATGCCTAGCTAGTAGAAAATTCAAGTGACAACAATCTAGCTCACCTGGGCTCAGCCACAGCAACTTAGCAATACTAAAAGTGAATCTGCTAGGGTTTCTCAATTATCTCCAATCATGTACAAGAGGCTACATTTGGTCCTATAAATTACCAAGATTCTATGTCCAGTTTGGGCCTTGAGTATAAGATTGACAGGTTCTTTCAAGAATGGCATATAACACCAACACCTTGTATAAATCAAAGGCACAAGTCCTAGTTGCATAGGCTAAGAACACTGTCAAGGCAAACTGGAACCAGAGAAGGAGGCTTACCTATTACAGGTGCAGTGAGGCTACTTAGTTGTCACTAGCTTCTTGGGGATGAAATATGTTGAATAATTCTCTTGGCCTTTAAATCAATGGGTTGTCTGTGGATGTTAGGTATCCAGTAACCCTTTATAGTTGAGAATGAATGATTTATAACCCAGATGTGATATAACCAAATCCAGAAATTAGTTGGTGTAGATATTTAGAAAATTTCCAACAAATGGAATGAGAAAAACTTTCACTATGACTTCCAAGCTATGTTAAGACAGTATAGTATATCATTTACGTCTCTCTCAAACTATAATCACAGATATTTGGCCACTTTTCAGGTATTTTCACTGAGTTGTCAAATAGATACTTCAATATTTAATATTTTTATTTTTTTTTTTTTATTAGAGAGAGAGAGAGAGAGGGAAAGAGTGGGCATACCAGGGCCTCTAGCCACTGCAAATGAACTCCAGACACATGCACCACCATGTTAATCTGTCTTATGTGGGTTCTGGGGAATGGAACCTGGGTCCTTCACAGGCAAGCACCTTAACCACTAAGCCATCTCTCCAGCCTGGTACTTCAATATTTATATGCCCCAAAATAGTTTTCTCTTGTCCTTTATCCACATTTTCTTCCATAAACCTTCCCCAACTAGGTTATCACAAGTTCCCTTTTATAGTATGAAGTATCAAGACTTTACCATCTCACTGTTGTACTATGTACTTTTCTCATTTCTGAAATAAAATACCTCATAAAACAAACCTAAAGAAGAAAGAGTTCATTTTGACTTATATCCTTAGAAAAAACACAGTCCATTATAGTCTGAAAGACACAGATGGCAGTAGTGTGAGGCAGCTGATCACATGGAATTCAGAGTCAAATAGCAGAAAGAGGTGATGACTGGAGAAGGAACAGGGAGTTAATATGGATTAAATTTCTAGCTCACATTTTTTCATAGGGATACTTTCTAGAATATACAATTGTGAATAGTAGTCCACAATAGCTCTCCACCAATCTTGTTAATTAACATTAAATGCATGGATAATAAACTTAAACATTATGGTAATAAGATTTTTGGAACTATTCTCCTTTCTAGAATTATAAAGCCAAAGTACTAACAAGAACTTGAGAGTTAATCTTGCCTAAAACCTCATTTAAACACAAGGCAACTGGAGCTCAATAAGGAATTTTCCCAAAGGCCATACTACTATTAAGTGAAAGATAAGGAATTTTAACCCACATCTCCTAACTATGAGTCAGGGTTCTTTTCATGATCACACTGTATTCCATTTACATTGTATTAGCCATTAATGTAATTATTTCTTTGTGTGATCTTCAGCTTTAAAAGTATATAAGTCAATTTATGGTGAAAATAAGGATGCCATTTTTAAAAAATAGTGAATGAACAATGGATTGAGAGGGAAAAATCCTTATATATACTTAAAATACCTAATAATAGCCAATTTAATGTGATGGAAAATGGCCATGTGAACCTCAAAAATAATCTAGGAAACCCAGGAAGCTTGTGAAAAATGTATTCAGGAAAGGTGACAAGAAACAATGTGAAAGTTAAAGAAGCTTCTATAAAATTTTGCATACCTTTCAGTGATGGTAAAGATGCCTTACCAGGTAACACTGTTTGCTGTGAGCATGAAGGCCCGAAAAGGCCTGAGTTCAATCCCCAGCACTAGCAACAAAACTGAGAATGGATAAGCATGCTTGGAACCCCAGGCCTGTGGGGAGAGGGAGCAGAGGAATCACTGGTGTTCTCTGGTCAGCAAGTGTGACCAAAACCAACAGCTTGGGGTTCAATGAAAGACTCTAAAGGAAATAAGAAGAGAAGAGCTCCTTACACCACCATCCTCTGGTTCTCACATGTGTGTGCATAGGTCACATGCATATAATAACACACACACACACACACACACAAAGAAAGAAAATGAAGAAAGGGGCTGGGTCATCTACAGGAGTTTGCTTTCCTGATAATAGTCAAAAATGAGCTTAGTGACCCTACAGTGAATACCATAACCCCACTGGAGAGGTTCCCCTGGGTAGTGGGAGCAGGGGCAAGGGGATAAAAGATGTACACACACACACAGGCGTGTGTGTGTGTGTGTGTGTGTGTGTGTGTATTTAAAAAGTTAGCTTTAGGTCAGCACCTTGACTTTTAAGGATCTTTAAATGTGTATCTGTCATTAAAAGATCTGAATCCTACCCAATATGCCTCCCTTTCCAACATAAGCCCACTGCCTTTTTAAAAATCCCTTTCCTTCATCTCTTTTGTGGAGACATGAGCTGCTGATGCCTGTTCTGGGACAAGCTGGTCCCCACGTGGCCATCTGCTGACACACTTACTTGACCAATGGCTGAGGGGAGGCCCAGTAGATTTGCACAAATACAGAAGAGCAAGGCTATAAAAAAGGACGGAAACCAATTATTCTCATTAGTCAACAAGGACGGAGTGGGAGCTAATGGGGCTTCTGTTTCAACAGAGGGAGAATTCAGGCTAATTATTAGGAAAATCTTTCTAACATTAGGACAGTTAGGACTCTGGAAACAATGTCCCCAGGGAGCAAGCAAAATCACCTTCACTTAAAGATACTTCAGGTAAGATTAGCTCACCATTTATCAAGAACTGTTACGGAATTATTAAGTCTGAACCACCAAGACATACAGAAGAAGTACTTCAACCTGGAAGGATTACCTGGTATTCTGGTTTGTCATTATCAGAAGGTCAAAAATTAGTCTGGGCACCTGGGAGAGAGCAGAATAACACCAACAAAAATTCCTGAAGATTTTCATCTAATAAGGGTAGAGCATAGCCAGGACTTAGAAACTAATTTTTATTTAAAACACTGACTTTTCACGTGTGGCTGAAGCTGTCCAGTGGGTAACTAACCATGAGATAGAAGTTTACCATCCTCCTGACTTGACCTGTCTCACATGTTGGTGGGGGGGAACAGTGCCAGGAAATCTCAAAAGCCTTAAATATTTTAAAATACATTCTTTGAACAAATCAGCATTAATGCAGAAATCAATTAAAATATACACAACCAGTATATACTCAGCCCACAACTTGACATCCTTCCAAGGCTCAGGGGCCCTCACATAGATGATACAGAGAGAATATAAGAGCAGGGGTTAGGAAGTCAGAGTACAGAATGCTTTCTTCTGGATAAGACAAGACCATTATATTCATGAAGGCACAGCCAGTGAGGCTTCTTCACATGATTGAGCCTGTCATCATAGATGAAGGAGGGAATCAGGATACACCACAACTCCCAGAGTAGCTAGTGGTAAGAGGATTGCAGGAGGAGGGACAGTCATACCTTCACTTCTGTAGCCACTGAATGTTCCCCATTCTCAAGTAAATAGCCTCTCACCTCTAATCAAGCAATCTACCCTAACTTAACTCAGTGGATTAAAGTAAGTGTGTGTGCGTGCGTGCGTGCGTGCGCGTGCGCGTGTCGTGTGCGCGTGTGTGTGTGTGTGTGTGTGTGTGCAATCCACAAGTTACTGTATGGGTTTAGAAAACAGATCAGGTGCTTTGACGAGTTCACATTCTCTCATTTTCCCTCTCAAGTTCTTTTCTCTGACTGAGAAAACGTCTTCCAAAAATCTTTCAATCCTTTTAATTCCACATAGGAATTTCATCAAATAGCTGTAAAACATATATTAACAAAGAACCTGGAAAGATGGCTTAGCACTCAATGGACTTCCCTGTGAAGCCTAAGGACCCAGGGTCAATTTCCCAGTACCCAAGTAAGCCAGATGTCCAAGGTGGCACATGTGTCTGGAGTTCATTTGCAGTGTCTAAAAGCCCTGGAATGTCCATTCTTTCTCCCTCTCTCTCTCTCTCTCTCTCTCTCTCTCTCTCTCTCTCCCTCTCCCTCTCTCCCCTTCTTTCTTGCTCTCTGTCTTTCTCTTAAATAAATAAAAATATTAATCTAAAGGAGAATAACAGTCCTCACTTACCCAAATAAACTTCATTTCTTTTTCTAAGGCCAGTTCTAAAAGGCCACTTGGGAGACTGCACAGTACAACACTTAGCTACAAAGCTCCACCCTTCACCTTCCCTTGATTGATTATTACCTCCCCCACATATTTCTCAGCTATGAATATGTTTAAACTTCAACCATCTGAGCCCTTGTTTGTGTGACTCCTTTGTTTAAAACAAATTGAAAGTTTTGTTACAAGGGTGATAAGAAAGCACTTAAATACCATGCAGAAGGCCCTGGCAACATTAAAATGAATTAATCAATCAACCCATTAATTAATTAAAGTAATAAATAAAATAAAGAAGTAAACTGCTATAATTTTATCTTATTAACTTGTCTTTTGTTATAGGGGTGTCTGCCATACACTATAAATTTTTAGCCACTAAATAAAACATTTCTAAATAACTTATGTACGGTTGAGGAAATGGCTTGGTGGTTAAGTCATTTGCCTGCAAAGCCTAAGGACCCTGGTTAGATTCCCCAGGACCAATGTAAGCCAGATGCACCAGGGGCACATGCATCTGGAGTTTGTTTGCAGTGGCTGGAGGCCCCGGTGTGCCCATTATTCTTTCTTTCTGCCTCTTCCTTTCTCTCTCTCTCTCTCTCAAATAAATAAATAAATAATAACTTATGTAGAGTAAAAAGAGAAGGACATAGGATATAAACCAAAAGGAAAGCAAAAAGAAAACTTTTTAAACCAATGGTTATGATAATATAATTAATCAAAATCTATAGGATACAGCTTACAAAGAATTTATAAAGTCAACAAAATTTAATTATCTCAATCCCAAATGTAGTAAACTAAAAGAATATGTGAAAAGATTTTCAATTTCAAAATAAGTATAAGAAAGATAGAATAAGACAAAATATAAGTTTATGGGGCTGGAGAGATGGCTTAGTGGTTAAACGCTTGCCTGTGAAGCCTAAGGATCCCAGTTAGAGGCTTGATTTCCCAGTACCCATGTAAGCCATCTCTCATGCACAAGGTGGCACATGCATCTGGAGTTCGTTTGCAGTGGCTAGAGGCCCTGGTATGCCCATTCTTTCTCTCTCTCTCTCTGCCTCTTTCTCTCTTTATCTTTCTGTCACTCTCAAATAAGTAAATGAAATAAACGAAAAATATATAAGTTTATGAAAAAGAAAGGAAAAAATAACAAACATAAAACTTAGATATTTGGAAGGATCAAAAAACATTTAAAAAGAGGGCTGGAAAGATGATTTAATAGTTAAGGTGCTTGCCTGTGAAGCCTAAGAACCCCTGTTTGATTCACCAGATCCCATGTAAGCCAGATGCACAAGGTAAAACATGTGTAAGGTCGCACATGCACACAAGATGGTACACACATCTGGATTTCAATTATAGTGACTGGACACCCTGGTGCACCAATTCTCTCTTTTGCTTGCTCTCAGTCTTGCTTTCACTCTCCCTCATGAAAAAGGCCAGTTTGTTGGGCTTGCTTCAAAAATCTTTTAAAAGTTACACATATTTTTAAAAAGATAACAAGAATTGCTAATAATAGAATCTCTATTACAATTCTATAAATATCAAGAAGTCAATAAAATATAGGAGCTACACTAATAAACTTAAAAGGATATATTGGAAAAATAACTTTTACATTATAAAAATGATGAAGTGCTATTTATCAATGAAAACTGAGTGTTTTAACGAAACATGGCACACATGTATGCACATATACCCACACGACACCCACCGAAGTACCAGTGCTTTTCACTAGAGAATTATAGCAAGTATCTATATAAGTGTGTAAAGTTTCAAACCCATTTCAGGAAGGCAACAGTTATCATGGTATCTGTGAAAGATAATATTTTTAAAAAAACAGCATACTAAGCACTGTCATCCTCTAGTAAAATAGACATAAAAATTCTCAAGGTTTTATTGGTGCTTGTCCTCTTTCTGTCTCATCATTTTGTTGAATTACCAAAAAAATTCAATTCCAACAGAAAAATAGTTGATTTTAAAGTGAAAAACCACCAAATCTTTAAAAAGATGTTAAAATGAGAAAATATTGCATGTCTTCTGTCATATATGGATCTAGAGACACACACACACAAATGAACATATATAACATGGGCGCAGCAGTGGAATTTAGAGGGAGAAAGGAAAGAGAAATGAGGGAACTGGAAAGCATTGGGGAGTTGCTATAAAATGTACAATGATGTGTACATATAAACATGTTTCAATAAGAACATTATTTTGTATGCCAACTTACAAATTAATTGTAAAAAATGAACAATAAACTCAAGTTCTATATCATGCTGTAAAAAGCTAATGACCATGAATTATGTAAGTTCATACTCAAATATACTAAGCACATGAATAGTTTTCATCAGGGCATTATAACTTTAATACACAATGAGATGCAACCAAGTACCTACTTCCACTAGGGCATAAAAATTATGACAAATTAAAACAATAAATGTTGCAAAGAGTTGGTGCAACCAAAATGGGCATTTGTGGAGAGTAAAATTGTCCAACCACCTCATAAACCATCTTAGAGAGGTTTTATAAAGTTAAGCATACAGCTATTTATAACCCAGTCATGCCACTGCTTTGTGTCTTCCCTAGATAGGTAAAAACATGTAACTGCAAAAGGCCTAAAAATATAGTCATTTTAACAATTCATATTAGTTAAGCATTATGAACATATCAAATATTTATTAATAGTATTGAAAAACTTTAAGATATTTGCTGAATGAACATGCAATAATAATAAAGGAATGAACTACTTGTAGATGCAACTAGTGGTTGTCTTTGATAAGGCATTGATTTTGAAAGGAAATAAAGGAACTTTCTGTGGTGACAAAAGACCTTGACTTCATTATGAGCACTGGTTACATGTACACATCTCCATCTATCAAAAATTGTATAACAATTTTTGTAGTTTCATTAGAAAATTTTTACTGAAAACTAAAAGTATAAATATAATCAAACAGGAATTAAAGAAACTTCTATATGAAAGGAAGCAGGCATAACATTATTAGTCAATGAAGTGGAGGGATAATTACAGAGGTTTCATCATAACATTCAGTTTGCTTTATACATGTCTAAAAAAAGCCCATAATCTAACTTTTATTATTTAATAACTTCATCATGTTTTATATGAACAAGCGAAATAAGTCTGAGAAGGCTAAAATGAAGTACGTTATATATGTTTGAGTTAGAATCAATTCTGAACATATTAATTTTTAGCAGCTAGCTCAATATCTGTTTGCAAATGCATAGCTCATAGAGTTTAAGGACAGATACTGTATTTTACCATAAGCTAAGAGTCAATAGTATAGAGATTTTAATGGCATGGGACTGGTTAAAATGATCTGAGCAGTAAGTGTAGAGAATAGAGGAGGTTTAAGATAGAATTCTGAAATGCAGAAGATGAGTACCAAATAGAAGACTAAAATATAATAGTTAAAACATAGAAAGCATATCAGAGGAGTACAGAATCCTATAAGACATATTGATGTTTTTCATGGATTCTAGAAAACAATCATACCTACATTAGGTCAATTGTCTAAAGCCAGCACAAAACAAATCACTAATTCTTTCTTTTTTATTTTATTTATTTATTTATTTATTTTTTGAGGTAGAGTCTCACTCTTTCCCAGGCTGACCTGGAATTCACAATGTAGTCTCAGGGTGGCCTCGAACTCATGGTGATCCTCCTATCTCTGCCTCCTGAGTACTGGGATTAAAGGCATGGGTCACCCCACTGGGCCAAATCACTAATTTGTATCTAATAAGAAATACCTTGAAAACTCTCTGTGAGTTCCTTAGATGATTTTAATGTAAGTTTATATAAGATAAACATATAGACAGATACTCATACACAGAAAGGGAACTACAAATCTATGCCAATACAAAGGAAATTCTGGAAGATGTATGATAAATACTAATTAAATAACAAAAAGTGTCAGGAATGCAGAATTTTAGTTCACTGTGCATAGAAGTTAATAGCAAACAGTTGGTGACACAAGTTGACCTGACTACAGTATGAGGAGGTGAAAACATTAAGAAAGAGCACTCAAAGTAGGTAAACAGTGATTAATCCTATTTCATCTTCAAAAATTCATATTTTGGAGAGGAATATATCAGAAATAGAAGGTACAAATGAAACAAGGAATGGATGAGATTGAAAAAATATGACCAATTGTTGAGAATTTTCAATAGCCAGCTAATACTTTTTCCTCTTTTTGTTTTGTACTAAGTAGAAACTTGGGGTGGACAAATCATGTGTTGGTCCCATTTCCCTCCTCTGTGCCCCCATCCTACTGAGGATGGTTACTGGTATTCACCTTGGGGTTATGAGTTGTGAGAGAAGCAGTCAGTCATTGCCAGGGGGGAATGCCCTCTGGATATTCCTTCCCACCATGTGACTATTGCAATCTTCCCACCCCTCTTCTGCAATGTTCCCTGAGCCTTGGCAGGTGTGTTATCTCTTTTATTCATGTTCTCAGTATTTTAAAACCTGAAAGACATCATTCACAGTTGATTCTCAGAATGAGGTTAGGCAGACACTTTCCTGGTATTGTCTGCCCTCCATTGTAAAGAAAGATTACTGAATGCTAGAATGCCTGCCTTCTAGTTCTTCATTCATTTTATTTTATTTTATTTTATTTTATTTTATTTTATTTTATTTTATTTTATTTTATTTTATTGTATCTCAGTACAAGAAGGATTCCATTGAATTTCATGATTAAGATACAAGAGACCTAACTTTCCATTACTTTGCTTTCTTGTAAAATAATTTAAAAACCTATTAGAGATTTTTCAGCTTTTTTCTTATCCCCCTGTGTTGTTAAAATTGAAAACTTTCTCAATAGGAATAAATTTCCTCTACAGGAGTTTCTGTGGACCAATTTTGGGAAACCCAGAAAACAAAGCTGAACAACTTCAAAAAATGTCAAAAGTTCATCTTGTGTAAGTGCTTTTGTGTAAGAGAGAAGTGCCTCTTTCTCTCTTTTTGCTGCCCCCATCTTTCTTTCTGTTTTGAGGAACAGGTACCATGGTTGTCCATGTCACTGATATTTTTCACATTTTTACCTTGATATTAGTACTATTTTCATATTATTTTAAAGCATTTTTATGTTTTTATGTCATGTTCATATGATATACATTTATTTAATTGCTTACATTTATCTAATTCCAACTTTTATCTAACTTTACCTACATATCTTTTTATTTTAGGAATTTTTTCCTTTCTCTTTGTATTTTCCCCTTTCTTTGACCCTTGTGTTTCCCTTTTCAACATTTTGTTATATTTTTATTAGTATTTTGTCTTTATTTAAAATTAGCTATATTAAATTTTTAGTTACACTTCTTACAGGAATCTAATTTTGCTGATAATACTTTAATTATTGGACATTCTTTTCTTATGTGTTTGTCTCTTCACCTTCCACTTTCATTTCATAATTCTTCACATTTCTTCTTTTTCCTTTATTTTTTCCTTGTTTTTCTGCATTGCCTCTCTCCCTGTCCCTTAGGCTTTATATCACTTGTTTACAATTGGCCCCAATAATTTTTAAACACTTTGCTTAGTCTAATGCTGTCATTTTCTATTCTAATTGTGTATTAGTGGGTTTTATTCAATTGAAGTATTTCTCAATATCTCATCTCATTTGGTGTACTATTATAGCAGTTTGTTTCTCTTCTCTGAGAGTTCCTGGAACAATCCCTCTAGGTTGGGCTATTTAATGAGTGGGTACGCCCTGCAAAACTTTAAGGAATATCCAATCCAACAAATGACCAAATTGAAACATAGAAACACAAGAAATGGGAATAACAGATTCATTATGACACCCCCAAAAGATTTTACCTCTTCTACCACCTGTTTCAAGGATATTAAAATGGGTAAAGTGTTGATGAAGTTGATGAATTAAAATATATATAAAAGAGGATTGAGACAAGTTGAACAAGGAGAGGGCATTGATTACACCCTGAAAAGTAAAGCCAGCAACATGAATGAGAAAGTCAGCAAAAAGAAAGATAAAATCAACAATATGGGGAAAGTTCTTTGCCAACTATGCATCTAGCAAGGGATTAATATCTAAAATCTATAAAAAGTTCAAACACCTAACTATTTAATCAATACACAACTGAATTGAAAGACAGTTCTTTTAAAAAATATTTTTATTTATTTATTTGAGAAAGAGGGAGAGAATGGACACACCAGAGCCTCCAGCCTCTGCAAACAAACTCCAGATACATGTGCCATCTTGTGCTTCTGGCTTACATGGGTCATGGGGAATAAAACCTGGGTCCTTTGGCTCTGTAGGCAAGCACCTTAACCACTAAGCCATCTCTCCAGCCAGAAAAGACAGTTCTTAAAAAAGGAAATACCAATGAGTAATAGGTATTTTTGAATGTTTAATATCCTTAGCCATGAAAATTAAAAATACTTTTAAATTCCATTTTAGCCCACCCAGAACAACTGTCTTTAATAGAAGGTCTGACAGGAAATTATGGTGAGGCTGTAAGGAAAAGGAATCCTTAAACACTATTGGTCAGGATGTTACCTGGTGTACACACATACAGAAATCATATTAAGGTTTCTCAAAGCAATAAAAATAGACCTATCATCTACTCCAGCTATATTATTTATGAATGTTTACCTAAAAGAATATGTCACATTGTTTCAGAGATGCATGCAAGCTTATGTCTATTCCTGCACTAGTTACAGAAATCTAATTGGAACCAACCTAGATACCTATCAATAGATGAATGGATTGAGAAAATGTTACACACACACATATACACACAATGAAATTTCATTTATAGTAAGAATTAATTGAAATTATAGGAGGCTGTGGAGATAGCTCAGTCTGTAAAGTGCTGCAGTACAAGAATCTGAGCTTGAACCACAGTACTGAGGTAATGTCAGGCACAGTGTGCCCATTGGTAATCTCAGGGCTAGGGAGATGGATATAGAAGGATCCCTGCAGCTAGCTATTGATGAACTTTAGGTGAATGAGAGGCCCTGCGTACTGAGAGGGCATCCCAGATAAAATGTCAAAGGATATCCAACCCTCAGATGCATGGCCCCATAGATTCAGGCTTTTATGATTAAACTTCCTACTTGAGCCCCTACCAGGCAGATCCCTCCTACAGGGGGTATGTCAGTGGAGGTGGATCTTGAATCCAGCCATAAGGTGTCTTTGGGAGTGGTTCTTGGAGTTCAGCCCTAAGGTGTGTGGAGAACAGTTGGAGTTCTGACTGTTTGTGCTTGCTGGTGTTGGTGTTTGCTTCCTGCAGTTGTTTCTCTTTGTTCAGATCTTAAAGGTAAGCAGCTTCTCCACCATTGGTGGACTTTCCCCTGGATTTTATAGGCCTTACATAAACTGTGTCTAGGTGTATGCTTTTCCAGCAACAAGGAACTGACTGCACCAGACCCTGATTTACAAAGCAATGGTGTCATATCCAAAGATTGTGCCTGAATTTGTCTTCTGGCCTCTATATGCACCCACACACATGTGTGTCCTCACCCTTATAAATACACATCCACACACACAGAAAGAAAAATGAATAGAATTGTGTCATTTAACACAAAATGAATGTAAAAGACAATCATGCTAAGCAAATTAAGTCAGACTCATAAAGATAAATATGGCATGATTTCTCTTACTCTGATAAGCAAAATATAGTTTTAAATAAATATAAAGATATATTTATATACATAATATGCATGAAAACAAAAGGAAGACTTAGATGGGAGACAAAGAATTCTAAAGGTTGAAGTAAGAGAGAATAATCAGGTAAGAAAGATACTCCATTATGTTTTCTCTCATATTAATAATCTACATTTAGTTATCTACATACATATGTACACACTATATACATATGTATGTTTGTATATGCAATACACACACATACTATATACACACATAAAATCAAAACAGGAACTATGTGGAGTGATAAAGGAGATGAGAAAAATGAGGGAAGTAGGGAACAGGTAATGAATATGATGAGCAAGGTAAAATGAATATATTATGAAAATATGAGAAATATTATTTTGTGCACTAACTAAAAACAAATTAAGTTTGTAAAAGATAACATTTCATGTCTTCCCCATCTGCCTCAATTCTTTTTTCCTAGGATACAAACATGAATTCCCCTCCTCTGAATTCTTTGATATACATATTCCTTTTAGTGCTGTAGTTCAATCTCCAAGCATACCATCCCACTGGGCTACCAGTGAACTATGATTCCAGCCTACAAATTCACTTGATGATGGAAATCATCTTGACCATACACAGCCCTGTCAGTGCTTTGTGAGGCTCCCCTTTCTAGCTGATGCTTATTGCCTTGAAGGAAAAGACCCTACCCCATGCTATGTGTCTTACTTTTTCAAGGCTTTACCCAAGCCTGAGTATTGAACAGCTGCTCAAAACATCTCTGTCGAACTGGCAGAATTAAACTGGAGTCAAGAAAGTTCTACACAGTAGGAGGGCTTAACAAATAAAGAAGCTGGGCAGCAGCTGCTGGAAGTTATAACGTTAGCATCGATCTGAAGGTTGTTTGGAAGCTTCTTTCATTTTCTTGCTAATGGCATTAGGGGCTCTGCAGCAGATAACAGGCTCTGACATCAAGACCTTAATCCAGGCAGTCTGCAGAAGCCCTGACCTTCAAGAAGCATGGACATTGATCAGCACTGAGAGGGTGGAGGGTCAGAGATTGAGAGTCATCAAGTCATACAGAACTGCAAAAAACAAAGTTGCTCATCCCACACCTTGGGAAGGCCCACATTCAGTACAGCTCTGAGAAGCATGTCTTTTGAGAGTTCTTAGAAGGAGATATATCACTAGTTTGTTAACACTCCCGGTAATCCCTGGAAATTTAATGAGACGTAGGAAGTATTAAAATATCCGCTCAGCCCTACCAAAAAGGAGATAAAATGGGACCGCTGAGACTATACGATATACTTCCATGCATACTCAACTCTTCTTTTCATAGACCAGAGATAGTAAATACATGATTAAAAGGTAGGTTTTTTAAAAACCTAAATCATTGAAAATTCACTATCATTTATGAGAAATTGTAATGTGAAAATTTTCCCTTTAGGGTCTCCTTTTAAAAATGTATTATATTTTATTTTCATTTCTTATTAGTATATTTTATTAAGAATTTTAATGTGTGAACATGTAGCAAATTTGTCCTATTTCCACTAGATTATACTCTTATGTCCTCCCTCCCTTGCCCCCATCCACTTAGAGTCTTCCTGAGCAGAGAGATGAGTAATCACTTTGGGGTCATGAATATACCAGTCAGTCTTTAGCCACATACTCTGAACTTGGTTCTCTAATTTTCATGCTACCTATCCTGCTGAGTCAAACTACCTGAGACTAGAAGGAAAGTATATACATATGATATCATTTGAGTCCCCATATGCTAACAAGTCTATTTTCTTTGTCATCATCCCCGACTCCTATTAGGCCTAAAATGTCTCTCTTTTGAGACTCTAACATAATAGGCTGTACAGGTTGAGAAATTACTCCAGGAAAGACAATGTCATTCATATTTATGACCAGGCACATGGGAGAAGAAGAAATCTAACATTACTTAATGGCTATTACTGTCAAGGACTGAGTCTTTTACATATTTGCATGTATTTAATTTGGTTCCCAGAGTGGTTTACATTGAATTTATCATTTTTTATTGGGCAATATTTTAATGGATAAAGTTTGGTTAAAAAAAGTCACAAAAAATAGTCACAAAGGTCGCCATAAATTCTTATATATTTTCTTTCTGTCTTACATACATACTCATGACATCCATATGCAAAACACTTGCATTAGTTAGATTACTGCTGTACAAAATGAGTCTAAACTGAAGGATAAAAGCAATTTCAGTTATGGATTTAATGAACCATCTTTTAACAGTTCCTATTTTAGAGTTTTTATAAATGTATATATGAGTGTACATATATATTTTTTTAATTTTATAAGATATAAATAAATGAAGGCACTCATTTTATAAATCTAAGTCATTCTTAGTATATAGTGGACACAAAAAAACATGTAAACCATACTTTTCTGTAAGGTAAAGGGTGAAACAGGGTCTCATTATATAGTCTGAGCTGGCCTCACACTCACTATGTGACCAGGCTGAACTCTGACTCTTGCCTCAGCCCCCCTGCACCTGTGCTGGTTTTAAAGATTTACACCATCATGCCTAGCTGACAGCCTCACCATCATTCATAACCACCTCACCACATTACTCCATCCCTGGGAGCAGATGAGAGCAGTGATATGAACAGCTAGAAGCTCTGTTATAGAGCTAGTATGTATATGCAAGAGGCTGCCTAAGGTGAATTTGTAGTTGGGAAAGAAGAAAGAACTGAAGAAGGAATAAGGAACAAAAATTCCAATGTGAACAGAAGTTCACAAAATATATTTAACATTATTTTCTTCATAGATAAATATTTTGGAATATATATGCCTCACCTTTTAAAAATTCATTTTATCAGTTATACTCATGATGTGAATACATTCATGTTGGTGCCTACTCCCTGTCCTCCCCCCTCTGAAGGATCAACCTGTCTCACCCTTTTTTATATCAGAGCTTCATCCTGTAAAGGAAGGCCCTACTTCCCTATATAAAATTTTTAAAAAATTGTGTAAGGTAAAATTTCATTAAATACTTCTAATTTGCTCTTTTATGTCTTATTTCTTCTATTTCTGTTCATATGAAGTAGTAAGGAATGAATCATACTTCTAGTGTTAAGTAGCCAGCAATCTACTGGTGTGGTAACACACACCAGAAGTCTCAGTTTTAAATAAAAAATTAAATAAAAAGCATTGAAAGAAATCAGTACTATCAATGAACAGAACCAAAACGGGACAATGAAAACAATAGATAGCAAACTTAACCTGATTGCTAAAAATCTTTACTAAGTGGGAGTGTTGTAATTTCTTCAAATAAAAGAGATTGGTTATACTGAGTTGGATATAATGAAGGGTATCTTTGAGAAACCCACATGAATTACAAAGTAATATGGGCTAAATGGAGAGTAGGCTCAGCAGTTAAAGGTGCTTGATTATATAACTTTACCTCCCAGGTTTAATTCCCCAGTAGCTACTTAAAACCAGATGCTTCGTGTTAAACATGCATTTGGAGTACATTTGCAGTGACAAGAGACCCTGGAGCAGCCATTATACCACTCTCTCTCTGTCTCTCTCTTTCTCTTCTCTCCTTTTCTTTCATTCTCTGTCCTTCCCCTTGCAAATAAATAAAAATGTTACCAAGAAGAATTTTATTTTATAAATGATAAAGGAGTCAACTCAATAGATGACATAACTTCATAAATGCACATACTCACAACAACTGTTCTTCAAAATACATAAATAAAACATGAAAATACTGGAATAATAAAACATATATAAGTATTACCTGAAGGTTGAACATGTTTACAAAATGATATATGGAACAACAAGAAATTCATTAAGTATAGAAAAGCTCTTTGAAATGATTTCTTAAAATTTAAAGTTAATAGATTATTCTAACCAACAACAGTGGAGCATATGTTATTTAATATCTATTAATATTTAATAATATAGAATAAATGATAATAGATTTCATTTTTATTTTTTATATTTTAATTGTTTATTGACAACTTCTATACTTACAGACAATAAACCATGATATTTCCCTCCCCTCCCCAACTTTTAATTTCACAACTCCACTCTCCACTATATCCCCTCCCTCTCTCCATTAGTCTCTCTTTTATTTTGATGTCATCATATTTTTCTCCTATTATGAGGGTCTTTTGAAGGTAGGTACTGTGAGGTCATGGATATCGAGGCCAATTTCTGCCTGGACAGTTGCATTGTAAGGAGTGATACCCTTCCCTTGGCTCTTACATTCTTTCTGCCACCTCCTCCTCAATGGACCCTGAACCTTGGAGGGTGTGATAGAGATGTTTCAGTGCTGGACACTCCTCCTTCCCTTCTTCTCAGTACTATGTTGCCTTTTGGGTCATCACAGTGGTCATTGCCATCTGAAAAGAGAAGCTTCTCTAACCAAAAGTGAGAGTAGCATTAATATATGAATATGAACATTAAGTGTAGTCTTTCAGGGCAGATTGGTAAGAATAATATATACATTTAGCCAGACAAGAGCAAGCTTTATACCCCTAAGGCTCATGACCTCCGCTGCCATAGGCTTTTGATTATGTTTTCAGTACCAGGCATGTATTCCCTCCCATACAGCAGGCCTTCAGTCCAATTGGAGAGAAGTTGGTTTCACCCAGAGCAGACATGCCACTATTGCACCGGTTCAGTCATTTGGCCTGTCTGGCCAAACTTACGGCTTCCAGGGTCCACTGTTTTCACTGCAGATGACTTCTGTCTCCCATAAGGCTGGATGCAATACAGCTTTTTCCAGCTTTCAGTTGGCTGGTCTACAGGGAGAAGGTTTTCTGCTCAGCACCAGCTTGATTTCTCAGTAACCTTTCCACCCAGGCATGTAAAGTCTTCAGCAACAGTGTGCTACCATCTGTTTCTCATGGGAAACCTAGGACCTTAGCAATAGCCTGTAATGCTTTGGAGGCAACAGGGACCTCCACAGCCAACAACTCAATGGAAGTTATCCCATCCCTGGCACTGAAAATTTTCCAGTAACAATCTATGGCTTCTGGACATGCCATTATTAAAAAAAGTAGACTTTTATATGTCTTATTCAAAAATATTTTTATTTATTAATTTATAAGTAGAGAGATATATAGAGGAGAGAGAGAGAAAGAATGGGCATGCCAGGGCCTCTAGCCACTGCAAATGAACTCCAGCCACATGGCTCATTTTGTGCATCTGGCTGGCTTTATGTGGGTGGGTACTGGGGAATCAGACCCAGGTTGTTAGGCTTTGCAGCCAAATGCCTTAACGTTTGAGCCATCTCTCTAGCCAGATTTAAATTTTGATATTTATTTTGTTTCAGTATTCATCACACCATGTACTATGATAGGCAAAAAGAAGACAAAGATTAATGAGACTGAAGAGAGAAAATGGAATTGGAATTCTAACATACTATTGGGAATGAAAAATCATAGAAATATTTTAGAAAGTTTTCTCCAAGTTTGAAACATATTACCAAATATCTAGTAATTTCTCTCCTAGCTTATTACCCAAGAAAAATAAAGTGCACATCTGTACACAAACTTATACAAAAATATACATAACAGCAATATTTTAATGCTAATAATATATTCATGAATAAAAACTTATTAATTAATGAAAATTAAGCTATATTTATATGATGACATTATTTTTCAATGAAACCCATGACTTACTGGTACATGAAAAACATGAATCAAACTTGAGAATATTTTGCTACATGACAGAAGAAAGCCAAAAATACCTATGCTTTATTTTATTTTTTTTAATTTATTTTTTATTTATATTATACTAATTTTACATTCATATTGGTGACTCCATTATCCTCCTCCCTGTCCTCCCCCTTCCAAAGGGACCATCATCAATGGGGAATGTGGGTCATGCATTGTGGGGGTAGTCAAGAGTTATGGGGGATAGGCCAAGTCTCTGTGCATAATGACCCAACTTGTGGCTCTAACACTCTTTCCACCCCCTCTACCACAAATTTCCCTGAGCCACCTTGGGGTCATTTTAGTTCTACTTCTTTGATGAGGTTTTGGGAGCCTCTGTGTCTCTGGATATCTGGCTTAGTGGAGTTGGATGTTCTCTGTGTTTATCTCCTTCAGCCTTTTTCTGGTGTCATGATCACCAAGAAAGCTGTACTCTTGCCCTTTCCCTGCATTACTCTATGGTTTCAGCTGGGGCCCTGGTGAGGTGTGATAGGCTGATCCCCACTTCAGGTTTGTCATCCATCTGAAAAAGATAAGCAAATTCTGCAATAGAGAGAGATGTTAGTACTAGATAGATGGAATGGCCAGTTATTTTAGAGAGAGTTTTATATGAATAGGCCCTCTTCTAGCCCACACTTGGTGGGAGCTTGATCTTGGAGACTGAGCTCATTTTTTTGTACATTGTTTTGACTTATTTACCAATTCCAGCAATGAGTTACATTCCACTGAGTGTATCTTTTAGCCAAATCAAGAGCAGTTGGTTACCCACCATGGCTGTGTGCCACTACTGCACTTGTTTGAGCATTGAGTCAGGTTGTTTCCTGCTAGGTAGCTTTGACTGTGAGTAGTTTGGACAGATGTCAATCATTTATCCCCAGTCACTAGTGTGGAACCCTCTGGCACTAGAGTAGCTACCTGTCTGGGGACTAAACCCTCTTCCAGATTCTGACCAGGTCTCTCCATGTTTTGTCTCACACAGGTATGCTGTCTTTGACAGTAGGGTCTTACCATTAGCCTTTGGTGGGTCATCAAGAACTCTGACAGAAATCTGTCTTTTTTGGGAAACCTTGTAGGTCTCTTGGATCAACAGCTCATCATGAAAGTAAACCCCGTGCTGGTGCTGGGAATTATAAGTCAATGCCAAGGAAGGTGAAGGAAGAAAAAGATAGGTAATATAAAAGATAAACTGAGAATAGAGAGAGAAAAAGAGAAACTGAGAGAGGAGAGGGAAAGAGAGGGAGTGAAAGAGAGAAGGAGAAACAGGAAAAGATTAAGGTAGGTCTTAATGATGTTCTCTCCAGTTCCCTGTGGTTCAGGTGTTCCCTCTGCAGGCCTGCTGAAGGATCAATGTTTTAGCCTGTTGTTCAGAATATAGGGTATCATTTACTTTTTGGTCCGTATTTGTGTTCCCCCAACCTTACCCTCTCTCCCACCCTTTTGCTCCCTCCCACCCGTTCCCTCCCTTCCACCCTTACCCTCCCCCATCCCATCCTCTCTATTGTCTGGTCTTCAGGGTATTTATTAGGCTTGGCAGCATCTCAGGTGGATTCAGGTTAGGAGCAACAGATGAATGAGACCATGCAATGATTATCTTTTTTTTTTTTTTGATTAAGTGAGCTCACTGAGGATGATCTGTTCCATGTTCGACCATTTTTTTTTTCGAATTTCATTATTTCATCTTTCCTTACTGCTATGTAGAATCCCATAGTATAGATATACCACATCTTTGGTATCCATTCATCTAATGATGGACATCTGGGTTGATTCCAGCTCTTAGCTATTATGAATTGAGCAGCTATAAACAGTTGAGCAAATGTCCCTGATCTGAGGCTTGGAGCCTTTAGGGTTAGTGCCCAGTAAGGGAATAACTGGATCTGTTGGTAGGTCTATAGTCATCCTTTACAGGAGTCTCCATATAGCTTTCCATAATGGTTGAACCATTTTACATTCCCACCAGCAGTGAAAACTTGTTCCTATTTCTCCACAGCCTCACCAGCATTTGTTTTCTTTTCTTTCTTTCTTTTTTTTTTTTTTTATGTTAGCCATCCTTACTGGGGTAAGGTGGAATCTCATAGTTGTTTTAATTTGCATTTCCCTGATCACTAGGGATGTTGAAAATTTTCTTAAGTGTGTGTTTGCCATTTGTAATTTCTTCTTCTGAGAACTCCCTGTGCAGTTCTCTGCCCCATTTTGTGAGTGGGTTGTTTGATGATTTATTGTTTAGGCTTTGGAGTTCTTTGTAAATTCGAGAAATTAGGCCTTTGTCAGTTGTATAGCTGTGGGTAATCTGCTGGCTTTGGTTATATTATGTTTGTCAGTGAAAAAGCTTTTCAGCTTCATGAGATCCCAATGGTTGAGTGATTGTTTAATTTCCTGAGCTGCTGGGGTTTGTTCATGAAGTCTTTTCCCACTCCTATGTCTTTGAAGGTTCCTCCTACTTTTTCTTCCAGTAGTAGCAGAGTTTCTAGTTTTATATTAAGGTCTTTTGTCTATTTGGACTTGATTTCTGTGCATGGTGAGATGTGTGGATTGACTTTCATTTTCCTACATGTGGTAGTCCAGTTTTTCCAGCACCATTTGTTGAAGATGCAGTCTTTTTTCCATTCTGCATTGGTAGGACCTTTATCAAATATCAAGTAGCTATAGTTACTGGACCCAAAGTCTGGATCTTCTATTCTGTTCCCTTGGTCTATATTCCTGTTTTTATGCCAGTACCATGTTGTTTTTATTAGCATGGCTTTGCAGTATAGCTTTAGATCAGGTATGATGATGCCTCCAGAGTTGTTTCTTTTGCTGCATATATGCTTTGATATCCAAGGCCTTCTGCCATTCCATATGAATTTTTTGAGATTGTTTTTTCTCTCAGTGAAGAAAGAAGTTGGGATTTTTATCATCAGTGCATTAAACCAATATAGTGCTTTTGGTAAGATTGCCATTTTCACAATGTTAATTCTACCTATCCAGGAGCATGGGAGGTCTTTCCATTTTTGTAGGACCTCCTCAGTTTCTTTCTTGAGTGTTTTTATGTTTCATTGTATAGGTCTTTCACTTCCTTGGTTAATGTTATTCCAAGGTATTTTATTTTCTTTGTTGCTATTGAAAATGGGACAATGTTAGTTATTTCTTTTTCTGTATCTTTGTCTTTTCATACAGAAAGGCTACTGATTTCTGTACATTGATCTTATATCCTGCTACTTTGCTGAAGGCACTAATCACCTTTAAGAGTTTTGAGATGGAGGTTTTAGGGTCACTTATGTATAGAATCATGTCATCTGCAAATAGGGCTAATTTAACTTCTTCCTTTCCAATTTGTATCCCTTTGATTTCTTTCTCCTGTCTTATTGCTTGAGCTAGTACTTCTAGCACTATGTTGAAGAGCAGAGGTGAGAGTGGACACCCCTGCCTTCTTCCTAATCTCAATGAGAATTCCTTAAGTCTCTTCCCATTAAGGATTACTTGGGCTTTAGCAGCTTTATATATAGCCTTTATTATATTGAGATATAGGCCGTCCATGCCTCTTCTCTCCAATGTTTTGATCATGAAGTGATGTTGTATTTTGTGAAAAGGCCTTTTCTGCATCTATCAAAATGATCATGTGGTTTTTGTGTTTCAGCTTGTTTATGTGGTGTATTACATTGATAGATTTCTGTATGTTGAACCATCCCTGCATTCCAGGGATGAAGCCTACTTGGTCAAGGTGAATAATGCTTTTGATGTACTGTTGAATTCAGTTTGCAAGGATTTTGTGCAGGATATTTGAGTCTATATTCATCAGGGAAATGGGCCTATAATTTTCCTTTCTTGTGGCATCTCTTCCTGGTTTTGGAATTAAGGTGATACTAGCTTCATAGAAGGAGTTGGGGATCTCTCCCTGTTCTCCAAATGTGTAGCACAGTTTGAGAAGAATTGGTTTCAGTTCTTCCATGAAGGTTTGATAGAGTTCAGCTGAGAAACCATCTGGTCCTGGACTCTTCTTTTTGGGGAGGTGTTTGACTACCTCTTCAATCTTGAAGGGTGTGATGGGTTTGTTTAGGAGACTAATCTGCTCTGGGCTTAGCTTTGGTAGGTGGTATGTGCCTAGGAATTCATCCATTTCCTCCATATTCTCCTGTTTTGTGGAATAGAGGTTTTTAAAATAAGTCCTGATAATTCTTCCTATTTCATTCATGTCTGTTGTGATCTTTCCTTTTTCCTTTCTAATTTTTGTTAATTTGAAATGTTTCTTTTTTTCGCTTAATCAGACTGGCCAGGGGTGTATCAATCTTGTTAATTTTTTCAAAGACCCAGCTCTTTGTTTCATCAATTTTCTTAATTGTCCTCTTAGTTTCCAATTCATTAATTTCTGCTCTGATCTTAATTATTTCTTTCCATCTGGAGCTTTTTGGGTTGGCTTCTTCTTGTTTTTCCAATGCCCTTAGGTGGATGGTTAGGTTATTGATTTGGGATCTCTCTGTTTTTGTTATGAAGGCATTTAGTGCTATGATTTTTCCCCTAAGGACTGCCTTCATTGTGTCCCATAAGTTTTGGTATGATGTGTTCTCATTTTCATTCAATTCTAGAAATCTTGCAATATCATTTTTTTAATTTCATCCACAACCCATTTATTGTTTAAAAGTGTGTTGTTCAGTGTCTAGGAGCTGGAGGGATTCATGACATATTTTTTGTTGTTAGTTTCTAGCATTACAGCATTGTTGTCCAATATCATGCAGGAAATTATATAAATTTTCTTGAAAATATGGAGGCAGGCTTTGTGGCCCAATATATGATCTATTTTACAGAAGGTTCCATGGGCTGCTGAGAACAATGTGTAATCTGTATATTTTGGTTGGAATGTTCTGTATATATCTGTTAGTTCTAGTTTCTCTATGGTGATGTTGAGCTCTCATACTTCCCTGTTAATTTTCTGTTTGTATTATCTATCTATTGCTGATAGTGGAGTCTTGAATTACCCAACTGTGTTGGTGTTAGTGGTTATTTCTGTTTTGTTGTCAAGTAGTTTTTGCTTTATAAATTGTGGTGGCCCTGTGTTTGTTGTGTAAAGATTGATGATTATGATATCCACTTGATGGATTATTCTCTTGATACGTAAGAAGTGGCCTTCTTTGTCTTTTTTGATTACTTTTGGCTTGAAGTCTATTTTATCTGATATTAGTATAGCAATGCCTGCTTCTTATTTCCATTTGCTTGGAATATCTTTACCCAATCTTTCATCCCTAGAAGGTGTCTATCTTTAGTGGTGAGGTGAGTTTCTTGAAGACAGCATATTGAGGGGTCTAATTTTCTGATCCATAATGTCAGCTTATGTCTCTTGATGTGTCAATTAAGGCCACTAATGTTAAGAGTGAGAACTGAGGTTTGATTTAATCCCTGCCATGTTGTGGTGGTGTCTTTTGAACTTTGAGGGTTGTTATATTTTGAGTGTCTTCTCTGAGTTTGGTTATTGTGATTTGCTTCTTGTAGGTTCTTGAAGTTGTTTATTTCATTATTCTGTGTGGAGAATTCCCTAGTGTACTCTCTGTAGATTTGGCTTTATGTTCATACAGTTATACAGGTTTGTTTTATCATGGAGGGATATTTTTGCTGGGAAGAGTAGTTTGGGTTGGAAGCCATAGGCTCTTAGACTTTGCAGTGTTCCATTCCATGCTCTTCTGGCTTTGAGTGTTTCCATCGAGAAGTCTGAGGTAATTCTGATAGGGTTACCTTTATATGTAATGTGTTGCTTTTCCTTAGCTGCTTTTAGTACTCTCTCCTTGTTATCAATATTTAGGGTTTTTATGATAATAGGTCTTGGGGAGTTTCTCCTTTGATCCAGTGGAGGGCAGGGGTTGTGGGTCAGCACGTGGACGGTGGATGGGGTTCTCCCACATGGGGAGGGTGGCAGGGGAGGGGAGGGCAGGGGGGAGTGTTGTTGTGGTGCGAGGGACCAGGGGGACAGGGTTCTCAACCAGGTGGAGGGTGAGGGATGGGGCCATGCAGGCACCCTGTGGGTGGGGCTACCCGCCACGGATAAGGGTGGGGGTGGGGCTGTGAGGTATGTAGTGGAGAGTGCTACCCCTGGGAGTGGAAGTTGTGAGGACTGGAGGTTGCCCTAGTGTACAGGAATTGGAGTTTTTATTTCTCAGTGCCCTCCCAGATCCCCTTGGGCCCCCAAGACTGCTAAAGATCCCTAAAGGACTTGCCTTTGCTTCTGCACCAGGTGAGGCATGCTTATTCAGATGGTATCTTGACTGGAAGACCCTATGCTTTGTTTCAGATGGAAAAGTTAATTTATAGAGGAAGAAAAACGATTGCCTCAGGCTGAAGAGAAATGGTGACTCACTGTTAGGATAATATAGTGGTTTACAGAGACTTGTTGGGAATATTATACTTCTTCAATACTAAAAATCAATGACATGTACACCTCAGGTGGATAAATTTTATGTATATCAATATAATTCAGTAAAATATTTATTGAAACCTATTCATTTTATGTATTTAAAGTGAAGGGCATAAAATTAAATTATAAAGTATAATTTATAATAGCATGAAAATCTAAAACTTAGAAATAAATCTGAAAAAAATAATTCAAGAAAGTAACATTGTTATGACAAAAATAAACAAGTAGATTCCCTGTGTTCAGGAATAATATACTTCTACTGACTCTAAAGATGTTCTCTTAAAAATTAATTACATATTAATTGAATTTTAATCACTTTCCTAGTAGTAATTTTTTTGAAGTACCAAATTTATTCTAAAATTCATATGATTTTTTTTAATTGAGAAAAAAAATACCGGAGGATTTATAGTTGTTATAAAAGTCTTCCTATAAAAGTTGGAATAATAACGACATCATTCTAAAATAACAGTCAAGAATTCAGAAGTAGACATATATGCACATTAACCATTGATTCTATAGAAATACTGTCATCAAGATTATACAACTCACTAGTGGTAACAGGTAAAACCATTCCAATTAGCACTATGAAGGCCTGAAAAAATGTATTCAAAATCAATAGAAGCCAAGAATTGCAAAAATAAATATTTTCAGTAGGAGGAAAACAAGGCCTAAAACCTCATTATATAATATTTAAATATCAGAATTTGTTCCAAAGACACTAAAAATATTTAGAACTCAGACTAAGCTGATGTTGGGGATGGGGGAAGCACTCAAAACCTGTTGACACAGAGATACCACAGGATTTTGAGTCATACTATCAAGTAGCTGCTAAGAAATATTTCAGAGAAAAGTGTTAATATTATTGAACTATATAGAAAAACAGAATGACAAATTTTAAAAGACAAAAGGAAGACCAACCATCATTCACAAATACCTTCCACTAGAGGGTGAGCACAGCTGGTGTGGAGTGAGTACTCCCGGTTTTGTGGTCCCATTAAGCCCCTGTGGCTGACTTGGACTTCTTAGGCCCCACAACCTTGCTGCAGAAGCAAGCCCCTTACTCCACCTTCCTGACTGAAGTGCCCCTACTTCCTCATTCCAGGATACCCTGCACAAGAGGGGCACATACCAGGCCCAGTGTGAGTAGGCCAAATCCCTGTTCCCCTGGGCTCCACCAAGTTTCCTGGTCCCTGTAGGTCCACCTGTGCCTTGTTTGGGGAGGACTGGCCCCTGTTTGGAGGGTGTGAAAATAAGCCTTTTGGTCTGGTACCCTGGCAGGCCCCTGCATACTGACATCCCTAATCCCCTGAGTCAGAGGGTGCAAGGGCCACTGTAGGAACAGACTTCTTGCCTCTGGCTCTCCAGCATTCTGACACCTGATTCCCCAACCCATGATTCCCATGTGCAGAAGAGTACATGCAAGTAGAGTGAGTAGGCCAGAGCTCCCAGTTCCCAGGTAGCTTTGAGGTACCTGTGATCTCCACAATCTGCTCTTCTGTAGTTATAACCCCATTGTACACAAGTATACCAATTAGGTGAACATTTAAAACAGAACACTCTCCCAAGATCCTACGAGGACAAAAACTTGTTTCTTCCTCAATAGAATAAAGTGTCTCTCAAAGATCACACACACACACACACACACACACACACAAAATAAATAAATAAATAAACAAAACAGGGCTGGAGAGATGACTTAGCAGTTAAGGCACCTGCCTCCTAAGCCTAAGAATGCTGATTCCAATCTCCAGCAGTTCCAATCTCCAGGTCCCACGTTTAGCCAGACGCAAAAGTAACACAAGGGTGCAATGTCACACTTGACCACAAGGGGCATACACATCTGGATTTCATTCGCAGCAGCTGAAAGACTGCTGGCGCACCCATCTCTAACTGTTTCCCTCTCCCTCTCTCTCTCTATCTCTCTCTGTGTCTCTCTCTCATTAAAAAAAAAAAAAAAAAAAAAGCATGAAAGTCAGAACACAGAGATCTCCACCAAGGATGCCTAGTCCCAAAATGGAAGCTTCCAATGAAATCATACAGAAATCAACAGGAATTCAATCCCAAAATAAAAACACAGTGAATGAGACCCTGATCAAAAGAATTGCAGAATTGCAAACCATCAAAAAACCAACAATCATATCCATAAAATTGAACAGAATCATCTCTTAGAGCATTCAGCTTTTGACAGTAGGCTTAACTTGATTGAAGGAAACATTAGAACCCTCAAAAGAAATATGAATGAATTGAAGGTGAGTCAAGAAATGGAAGATCTCAATAGCTGATTGATTAAGTTTAATAAAGACTTGATTAAATGTAAGGATGAATCCCAGGAAGCATCTTATCTCAAAAAAGAGAAGGACATGATGAAAAATAGCACAACAGAAAACAAAACTCAAATAAAAATTATAAAAACCTCTCCAGAACCCTCACCAACAAAATTTCTCATGTGGAAGACAGATCCTCTGACCTGGAAGATAAAACAGAAAAAAATTGATCAGGAGGCCAAAAACTTAGCTAAGTCCAAAAAAATCATGTGAACAGAATATGAGGGAACTGAGGGATACCCTAAAATGACTAAACATCTGGATCATGGGTATACCAGAAAGAGAGGAAATCAAGGACAGAGGCATAGAGAACATATTCAACAAAATTATTAAAGAAAAAATTCCAAATCTCTCATAAGAATGGCCCACCAGATACAAGAAGTCCACAGAACACAAAACACACAGGACCAAAGAAGAAACTCTCTAAGACACATCATAGAGATAGTGCTAAAAGGAGCAAGAGAAAGACAACTAACAACATACAAAGGCAATGCCACCAGACTTATATCAGATTGCTCAATGAAAGCCCTGAAATGGAGCACTCAAAAGTCAAAAAAGCTATGGCTTCCAACCGAAACTACTCTACCCAGCAAAAATATCCCTCATAATAGATGGTGAAAGGAAAACTTACCATAAAAAAGTCAACTCTATGATTATATGAATACAAAGCCAAAACTACAGTGAATACTTGAGGGAATACTCCACACAGAAGAGTCAAACAACTAATTGTAAAAGCCAACAAGAAGATCACAATAACCAAAAATAGACCAGGCTCAAAATAGTACAAAACGAAAGGAAGCACCAAACCCCATAAAGCACATCATCATGGCACAGATTAATTTTAACCTCACAGTAATAATGGTAAATATTAATTGTCTTAACTCACTCATCAAAAGGCACAAGTTATCAGGGTGAATCAAAAACATGTGTCCTATCTGATATTTTCAAGAAACCCATGTCATCACTAAAGATAAACACCTCCTCAGGATGAAAGGATGGAAAATGATATTCTAAGCAAATGAAAATAAAAAGCAAGCAGGAATTGCCATATTATTATCAGATAAAATAGACTTCAAACCAAAAGTAATCAAAAAGATAAAGAAGGGCAATCTTACTTATCAAGAGGATGATCCAACATTAGAGCATTGAAATCACAAATCTATAAGTGCCAAATACAGGTGCACCACAGTTTATAAAACAAAACCTACTTGACAACAAAATAGAAATAAATAAACACCAACACCATCATGTTTGGAGACTTCAATATTCCACTATCATCAACAGACAAATCAACAGGGAAATACTATAGCTGACAATACCATAAATCAACTAGACCTAACAGATATCTACATTACTTTCCACCCCCAACTCGACAGAATACACATTCTTTTTAGCAGCCCAAGGAACCTTCTCCAAAATAGACAATATATTAGGCCATAAAGTGTGCCTCCATAAGTTCAAGAAAATTGAAGTAACTTCCTGCCTCATATCAGACCACAATGTTTTAAAGCTCAAAATTAACATCAAGAGACTAATCAAGGACTCCACAAACTACTCAAGACTAAACAACACACTTTTACACAATGAGTGGGTTATGGACAAAATTGTAAAGTTCCTAGAATTGAATTATGATGAAAACACAAAGTACCAAAATTCATAGGACACAATGAAAGAAGTCCTAAAGGGAAAAGTCATAGTGCTAAATGCCTTCATAACAAAGACAGGGAGATCCCAATTTATTAACTTAACTGTCTACAAAAAGACACTGGAAAAGTAAGAAGAATCCAACCCCAAGAGCTCCTAACAGAAAGAAATAATCAAGGTCAGAGCAGAAACTAATGAATTGGAAACTAAGAAAATATTTTTTTAAATCTCTGAAAAGAAGAGCAGGTTCTTTGAAACAAGAAACAAGATTGATAAACCCCTGACCCATTTGATCAAGCAAAACAAGAAAAGTAACAAATTAACAAAATCAGAAATGAAAAAGGAGAGGTCGCAACAGAAATTTGAAGATTCATCAGGGCATACTTCTAAAATGTCTACTCCACAAAATTGGATAATCTGGAAAAAATGGATGAATTCCTAGATACATACCACCTATCAAAACTAACCTACGAGCAAATTTATCTCCTAAACAAATCTATCACATCCATTGAGATTGAAAAGGTAATCAACAGCCCCCCCTCCCAAAAAAAAGTCCAGGACTGGATGGCTTCTCAGCCAAATTCTAGCAAACCTTCATTGAAAAACTGAAACCCATTTTTCTCACACTCTTTTGCATAATTGGAGATGAGGGACTACTCCCCAACTCCTTTTATGAAGATAGCATCACCCTATACCAAAACCAGAGACTCAAAAAGAAAAGAAAACTATAGGCCTATGTCTCTGATGAACATAGATGCAAAGATCCTGAACAAAATCCTTGCAAACCAAATTAAACAACATGTCAAAAGCATTATCCACCTTGATCAAGTAGGTTTCATCCCAGGGATATAGGTATGGTTAAACAAATGGAAGTAGTTTGACATAATATACAACATAAACAAACTTAACCATAAGAATCACATGATCACCTCAATTGATGCACAAAAGGTCTTAAACAAAATACAACACCATTTCATGATCAAAATGCTGGAAAGAATAGACATGGAGGGTTTATATCTCAACACAATAAATATATATATATATATATAAATATTTTAAATTTTAAAACATATATATGGCACACAAAGCCCAAATAATACTTAATGGGGAGAGGCTCAAATAGCTCCTGTCAAGATCAGGAACAAGATATGGGTGCTTCACTCTTACCACTGCTCTTCAACCTAATACTAGAAGTACTATCCCAAGCAACAAGACAGGAGAAAGAAATAAAAGAGATTCAAATTGGAAAGGAAGCAATCAAGTTATCCCTGTTTGCAGGTGATACAATCCTATAAATAAGTGAAATGAAGACTCCATCTCAACACTTCTACAGGTGATTAATTCCTTCAGTAAAATGGCAGAATACCAAATCATCACACAAAAATCAGTAGCCTTTATATATGCAAAAGACAAATACACAGAAGAAGTCAGTGAGGCTATCCATTTTCAATAGCAACCAAAAAATTAAATTCCTTGGAATAACAGTAACCAATGCTGTGAAAGACCTATATAATGAAAACATTAAAAAAACTCAAGAAAGAAATTGAGGAGGACTTGAAAACATAGAAAGACATCTCATGCTCCTGGATTGGTAGAATTAATATTATGGAAATGGTAATTCTACCAAAAGCAATGTACAGATTTAGTGCAATACCAATAGAAATATGAGCATCATTCTTCACAGAGATTTTAAAAAATAATCTCAGAATTCATATGGAATAGCAACAGACCCCAGATATCCAAACATATCCTCAGGAAAAAAACAAAAAAAAACTCTGCAGTTATCACCATTCCCAATCTAAAGCTATATTACAAAGCCATAGTAACAAAAACAGCATGGTACTGGCATAAGAACAGAATCATAGACAAAAGGAATAGAAATGAAGGCTAAGACCTTATGTCAAGTAACTACAACTACTTGATCTTTGACAAAGGAGCCAATAATGCATACTGGCAAAAAGACAGCATCTTCAACAAATAGTGTTGAACAAATTGAATGACCATATGTAGAAAAATGAAACTAGACCTACTCTCCTCTCCATACATAAAAATCTAGTCCAAATGGATTAAAGACCTCAATATAAGACCTGAAACTCTACTCCTACAGGAAGAAAAAATAGTAGGCACTCTTCATGACATAGGAAGAGGAAAGACTTCCTAAACACAGCAGCAGTGGCAAAGAAATTAAACACTCACTCAACAAATGGGATCTAATGAAGCTAAAAAGCTTTTGCACACACAAACACACCATAAGCAGAACCAATAGATTATCCACTGAATGGGAAAAATCTTCACCAGCTATAGTACTGACAGAGGCATAATATCTAGAATTGACAAAGAAAAAAAAAAAAAAAAAAAAACTAAACAATAAAAACTAAACAATAAAAAAAAAAAAATCAAACAACCCACTCCAAAATGGGGCAGAGAACTCAATAGGGTGTTCTCAGAAGAAGAATAACAAATGGTTAACATACACTTAAGAAAATGCACTCTGTCTCTTTCCCTCTCTCAAATAAATAAATAAATAAATAAATAAATAAATAAATAAATAAATAAAAATATTTTTTAAAAAGGGCTGGAGAGATGTCTTAGTGGTTAAAGCACTTATCTGCAAAGCCAAATAACCTAGGTTCAATTATCCAGTACCCACATAAGCCAGATACACAAGGAGGCATATGCATCTGGAGTTCATTTGCAGTGGCTGGAAGACCTGGCACACCCATTCTCTCTCTCTTTCTCTCTCCCTCTTTCCATCTCTCAAATAAAGAAATAAAAATAAAATATTAAAAAAAGAAAATGTTCAATATCCTTAACCATTAGGGAAATGGAAATTGAAGCAACCATGACATTCCACCTTACTTCAGTAATGATGGCAATCATTAATAAATCTTACAACAAATGTTGGCAAGAAAATGGGGAAAGAGGAACCCTCACTGACTGTTGGTCAGAATGTAAACTTGTACAATCACTATGGAACTATTAGACATAAAAACAAGGTTAGGAGTGGTTGTACCAGCTTATATATTCCCATCAAGAGTGAATGGGGGTTCCTATTCACCTCAACCTCACCAGCATTTGTTGTC
The DNA here is from genome assembly GCA_036365145.1 of Orientallactaga sibirica. NCBI lineage: Eukaryota > Metazoa > Chordata > Mammalia > Rodentia > Dipodidae > Orientallactaga > Orientallactaga sibirica. The sequence goes on from JAEOAD010000154.1 coordinate 5,804,000, forward strand.
ATTAGATTTTTTAATGTTTGCTATCCTTACTGGGATAAGGTGGAATCTCATGGTTGTTTTAATTTGCATTTCCCTGATGATTAGGAATGTTGAACATTTTCTTAACTGTGTGTTTTTGTGTGGTAGTTTGAATACATGGCCCCCAATATATTCAATGTTTTATTACTTTATACTTTGCATCTGTAGTCACCTTGCTAGAGGCAATGTCACTGGTGGCTGGTCTTAAGGTGTGGTGGTGGGTTTGAGATTACATTGTAAATATATGCAAAGTGTGCCTAATAGGAGTTCCTGAAGTGTGCTGTGGGTTTTGGCTATAGTTTTTCTCTGTGTGCTGTGTGGCTGGGGTCTTTGCTCTCTTGCCTGGTCCTGTGAAGACAGGCTGCTTCTTCTGCCATTACTTCCCCTGGATCTGTAAGCTTCAATAAACATCCCTTCCTCCATAACTGTGCCTGGTGTGGAAGTTCATCTCAGCGAACTTGAAGATGTCTGCTATAGTTTGCCATTTGTATTTCTTCCACTGAGAACTCCCTGTGCAGTTCTCTGTCCCATTTTGTGAGTGGTTGTTTGAGTGATTATTGTTTAGGTTTTTGAGTTCTTTGTAGATTGTAGAAATTAGGCCTCTGTTTGATGTGCATCCAGCAAAAATTTTCTCCCATTTTGTGGGTAATTGATTGGCTCTGCTTATTGTATGTTTGTGAAAAAGCTTTCAGCTTCATGAGATCCCAATGGTTGAGGATTGTTTAATCTCCTGAGCTACTGTGGTTTTGTTCAGGAAGTGTCTTCCCACTTCTATATCATGGAAAGTTCCTCCTATTTTTTTCTTCCAGTAGTGCCAGTGATTCTTGTCTTATATTGAGGTCTTTGATCCATTTGGACTTAATTTTTGTGCATGGTGAGATGTGTAGATCAAGTTTCATTTTCCTGCATATGGTTTTCCAGTTTGTCCAGCACCTTTTGTTGAAGATGCTGTCTTTGTTACAGTCTACATTATTTGGGCCTTTGTCAAATATCAAGAAGCTGTAGTTACTTGATCCAAAGTCTGGGTCTTCTATTCAATTCCATTGGTCTATAATCCTGTTTTTATGCCAGTACCATGTTGTTTTTACTACAATGGCTTTGTGGTATAGCTTTAGATCAGGTATGGTGATGCCTCCAGAGGTGTTTTTTTGGCTAAAGAAAAATGAAATTATTATATTTGCAGGGAAATGAATGGATCTGGAAAGGATTATACTAACTGAGGTAACCCAGTCTCAGAAAGCCAAATGTCACATGTTCTGTCTCACATGTGGATCCTAGCTACAAATGTATAGACTTGTGTGTGAACTGGAATCAAAAATCAGTACCAGAAGCCAGTAAGCTGGTAAAAGGCTATAAGGGAGGGAGGAGAGGGAAAGACTTAAGTGGATGGTATTGTACATATGTAAGTAGAAGAACAGATTACAGGGAGGGGAAAGGCCTAAGTGAGGCCATGGGAAGAGAATGTGTAAAAGAAGGGCAGGGGAGGGTCAATCAAAATTCAAGATAGTCTGAATAAGACTTATGTAAAACTATTTTTTTGAATAATGGTACATCCAAAAACTATAGATAGTTACTAGAAAATTTTCAGTGCCTGGGATGGGATACCTTCCAGGGAGCTATTGCCCAAGGAGGTCCTGGTAGCCTCCAAAACATTAAAGGCTATTGCCCAGGCCCTTCGTTTCCCTTGAGAAACAGATGGTAAGACCCTATTGCTGAAGACATCTCTTGCCTGAGAGGGAAGGCCACTGAGAAAGCAAGCAGGAGCTGAGCAAAAAAACCTTCTCCCTGTAGACCAGCCAACTGAAAGCTGGAAAAAGCTGCACTGCATGCAACCATATGAGAGACAGAAGTCATCAGCAGTGAAAACAGTGGACACTGGAAACTCAAGTATGGCCAGACAGGCCCAATGACTGAATGGGTGCAATAGTGGCATGTCTGCTCTTAGGGAAACCAACTGCTCCCTAATTGGACTTAAGGCCCTCTCTATGGGAGGGAATACATGCCTGGTACTGAAAAAACTAAGCAAAAGTCTATGGTAGGGGAGGTCATGAGCCTTAGGAGTATAAAGCCTGCTCTTCTCTGGATAAATGTATATATTATTCCCACCAAGCTGCCCTGAAAGCACTACACTTAATATTCATATTCACATATTAATGCTAATTTCACTTTTGGTTAGAGAAGCTTCTCTTTTCAGATGGCAATGACCACTGGAATGACACAAAAGGCAACATAGTGCTGAGAAGAAGGGATGGAGGAGTGTCCAGCACTGAAACATCTCTGTCACATCCTCCAAGGTTCAGGGTCCATCATGAAAGAGGGGGTGGAAAGAATATAAGAGCCAAAGGAAGGGTACCACTCCTTACAATGCAACTGTCCAGACAGAAATTGGCCTCGATATCCATGACCTTGCAGTGCCTAGCAATACCTTTGCAAGACCCTAATAATAAAAGAAAAAGATGATGACATCAAATTAAAAGAGAGACTAATGGAGAGAGGGAGGGTATATGATGAAGAATAGAGTTCTGAAGGGAATGGGGGGAGGAGAGGGAAATATCATAGTTTTTTGTATATAAGTATAGAAGTTTTCAATTAAAAAAAAGAGGAGAGGTGGAGTTCTGGTCAGGATGGCATCTGCCTAACCTCACCTCACCTTACAGAGAAGTAAAAGCAAGACCTTTAAGCTTTTAAGAGATTTCTTAAAGGGTTTTCTGGCTCTTGCATGCTGCCAGAGGGAGGGGTGGATGAAAAAATAGGGAATCCACTGATTCCCATGCTCTAGGGCAGGGGCCACCACTTGTTAGGTCCTGCTGGGCAGGTGTGACCTGCATTGCAGGTCAGATCCATCCCCCACTGGCCAGAGCCCTGGGAGACCTGCCTGAGCCACATCAGCTCCTACCAGGCCTGACTGACAGATCAGATGCCTCCCCCACTGGCCAGAGCCCAGCACAACCCCCTGAGCCACAATGGGTCCCACCTGCCTGACTGACCAGTCAGATCCCTCCCCCACTGGCCAGAGCCTGGCATGACCAACCTGAGCCACAGAGGGTCCCACCAGCCTTACTGCATGGTCAGATCCCTCCCTTACTGGCCAGAGCCCAGTGTGACCCACCTGAGCCACAGAGGGTCCCAGGGGGACTGCCTGAGCCTCATCACTAGTCAGGTCCCTCCCTCACTGGCCACAGCCCCATCTCTGGTCAGGTGCCTCTCTAGCCTTCCTGAGCCCCATCACCAGTCAGGTACCACCACTCTGCCTCCCAGGGCAGATCAGGGATCCAGGGAAACAGGCCAGTGTTCCTGCCCAACCCTACCTGAGCCCAACTAGGGTGGTTGTGGTCCCCTACCCCTCCCACCTCCAGAGGGAACACAGGCCAGCAGTGTCCCCCACCCCAGCCTATCAGAACTCCAGGGGCTACTGCCCTGACACTCACCACTGCACCCCACCCCACCCCAGGGCAGCAGGCTAGCATTTTACACCCTAGGCTTTCCGAACCATTGTGATGGGCAGACTGCAGTGAAAAAGGAATAGCATGAAAAACCAGATACAAGTGAATCCAGCTAGACTATCCAATCCCAAAATGGATGTATCAAATCAAAACATAGAAGAGACAATAGGATCAGAACCCCAAAATGAAGAGACAAGCTATGCAACCCTGGCCAAGCAAATAGCACAACTCTCAGAAACTTAACAAAGAGCCAACAATTATATGATTGTTACCCTTGCTAGATTAGACCTAATAGAAAAGAACCAGGAAGGGCTCCAAAGACAGTTAAATGATCTGAAGGAGAAAAAAAAAAAAAAAAAAAAAAAGAGGTACTCAATAACCAGCTGGCTAAGTTCAATGAAGGCATAAAAAAATGCAAGGATGAACTTCAAGAAGCATTAAGAAAGTCAGAAAATGACACAAAAAGGGAACTAGACAGAGGGATGGAAACTATACATTAAAAAAATAGTAGAAAATATGAAACAAATTGAACAAGCCCAAAACTCTAAAGAAGCTTTTAAGAACAGAGTAAGTTAAGTGGAAGATCGAAACTCAGAACTGGAAGACAATACAGAAGAAACAGTTTGTGAGTCCAAAAATTTCAACAAGTTCAAAAATTTCTGTGAACAGAACATGAGGGAAATGTGGGACACCCTTAAGCGTCCAAACATTAGGATCATGGGTATGCCAGAGGGGGAAGAAACACAGACCAAAGGAATGGAAAGCTTATTCAACAAAATAATTGAGGAAAACTTTCCCTCTCTCTCAAAAGAAAATCCCATCAAGTTACAAGAAGCTAGCAGAACTCCAAACAGACTGGACAAAAGGAGAAATTCTCCAAGACACATTATCTTTAAGACTCTAAACATCAAGCACAAAGAGAAAATCCTAAAATCAGCCAGGGAGAAACAACACATTACATATAAAGGGAACCCCATTAGAATTACCTCAGACTTCTCAATGGAAACCCTAAAAGCCAGAAGGGCCTGGAATGGAACACTGCAAACTCTAAGAACCTGTGGCATCCACCCCCAACTACTCTACCCAGCAAAAGTATCCCTCATAATAGATGGTAAAAGAAAAACTTTCCACAATAAAACTCATCTTTACAACTATATGCAAAGCCAAACCTACAGAGAGTAGTTCAGGGAATTCTCCATACAGAAGAAACAAATAACCAATCTCAATAGCCCCCAAGGAGCAGTCCACATTAACCAAAAAAAAAAAAAAAAAAAAACCAAACCACATAATCCACCACAATATGGCAGGTATTAAATCAAACCTCACAGTTATATCTCTGAATATTAATGGACTTAATTCACCCATCAAAAGACATAAGCCAACAGGGTGGATCAGAAAACTAGACCCTCAACGTGCTGTCTTCAAGAAACCCACCTCACCACTAAAGACAGACACCTCCTCAGGGTGAAAGGGTGGAAAATGGTATTCCAAGCAAACACAAATAAGAAAAAAGCAGGCTTAGCTATACTTATATCAGATAAAATAGACTTCAAACCAAAAGTAACCAAAAACCACAAAGAAGGGCACTTCTTACTTATCAAGGGAACAATCCAACAAGAGGATATCACAATCATCAATATTTATGTACCAAACACAGGTGCACCACAATTCATAAAGCAAAAACTACTTGGCAACAAAACAGAAATAACCACCAACACCATCATAGTCAGAGACTTCAATACTCCACTGTCAGCAATAGATAGATAATACAAACAGAAAATTAATAGGAAAGTAAGAGAGCCCAACATCACTGTAGAGCAACTAGACCTAACAGATATATACAGAACATTCCACCCCAAATATACAGATTACACATTTTTCTCAACAGCCCATGGAGCCTTCTCTAAAATAGATCATGTATTGGGCCACAAAGCCTGCCTCCATATTTTCAAGAAAATTGATGTAATTTCCTGCATGATATCACACCACAATGATGTAATGCTAGAAATTAATAACAAAAAATACACCATGAATCCCTCTAGCTCCTGGAAACTGAACAACACACTTTTAAATAAATGGGTTGTGGATGAAATAATGAAATTGCAAAATTTCTAGAATTCAATGACAACGAGAACACATCATACCAAAACTTATGGGACACAATGAAGGCAGTCTTTAGGGGAAAAATCATAGCACCAAAAATGCCCTCATAACAAAAATAGAGAGATCCCAAATCAATAACCTAACCATCCACCTAAAGGCATTGGAAAAACAAGAAGAAGCCAACCCAAAAAGCTCCAGTTGGAAAGAAATAATTAAGATCAGAGCAGAAATTAATGAATTGGAAACTAAGAGGACAATTAAGAAAATTGATGAAACAAAGATCTGGTTCTTTGAAAAGATTAACAAGATTGATACACCCCTGGCCAAACTGACCAAGCAAAAGAAAGAAATGCTTCAAATTAACAAAATTAGAAATGAAAAGGGAGAGATCACAACAGACATGAGTGAAATAGGAAGAATTATTAGGACTTATTTCAAAAACCTCTACTCCACAAAACAGGAGAATATGGAGGAAATGGATGAATTCCTAGACACATACCACCTACCAAAGCTAAGCCCAGAGCAGATTAATCTCCTAAACAAACCCGTCACACCCTTTGATATTGAAGCAGTAATCAAAAACCTCCCCAAAAAGAAGAGTCCAGGACCAGATGGTTTCTCAGCTGAATTCTATCAAACCTTCATGGAAAAACTGAAACCAATTCTTCTCAAACTGTGCCACATAATTGGAGAACAGGGAGAGATCCCCAACTTCTTCTATGAAGCTAGTATCACCCTAATTCCAAAACCAGGCAGAGATGCCACAAGAAAGGAAAATTATAGGCCCATTTCTCTGATGAACATAGATGCAAAGATCCTGAACAAAATTCTTGCAAACTGAATTCAACAGCACATCAAAATATTATTCACCTTGACAAAGTAGGCTTCATCCCTGGAATGCAGGGATGGTTCAACATATGGAAATCTATCAATGTAGTACACCACATAAACATGCTTAAATACAAAAACCACATGATCATTTCAATAGATGCAGAAAAGGCCTTTGACAAAATACAACATCACTTCATGATCAAAACATTGGAGAGAATAGGCATGGATGGCCCATATCTCAACATAATAAAGGCTATATATAAAGCACATAAAGCCCAAGCAATCCTTAATGGGAAGAGATTGAAGGAATTCTCATTGAGATCAGGAAGAAGTCAGGGGTGTCCCTCTTACCTCTGCTCTTCAACATAGTGCTATAAGTACTAGCTTAAGCAATAAGATAGGAGAAAGAAATCAAAGGGATACAAATTGGAAAGGAAGAAGTTAAGTTAGCCCTATTTGCAGATGACATGATTCTATACATAAGTGACCCAAGAACCTCCATCTCAAAATTCTTAAAGGTGATTAGCGTCTTCAGCAAAGTAGCAGGATATAAGATCAACACACAGAAATCAGTAGCCTTTGTGTATGCAAAAGACAAAGAGACAGAAAAAGAAATAACTACCATCGTCCCTATTTCAATTGCAGCAAACAAAACAAAATGCCTTGGAATAACATTAACTAAGGAAGTGAAAGACCTATACAATGAAAACATAAAAACAATCAAGAAAGAAATTGAGGAGGTCCTACAAAAATGGAAAGACCTTCCATATTCCTGGATTGTTTCAAAGGAACAGCTCTTCATTTCATTGACTGTTTTCATTGTTTTCTTAGTTTCCATTTTATTAATTTCTGCTTTGATTTTGATTATTTCTTTCCATCTGGAGTTCTTAGGGTTGGATGCTTCTTGTTTATCCAAGGCCTTTAGGTAGACATTAAATTATTAATTTTGACCTTCAGATTATGAGACTGACACACTGCCTACTGCGCTAAGAGGGCTACAAAGTGTATGGTAATGCACATATGTAAGTAGAAGAACTGATTACAGGGAGGGGAATGGCCTAAGTGAGGCCATGGGAAGAGAATGCATAAAAGAAGGGCAGGAGGAGGGTCAATCTAAACTCAAGATATTGTGAATAAGACATATGTAAAATGACTTTTTTGAATAAGGGCACATCTAGAAGCTGTACACTGTTACTAGAAAATTTTCAGTACCAGGGATAGGATACCTTCCAGTGAGTTGTTGGCCAAGGAGGTCCCGGTAGCCTCCAAAACATTAAAGGCTTTTGCCAAAGCCCTTGGTTTCCTTTGAAAAACAGATGGTAAGACCCTATTGCTGAAGACATCTCTTGCCTGAGAGGCAAGGTCACTGAGAAAGCAAGCTGGTGTGGAGCAGAAAACCTTCTCCCTGTAGACCAGCCAACTGAAAGCTGGAAAAAGCTGCTCTACAAGCAGTATATGGGAGGCAGAAGTCATCAACAGTGAAAACAGTGGTGCTGAATATTCAAGCTTGGCCAGACAGGCCCAATGACTGAACGGGTGCAAAAGTGGCATGTCTACTCTTGGAGTAACCAACTTCTCCATAATTGGACTGATGGCCCTCTCTATGGGAGGGAATAAATATATACCTGGTACTGAAAAACCTAAGTAAAAGTCTATGGTAGGTGAGGTCATGAGCCTTAAGGGTATAAGCCTGCTCTTGTCTGACTAAATGTATATATTATTCCCACCAAGCTGCCCTGAATTCACTACACTTAATGTTCATATTCACATATTAATGCTACTTTCACTTCTGGTTAGAAAAGCTTCTCTTTTCAGATGACAATGACCACTGAGATGACCCAAAAGGTAACATAGTGCTGAGAAGAAGGGATGGAGGAGTGCCCAGCACTGAAACACCTCTGTCACACCCTCAAGGCTCAGGGACCATTGCAGAAGAGGGGGCTGGATAGAATGGAAGAGCCAAAGGAAGGGTATGACCTCTTACAAAGCAACTGTCCAGACAGAAATTGGCCTTGATATCCATGACCTTGCAGTGCCTAGCAATACCTCTGCAAGACCCTCAAAATAGAAGAAAAAGATGATGACATCAAATTAAGAGAGAGACTAATGGAGAGAGGGAGGGGATATGATGGAGACTGGAGTTCTAAAGTGGAATGGGGGGAGGGAAATATCAGGTGGATTTTTTTTGTATGTAAGTATAAAAGTTGTCAATAAAAAATAATAATTAATAAAATAATCAGGAAAAAAATTATTAATTTGGGATCTCTCTGTGTTTGTTATGAAGACATTTAGCACTATGAATTTTCCCCTTAGGACTACTTTCATTCTGTCTCATAAGTTTTGGTAAGTTGTGTTTTCATTGTAATTCAATTCTAGCAATTTTACAATTTGCTTTGATTTCTTCCACAATCCCTTCATTGTTTAAAATGTATTGTTCAGTCTCCAGTAGCTGGTGGAGTATCTGATGTGTCTCTTGTTAATTTCTACCTTTAAAGCATTGTGATTTGATATGATTAGGGAAGCTACATCAATTTTCCTAAATTTATGGAGGCATGTTTTATGGCCTAATATACAATCTGTTTGGAGAAGAATCCATGGGTTGCTAAGAAGAATATGTATTCTGTAGAATAGGAGTGGAAAGTTGTATGGATATCTGTTAGGTCTAGTTAATCCATGGTGTTGAGTTCTATTACTTTCCTGTTGATTTTCTGTTTGGGTGATCTGTCTATTGTTGATACTTGAGTATTGAAATCCCTAAATATGATTGTGTTGTTGTCAAGTATGTTTTGTTTTATAAATTGTGGTACACCTGTGTTTGGCACATATTTATGATTGCGATGACTAGAAACTTCTTTACACAGTGTGTAGCTACACAACCTGCATGCACATGATGGTAAAATTCACAACCAGGGATAAAATCACAATCAAGACGCATCCACATGAGGAAGAACATCAAATTTTCCATCAATTTCACATGTAATAAAAAAAATCTACAAAGCATCTTACAATTTTCAGTCAGCAACAAGAAATTAACAATTATTCCCTCAGTTTTCAACTATTAGATTATCATGTTTTGTTATCTGAACAATGGTTATATCTTTCAATTTTCATTTTTTCATTTAAAACAATCAGAATATATATATATATATATATGCAAGAGTGTGTATGTGTGTATGGTATGGCATTTCTCTTTTGAGAATTAATCTTTCAGTTCTTTGCCCTTTGATTTATCCCTCTGAATGGTCCTACTTTTCTTTATAAATATTATTTTATATAGTTTACACATTGTTTCCTACATGATGTTTCTGCTTCTTTGGTTTTTTTATATACATCCAATTCTTCATTATCTTTAACATCTGTGTTTGTCTCCCCACTTAAGGTACTCTTCATCCTTCTATGATGTAAGAGCAATTGTGAAAGATAATAAAAATTTCTAAACATTCCTATAGTAGCATTAGTTTGTTTGTTTGTTTTTTTCATTTTAGTCTATTTACCATGATTTAATGATGCACTTCAAAAAACTTCACAGATCATACCCAGCGAACTCACACAATCACAGAAAGACAAACACCACATGGTGTTACTTACCTGTGGTTCCTAACCTGGACCTGCTCAAGTTGCTGACATACCTGATAGGCAACTCAAGGCCCAGACAATAGGAATGGAAGGGTTTGGAGGAGGGGAAAGGAAGGAAAACAAACATAAAATTAGATTCAAATTGAGCTCATACCATAGAAACCTCTATCCTTGAGATAGCCTAAATGGTATAACCCTAAAAAGGAGTAAGAACTGAGCATCTTAAAAGTAGGCTCAGGGAAATTTGTAGAAGAGGGGGCAGAAAGAGTGTTGGAGGGTGGAGTACAGGGAGGAGGATAATATGAATGTAAAATTAGAATAATATAAACAAAAAATAAATTATAAAAATGTAGGGTCCTAGAGAGGGTAGGATGAAGTCTAAACTTAAAAGGAAAAAAAAAAATTCTGTCTCTGGACTGTAAGTCCCAGTACCGGACATTGATTGCTACCCACATTGAGCTGTTTATTGGAGAAACCTACAAGGTCCCAAAATCAAGACAGCTTTCTGTCAACACACTTGATTACCTGCCTGAGGCAAAAGCTAAGACCGTACTGCTGAAGACACCATATGCTGCTGACACAGAGCATGAAGAGACCTGGCTGGAATTCAGAAGAAAGCCAGTCCCTAGACAGTTAGCATGTCTAGTGCTGGAAAGTGCTACATAAACTACTGGGATAAGAGGCCAACAATGGTCTGAGCAACCAGAGGTCTAAACTACTCAGAAACAAACACCCTGACAGAATGTACAGGCCAGTCCAATACTGACACACAGCCTCAGTAGGCAACCAGTAGCTTGCTTACTGGGTAAGAGATCTGTTCAGTGTAAAGGAACCCATATCTAGAATTGGGAACCAGATCAGAATCCTATGGAGACAAAGATTATGTTCTCCAGTCAAGCTCTCACTGGTCTTTGGGTTGCATAAATCAAATTCTCCCTGAATTAATAATGTTTATCCCAATTAAACTATGCTAAATTCACTTTCCATTGGAGAATCTGTTCTTGTTTTTCAGAAGGTAGTGAGACCCTTG